>CM048937.1:17393429-18079579 GCA_026686955.1 Epinephelus cyanopodus | reverse complement strand
ACTTTGAACAACGTGTGTCGATATCACAAAGAGTTTATCAGTTTTAAACTGTTGCTTGTTTTGCGTCTTGTTTCATGTGAATGTAGACTGAGGGTTCTATTAAGAACCCTTTTTATCCATACAGAAACTTGAAGTGTTTCATTAAGAACCCTTTTCATTAAAGTGATCTGCTTTGAGGAAACGGTTCTTCAGTTGTTCTGTATAAGATAAGAGTTTCTTTAAGAACCCTTTTGACACAAAAGAATCTAAGACAGTAAAGAAGCACTGCTTTATATCAGAGATAGTTCTTGAGGCTAGTGAAGGATCTGTAGATGACGTCACCTTTAGATCCTGAACGTTCTCACAGTTTATCTCCGAGTCTGATTCATAGAGCAGTGACACGGTTCCATCATCAGGTCCCTGTTTGAGCTTTGACTCACTCACAAACCAGCTCTTCTTTTCTTCTTTGGGTTCTAACGACACTTCCTGTTAGTTCTTTGCGTTGATCAGATTTTCAGTCTCGTGATGAATGTGTTTCTTTCCTCCCTGTAAGTTCTCCGTCAATGTACCTCTTCATACGTTCTGCTGTGTGAAGAACATCAAGTATAAATCCAGTGTTATTATTTATATTTTCCTGTTGGTCTCACTGTGCTGTAGAACATCTGTTTGGTTTTTAACTTAAAGGTAAAATTAAAGAACTATTTGCTTCTAAAGAAACTTTGTCTGAACGGAGGGTTCGTTAAAGGTTCTTTTTAAGTCTAAGTGTTCCAGGATTAAAGAGTTCCTAAAGGGTTATTTGTAAGACTAAGGGCTCATTAAGATCCATCTTTCTCTAAAGAACACTTCAGTTATTTTTTTCTTCTCATCCAAGGAAACCTGTTTGGAAGAAAGGGTTCTCTAATGGTTCTTTGTGGGACCAGTGGCTTCATTAAGAATTTTCACCCAAAGAACCCTTTTTAAAGAAAAGGTCCTTTAAAGTTTCTTTGGAGAAAAATACCAAAGATTTCATTAAGAACCTATCTAAGGAACTCTTTTTGGAAGAGAGGGTTCCAAAATAATCTTTTATAAGACTATAAAGAACAGTGAGAATAGAAGAGAACCCTTTATTTAAAAAAAAAAAAAAGTTTGAAAGACTAAGGGTTTCATTAAGAACCCTTTTCATCCAGACGATCCTTTTCTGAAGAAAGGGATCCTTAAGGATTTTCCAAAAGGGTTTCTCCAGTGGTTATTTGTAAGTCTCAGGGTTTCATTAAGAACCCTTTCACTAAATATGCACTTTTTTTGAAGAAGGGTTTCTTTAAGTTTTCATTGATGACACTTTTCATCCAAAGAACCCTTTTTTTTTAAGAAAAGGGTTCTTCACTGTTCTCTGTAAGACTAAGGGCTGTTAAGAGCCCTTTTATCCTCCCTACAAACACGCACGTCTTTAATTCTGTTCCTGTTTTCTTATGGAAGGAGGGAACTTGGTTGCCATGGCGTCGACCAACGAGAGCGGAGATCATGGTGACCAGACGGTACCTGATGGGGAGGAGGAGGAGAGGAGCGTCCGAGGAGTCCAGTCCCATTACCTCCGCTGTCCATCACCGAGGTAGGAGACCACATACAAACCACCTATAGACAACTGAACATAGAGCAGAATATATAAGACTGTCAGAATGAGACGTTTATATCTACACAGGGAGCAGGTCCTCGTTTACGGAGGTCACCATGTTGCACCGCCATGTTTCTACAGAAGCCCAGAATGGACAAACCAAACATGACTTCCGTAACAGCTTTGGAAAACACAGATTTTAACACGAAATGTCTTTATTCAGTGTTTTCACTGGTTTAAATCAGCTGGACCGTTTGTTTTCATCCAAAATAATCTATGTAAGACTAAGGGTTTCTTTAAGAACCCTTAAGGAGAGAGCATGTTTGATTTGGGATGTTTTGGATTATACTCTGTTATGTACGTCTTCCAGTTTCTCGATGGCGTCAGAGTCCAGGTTCTCCATGATCTCCGGCTCCGACGCCGCCAGCATCTTCATGGAGCCCATCCACCTCTCATCAGCCATCGCCGCCAAGAAGATTATTAACGAGGGTGAGACAGGTTTGTGTCGGATGTTTGTTGAGATGTTTTCTGTGTGTGCTGAGTCCGAGGCTGAAAATAACTGTGTTTCAGAGGTTACATCATCAAACCACACGGAGAGAGAAGCTCTTTGTCCACCTGGGCTGAGACTACTTCCTGGAGGGCAGTTATTTAATCATGTTGTCTAAAATGTTATTTTTGTTTTTATCAGTTGTAAAGTCTGAAAATGTTTGACCAACAATGAACTGATTAGATTTTGATAATCAAATGTCAAGGTCACTGTGACCATTTATCTGTCTAAGTCTTGTAAATGGGATCTTTGTAAATCTTTAGGGCACCTCCAGGGTATTTTTTTGTTTTTTCAAATTTGAGTCACCAGTTAACTGATTTGAATTTGGTGGTCTAAGTTAAAGGTCACTGCACACATTCTCGTGAACGCAATATCTCAAGAAGGCCTTAAGGGATTTTCATCAAATTTGGCAGAAATGTCCGCTGAGATTTAAGAATGAAATTGCCTGACTGCTTTTAAGGCAGCATGAGGGTCTCTGTGTGCACTGTATGCAGTTGCAAAATCATGTAGGACGGGGTTAAACAAGGGCCTCCAAAGAGTTTAATCCAGGTCGTGGCGTTAGAGGAAAATTGCCAATAAAATAAAGTCTAGAATTGGCGAAATAAAGATTTAATTTAGGAAGAAAATTAGGAATCTGAACAGACACATGACGCCAGTTAGACTAAATTCCAGCGCTGCAACAGGTTGGTAATGTTCACTGGTATGAAACTAAGAAAATAAGCAAATCTTTCTGTACAGGATTTTTCAGCGATGAATAAATCAGAGGACTGAAGGCAGATCAGATCAGATGAGGCCACGCTCATGTTTATTCCTCCTCCAGCTGCAGCATTAATGACTCCTAAGTCCTCATCCAACAGCTCTGATTTGGTCAAGCACTCTTCAATTACAGTGAGTCCACGACTCGTCCCCTCAGCTCATTACCAGACGGAGACGCTCTGGACGAGGAGCAGGGCCGCGCAGATTGAGGGAATTAGCTCATATGACACATCTCAGAGCAGCTTCAGTATTCTGACATTACGCCACAGCAGCAGCAGCTTTAATGGACGATGAATGTTTAATGTGAAGGACGGACGATAAGAGACGTATCTGTGGAGGCGGAGTTCAGCGTTAATGAGGCTTCACTGCAGTCAGAAGGACCAAGAGCACGTATGTGTTTTCATACGCCTCAATCTGTGAACCACCTTCATGCTGACAGTCAGAGCGTGTCCCCACACGGAGCGGTGTACATCAGATAGCTCGCTGGCTTCTATGAAGGGTAGCAAAAAAGCCCCTGAACTTGGGTGTCTTTGTGGACACATTGCTGTTTTTCCAGCAGCTTTTTAGCCCCCAAATGCAGCCGTTTTTTGGGGACCCATGACACTTTTCGTCCAGTAGCTTCTTAGCTCCATTAACATCAGTTTTTGCTGACCTGTGGAACTTTTTCCAGTGGCTTTTTAGCCACTAAATGTGGGTGTTTTTAAACATAGGTGCTTTTCGTGGTTCTGTTTTTAGCCCCTAAATGTGTTTTTTTTATCTGTGGTTCTTCTTCCGCCTGACCCGTGGCACTTTCACCTGTGACTTTTTAGCCATCAAACACATCAAACATAGGAAAAACACACATGGTTCCCCCAAAACACCCTTGTTTGGTAGCAAAAAGCTGCAAGAAAGACAGTGATAGATCCATAAAAAACTGAAAGATGAAAAGCCCCAAAAAACACCCATGTTTGTTGTTGGAAAAAGAGCCACAGATTGACAAAACTCTCCCACATTCAGGGGCTGTAAAGCCACTTGAAAAACACCCATGGATTCCCCATAACAATAAAGTTTGGTGACTAAAATGCCACTGGAAAAACTGCCATGGGTTGCAAATAACACTCATGTTTGGTGGCTAAAAAGGTAGACAAAAACACCCACATCCAGGGGCTAAAAACCCATTAAAAAACACACAAGGGTCCCCCAACACACCCACATTCGCTAGCTAAAAAGGTAATAAAAAATATGACAGAGCCCCAAAAAACATCTAAATTTAAGGACTGAAAAGCTGCTGAAAAACACCCGTGTTTGGTGGCTAAAATGCTGCTGAAAAATGCCTGAGTTGATGACATTCATGTCTTTCCCCCTCAGAGCTGCCGCCTCGCAGTGTACGCGCCGAATCCATCCCAGAGTCCATGCTGGAATCTGCCGAGCAGCTGATGGTGGAAGACCTCTACAACCGTGTGAGGGACATGATCGATGACCGCAGCCCCTACAACACCCCCTGTGTGCTGGACATCCAGAGGGCCATGGTGCAGGACCGCCTGGAGGCTCCCGTCAACCCTGTGGACGAGGTGTGGCCCAACATCTTCATCGCCGAAAAGTGAGTCGAGCTGACTTCAGGAGTTCAGAATGTCCACTTATCAGCAGGAAATGCATCGATGTCAGAGAGCAACATGATCTAAAAAGTTTCCTGGTTAAGTTTGCAAGTGTCTAATTTCATGTATAATAAGACAGGACTCGTTTGCGCCGCTATTTTCTTTCAGATCTGTAGCTGTGAACAAGGCTCGTCTGAAGCGAATGGGCATCACCCACATCCTCAACATGGCCCACGGCACAGGGGTCTACACGGGCGAGTCCTTCTACACCGGCATGAACATCAAGTACACGGGCATCGAGGTGGACGACTTCCCCGACGCCGACATCTCGGAGCACTTTCGGCCCACCGCTGAGTTCTTGGACGAGGCGCTGCTGACACACAAGGGTGAGTGTTTGTTGTGTCTCCATTAGCTTTCTCTATAAAGCAGATTATTGTCGTATGAAATAGATACGTCCGTTTCAAATGTTCTAAACATCATATCACACATACCTCCATGATCCTTTATGTTGGCACAGATACAGCCAATAGAGGGCAGAGTCAGAAGATTCACATAACAACAAATGAGACGATGTTGGAGGAGGTTGTAATAATGTACCTTTAAATGAACATTGTCTGCCTCTGTCTGTTGAACAAGTACCTTTTCAAGCGCTCATTTTTGGACCATCGGTTGCACAAGAATTAGGAAAATTCGTAAATAGGCTCCCTCGTTTCAATCATTTATCTAATATATTTCATAAAATGATTTATCATTCTGTTCAAGTAGGTCTTGAACTTGTACGAACCCTGGACACAACAGTCGTCCTTCATCATCGCTGCTTCTTCAGAGAGGGTTTGGTGTGTCTGGGCCTTCAGTGTCTGAAGTGTCTCTTTACCTTTCGCTTGTCCTGGTGTGTTATGTGTCTAAGCCTCGATCATGAGACAAGAGTTGCTGCAGGAAGGCAACGCTGAAAACATGAGGGTTGGAGAAAGTTGTGCTGGGAACAGTTTGTTGTGTTGGAGGACAGAGGGCATGTTTTAGGGTCATCTTAGGCTGCTTTCACACCTGCCCTGTTTGGTTCGAGCTCCAATCGAGCTCTAGTTGTTGCCCCCTCAGTGTGGTTCGTTTGTGCAGGTGTGAATACAGCAAAACAACCGGACTGAGACCTGCTTGAAGACGTGGTCTCGGTCCGGTTCCAAACTAACTCTGGTGCGGTTCGTTTGTGGTGAGAACATGTTTTGACCTGGATGTGAACCAACCGCAGGCAATTTAGTCCACGATGAGCAGCACTAAAATCAACCTGCATAGTTGTGTAGTGTTCTCTTCTTCAACGTTTGCTTACTTCCTGGATTTTTCCCACCAATCAAGAGCAGCTTTCTCACACAAGGCATTTGATCTGGTCCTCTTGTAAATGCTGCCGTGAGAACACGAACCAACTCTAGGCAATTATACAACTTTGGAACAACACGAGTCCCTGATTCAGACCAGAGGAGACACTCGAGGTCTGACAGCAGCCTAAGGTGACAGACGCTACCAACAGCCTGACAGTTGGTTCAGTGTGTCAAGGCCCTTATAAAAACTATCTGAGCCTGTCAGTGGCAGAAACATGGGGAAGATATTTATCTTCATTGCAGCCTCATATCCGCAACATTTACGTCACCATCTCTGATGTTGTGTAACTATCTCTCTCAGTCTCAAGAATCCAGTCACAGGAATAAAGATTCCTTGGTTCACTGTGTTGTTTCAGCCCTGCAGCTCACATGGGGTTTTTCATTTATTGATTTATTTCATCGTTACTTAACATGAACAATAAACAATGCATCCATTTCAGCGGACTCAGCCGAGGGGCACATTTTTAAACTGTATATATGTGGGAATGGAAGTCGACAGTGATGCAGTAAAAAAAAAAAATCCCAAACAGACAACCCGTAACATCTCCACGCTTACACAACATTAGATTTTCTGAGAAGATATTTTGTGGCGCGCACAGAGAACATTTGTGTTCCTGGAAGAGGACAGTCGTTCTGTTGACTGTGTCTCATTCATCCCAACTGCAGCTGATTCACAACATGTTGCCCGGAGACGTCGTTTCCTTGTGTAATAAAGTCCTTTGAATGCTGTCAGCTGCAGAGCCACATGTCTAAACTATTTTTACTGTTTCTAACACAGAACATATTTCAAATCATTGCTACGTGTAGAGTTGTGTTTTTATTCAGTCAGCACACATAATGCAAACTGTTCTTTTTTTTGTAAACATATGTTTACTGATTTTTAAACTTTTAAAAATGTTGCACAAGCATATCCAAATATCAATAAACTCAAAAGCCTTATGTCTCACTGTATCGGTGAGTTTTTTAAGAGCCAAATTCGCTGTTTAATCCTTCAACCAACAGCCAAGAGAAGCGCGACACACATTCTACCAGCACTGAGCAACTTAACGTCTCACCTGCAGTAATCAGAATTCAACCAACGTTTTCTTTTGCACAAATTAAGTGGCATTATTCTTTTGTATGTTTTGCATTTAATTCTTCAGAAATCTAATCTATGCTAAATATCTGTTTGTGTTTATGTAAAAATGAAATATAAATATTGTTCACACTTTAAACCTCGTTTTGTTTCCTTGCAGGAAAGGTTCTTGTGGTGTCCATGATGGGCGTCAGCCGCTCTGCCGTCGTGGTGGCGTCCTACCTGATGATCTTCCAGCACATGACCATCATGGAGGCCCTGACTTCCATGAGGAAAAAGCGCGCCATCAACCCTAACGAAGGCTTCCTGAAGCAGCTGCGAAATCTCAACGAGACCCTGATGGAGGAGCGTGACGATGACGATGACACGCTCAGCCAGTGCTCTGTGATCGATGCACGTACACGCGCTCGCATCTTTGGCGAGGGTGGGGACGATGACGATGAGGATACTGATAAAGAGGAGGAGCAGAGTATGATTGAAGTGAAAGCGAACTCTATCATGATGGAGGAGGAGGAGGATGGAGAGAGCGTGATGAGCAGCATAGCCTCCTCTGCAGCTGCCGTGGCGCTCAAGAACGGACTGATCGGAGCGCAGAACAGCCCGAACAGCCAGGGAACTCAGAAAGAGATTGTTCTACCTGAGCAGGAGGGTGAGGAAGACGGCGACGATGAGGACGGCCTTGACAGCATGATCCGCGAGTGGCAGCGGAGAAACGAGAAGTACCAGAGCGACGACTGGTGGGAGGCGCAGCTGGACAGTGACGGCGAGGATGGGGAATCTCTAGCCGGGGGCCGTCCAAAGAAGACAAAAGAGGGTGTAGACGCCGATGTGGAGAGCGTCACCAGTGAGGATGTCCGAGCTGTGAAAGAGCGGGTGAAGCGCCGCATGAGACGTCCACCCTCGGACGCAATGTCCACCTCCAGCTGCACAAGTTACTCTGATCTTTGGAAACAGCGGCTGAGGGAAATCGAGGAACAAGCCGCAGCTCGCTACCGCAAGAAGGAGGACGACGAAGGCAGCGAGAGCACCGCGACCGAAGGTGGAGAAGGAGGGAAGAAGAAGATTGATGAGGAGGTGGAGAGTATTCTCTCTGACACCAGCTCCATGTACCAGTTCTGCCAGAAGAACAAGGAGAAGATGTCGCCTTTGGAGCGTTGGCGCATCAAGAGGATCCAGTTCGGCTGGAACAAGAAAGATCGAGAGGATGGCGAGAAAAGTTCTATAGGAGATGGAGAGAAAGGCGACGGAGAGGGGAGAAGCAAAGACGCCATCCTTCCAAGATGTCAACCTGACGGCGTACCAGGCATGGAAGCTGAGGCAGCAGAAGCGCCTCGGGGAGGAAAACACGGACGAGATTTTGGAGATGAGTCGTGGTGAGGACTCTGCAACGGTCAAAACGGCGGCAAAGACGTGAGGAGCTCTTGGAGCGTTCGAGGAAGACGTTAGAGGAGAGTCAGTCCATGTGCAGCTGGGAAAATGAGAGCTGCGTCAGCGGGGGTACGATACCCCTCTCCGCCTTCTGGGCTGGAGCCGGAGTCACGGGCCCGCCGAGCGTCGCTAATGATGACAACATGTCCATGATCAGCGGCAGGTCATCTGTCATATCCTCCGTTTCACAGCCTCGCGGTACAAGATCAGCACAACCCGTTAATCCCATGACACCAGTTCCTCCGATCCTCCCAGTTCCTACTGTCCAAGGCCCTGGAGGTGAACCGATGGTCAATCTGGCGAGCATCCAAAACTGGATCGCTAACGTTGTCACTGAAACGATCAAACAGAAGCAAAGCGAGATGAGCCTGCCTCCTCCATCACGTGCTGGATCGGAGCTTAGCTTCGGGGGTGCGCCAAGCATGGTTTCAGGACGGGGTGCAGACGATGACAGAGCATCCTTGTTGAGCGGCGCTTCCTATTCCAGCGCGCTGTCACAGGGTCGAGGCAGGGCAGCATCAGTCCTGTCAGGCGGCGGGTCGAGCAGCATCTCTGGTCTGACTGGAAGAGGCTCCGTCGTGGACTCCACCCTCGGTTCAACCCTGGGCTCCAAGAAAAACAAGATCACCACCACCAGCGTCCCTCTTTTCAGCCTCTTCCAAGACCAGGTGGACATGGGCAAACTGAACGCCATGGACAAGGAGATCAAGTCCGAGATGAGGGAGAAGATGGCCACCTACGAGAAGAAGAAGATAGTGGAGGACAACAAACGCAGCACCCTCTACAAGAAGAAGAAACCTAAGGATGATGAAGAGGAGGAGGAGGAGAGGAAGAAGAAAGAGGAGGAGTTTCTCGAGGAAGCAAAGAAAAAGGAGAAACCGGCGAGGACGTTTGGCCTCTCTGGGTGCCTGAATCTCAACCCTGCACTGGAGAAAGACAAGAACACCAGCATCGACGACTGGCTGGCAAGCGTCCGGCCTCCTCAGAGGAAACTGGCGTCCGAAGCAGAAGCATCGGAGGATCCGTACGACGATTTGGATGCATCCGCTTCCGAATTCAACTTCTCTGGCCGCAGTGGAGAAGACGAGGAAACTTATGGTGTTACCTCCAGATACAGATCAAGGTTACATGAGGATCTTTCGAGTGAAGACGCAGAATATTCCTACAACGGGCTCATGCAGTCCCACAGCCGCGCCAGGCGGTCGTACGGCGCTTACGACGACAGCGATGAGGGCACAGAGAGCTACCACGACAACTCCACGAAGAGGAAGTTCACCCATCATTCAAGATTTGAAAGCAGCGAGACGGAAGGAAGGAGGAGTAGGAGGGAGGAAGCCAGCGTTGACGAGGAGGAGGATGACATCGCTGCCTTTATCGCCCAAACGAGGCAAAGAGTCAGAGCTCGGGCCGCCGCTGCCACCGAGGCCGAAAATGACGAGGTGCTCGCGGCCTGGAGGGCGCAGCAGGAAGCGAAAGCACAGAGCAGAAGTGAATCTTAGAGAAATAGAAGATGATTTTGTTTCTCAAAAAAGTTAAACAATGTAATATTAAGCGGAAACAAGTGCAGTTGCTCAAGAAACACTGTGATCACTGTAAAAGTAGGTCTCACTTATTTTGGATGTTTGTGTTTGGAATAAAAACCTGTTAATGTCTCAAGTATCAGTGAGAAAAATAAGCACTTTTGCCTTCAAGTCATGTATCAAAACTTTATAAGGATGAATATTTAGAGCGTAATGAAACTAGTTTATTACAGAATTAAAGTTTCTGTTGCACCGCAGTGAATGTAAAACTGATTGTAAAACACTTCCAGTGCATAGTTTCATAAAAGACGACTCCTACAGAACGAAACAAATCCCATTTTTACTGTTACGTTATTTTATTATTGCAATAAATGTCCTGAGAAATGACGTCTTGTGGTTGTTTTTCATTGAATTTATGAGGATAGCTTTGTGAACACAGAGACAAACAGAGAGGATAGAGGGTTAACCCTCAGTAGTGCCCTACGCCATAGAGTGTGTCAGGGCTGATGTCAAAACCCGGAAGTTTAGCATCGCGCTGGTTCCTGGAAGAGAAAGTGAATGTGATTTTTGCATTGCGATGGGTTAGGGTTAGGGGTTTTGGATTATGTCAGAAAATAAGCTCTGTGGCTAAATATATGATACTTACAGGTTTTGTTCAGCGAGATAATCTTCACATATTAACACCTTTCATAGCGCATTTGAAGCTTAAATGCAATCGCCAGAAGTAAAAAGCTAACGTTAGGCTTTAACGGACTGCATGACGCTTTATTTTAAAAACATTGTATAATGGGCAAATCGGACTGTTTAAGCTAAATAAGAAGCTGTAATGGTGGACTGCCAGCACTCTCGCCTGTTCGGGGGTGAAGACGTTTAATGTCCCCGACTGGGTTTGTAGTCTTATTGAGCAACTTGTTAGCGACCGCCTTTTTCACAACATGTAAAAGCTTCAAAATTCACAAGTAGGATATTTACTGATGTGTTTTATGTCGTAGAACAAAACCTGAAACTCACTTAAGCTTTTGTTAACCACAGACCTTATCTGAGGGATTTTACTTAAATCCCATTCAAAAAACGTATTGACTTTTAGACGAGAGAACCGGAAGAGCTAAAAGCGCTAACAGAGTTCCGGGTTTACTGGCACACTCTGAGGTTCCTGTCAATATTTTTTTTCATGCTTGTATGATTAAAAACTCATGAGAGATAATCATCCAAATAAATGACATATTCATTTTTTTTTTTTACCTGTGACCGGTATTTCCCCGAGGCTCGACCTGAAAGATGGAGAGTCACCACATATCCATCCACAAGCTTCATCACTTCTCTGTGTCTGCAGCTGTCCACGATTAAAACCCAGCTTTGGTTGTTTAGCCAGCATAGCGCTACAGCCGACCTCCACGGCCTTGGGTGTGGCACGTTTCCTGGAGCGTCACGTTGTCATGTTGTCGGGTGTATTAGTGTTTCAGACCGGAGGTTTGAAGACGTGTTTTAGTCCGACTTCCTGCAGCAGTGTTCTTGTCATCTTTCCTCCTGACAAAATCAAAGTAACAGGAATGTTTCCAGCTGCTTAGCGTTAGCATTACTAGCTTGCTGCTTTATGACGTGTGTGCGCAGCGCGACGATTACGAAAATTGGATTTCAAGTCATTAGTGATGTGATAACAAAATTAACACTGAAACGAGTTGTTTGGTTTTGGAGTAATTGTAATAATATGACTGAAATTTCATTAGTTATTAGTTACACTACTCGTTACTGGAAAAAGCACTTACTATTGAACAGGATCCTTGACATCGAACGGTCCTCGGGCGGGATTTGGTGACGTAGCATCCTTGAAATTCGGCCGTTTAAGGATCCATCCTTGACTTTGAGAAACACCCAGAGTTTTCCCGTCAAGATTTTCGTTATGAATTCAAATTTATGCTTAGAAACTGACACATTTCAAGCACTTTTTGTTTGTTTTGGGGATGAAAAGGTTCAGAAAACCTCCTGAACAATAAATACTTCAGGAATTCTAACTGGGAGCAGTTTCAGCTGGGTACAATCTGTAGATGCCACTAAATGCCCCTCAATCTGACACACTGGAGCTCTGACGTGATCTTGTTTTCTGCGTTACATGTCCAGGCAGAGATGAAGTGTTTGTAATAAACCCCACAATATGTCTACGTGCAGCTGAAGGTTGTGTAAGGCAGTCTGTTTTTATTTGTGCCACTTTGAACAACTTGACCTCTATTTCTTTCTTGTATAAGACGCCGGGAGGAGCACTTCCTGGAAGAATGATTCCTGTTTTGGTTCGATGGTTATGAAAGGCCTGTGTGCTGTTCTCTCATGAGTCTGCAGGACACTGATATCTAACTTAGGAAACGTTTACCACCATCTTCAGGACACTGGGGGAAGTGCTCCTGGTGTCTTCTCAGAGATATTAAAATGATTTACAGATAAGTATTGACTAAACAACACTTAAAGATGTGCGTCATTCAAATGATCTGCTTTTGTCTTTAACTATAAATCATATTTCCCTCCAGGAAACTGGTTTATTTGGGCAAAAATGTGGCTCAGTGCTGCAGTAAGATGGGAAATGGGAGACACAATGTGACTCCATGTGAGAGCGTAACACTCACTACAGCTTACTGTGAAGCTTTACATACCACCGCTGGATAAACTCTGTGGGAATGTTGATCTTCAGGCTCAAAGAAGAGTTTGGAGGAGAGGAAGGAAACAAAAGAACACAAAAAAACAAGCAGCAAAAGTTTGTCCTCGAGCAGATTTTATTTGACTCATTCAGTATATGTATAAGTACATTCAGTATATCTCCGACATGTTCTCCCTGTGTCAGCGTGGGTTTCCTCCAGGTGCTCCAGGTGCTCTGACATGTTCTCCCTGTGTCAGTGTGGGTTTCCTCCAGGTGCTCCAGGTGCTCTGACATGTTCTCCCTGTGTCAGTGTGGGTTTCCTCCAGGTGCTCTGACATGTTCTCCCTGTGTCAGTGTGGGTTTCCTCCAGGTGCTCTGACATGTTCTCCCTGTGTCAGTGTGGGTTTCCTCCAGGTGCTCTGACATGTTCTCCCTGTGTCAGCGTGGGTTTCCTCCAGGTGCTCTGACATGTTCTCCCTGTGTCAGCGTGGGTTTCCTCCAGGTGCTCTGACATGTTCTCCCTGTGTCAGTGTGGGTTTCCTCCAGGTGCTCTGACATGTTCTCCCTGTGTCAGCGTGGGTTTCCTCCAGGTGCTCTGACATGTTCTCCCTGTGTCAGCGTGGGTTTCCTCCAGGTGCTCTGACATGTTCTCCCTGTGTCAGCGTGGGTTTCCTCCAGGTGCTCTGACATGTTCTCCCTGTGTCAGTGTGGGTTTCCTCCAGGTGCTCTGACATGTTCTCCCTGTGTCAGCGTGGGTTTCCTCCAGGTGCTCTGACATGTTCTCCCTGTGTCAGCGTGGGTTTCCTCCAGGTGCTCTGACATGTTCTCCCTGTGTCAGTGTGGGTTTCCTCCAGGTGCTCTGACATGTTCTCCCTGTGTCAGCGTGGGTTTCCTCCAGGTGCTCTGACATGTTCTCCCTGTGTCAGCGTGGGTTTCCTCCAGGTGCTCTGACATGTTCTCCCTGTGTCAGTGTGGGTTTCCTCCAGGTGCTCTGACATGTTCTCCCTGTGTCAGCGTGGGTTTCCTCCAGGTGCTCTGACATGTTCTCCCTGTGTCAGCGTGGGTTTCCTCCAGGTGCTCCGACATGTTCTCCCTGTGTCAGCGTGGGTTTCCTCCAGGTGCTCCGACATGTTCTCCCTGTGTCAGCGTGGGTTTCCTCCAGGTGCTCCGACATGTTCTCCCTGTGTCAGCGTGGGTTTCCTCCAGGTGCTCTGATGTTCTCCCTGTGTCAGCGTGGGTTTCCTCCAGGTGCTCTGACATGTTCTCCCTGTGTCAACGTGGGTTTCCTCCAGGTGCTCCGACATGTTCTCCCTGTGTCAGTGTGGGTTTCCTCCAGGTGCTCCGACATGTTCTCCCTGTGTCAGCGTGGGTTTCCTCCAGGTGCTCCAGCTTCCTCCCACAGTTCAAAGACATGCAGGTTAATTGGTGACTCTAAACTGTCCGTAGGAGTGAATGTGCGTGTGAATGGTTGTCTGTCTGTTTCTACAGCTGTGTTTAAATTCAGGGCCTGTAGCCTTCGAATCTCTAGGCTTCGAAGACCGATTGCATCACATCGGCGCAACCAAGGCCGTCCCATTTCGGCTGATTTTAAGTACATCTTTTTTGGTGATAATATATCTGTTCTTTTTATTTTTACATTGTGTTGTTTGTACTTTTGCTTTAAACAAGAGTCTGAATCATTCGTCACCTCTGGCTGGAGGAGCCCAGTAAAGCAGAGAGGGGGAGATCATACCTGAAAGATTAAAGTCTTACAAACCCGAGGCTGAAAACGTGGCCTTCAGGTCACCAGACTGTGGATTGTGAAATGCCGTGTGCTGCCAATCAGCATTAATCAAATCCTCTGTGAGTGAGTGTGAATGCTTTCATAACACGGACAAGTGGTCTGAGCCCGTGTGGGACCTCAGCTGGTTTTCTCCTGCATCATGGCGAGCTGGTGGACGGCTGCAGATGCATCGGACGGCCTGGACCTGGAGGAGAACTCGATAGTGTCTCGGGTGATTCAGGCGGTCGGTCTGTTTGGAGATATTCTGTCACTGGAGGACACGATGTTGTCTGACAGCCAGAGTGAGGACGGGGCTGACGGCGCTGAAGGGACAGCATCAGGGGAGGACGGAAGTGTCAGAGAAGAAGGGGACAGGAAGGAAGAAGATAAAGTGATGATGGAGGAAGACGAAGAGCAGAAAGTGTGGAGGGAAGGAGGAAAACAAAAGGTGGTGGACGTGGACGTGGGGAGGATCGAAGAAAAGGCGAGCATGGAGGAGGAACTGGAGGAAGTAGAGGTACAGAAGAAAGAAAAGGAGGACGAGAAGAAAGTAAAAAATGTAGGTGAGGTAGGACAAAAAGAAAAGAAAGCAATGGAGGAGAAAGGAAATGAGGTAGAGGACGAGAAAGAGGAAGGAAAGGAAGAGCGGGTGTTTGAAAATGAGGTAGAAGAAGAGCAAGAAGACGAGGACAAGATTAAGGAGGAGAAGACAGATGAAGGTGTAGGCAGTGTAACAGGGGACGACGGGGAGGTTAAGAACAAACGTCAGAGGGTAGAGGTAGAGGAGGAAGCAAAGGAAGAGACGGACATAAAGGATGAAGAAGAGGTACCTCAGGATAAAAAAGACGAACTAGGAGAAGAAGAAAAGGAGCCTATAAAAGACGGAGAAGAGAAAGAAAGGGGGGAGGAGGTAGATGAGGAGGGAGAAAAGTACAAGAGCAAGGAAGCAAAAGATGGAGACAAAGAGCTGAGGTCTCAGGAGGAAGAAGGAAAGGAGGTTTTGGAGGAGGGAAGAGAGGATGATCGAGAGGAGGTAGATGAAGAAAGTAAAGAACGAAGGGAGATAAAGGAAGAAGAGGAAGATGAAAAGCAGGTAGAGATAGAGCGAAAGACTCAAGACAAAGAAAAGGATGAAAGTAGCGAGAAAGAGAAGAGCTGTGATGTAGATGAGGTTAAAGAAAGAGAAGAGCGAAAAGAGGAAGAGGAAGTAGGGACAGAGGAAAAGGAGGTTATGGAGGAGGATGACAGAGCAGAGAAAGAAGAGGTAGATGATGAAAGGACAAAACAAAGCAGGGGGACGGAGATGAAAGGACACGAAGATGAAGAAAAAGAGAGGAAACTAGAGGAACAAAAGGTTGATGGGACAAAAGAAGAAAATGAGGGAGGAGAAGAGATGGACGGAAAAGGAGAAGAGACAGAGAAAGAGAGAGAACAACAAGACGACCAAAATGTTGATGAAAAAGAAAAAGAGATCGAGGAAAAAGGAGATGATGCAGTTCACAAAGAGAGAGAAGAACAAAAGGTTGACGTGCAAGAAGAGGAAGTAGAGAAAAACATCAAAGAGGAGGATGACGTACAGCAAAAGGTTGGTGTAAAAGAAGAAGAAATAGAGGACGAAGAAGAAAACGAGGCAGAGAAACAAGAACAAGAAGAACAAAATACTAATGGAAAAGAAGACAAGATGGACGATAAAGTCGAAGAGGAGGTGGAGAATAAAAAACAAAAGGTTAATGGAAAGGAAGACGAGATGACAGAAGAAGAAACTGGGGCAAAGAAACAACAAGAAGAACAGATTGAGGAAAAAGAAGAAGTGGAGGAAAAACGTCAATGAAGTTGCAGAGAATGAAGTAGAGCAAAGGGTTAATGGAAAAGAAGATTTGGAGGATAAAGTCGAAGAAGAGGTGGCGAATAAAGAACAAAAGGCTGATGGAAAAAAAGACGAGATGAAGGACAAAGAAGAAAAGGAGGCAGAGAAACAAGACCAAGAAAAACAGGTTGATTTAAAAGACAATGAGTTGGAGGAAAAGGTCAACGAAACTGCAGAGAACAAAGAGGAAGAAAAGCTTGATAGAAAAGAAGAGATGAAGGAAAACGAGGAAGTTGAGGCAAAGAAACAAAAAGAACAGACTGATGGAAAAGAAGAAGAGAAGGCGGAAAAAGAAGAAAAGGAGGAAAAGAAACAAGAACAAGAAAAACAGAAGGTTGATGGAAAAGATGAAACGTCAGTGGAGACGGTCGACGAAGTTGCAGTGAACAAAGACGGAAAAGAAGGAGAGCTGGAGGACGAAGTCGAAGTGGCAGAGAATGAAGAACAAAAGCTCCGTGGAAAAGAAAAGATGGACGAAAACAAAGAAAAGAAGGTAAAGAAACAGGAAGAAGAAGAACAAAAGGTTGACGGAAAAGGAGAGGGTTTGGAGGAAAAAGCTGACAAAGTTGCAGAGAACAAAGAAGAGCAAAATGCTGATGGAAAAGAGGAAGAGTTGGAGGATGGACTCAAAGAAGAGGCAGAGAGTGAAAAACAGAAGTTGGATGGAAATGAAGAGATGGAGAAGAACGAAGAAACTGAGGCAAAGAAACAAGAAGAACAAGAACAGATTGGTGGAAAAGAAGTAGAGATGACAGAAAAAGAAGAAAAGGAGGTGAAGAAACAAGAATGTGAAACACAAAAGGTTGAATTTAAAGAAAAGGAAGAGCTGGGGAGAAATGATGACGTTGCAGAGAGTGAAGAAGAGCAAAAGGCTGACAGAAAAGAGGAAGAGATGAAGGACAAAGAAGAAAAGGAGGCAGAGAAACAAGAAGAACAAAAGGTGGATGGAAAAGGAAAGGATCTAGAAGAAATCGAAGAAGCTGGGACAAAGAAACAAGATCAAGAAGAACAGATAGATGGAAAAGAAGAAGAGATAAGGGTTGATGAACAAAATGAGGCAGAGAAACAAGAACAGACTGATGAAAAAGAAGATCTAGAAGAAGTCGAAGAAGCTGGGACAAAGAAACAAATAGAAGAACAGATTGGTGGAAAAGAAGAAGACATGAAGGAAAAAGAAGAAAAGGAGGCAAAGAACCAAGAACGAGAAAAACACGTTGATGTAAAAGAAGAGTTGCAGGAAAAAGTCAACAAATTTGCAGAGATGGAAGAAGAGCAAAATGTTGATGGAAAAGAAGAAGAGATGGAGGAAAACCAAGAAACAGAGGCAAAGAAACAAGAGCAAGGAAAACAACCGATCGGAGGAAAAGAAGAAGAGATGAAGGAAAAAGTTGACAAAGTCACAGAGAACGAAGAAGAGCAAAAAGTTGACGGAAAAGAAGAAGAGATGGTGGGCTCAGCTGACCAAGAAGTAAATGCAGAAGAAGGAAGAGAGTTGACAAAAGAGCCAAACACTGAGCCGACCAACCAGCTCCATCAGTCACAGTGTCCTGAAATGCTGAGTCATGCTGGAGCACAAACACCAAACGAAGCTCCCACAGGAGAAGAGAAAGACTCGGGCGCCGCCAAGAACCAGAACAGGGACATTTATCCCACATCACCGAGCAACGACAACGAGACAGAGGAAGCTCCACCACAAGCTGCTCCTCTGACCCACACAGACCTGAACCAGCCTGTCGATGCTCCTCTGGATCTGACACAGGTGGGAATGCACAGTCTGGAGGAACCGGAGCGACTGACATCATTTCCTGATTCAGGACATCGAGGTGAAACAGCAGCTGACGACAGCACCCGAGAGAGTACACCTGAACCACACACAGGTAACCACAAGCCAGATTCTTACACTCCTGCTGTTACAGTAATGATCGTTAAGACTGGAAGGAGTGGCGGACCCTGCCACTAACAATGAGAGCTACTATTTAAGGACAAAACTAAAGAATGTAAATACGGCTACTGATGAAAAATGCAGACTAAGCATAAGTTTGATATTATAAAAATCTCCCCACAAAAACAGTCGTTTAACATAATTATTTAGGTGCCTTAAAATATTACTTAAATTTACTCAACAGGAGTTGTTTTTAAATTTAGTCAATTCAAACTTAAGTCAAAATGTTTGACAAAGATAAGAAATGAAGTGCAGCCAGATGCAAGTTAGGATTAATATTATGTTTAATCATTCAGTAATTCAAGTTCCTAACATTCAATTTTTGATTATAACTTATGAATGAATCTGAATATGATAAATTTAAGTTGATCTGACCTGAAACTGGCAAACTAATTACATGAGATTTTTTTAAATAAAAAAATAAGTTCAAATAAACTGGAATGATCTGTTAATTTGAAATCAATTCTTTAGATTAACCCAAATTGGAAGAGCTGTATTTAAAAAAAAAGAAAAAGAAAAAAGGAAGTCTAGATTTAGTGAATTTTAAAATAAGTCAAAAAGTCTGACAAATTTAAGAAATTAAGTTCAACCAAATGTATGTTAGGCTGATTTTTGTCATGTTTATTATTTCAAAAAAATCAGGTTCCTAACATTTGATTCATAATAATATGCTGTTAATAATTGTGAATGTGATAAATTTAAATGAATCTGACTTGAAACTGGCAAACTAATTGCATGAGAATTTTTAATAGAAAAAATAAGTTGACTCAAATAAATTAAAATAATCTGTAATTTTAACATCAGTTTTCTTCAGTTGAAAAGTACAAGATAAACCCTCATTAGGTGATCTGTATTAAAGGAAATAATGATAATAATAATAATAATTATTATTATTATTTTATTTATATAGCAAGTTTAAGTTTAATTACACTTATTTACAAATTAAAAGATTTACAGAATAGAAATTACTTAAAAGAGAAACCCATGTAAGTCCCCTCTAAATGCATGATTAGAAATTGGGATTAACGTCACAGTGTTCCTGGCTGCTTTCCTTTGGTTTTAACTCCTAAACTTTGAGTTAATTGTTGTAGTAAGTGTTTTAACATTCTGCAGTTTTGTTGTTTTGTTAATTGTTTTCACTTTGTTTTAGAGTTTGCAGAGGACCTTACATAACTGCAGCTATGATTGGCTCCAAACACAATTACTCACAGCGGAGATTCAGGCCAGAGAGTTAATTCATTCATTAAAATCTAATTAAAATTCCACAAAGATGACACTCACTCTGCCAAAAGCAAACAATAATGGAAAATAGAAAGCTCCACAGAGCCAATTCAATCACCTCACTGCGTGCTTTAACCTTTAAAAAGTATTTTAAAAACAAAAAGTCACAGATAATACTTTCTTCTGTCTGGCATCAGGCTGCAGGTCGGAGGAGAAAGTGTTGTTGATGGATGCAGCTGCCGAGCCGTCGTTAGTGGCTGGACAAGACAGTGAAGAGCTCAGTCCAACCCAAAGCTCATCCAGCACAGAAAATCCCGAGATGAAAGTGAAGGGGGACAAAGGGGACAAAGAAGAAGGAGGTCAAACCTCTCATAATATGAACGGTGAGGCGGATGACAAGAACGGCAGCCGACAATCCTCAAAGTATAAAACCGTGTCCTACAGGAGGATCCGGAGAGGAAACACCCGACAGAGGATTGATGAGTTTGAGGCCATGATGGACTCGTGATTGAAATATTGAGTGTTTGGTTCTGTTGGATTTGTGGGGTGCAACCCCTCGCGGTAACATATAAAGAAAAGTAGTGGACCCAGGATAGAGCCTTGTGGTACACCATACTGAATGTGCGGTCTGTAATTTTTCCAAAATGTGTGCTAAATAAATAAAGTTTAAATTTGTTTATGTAGCACCAAAAGGCCATGGGTTTGAGGTCTCAGTTAACTAGCTAAATTTAATATTGTCAAAGTGTTTTGGTCTGTTGGCTTTTGGGGATGTTGGATGCAACCGCTCATGGTAACATAGAGAGAAAAGTAGGGGACCCAGGACAGAGCCTTGTGTTACGCCATAAAAATTGTCCGATCTGTATCTTTTCCAATTTTGTCTGTGAAAGGTGCTAAATAAATAACGTAATTTGTTTATGTAGCACCAAAAGACCACAGATTTTAGGTCACAGCTAACAGTGACATATAGGTTTGAGACCATGGTGGACTCGTGATTAAACCCTAAATATTGTCAGAGTGTTTCGTTCTGTTGGATTTTTTTGGGATCTTGGATGCAACCCCAAGTGGTAACGTATAGAGAGAAGTAGAAGACCCAGAATAGAGCCTTGTGGTATTGTGGTACATTAACCCAGACTTATCTGATGTAGATGTTAACATTTTGCAAATGTAGATACTGATTAAACTGCAAAAACAAATATTTAAAATATCATTATAACTCCACATATCTGTAAAGTCATAGAAATCAAATACAGTGATACACTAAGCAACATAATTTTGGTTCTGAAATAGATGTGACTGATACATGTATAGCTGACTGATGCATTTCTAGTTAATGTAAACTTCCCTGTCTGATCATCACTATTGTATTATATTTATTATTGAATTTAATTACAATAAACAAGCTTAAAAGGCACCATACAGATTGTAGTTTTGTGTATGTTATTTCTCTGAATACACCTACACTAATAGAGTTGAGTTATTATTAATGTTAATACTTGCGTTAGTTTCTAAATGTTTTACAATAATACATTTTTGTTATTCTTATATCATTCAAATATTACCCGTTTTCATATTATTCTTGTATTATATTATGATTCTACTTTGTTTTATGATATTTACCTATACTATCATATTTAATGCTTTAATGAATAATGTGGAGATTTTTATAACTAACCAAACAAACAAACAAAAACATTGCTTTATACTGAGCATCTCAATGGCCACAAAACTACTACTTCTTTTTTTTCCTTCAGACTTTATTGGAACACTGGACAACACAAAAAAAAGGTGCATGACCAAGTTATTATTATAATGTGGAAAAAATACACAAGTAAAGTATTCACAGTGTTCATATGTACACTTATTCAAGTACTGAACAGAAGTACAAATTTGAGGTACTTTTTCTTTGAGTATTTTCTTTTCATGCCATTTTATGCTAGTTTAACTTCTTAGTTATTTTACAAATTAAGAGTTTTGCATAAAAACATAAGGCAAGTTAATAAAATCTGATGTTTTGTTATAAATTAAACTACCGAAAAATTAATAAATCAATGAGATTACTGACAGAAAATGAATTGGAAACTATTCTGATAAACATTTCCTGTATTGGGCACTTTTACTTTTCAGACTTTAAGAACATTGTCCTGAGTACACTTTTCAGTGCAGGACTTTAATTTTAGAGTATTTTATATAAAGTAACAAAAAAATAAGCACTCAAGTAAAGTACCTCAAAATTATACTTAGTAAAGTACTTGGGTAAATATACTCAGTTCTACTGTTATACAATATTTTTAATATTTTTTATTAAATATGTTTTAGTAATACATGAAAAATAAAAGATTATATTTTTAGAATTGCAAAAAGGCATTTTTCCTGGAGCAAGTTATATAAATAAAATAAATATGGGACGTGTTGTTCCTGATGAGACCCGATGAACGACTACAAGCCGGATTTTCTTTTCATGCTACTGTTACTCCACTCAACATTTAGTTTATCAAATCTGATGTTTTGCTGCAAACAGTTTATACAAGCAGATAAAATGATTAGTCAATTAATCTGATTGACAAAACATTAATTGGCAACTATTCTGATAAACATTCAACACATTTTCTTTTCTTTTTTCCTTTTTTTTTTTAGAATTTTGATTTTTGTTATTTTCCTATTTCCTTTGTAATAATAATAATAATAATAATGATAATAATAATGATAATAATAATAATTATTATTATTATTATTATTATTTACACTTTTCTGCATTAGTAAATTTGACTTTTCATACTTTAAGTACATTTATCTGATTATACTCTGATTATTTATTTTTCTTAAATAACATTTTTGATGCAGGGCTCCTCCTATTTATTTTATTTGTTTTTATCTTACTTTATTTCATTTTTACAGTGTGTTATCATAATTTTTCTTTTCTAGCATTCTTTTTTCTGGAATTTCAACAGAGTATTTTTATTTCTATTTAATTATTTATTTATTTACAGTGTGTTAACAGTACTTTTTTCTGAATAAAAAGGAACTAAATACTTCTTACTGAAGTACTACGTAAGGTGCCTCAAAATTGTACTTGGTAGACCACTTGAGTGTATGTACTTAGTTCTACTAGCATACAATAATTTCTAATGATTTTTATTTCATAAATTAAATTTAGTAATTTTCGATAATATATAATATAAAATACTATTTTAATTATTTATATTTATTGAATTTATTTTTTGTATTCATTAATTTGTTTTTAATTTCTATTTATTAAATAAAGACATAAAAAAAGAAGATAATGAAGCAGTTTATATAAATAAATAAATAAATAAATAAATAAATAAACAGGACGTGTATTGTTGTTGATGAGACGTCATATAAGGACTACGACTCCCACAATCCCCTGGCCCTGCCCCTGACGTCACGCGGAGCCCGGACCCGGCGTATCTCTGTCAGCAGCGCGTTTGGCAACAAAAGACTCGTTTTTGAATCAGTTAGCGACGTTTTGTGGACGACAGTGTTTGTGGGCGCGTCATCACAGGTGTGTTCAACAGCGGCGCGACATTAACAGGTGTGTTTTCAATTCAGAATTTGTAGTTTTAACGGTTAAACCGTGAATGCTGAAGTTGAGGAGGTGACCTAGCTATAGGTGGCTAACAAGATGGCTGCGTCTATTTACTGCGGAACAATAACAAATAATGACTCACGGGGTTTAGTTTAAAGCGACAGACGTGTGTTTAATGTTATTTAGCATGACGCTGCCACGAGGATGAGATTTAGTTTGTGATTTAATTAATTTAAATGAAGGTTAAGCGGGTTTTAAGCGGTGCTGCTGTTGCTTCGTTTCAGGCAGTAGCTGGTAGCGATGACACCGCCGCTGCTACTGTCCTTCGGAGGAAGAGGAAGAGGAAGGAGGCGATGATGATGATGACATGCAGTTAGCTGGCTGCCTGGCTGGCGGACGGACGGACAGACGGACCGACGGACGGACTTGAGCCCGCCGTGTGAGCGGTGTCGCCCCACAAGCAGAGCAGGATCCCGGGCGACGAGAGGCGAAGATGCCGCGGAGGAAACAATCCAACCCCCAGCCGGTGAAACGTGAGTGTACGGTGCCGTCCTCCAGCTGCTGCGGTCCGTCCGTCTCTGCAGCACACTTTAAGGAAGTGGCTCTGTGTTGGTCTGTGTCCAAGGAAAACTTTAACATACAGGTTTATTTAAAGAGCAGCCAAGGTAAAGTAAGGAAATGTGTGTGTGCTCCCAGGCTGCATGTCTAGCCTTGAGTTGACTTTAATACAAACCAACATTGTCAGAGATTTCTAAGAGTTCAACTGTGAAAAATATCATGGACATGAACGTCTCATGCAGTTTGAATGGTTGAAATCAGCCCAGTTATTGTGGAGATATACATGTTTAAAGTCAGCAGAGGATCACAGGACCCTGCGAGCAAACACAAGCTCTGTATTAAACGTCGTCTAGCTGGTTTCACATATTGACACTGCAGGATTGATCCCTTCCTCACTGTCTGTATCCTCCTTTAAGGCCCGGACACACCAGCCTGACGTCAGGGAACGAGCAGCAACAAGAGCCGATAGTCTCGGCCCAAAAGTTGCACTTGAACAAAGACTGCAGCTAACAGCCAGCCAGGGAACGCTTTGAAAAGTTGTGGAGAATCACAAACACATTATCCAGACCTGGAAAAGTCTTGGAATTTTGTTGCGTGTGTGCTTTAATCTTCCATAGATTACGTTAAGTAGAGTAGCTGGAAGCTGCGTCGATGTTTGACAGCATTTTGTTCACCGTCACGTACGTTTCTTCACTCGCCCCTGATGTTCCGTCTCGCCCTTGTGTACGACAGCTAGCTGAAAATATGTTTGAAAAATGCCCGAGAAGTTCAGCGAGAAATTTTGTTCTGTGCGGGTTGGAAAACGTTTGAAATTCTGTCCATTGAAAATGTGCGGGAACCCTGAGGTCGTCTGTAATCTTCATTCAAAAATGGAAGCAGGAAGACGGTCTCGTTAGCCAGTTAGCATGTTAGCAACACAATCCAGTGTTGACAGAACAGAGCGTATTCATTGTAAACATTATAAAGCCCAGCTCAGACCACAGATTCGCAACAAGTCCTGCATTGAAATTGTCGTCCATTGCAAGTTAAGGTGCGGCGGTTTAAAAGCAGCGTTAAGGCCCTGACACACCAAGCCAACGGTCAGGTGTCGTCGTTTGTTATTCAGGTTAAAGTGGGAAGAAGCAGCGGGTTTATCGGGCAGCTGAGTGAAGTGGAGCCTGCGGAGGAAACACCGGGACCGTCTGGATGTAATAGTCCGTGGAGGTGCTGCGGTGCTCGGCTGCACAGATAGGAAACCCCTCGGCTGACAGGATGTACCACTCTCTCACTCCGCTCTCTCTCACGCAGGCGCAGAACGTACGTGCTACTTGGCCATCGGATGTAGTCCGTGTAGTGTGTTCAAATGCAACTGACACAGGGTGACGTGAGGCGACGTATACGACTCAACAGTTGGCTTTCGTCGCCGCCGGTTCTTTGATGTCGGTTTGGTGTGTCAGGACCTTAAGGGCTCAGGGTCTGGGTCAGGGGAAACAGTCTTGGACACAACACAAGAGTCAGACGAGTCACAGCGCCAAATCAATGTCTGTATGCACGGGCGAGTCGGCAGGACGGGATAAGGGGCATCACGATATGTTGCAGGAGATTTAAAAAGTAGCTGGTAGCAGTTAGCAGCTAAACAAGATCAGCCGCCTTCTGCGTAAAGAAGCTGCTGTGGCCTCAGAGAGAGGAGCACTGTGAGAGACGTCTTCCTTTGAGTGGATGTGTTTGTGTGTTATCTCATCCTGAATGTTTTGGCTCAGCTGGACTTCCTCTCTTCCTCCTCTCAGCCTCCTGTCTCCACTTCCTCTTCGCAGGCCCCTGCTTGACCTCCCTCCGCTCCTCTTCCTCTCTTTCTTCCATCGCTTCCTGTTTGACTTCTCTCTCTGTCATTCCCTTCCTTTTTTTTTCTAACGTGTGCGCTCTCACATCAGTTTTTATCTGTGTTTTGTCTTCAGAGTGTGTCAGTACAGCCTTTCCCAAAAATCACCTGGCTCTGAAGAAAGCAGGTGTCACTCAGCTTTTGCCTTTAGTGACTCTTCATGCTCCACTTGAAAATAAAGGACTGGGGAAAAGTCATTACAGATCGTCAGCGCTGTGTTGTCTCCCTTTCATCGCTCTTCCTTTTCCTGACTCTCTCAGCCTCCAACTCTTCCTCCTCTGCACTTATCTCATCCTCACTGATTTCCTCTGCTCGTCGTCCTCCTCCTCTTCTCCTCACTCTGCTCTGTGGCTTCCTCCTCCGCCTCCTCTGCTCTCGTGTC
Source organism: Epinephelus cyanopodus (assembly GCA_026686955.1). Lineage (NCBI taxonomy): Eukaryota > Metazoa > Chordata > Actinopteri > Perciformes > Serranidae > Epinephelus > Epinephelus cyanopodus. The sequence goes on along the minus strand of CM048937.1, from coordinate 18,053,976 downwards.
CGTCCTCGTCTCTTCACTTCTGTCCAGGATGTTTAACTCTTCTTCACAGCCAAACAAAAGGTCATAGTAGTTGATGCTTATATGAACAGTTTGAACCAGGCTTGTATGTTTTCGGACTTGAATCAGTGAAGCTGACCCCCAGACCCAAGTCCTTTTTGCGTGTAGGGGTAGGAGGCATAATGAGAGGGTAGTGGGTACGAAACTAGCCCTTTGCAGTGAGGGATTTCAGATGCTGACTTGCCAGCGAGGGGTAGACGTCGCCATGGCTACCACCGAGCAAGAGACGGGGAAAAAAGTTCATACGTAGCTAACGTTACCATCGTCAGGTTGCTTGTTAGCTAACTAGCTAGCTCGCGCTATCTGGCGTCTGTCATCTGTCCTGTTCTGCAAAACTGTCGGATTTTTCACATGACGATAACACGGCAGCTAGCATAACTGTGCTGCCTCGTAATGTTAGCTGGTTAGCTAGCTAGCAGAAGTCCCCTGTCGTACATATTATTTCGTCGTCTGTCGTTCATCAGATGAAGCATGATGAATGCAGCAAACACGATCGGTGGAATGAACTCAACCGAAGACTCCATTGTAGGTGCTGATTGGAAATGTAGATGGCTCGCAGCTTCCTGTTTAAAATAGTTACGTATGATGTGATATTATGGTATGATGTTGCGGTATCGTCTTCTCTCTTTTATTTTTTTTACACCTTAAATAAAACAATTTAAAAATCCATACAAGCCTAGGATTGAAACTATTTATTGTCAGAAGTAAAACAGTTGCTAATCCATCTATTATTGTGTATAAAACGTTATATAGTATGTATAAATGTTAGAGGGAAGAGGGAGGGCTGGTGGCTCCCAGGCCCCCTTCTCCCGCGGGCCTGGGTTTGGTGCGGTCGGCCAGGCCACCTCCGTCACGTAGTGAGGGAGGTGCGTGAAAAAAGCAGTGGCTCTTGTTTACTGCGTTAAGTTACCGTCACCGCAAATACCGCCCAGCCCTCGAGCACATGCTTTGTCTTGAGATGGTAAAATAAATTGCTCGTGTTACCTTTGTTTGCTGTCACTGTCTCACGACACTTCTTGCAAATTATGTTTTTCTACTCACTATCTGACCGTTTAAAGCTGAACCAAGTCCAAATCACGAACGTAGCACCGTTTTTTTTAAACGAGCTCCTCTTGCTCCGCTGGTCTCTGTCATTTTCACACTGAGGCAGGTGCGATGACGTCATCGACGATAAGAGGGTAGACCGCAAATCTCTACTGTGGGCCAAATTTATATCATTTCTACTGTCTACCACATGCACTGCGCAGCCCTACGTTAATGTAACCGACGCAGTGACGTAGTGAGTAGTGCCCCAATTCCGAGGGAAAGATTTCAACCCCTACCCCTCGTTGCTTCATTTTGAGGGCCAAAGGGGGGGGGGGTGTTGGGATTGGGCTTTAATCCGTGTTCATGTCTGTGCTCAGTGGACTCAGAGGACGGGGCGGTGGTGTGCGAGCCGGGCTGCCTGGTTCTGGAGAGCGACTTCCTGCTGAGCGGAGAGCTGGAGTTTGGAGACTCTGAGATCATGGGGCTGGACAGAGAGTCGGGTCAGTGACACACACACACACACACACACACACACACCACATCATGTGGTATGTTAAGCAGTAGATAACAAATACTGGAAAGTTTTGAGAAGAAACCTTTCAGTCCAGCTGTAAGACTGAAGACTAACATCACCTGACTTCAATATAATCATTCAGTGAAATGTTCCTCTGGGGGCGGGACACACGCCTGGAGAACGTGACATCAGGCGTTGGGTGCTACTCTTAGTCAGCAAGATTTCATTGGTTGCTTAGTTGTTTTGTCTGACTCCATGTGAGCGCAGCGTTAGTGACTGTAAATCAAAGGTGCAACCAAACTGTAGAGTCCTGCCAAACCTGACTGGTCTTGTTAAGAAGCAAATAAAGAGGAGCAAACAGGACACGTCCTTCCCCCGGGCCTCTGTCAGTCCTGCTCTGTAAGGGCTGTTATTAAACGTGTGTGTCTTCCACACGTCTGTCGGGCTCAGTGTAAGAAAAGCAGAGGTCGTGTTTTAATGGAGAGTAACAGCTGCAGTCTGAGCACCTCTTACCTCCACATGTGACTGATTTCTGTTCTTCCTCAGGTATGACGGTGTTCTCTCTGAGCGTGGAGGACGACCCCTCCGCGCCAACGGACTCCACCTTCCCAGCTTTCCTCTCCTGTAAAGGGTGCGGTCAGCTGCTGGGAGACACGCCGCTGGGGGCAGGTTTAGATCTCGGTAAACGTTGTGCCCGTTTCACTCTGTTTCTCTCTAGAGTCCTCTCTCTCCTGTGTGATCAGGGCCTAAATCCATGAGAATAAAGTCATAAATCTACGAAAATAAAATGGAAATATTTTGAGATTTAACTCGTAATTTTAGGCAAAAAAACCCCCATCACAGACAAAGACTGGAGAGTTGGGTGACATGGCATAGATTCAGAGTTGTCAGGGTTTGAACACTGGTGGGTTATTTTAAGTAATGACACCCATAAATGTGATTTACTTTGTTCCAGGTGTGGGCTTGGACCTGGGGGCGGAGCTTTACTGTCTCACCTGTGAGGAAGGCCTCCAGCAGGAAGCCTCGATCGACTCCTCTCAGGCGGAGGGCTCGATCGAGGCCGACAGAACCATCAGTGGCGACTCGGACAGGAAGAGGAGAGGCGCAGGCAAGACAGGCGGAGCCGCCGACGCCCCTCCCAAACTGTACTCCTGCTCGCTTTGCGCCTTCACCTCGCGCTACTCCAATCACCTGAAGCGCCACATGAGGACCCACGATGGCCAGAAGCCGTACCACTGCCCCGTCTGCCCCTACGCCTCGGCGCAGCTCGTCAACCTGCAGCGCCACGCCCGCACACACACCGGGGAGAAGCCGTACCGCTGCGTCCAGTGCAGCTACGCCTGCAGCTCGCTCGGCAACCTGCGGAGGCACCAGCGCATGCACACGCAGGAGAGGCCGCAGAGGAGGAGGGAGAAGGAGAAACGACGGGGGAGACGGAAAAAAGCTGAAAGTGAAGAAGGTACAAACGCCTGCGTCATCATATTTTAACGTCACATCTCAGGAACAGAAGGGGAGACGTTTGTATAGATCTTCTGCGTGTGGTGCGTCCATGTTTTCACTGAAAGAGAACTCGACCACATGGCGGTAATTCTAGTTTTTATTTTTGGGCTGCAGGGGAAAATCCTAATGTTGGAAGCAGTGATCAGAAAAGAGGAACCAGTGAGTCGAAACTGAACGGGTTTGAAAAATGAGGAAGAGAAGATCTCCGTGGTTCAGTGCCTATTGCCCTGAAACTTACCTCTGCTGAGGTCAGCTGCTTCACAACATTCTTTCGTGTGTGAAGCTGATAATCATCCCGAATACCTGAGAAACATAACTCAAACTCAGACTGATGAAGGTGCCAGTGAGGAAGTCAGAGCATTGCAGGAAATGAGAACCAGGAGGGATTTTTATATTTAAAGACGAGTATAGAAGAAGAAGTAGAATGAGGAAGTTTGAGCTGAAGCTGCAGGATTAGTTTCTTATTATCAGTAAACACTGCAGTGTGACTCTTTTCTTTTCTGAGGGAGGTTTTCTCGTGTTTTCAAATGAAAGAATATGTTCTCTCTTGATCTTGTTCCCACAGTCGTATCAGACCTGACCCTGCGAGTGTCCCAGAACTCAGGTTACCTCCAGACGTTGGGGGGCCTCGGCTCTCCCTCCGCCCCGCTCCCCGTCCTGCTCTTCCCCCTGTGCTGCCGGATGTGTGGCCTCACCCTGGAGGAGGCCGACCTGGAGGGGGACAAAGCCGAGGGGGAGGTGGAGGGCGACGGAGGACAGGTACGCTTCCAGGAAATATTTATTTGATTAGTTTATTTGACAGGGAGATGAACAGCTTCTTTAAGCTAATTAAAATCCATCGTTGCAAGAACACCATGAGGGAATTTTCTTCAGATTTTCTACTTGAGTCAAGAATAACTAGGCTGACCAGAATTTGGTGGTCAAAGGTCACTGTAACCTCGTCTATCTCTTTTTTGTGAAAGCGATATTTCGAGAACCGTTGAGGGAATTTTTCTATATTTGGCACGAGCGTTCACTTGAACTGACCGATGGACTGATATAGAAATTGGTGTTCAAATGTCACTGTCTATTGTCTTGAACATGATATATCAAGAACACCTGGAGAGAATTTCTTAAATTTGGCATAAATGTCCATTTGGACTAAACTATGAATTGCTTAGATTTTTGTGACCATAAATCAAAGGTCAAGGTTATTGTGACCCTGTCTGTCTCATTCTGGGGAGAACGATGTCTTCAGAACACCTTGAGGGAATATCTTTGTCCACTTGGGCTCAACAATTAGCTAATTAGATTTTGGGGCTTAAAAGTCAAGCTTACTGTGAACATTTGGCAGAAATGTCCACTTGGAATCAACTGCGGACTAATTTGATTTTGGTGGTCAAAGGTGAAACATCAAATCCATTGTGACCTTTTCTGTCTTTATATTTGTGAAAGTGATTTCTCAAGAACATCTTTAGAGAATTTCTTTAAATTTGGCACAGATGTCCACTTGAAATCAACTGTGGATTCATTAGATTTTGGTGGTCGTAGGTCAGAGTCCACTGTGACCTTGTCTATCTCATTATTGTAAACCTGATATGTCAAGAACACCTTAAGGGAACTTTTTAAAAATATGGCACAAACATTCACTTCGACTTAACGCTGAACTGATTAGAAATCGGTGGTCAAATGTCACTGTGACCTTGTGACTGTCTCATTATCTTGAACGCCATATCTCAAGAGGACCTGGAGAGAATTTGGCACAAACATCTACTTTGAATGATGTGACTACTCTATGAGACGACCACAGACTTCCACTTTCCCAAAGTGGCGTTTTTCCCCAATGTGTGGTGATAATATATACAAGATTTTGTAGCACCTGTCTGATAACATGTTAACACTAGCTAAGCTACGCTAGCTACATATGTTAGTTCCAACAACAATAAAGGCTAATTAATTACTCGTACCTTAACTCGTCACGTCAACGAGTGTTCGCACATTTTTATCAACTCTTCTATCGTCTGCTGTCAAAGTGAGGACGACGTGTTTCCTTCGTCCTCAGCAGCACCTCTGACCGTGTCCTCGGTGTTCATTTTCAGGTGTGTCGTCGCTGCTCGTTGGACCTGCTCTCCAAAGATGAATCCGGTCCTCGGGGATCCCGGCGGGGTCAGCGTGGCACCAAGCTGTACCACTGCCCTCACTGCCCCTTCCTGTCCCACTACCCCAACCACCTGGCCCGCCACGCCCACACCCACTCCGAGGAGAAACCCCACCGCTGCCCGCACTGCCCCTACACCTCCTCGCACCTCGACAACCTCAAGCGCCACCTGCGCGTGCACACGGGCGAGAAGCCCTACCAGTGCCCGTCGTGCAGCTACGCCTGCGGCAACCTGGCCAACCTGCGGCGGCACGAGCGCATCCACTCGGGCGCCAAGCCGTTCCACTGCGGCGTCTGCGGCTACTCCTGCAACCAGAGCATGAACCTGAAGAGGCACATGCTGCGGCACACGGGCGAGAAGCCGTACGCCTGCGCCGAGTGCGACTACACCACGGGCCACTGGGACAACTACAAGCGCCACCAGAGGAAACACGGGCACAACACGGACAGCTGGGACAAACACGCGCCCATCAACGGCCTCAGCTGGGGCAGAGACACTCAGGAGAGCCCGAGTCAGGGACACACTTAGATTCTGTGTGTGTGTGTGTGTGTGTGTGTGTGTGTGTGTGTGTGTGTGTGTGTGTGTGTTGTATACACTGGTGAACCTCCAGCTCAGGTTGGAGTTAAACTCAGGTGCCTTTAACAGACTGAACGACTTCACTGCTGCACTGACTTTATAATGGGGCATTAATATGTGTGTGTGTGTGTGTGGTGTGTACACGCTCACATCACACACACACGTTGAATCAGAGGTGTGGTCCCTCCTTCCTTCAGTAAATGCAGTCCACGGACGTCTGGTCTGTCAGAATGTTTTCTAACTGTGTGTCATGAAGCCGATCTGAATCTGCTGAATCCAAACGTTTATTTTTCTCCTCGACAGATGATCTATTTTCTAAATGTGGCTGGATGGTTTTTTCTTTCATACTAGCAGGGCGGATCATTATCTCACAAGCTTTAAGTTGATTTTGTAATTTAATCCAGGAAACGATCGGACTCAGTTTATCAGCGGGATTCCTGCGCAGCTTCAGCTACATCATTTGAAATTCCCACCAGCCCAACATGGCCTCACCCGACTCGTCAGATCCCAGGAGAACGTTTTCCGTCTCCTGAAAACCGAATGTCAGTTAGTTCAATAACGAGTGTGAGTGGCAAACAACGTCCGAGTGACTTAGTAACTCATATTCCTACCTGTTCAAAATGAAGTTAACCATGACGTTAGTTGAGGACGTTTCAGGCTGGATGATGAGAGATAGTAAAATGGAGGTGCTCGGAGCCCCGCTGTCCAAATGAGTCAGAATCAAACAGATGCTGTTCTGGAAGAATTTCATGCCTTTATTTTGTTGGTCTTGGCACCAGATTTTTTTTTTATGTGTAGCCTGAAATATCCTGGAATTTAAAGACTTTGAATCCTGACAATGCGTCTGATCTTTTCTCTCAGTAACTCAGATGATGGTGTCGCTTGTTTCAGCCCAGACTCAGTGAAAATCAGCCTCTTTGAATTTAAAAAAAGGTCTTAATTACTAGTTTACACTCACCAGCCACTTTATTAGGTACACCTGTGGTGGAATGCGAGATTCTCATCATGGATCAACTATGCGATGTCATCATGTCAAAATCTCTGAGGAGTGTTTCCAGCGCCTTGTTGGATCTATGACACCAAGAATTAAAAAGGGCGTCCCACCTGGTACCAGCAAGGTGTCCCTGTAAAGTGGCTGGTAAATTATCATTCGCGTGTTTAATAAGCTATGAGATGAAGTAGCTGTCTCTCATTTTGAAATCTAAATGTGAAAACTAAATTTATCAGGCTTTCAATATCACAACTTAATTACTGTTTTCTGGAGATAACAGGAGGTAGTTCCTCTTTTTATTTATATTTGCAGGCATAGATTGCGCTGCGACATCTGCAGCAGCTGATAGGGGCTAAAAATGTCTTAATTACAGATATTATATCAGGCTGTACTTCATATAAGGAATTAAGTTAATTTCTTGTGATAAATATCTTGTTATCTTGAGAAATCTTCCTTTTGTTTTGAATCGACATAAATTAACCAGTTATCACGAGAAAATCAGCCTGTATGGAAGCAAATAAGAGACGTGAATTTTTTAATTTGAACAGCCACTGAATTCATAGCATTGAAGTATTTTACCTCAAAACCATGCGTCTCAATTTATTTGTGGTGAATCTATCTTTTAAAACTAAAATATGACATTTCTCGATTTGCAGTTTCAAAAGCTGAATTTTAATGTTTTTTCAATGTTTATAAATTCAGATCCAGAAATGATAGTTTCATAATTGAAATCAAAGAAAAATAGATAAAAATTCAAGTTGAAAATATTCCAAGACAGGTTTGGCAATCAAGCCGTAATGTTTTGTACAATCAAAATTGACTGTCGTTCTGTTCGAATTTTCAGCGTAAATATTTAGATTTTAAAATTCAGTTTCAAATAAATTTTTTTTTTTTTTTAAATTCTGAAAATTAATTTTGGGGGTCTCAATTTGATAAATTGAATTTGAGCAACCTCAATCTACTTTATTTTTATTTTCATTTTTTTAATTCTGAAATTTTTGGATCTGAATTTGACCGATTTTAGCGATCAGTCTTTTTTCTTTGTAAAATAAAAAAAAAATAAATAAAAATAAAAAATAATCGAATTTGAGCAGTCGGACTCAACTTTTTTTTTTTTAAATTCTGAAACCTAAATTTTTAGATCTAAATTTGACCGATTTTAGCAATCTGAATCTGCTTTCTTTTTCGTCTTTTTCTATTTAACAACAAAAAAAAAAAAAAGAACTAATTGAAATTGAGCAGTTGGAATCAACTTTTTTAAAAAATTCTGAAACCTAAATTTTTAGATCCAAATTTGCAGACATTGAAAATTAAATATGAAAATTGCAAATCAAGAAATTTCATTTGATAATTTCAAAGGTGAATTCAAAACAAAGAGAGATACATGGTTTTTAAGGTATTTTCTTTTAAAATGTGATGAATGTAGTGGTGTTAAATGTGAGACGTTAGTATTAAATGGCCGTCCAGATTTAAGTATTAATGTTTCTTATTTGCTTCTATGGTTTTGTTATCTCAAGAAAAAGGCATTCCACAGCCATTCTCGGCCTCTGAACATTTAGGATTAGCTTAGCTTAGCATAAAGACTGGGAGCGGGGGGAAACAGCTAGCCTGGCTCTGTACAAAGTTTAAGAACTGACGCTCACTCTTTGTATTTTGTTGGTGGAACTTGCACAGACAGAAACACAAACGTGTCTCCACAGTGAGGCTGGCGGGTTTGTTGCTCACAGTGCCTTCACATCTCTAATAAAACACATCTGATTAACGCTGCGTTGAAGCTACTTCCTCTTTTCATGTTCTCTGTTTAGGAAACACCTGCTGCACACACCCAGAGGTGGAGGGACGGCGACACTGAGGGACTCATGGTGGTCCCTGATGTAAAAAAAAAACAAAGTGCAGAATGTCCCCCAAAAAATCACCCGACCCACAGAGACACCTGAAGTGAAGCTAAAATACCAGAGAGTGAAGCTAAAATAGGTTGTGATGATGCGTAGGTGATGAAGGGTGATGGGAGCGAGGTCAGTGGGCTGTGACCGTGACAGACTAGTGATCTTTAAGTGTGACAACAGTGCAGCGGTATGTAAAGCAGATGGGGGTTCCTGTGTGTGTGTGTGTTGTGGATTTAATTTCAGAAACGACTGAAGAAAGCTGCAGTAAATACCTAAACCCATGGGCCTGGTGAGTACGACATGAAATATGATTTCATCTTTCCATAAAAAGTTAATTCAATTGAGAGTTTTGTTAACGACATAAGTGCAGATAATAAGACAATGTTTGCACTGTGGAGATGTGATAAATCGCAGACTTGTGTTGTATTTTTAGCTCTTAAAGAGCAGCAAGTGGGTCGTTCAAATGCTGTAAACAAAAAAAAAAAAAGTATTTTTTAATCAAAATCCATTGATCAACATTTAGATTTTAACGCTCGGAAACATCAAGTTTAAAATTGTAACAGCTTTCTTCGTGGTTTGAAGGTTGTACGCCTGCATGACCCCGTCAAGTTTCTGAACATGACGATGTCACAGTGAAGCTGACCTCTGACCTTTTGGAAATAAAATGTCATCACTTCATTATTTCATCCTTTTAGACATTTGTGTGACGTTTTGTCATAATTAATGTAGGAATTCTTGATTTATGGCCACAAACATGTTTTGGGAGGTGTCACTTACCCTGACCTCTGAGTCCAGGTTGACATTTGTGCCAAAATTCCCTCAAGCTGATTTTGAGGTACAGCGCTCACGAGAATGCGACGGACAGGTTCACAGTGTCTTTGAACTTTGACCTTTCACCACCAAATTCATATGAGTTTATCCTTGACTCAAAGTGGAAGTTTGTGCCAAATTTGAAAAAATTCCCTCGAGGAAATTCTTGAGATATCGCGTTCACGCTCACTTAAGGTTTTATTTGGATTTGGCACTCTTGGAATGAGATGGATGCAAGGTCACAGTGACCTTTGACCACAAAAACGTAATCAGTAACCACTGAGTCAAAGTGGATGTTTGTGCCAAATTTGAAGACATTACCTAAAGGTGTGTTAGAGACACAGTGTTTACAAGTAAGAGATGGACACAAGGTCACAGTGATCTTGACCTTTGACCACTAAATTGTAACCAGTATATCTTTGACTCAAAGGGGGTGTTTTTGCCAAATTACAAAAAAAATCCTGAAGGTGATTTGGAGATCACATCACATCATGAGAATGCAACTGATGTGGTCACAGTGACCATTGACCACCGAATTTAATAATCAGACCATCGTTAAGTCTAATTGGACATTTGTGCCAAATTTGAGGAAATCCTCAAATTTGGCACAAACGTTCACTTGGACTGAACGATGACCTGATTAGATTTTGGTGGTCACAGGTCAAGGTTACTGTGACCTTATGTCTGTCTCATCCTCGTGAAAGTGATAACTTGAAAAGGTCTTCAATCAAATTTGGCACAAAATCCACTTGAGCTCAGTGATGAACTGATCAGATTTTGGTTATCAAAGGTCAAGGTTACTGTCACCTTGCGTCCTTCTCATTCTCATGGACACCATATCGCAATAAGGCCTTGAGATCAGACATGACATGATGTAAACTGTGTGAGGAACTTGATTCTTTCTGTGGTATTATTAAATTGATAATCACTTTGTCGTCTCCGCAGAAACATTCCAACCCCCAGCTGTTCCCGGGGGACATCGTGGAGTATCGCAGGAACAAATACTTCTCTCATTTTGCAGTGTACTACGGAGAGAGGGATGGAGTTCCTTACGTCGCCCACCTGACATCTCGAGGTTGGTTTTTTCCTGCTGGACTGATTTTATATTAGAGTTGTATTTCTTTTAAAGGAGAAACTTGGACTCAACAATTTACTGATTAAATTTTGGTGATTTAAAAGTCAAGGTTACTGTGAACATGCGTCTGTCTCATTTTCCTGAATGTGATTGAGGGAAATTCTTCAAGTTTGGCACAAATGTCCACTTGGACTCAACTATAAACTGTTCAGATTTTTTTGTTTATAGATCAATGCTTAATGTCACTGTGACCTCATCTGTCTCATTCTCATGAAAAGAATATCTTCAGAACATCTTGAGGCAATATTTTCAAATTTGGCACAAATGTCCATTTGGACTCAACAATGAACAAATGATATTTTAGTGGCCAGAGCTAAAGGTCACTATGACCAAGCGTCAGTGTCATTCTCGTGAGCGCTCTTTTTCGAGAACACCATGAAAGAATATCTATCTATCTAATATTTGGCACGAACATCCACTTTAACTCAGCAATTAGCTTTTGATGATTAAAAGTCAAGGTTACTTTGAACATGTATCTGTCTCATTCTCATGAATGCAATTTCTTAATTGTTTTGGTCAGATTCAGACTCCAAGCTGCCGCTCTTTGGCCGAGCTCTGAGGTCAGAGGTCAAACTGGATCCACTGGAGCTGCTGGGAAAAAAATACAAGGTCAACTTACTCATAGACGACGAATAATAATCTGCTCATAAATTATCATGTATTACTGTAATAATGTCAAAGTCTTTGTGGTCCTGATGAATTTACCTTCAACACGCCGCAGGTCAGCAACATGCTGGACGACTTGTTCTCGGCACGGGACTTTCACACGGTGGTGAAGCCGGCCATCGACGACATGATGGGGCGCGAGGTGACGTTCGATATCCTGTGTTTCATAACAGCGAGCACCAGGCGACGCTTTTCAGATACGGAGTCAAGAAGTCTGAACAGGTCAGTGGACGGAAGATGATGACAGTTGTTTATGTTGAAATAATATACTTTTGATAAACTAATAATTTGTGCTGTCTGTTCTGAGCTGCAAGAAAGACACTTAAAGATCCACGCTATTAAAAGTGTCTGTCATCCCAAAGAGACAGTAAAAACTAATGGAATGGTCAAAGTTGCCATATTGAAATTTGCCCAAAACAATATTAATAAAATGTCCAAAAAATAATAATAAAATGTCTGAAATATTTTTAAAAGGTTGAAAAACAAGTTCATCAGATGAACTGATAAAATGTCAATAAAATGTCGGAAAAATATTATTAAAATGTCTAAAAACATATTGATAAAATGTCAAAAAAAATGTTAATAAAATAATTGAAAAATATTAATAAAATTTCCAAAATAAAATGTTGATAAAATATTAATAAAATGTATGAAAATATTAAAAGCTTAGAAAAAAAGGTGAATAAAATGTCCAAAAAATATCAATAAAATGTCAAAAAAATAAGAATGAAATGACCAAAAAACAGTTGACAAAATGTCTGACATATTATTAAAAGGTTCAAAGTTATTCAAATGTCCAATAAAATGTTAATAAGATGTCTGAAAAATAGTATTAAAAGCTTAATTAAATTAAAAGATTAATAAAATGTTGATAAAGATGTTGATAAAATGCCCATAAAATATGATTAAAAGGTCAGAAAAAAATATTAATAAAATGTCCAAAAATAGTTGACAAAATGTCTGAAATATTATTAAAAGGTTGAAAAAAAAAATTAATAAAATAGTAAAATTATTAATAAAATATCTGAAAAATATTATTAAAATGTCTAAAAATAATATTGATAAAATGTCTCAAAAAATTGTAATAAATGTCCAAAAATAGTTGATAAAATGTCTGAAAGTATTATTAAAAGCTTCGGAAAAAAGTTAATAATATGTCAAAAAAAGTTGATTAAATGTCCAAAAAATGTTGACCCAACTCGTGTCAATTTCAAGCTTAAAACACCAACTTTCAGTTTAAATACGGTCCACTTCCTGAACAGATACAGATAATGGTGTACTTGCTCATCTTAATCATCGTATTAAAATGTTGAGGATTTAAAGCAAAATGACCAACATTTAGAAGCATAAACTGTTTTCCTTTCATAAACTCCAGTCTATGACACACTTAATTCATCTATAACTGAATGAATAAGCAGGCTGGTTAAACCTGTGTGTGTGTGTGTGTGTGTGTGTGTGTGTGTGGAGGTTGGAGGCGTAGAGGCAGATAATGTGTCATTTTATATTAAAGGTGAAGATGAGGTCAGTTGGAAAGATGAAGACAACTTTTCGTGAATCTTTCCCCGTGAAACGCAGAGACTTTCACTCCTGCAGGACATTGTTTGTTTAACCGTGTGTTGACCACCTGACGTGTGTTTGTGTTCGTGTGTTACAGATCGAGAGGATTTACGAACACATCATGCCGGCCTGGAAGAAGCTGTTTGAGGAGAAAAAACTCTGAAAACTGTTTACGTTCAGTTCTCATCTCGACCACCAGACAGGACATTGTTCTGACTTCAAGGAAAAGGTTCCTGCATTAAGAGGAAAAACAGATATTTAATATATATTGATGTGAAAATTAGAGTTTGAACAACATTTTAAAAGTCATTATTCAGAGGAAAAAATCATATATTACAAGAAAAAGTTGTAATATGAGCTCTTAATGACTTTATTTTGACTTTTTTGCTAAATATTTACTTTGTTCTTGAGACAGAAAGTCTCCATCCTGAGTGAAAGTGTGAAAAAAATATTGCTGATTTTTTTTTGTCTTTTCCCCCTTTTTTTTCCAAATAATTTTCCAAATGTTTTTTTTTTTTTGCAATTTGTGTGACATTTCTTACCAAGTTGCTCGTTGCCTTTTTCCCCATATTTTTTAAAGAAATCACATCAATTGTCTCAAAGGTTCAGAGGTTTAAATACTTGTGAAAGGCGTCTGAAAGCAGCTCAAGAAAAGTGACGTCGCTCCAGGTTACAAAGGGTTGATTCAGTTTTCATTTATAATTTTTTACATCATTTTCCCATCTCACTACGTTCCTCCTCTTAATATTGGAGTATTTGTCTTTTTAAAACCTCCTGTCACATAAAGCTTTGTCTACATTTCCAGACCAGTTGAATAAATCTTTAACATTAAAGGGAACGTGAATTAACCTTATTCTCATTTTTTTGTCCATCATGACTGTCGGTCGTAACATTTGTCTCTCTGCCTCAATTTGTTTTTCCCAAATCTCTGCAGTGAAATGTCAAAACGTCACCAAACCCAAACAAATGTGATAATGCTCCAGTTGTGGGCTGGGGACAAACTGGGGACAAACTGGGGACAATGTCCACGTATGATTCTCTGAAGCTCAAGTGAGAAAACAGCTTTGTCTCCCTTGTTCTTTTTTATCTGATCTAGTGGGTCTGTTTGGGGTCATTTTGCATCTCATTGTCAGTTTCTGTTTCTCTTTTTGGTGATTTTGTGTCTCTTTGTGGTCATTTTTGGGTCTCCGGGACCATTTTGTCTCTTTTGGGTCATTTTATGTCTCTTTTTGGTGATTTTGTGTCTCCTTGAGGTCATTTAGTGTCTCTTTCTGGTCATTATGTATCTCTTTTTGGTGATTTTGTGTCTCCTCGTGGTCATTTAGTGTCTCCTTGTGGTCATTTCTTTGGTCTCTGGGATGATTTTGTCTCTTTGGGGTCAGTTTGTGTCTCTTTTTGGTCATTTAGTGTCTCTTTTTGGTAATTTTGTGTGTCCCTGAGGTCATTTAGTGTCTCCTTGTGGTCATTTCTTTGGTCTCTGGGACCATTTTGTCTCTTTTGGATCATTTTGTGTCTCCTCATGATCATTATGTGTCTCTTTTTGGTGATTTTGTGTCTCCTTGTGGTCATTTCTTTGGTCTCTGGGACCATTTTGTCTCTTTGGGGTCAGTTTGTGTCTCTTTTTGGTCATTTAGTGTCTCTTTTTGGTGATTTTATGTCTCCTTAAGGTCATTTCTTTGGTCTCTGGGACCATTTTGTCTCTTTTTGGTGATTTTGTGTCTCCTCGTGGTCAGTTAGTGTCTCCTTGGGGTCATTTTGCATCTCATCAGTTTGTGTGTCTTCTTGTGGCCATTTTATCCCTCTGGGGTCATTTTCGGATTCTTCGTGGTCAATATGTGTCTCTGGGGTCATTTTGTGTCTCCTTGTGTCAGTCGGTGTGTTTCCTGTTGCTACAATAAACACTCACAGCTGTTTAGTGATGTAAAACTTTAACATGTTTTCAAGTTTCATTAACAGAACAACATTATTCATCATCAGTTACCCTGCTGTTATTGATCTGACTTATTGATTATTGATTACTGTGACAGAAATGTTAGAAAATCTCCATCAAACTTTACCAAACTAAAGTTGCCGTCTTTCAGTCTGAGACAACAAAATGTTACATGTGGGATTATACAATAGAAGAGAAAAGTTCAGAAAGAGATGAGCTTTGCTGTGGCTCTGTCACAGTTTGGAGCCCACGCTGTGGCCTGCCGCCTCCTGCAGTGTCTCTTTCAGCCATGAAATCAAGATGCTGTTTGTCTCCGCCGGCTGGTCCATCTGAATCCAGTGTCCACACTCCTCTATGTGTCCTCGTCTCAGGTTCGGGATCTGCGGTTCACAAACGGAGACAGCAGATTCATTTCCAATAATCTATAATCACGCTGTCTGTCATTGAGCAGGACTGATTGATTGATTGATGGTTTGTTTTCCTCACCAAGTCCTCCATCCCTTTGGACAAGGCCGGCAGCAGCACCGGGTCTTTACCTGCCGTCACCATCAGGGCGGGCATCAGCACCTAACACACACACACACACACACACACACACACACACACACACACACACACACACACACACACACACACACACACACACACACACACACACACACACACACACACACACACACACTCTCATTGATCTGAAAATAAGGCCTTAATCGGTTCCCACCTCCCGTGACCCCTAACAGGATAAGCGGTTACAGAAAATGAATGAATGTGTTGCTCGGTAACAAACCTTTTTATTGGGACGAGAACACATCCACCTCCAGGTCGCGTCCCCGTTTCGATACCAGTTCAGTGGTCCCCTGTGAACCATTATTGACTCACGTTAACGTGCTGCTACAGTTCTGATTATCCTTTAAGTTATATTTATTCAGTAAGTCATAAAGAAGTGTAACTACATACATGTTCTTAAAAACTTAAAAAGTACAAATTAAGGTGCTTATACTTCATCATGCCCATGACTGTGCCACGACTCCTTCTATTCTGGCTCACACTAACACAACAAGACGAATTTTTTTTTATTACTAAAATGTTCAAAAAATGATTCATAAAATGTCCCTTAAAATATTAATAAAATGTTCCTAAAAATATTAATAAAATCTCCTAAAAAAATAATAAAATGTCCTAAAATATATTAATAAAATGTCCTAAAAATATTAATATAATGTCAGGTAAATATTAATATTTGTCCTAAACAATATTAATAAAATGTCCAACAAATACTATTAAATATGACCAAAAACATAATAATAAAATGTAAAAAAAAATACTAATAAAATCTCTAAAAAAAAATTCCAAAAAATACTAGTAAGATATCCAACAAATAGTAATATATTGTCCAAAAAAAAATTTATAAAATATCCGAAAAATATTAATAATCTCTGACAAATATTAGAATATTGTTAAAATATTAAAACATGTTAAGGAAATGTCTTAGAAATACTGTTAAATATGTTCAAAAACATATTTAATAAAATGTCCGACAAAAACTATTAACTATGACCAAAAACATAATAATAAAAATGTCTAAAAAAATGTATGAAATGTCCGAAAAATAGAAGATTGTCCGAAAAATATTAAGAAAATATCTGAAAAATATTAATAATGTCTGACAAATGTTAGTAAATTGTTAAAAATGTTTTTGTTTGAAATGATAAAAATAAAATTTTAAAATGTAAAGGTGTTTTAATCTATGCATCTATGTCTGCAGCTCTGGCTGTAGTTCCTGCTAATGTCCACCAGAGGGCGCAGGTGTGAGTTCAGGTGTGGGTGAATGTTGTCTGATGTGTTAAACGTGTCCCACCTGAAGCCTTGCTCCTTGTACTGGCTGACGTAGAACTGCAGGTCGGCCTCCGTCAGCATGGAGCTGCGAGGGGTCTGCTCCGGCAGGCCCACAAACAGACCACCTGCAACAACACACACACACACACACACACAGGTTTCTAACAGGCTTTAAAAGAGTGTGTGTGTGTGTGTGTGTGTGTGTGTGTGTGTGTGTGTGTGTGTGTGTGTATGTGTATGTGTGTGTGAACAGTTTCAGGTTTGCTTTGAGTCTCACCTCGAGCACAGACTCCTGCAGTGCTGAGAGCAGGACGCTGCGCCTGAGAGGAAAATAATTGTTTATTCATTAATATGTCTGACACACTTGATATTACTGCTACGTGTGTGTGTGTGTGTGTGTGTGTTGTCACCTGCTCAGTACTGCGGAAGAAGAAAATCTTGAACGTTCTCTCCAAGTCTTTCTCCAGCTCTGCCTCTGCTACACCCTGCAATAATAATATAATATAATAAATAAATAAATAAATAAAATTAATCAATAAATTAAATGCAAGGGTTTTAGTATTTAAAATAAATATGTTAAAATAATAAAATAAAAATAGAGGATTTTGTTTTGAATATCATTAAATTAACTCAAAAAGGGTTGAAAAAAATTAATACAATAAAGTACAAATAAACGTTAAAAATTATACAAATAGACGGATTATTGTTTTTTTGTTGTTGTTTTTTTAAATAAATCCATTAAATCCACAATGAAAAAAGGAAGTTTCCGCACACTTATATTTACGAAAAGCCGCCAAAGTGCCAACGGTGCGGGACACACTGCAAAAACTAGGCCGACAGACGCTCACCGACGGCCCGACTTTGGTCGACGGCCGACAGTGGGCTTGGTGTGTCAGGGCCTTAAGATCATATGTTTGAAGTGTGGCTGTCCTGTCACACTTTTCCAGCTGATCCAAGAGGGTTTTTAGAGAGTTTATTTGGTTTCAGAGGGAGGAGAATTTCCTCCACACATACAGGAACACTTCATCCTTCAGTTTATCACAAACATTTCACAGCAATACATCTGGATATTTTCACTGAATCTAACATCTCGCCTGTATCAACATGTTATCGTGCTGCAGACTTACTCACCACTTTCTGGAAGTAGAGCTGATAGTCAAATATGGGATTGTCCTTCACTTTCTCTAAAAAACTCTTAGAAGGATCCACAGGGAACAAAGGAGTGTTCAGGGACGCCACCGCCCTTCACAAAAAAAACAAACAAACCTGTTCTACAACACTGTGAAGTATCTTGGAAGTGTGTCTCTTAATCTGTGTGTGTTTACCTGATTCTCTCAGGGTAAAACATAGCCAGGTTCCACACCAGGGCGCCACCCCAGTCATGACCCACCAGGGTGACCTGTGGTATCAGCTGGGAAAGGCAAAGTGGGCAGCAAATAAATGTTAGATAATCAACTGAATGTGCAGCAATTTGCTCCAGAGCTTGCAACATTAAACCCCCTGACAGGTGAAGTGAATAACCTTGATCATGTCTTGACAATGCAAAGCTCTGCTAGAAAACCTTGGATCCAGCATTCATGTGGACGCCACTGGACACGCCACCCATCCGAACACCATCACAGACCAAGCACTGTCCTGCTCCCACTGCCACTGGGCAGCGCTTTTGCCGTGAAGGGATGTGCTGGATCTGCAACAGTGTTTGGGTGGGTGACTTCTCAGGAGAACGTTGCTTTGTAAAGAGACGATCAACGTTTTTCACTTCACTGGTCAGTGGTTTATTGGTGTATATCAATACCTGCGTCATCATTAAATTTAGCATGACTGTATGTCGTGTTCATCACTCACCATTATGTCCAAAAATGTGATTAAATCCTGAAAAGAGAGAAAAACATATTTTATGGCATTTAATATTGTTCTACTTGGTCCATCTACCCAGAATGTGACTGATATGTGGACACTGGCGGAAAGCAGAAAGAGGACTGTGGGCACAAATTTCGGCGACCTCACGCCCTCCTTCTGGTTCTCTCCCAGAGAGAATCTGTCCAATCCAATCAATCCAGCGTCCTCTCGAACTTCTAAATCCACTTAAAATTAATCAAAATCAGGAGTTGAAATATGGCTACATCTAGTTTAAACAGCCATTTTGAATCTTGAAAATGTAAAATGGAGAATGATTCAGCATCCTAGGTAACCCCTAAAGACCACGTCGATACTGTCCAAACTGGCCAAGCAGTTGCTGAAATATAGTCTGTATGGGTGAGTATGCTAATTAATGCTAATTACGCAAATTTCTCAACATCTTCAAGTTAGAATCCGACAGTTTCTCAATGCTGGGGACCCATTCTGTACATTCTATCATAAAACTCTGGGGAATTCAACACTTCCTGATTCACATGCCCGCCGTTTTCTCTGATTTGAGGTATAGTGACACATTAAGGTAAAACCAAGTGTCATTTTTAAAGTACAAAGATCAAATTGGGCTCAAACTGAAGCTTATCAACTTGAGAGGTTTTCTATGTACAAGTGAAGCAAGGATACTAAACACAAAGTGATGAAAAATAGAGACGATAGTATTTTTTTATTTTGGGGAGATAGCAAGGGAAGGACCTGCTCTACTCTCTATGATTAGCTGATACTCGTTGCCGTCATTGGCTGGATTAGTTAGGTTTTGCAAGATGAGTGAGATTGGTTGAGGTTAGAGTAAGAATGTCACGGCAAGCCAATCAAAGGTAGAGTAAGGCAGTGCCATTCCTTCACTACCCTAGGATCTGCAACTTTGCTTAGAATATACCTCCAAGAAGCTTTTTTTGTACGCCTGAAAATATATAGGTTACACATACCATCCAAATTTCATACTTGTATGTGTAATATAAAGGTGGAGTTGCTATTGAGCCAGGTTACCACACTCACGCAGGAGACCCATGTCACTTTTTCTCCATTGCTGCGTATCTCTAATCCCTCAAGAATGATCTCAAAGATTAATAAGAGGCGAAATAATTGGGTCCCCCAAACTTAAAAAACTCTTTGAGAGATGGTTTGTCGTACTTTACAATAAATTACTTCATTTATTGATTGGTAAACAAAGACAAGCACAATCAACCTCAATACATAATGTGTGTTTCTTTTAATATTTGTCTGATCACGCCATTAAATGAAGTGTGTGTCGGTGAGTTTGTACCTTGCAGAGCTGCTCCTGAGAATATTCCTCTATGTCTGTCAATGGAAAGGGGAAAAAAAGACAGTTAATAATTTTAAAGTTAATAATATTATTTGTAAATGATCATTAAGGTGTTCTTTGATTGGTAGGCCACCTGGGGGTGCTGTGGAGTCTCCGTATCCCTTCATGTCCAGAGCCAACACCCTGAACCCTGCTGCTGCCAAGGCTGGGATCTGCCAGGGAGACGTGAACAAGTTCAGGCACGAAGGTAAAACAAACACACCAAAAACGGATACTTTATTTCTACTCCTCGACATCTCAGAGGGTAATACAGTACTTTTACTGCACTACATTTTTCTGACGGCCTTAGTTACTTGCCACAAGTGAAGGAGTTGTTTTTGTTTCATCACTGTAGCCAGTATCTCACGATCACTATCCTCGTTCAGATTTTAAGAAGCTACAAATTATATTCAGCCACAAAATAAGTCTGAAAAGCTGCAAATCAGAACAGAAGCACAGAGAGTTGTTGACTAGAGATGATACGCCGTCTCGTGGTTACCTGGAACCTCCATGAATACCAGCTCTCAGGGAAGCCGTGACACAGCAGGACTGGTGGACCTGATCCCATTTCAACATAATGAGTCCTCACACCAGGCTGATAAACCAAACATACACTTCAATTAGTCTATAGTTTAGTCAATTCTAAATGTTTTAATCAACAAAAATTCTAAATGTTTCATTTGCTAAAAATTCTAAACATTTTAGTTGACAAAAATTCAAAATGTTTTGACCTATGAAAATAAAAAAAATGTAGTAGGCAAAAATTCTTAATGTGTTAGTCGACAAAAATTCAAAACATTTTAGCCAACTTTTAGTCATTATGCTTTCTTTTTAATCTTTAAATGAATCAAGTGAGACCAATTCATGTATCAGAAATTAAAATCAAGGTGACAGGTGAAGGTGAAGATTACAGAAAGGGAAAGTCAGTGTTGACACTGATGCAGATTATTACCTTAATGGTGACATATCCATGAGACACTTCATCAGGGCTGCAGGACGGCGGAGGACTCTCTGCTCCAATAGCCTGAAACACGCACGCTCACATTAGTATGTTAGCATGCTAATGTTAGCACAATAGCTGTCTAAGGATAAACCCTTTTGATTTAGTTGACATCACCCTTCCTCTGGCAGCAGTGAGAAGTTTTGTTAAATAATTATTTTATGTTATTTTTTAGTCCATATGCACTAGTACCCAGTTTATTTAAATAACCAACTAATAATACTTTTATTTGTATAGCACAAAAACAATATGTACAAATTGCTTATCGGACAATATAAAACCTAAAGTAGCAACAATAAAACATTGACATTACAGGTATTACATGAGGTAGACAGAGACAAAAACAAGGGATACAATTAAGAACTGATGAAAACTGATGAAAAAAATTCATCCTTGACTCATAGTGAATGTTTGTGCCATGTTTGAAGAAATTCCCTCATACTGTTCTTGAGATACCGCGCCCAGCAGAAGGAGACCAACACAAGGCCAGTGACCTTGACCTTTGACAACACAGATCTAATCAGTTTGTTGTTAAGTCCATTTTGTTTGTGCCAGATTTCAAAATATTCTGTCAAGGTGTTCTTGAAGTATTGCATTCACAAAATGACAGACAAAATCCCCGTGACCTTGACCTTTTACTTTGATTACCAAATTTGAATCAGTTCATCCTTGACTCATCGTGAATGTTTGTGCCGAATTTGAAGAAATTCCCTCAAGGTGTTCTTGAGATATTGTGTCCAGCCAAATGAGACCAGAATGAGAATTTTGATGGTCAAGGGTCAAAGGTCAGCTTAACTGTGACCTTGTATCCATTTCATCCTTGCCAACACAATATCTCAAGAACAGCTGGAGGGATTTTCCTCAAATTTGGCACAAACTTTCACTTGAACTCAAGCATGATGTGATTAAATTTTGGTTTTCAAAGGTCAAGGTCACTGTGACCTTGTCTTTCTCTTTCTTGTAGGTGCAATATCTCAATAACGCCTCAAGGGAATTTCTTTTTTTTTTTTTAAGATATTTTTTGGACATTTTTAAGCCTTTAATTGATAGGGCAGACAAGTGTGAAAGGAGGAGAGAGAGAAGGAGTGACATGCAGCAAAGGGCCACAGGCTGGATTCGAACCGCTGCAGCAACAGCCTTGTACATGGGGCGCCTGCTCTACCACTAAGCCACCGCACCCCTCAAGAGAATTTGTTTAAATTTAACACAACTATCCACTTGGGCTGAAGAATAAACTGATTAGAATTTGTGCTCAAAGGTCAAGGTCAGTGTCAAAATATGTCTCATTCTCTTGAACGTGATATCCCGAGATGTCACGTTATCCTTAAAGGATTTTTCTAAAATTTGGCCTCAACATCCACTTGGACTCAAGAGTGAAATGATCAGACTCAAACCTTGACAAAGGTCAAGGTCACTGTGACCCCACAAATAATGTTTTTGGCCATCATTCAGGAATTCACACTCTAATTATGACAGAATTTCACACAAATGTCTAACAGGATAAATTAATGTAGTAATGGCATTTTGTATTGAAAAGGTCAAAGGTCAGTTTCGCTGTGACATCATAATGTTCTGCATAAAACACTTTTCCGGCCATTATTCAGAGTCATGTCTCAGGAACAGACAAAATATTTCCTCAGGGTGTACTTGACATTCACGAGAACTGTGCTGGACAGACGGACAACCCGAAAACTTAATGTCTCAGGTCAGGGCTATTTCCCGGCATTGAGGCGTTTAAAAGAGGTAAAGAACAAATTGTGCCTTAAAACGAAAGAATGAAACATGAGGTGCGAAGAACAAGACACAAGGCGACTGACACAAAGTCAGTGTCCTGTTACTGTTTATCCTTCCTCTAAAATACAGGTTCAAAGCATTCTGGTCCACACCTGCACTCCAGTAAAGATGGCCAGTTTGTTCAGTGCGTCGTCCAGGTTTTCCACCAAGATGGCCTTCATCCCCACTCCCTCGGCTGCCTTCACACCCTCCTCATCCGCATCCAGCCACACAGCCTGAAACAGAGACAGACGGACTCACCATCCTGTACTGACTGTCCTGGGATTTTTCCACAAGAAACAGTTGTAGGGCCTGTGTCCAGTTGCAAATCTACGAGAATAAAATTGTGAAAATAAAATCAAGAATAAAAATCTACAAGACTAAAGAATATCATGAGAATAAAGTCGTAAATCTCGCGGGGCCAGATGAGAGATGTAATCCCTCCACGATCTGATTCTTCTGGTCACTACCCAGAGCTCATGAGCACGGGTGAGAGTTGGGACGTAGATGGACCAGTAAACTGAAAGCTCTTCAGGACTACAGCAGTCATTTACCACATCACTGCAGACGCAGCGCCAAACTGCTGATCCATCTCGCGCTTCATTCTACCCTCACTCACGAACAAAACCCTGAGATACTTGAACTCCTCTGGGGCAGTGACTCACTCCTAACCAATGCAAACTTGAGTTGATGTTCAGTCAAGGTGCAGGCTGCAGGCAGCAACACTTAAATGGCGACTCTGCAATAATGTACCTCGGGGCACTGAAGCCGTGTAGCTCGTAGCATGAACGCCCGTTACTGTGTGCAGATATATTTACAGTCTACCTGCTGTGATGTCACTCCCAGGTGCTGCAGAGCAGAGTTGAACATGGCGGGCTCGGGGACCCTGTGACCCGCGCGACAGGACTGGTGGATCAGATCAAAGTGGCCGCCCAGCTGACACAGAAGGCGGGCTTGACTGTCCCTAGCTGCGCTGTCATCTACCCAGTGATTGGCCAGCACGGCTGTCAGTAACCCTGATGGGAGGGAAGATAAAAATGTGATGAGGTTTTTGTGTTTGCACGTAAACGACGACAGGAAAATTTTCACATAAAAAAAAGTGCAGGGATGAACTGGTTTACCACTGTGACGCAGACTGGCGGCTGTCTTCAGCACAGCTGGCTGGACGTCCATCATCGCCTCTCTGAGCTCCTGCAACAGGCCGCTGATGGACCAATCAGACGGCAGAGTCAAACCCTTGACCTGCTTCGTCACACACTCCTCCTCAAAGGCCGGGATCATCTACACACAGTGATAAGTTCGATCAAAAGTTTGA
Source organism: Epinephelus cyanopodus (assembly GCA_026686955.1). Classification (NCBI taxonomy): domain Eukaryota; kingdom Metazoa; phylum Chordata; class Actinopteri; order Perciformes; family Serranidae; genus Epinephelus; species Epinephelus cyanopodus. The sequence continues at coordinate 18,030,049 of CM048937.1, read as the reverse complement.
TTATAATAGAAAAAAATAGGTTTAACACCTGGCACTTAAACTGAATGTTTGATTTTATTTTCGAAATTTCAACTTTAATCTCTAAATTTCAATTTGTCAAAATTATATTACAGATTTATTCTCAACATGTAAACTTTAGTCTCAACATTTACAACATTACATTTATGACATTTCATCTTCATTCTTAACAGTTTGTCTATATGCTAAACATCTGAATTTCATTCTTAACATTTGAACTTTATTCTCAACATTTATGGCATTACATTTAGGACTTTTCAACTTCATTCTTTACATTGCGTCTATATTCTAAACATTTGAATTTCATTCTCAACATTGGAACTTTTATTATGAACATTTATATTTTATTCTCAACATTTGAACTTTAGTCTCAACATTTATGGCATTACATTTACGACATTTCGTCTTACATTTTGTCTATATTGTAAACATTTTAATTTCATCCTCAACATTAAACAGACAAAAAAACACATTGGTTTCACACTTGGCATTTAAACTGAATGTGAGATTTTATTTGTGAAATTTTGAGTTTATTTGCAAAATTTCAGCAAAATTATTCTATTCTATTTTTGTTCTCAACATTTCGTTTTTACTCTTGACATTTGCATTTTATTCTCAACATCTGAATATTATTCTCAACATTTGAACTGCAGACTCAACATTTTGACTTTATTTTCAAAATGCAAAAGACAAAAAAGTAAAATCTGTTTCACACCGAGCCCTTTAGCTGGATGTCAACAACAACAATTGTCGAAATCATAATCCAACTTTATTCTTAACATTTGAACTTCATTCTTGAAATGCAAAGAAAACTTGCCTTATCTGATTTATTTTTGTTTTGCATGCCACCAGCACTGAACGGTTGACTTCATTCCCAACATTTTGACTGTTTTTCCCTCATGATGCAAAATAACAATAATAACAATAAAAAAAGACCTTTTAATTTTCCCCCTGATGCTCGTCCATTCTTGACCCACCTGAGACAGCGTGATCTGGCCTCTCTCCGCCCGGCTCATGGCGCTGTCCTTCTGGGACGCCACACTGGACAGGAAGCCACTAAGAAAACCACAGTGACACAAACAACACAACTAGAGACATGTAAAGGAATGTGTCAACTTGACTAAGTCTTTAACATTTATACTTTTAACAGTCGTCATATTATTTCATGTATCTCTGATTTTAGTTGTCAGTCCTTAGATAAATGCATAATACATTCTCACTGCCATTTTAATTTTGCATTTGTATCTTGTTGCTGAGGACTGTTGTGTAAAATGCTGAGATTTTGTGTGGTACTTCGACATCACAATAATTCTTTACCAGGAATTGAACAAGAAGGAACCAGTGATTTAAGTGTCAGACGCCTTTGACAGCGGTATGGTATGCTGCAATGGTATGATACCCAGCACAAATACTATCTCAAGAATAAAGTCCAAATGTCAAGGCTAAAGTAGAAATACCATTTCAAGAATAAAGTTAAAATGTCAAGATTAAAGTGTGCCAATGTGTTATGGTCTGAGTTAGTTACTTATGTTTGTGTTTTAGAAAGTGTCTGCATGCTTTGTTTTCTCCTTTTCTCTCCAGCACTGCAGGCTGTGGCTGGGGGGCGTGGCTGACCTACTTTCTGGCTGCATGCAGCAGGGCACACCTGATGGCACTTTGCATCAACTCACCTCTCCATAAAAGACCAGCTCTGCCTCCACTACTCTGCCAGATAATTCCGTCACGCTCGGTAGTGCCAGGTTCAGGTTCTGTATTCTAGATTCTCTGAAACGTTCCACTGGTGCTGATTGGTTTTTTTTGTGCTCTCCAGATTTGGTGCCTCGCTGCTTCGCCTCACCTAAGGCTTCTTCCCGGAGTTCAGCCAGCCTCCTGCCGCCACAGCCTGCAGGAATCCTTTGTTATATTTGTGCATTTTTTCTGTGTCTCCTGGGAGGCAATAAACACTTTGTTGAACTGCTTTGACGACTCCTGCCATTTGGGTCCAACTATCAGCTCAGGCCGTAACACAATGCTTGTAATTTCATTTATTCTCAATAGTCCAACTAGTCTTGAGTCTTTATTATCATCTTTTGGTTTTATTCTCAACATTGAAACTATGCTCAACATTGTCTTTATTTTCACTATTTTAACTTTATTCTCAACTTTCGGTTTTATTCTCAACATTTCATCTTTATTTTCAACTTTGAACTGAATTCCAACTATTTGATTGTATTTTTAACATTTCATCCTAATTCTCAAAATGATATTTTCCTCAAAATCCTGACCTTATTCTCTTAATGCAAAAAAACATTTTCTCCTGTGACACGCTGTCGTATGCCTGGCACTAAAATGACTGAAAATGCTGAAAATTAAACTTTATTCCGATGAATCTTTTTCAGTTTTATTCTTCAAGCTGTCGTATTTATAAATGTTAATTTAATTATTGTGCCAAAATTCAACGTGTCTTTTTGTCTAGTTATCCTGTTCAGGTTTTCCATTAACTTTCGGCCATGTAGTTTATGCACCTGCTTTCTAAACTTGTTTCCTCTGATTTTAACTTCTTCCACTGTCACACTGAAAAAAATAAAAGATTTGTTCTATTTTTGTAAAGATTATGAAATATAACGCCTCAGTTACATGAGCTGAATTCCTCTCCTGCTTTTATTTTTTACAGCGCACAGACGTTACGTAACAGTAGTGTCTTACCCTGGCAGGTTGTGCAACTGCTCAAAGTTGTGGAAAACTGCATGAGGTCTGGAAGAGACGACAACTCCCCAGAAGTTGAACAGGACGGCTTTCCTCTCGGCCATCTCGTCTGAGCCGCGGCGACAGGATCGTAAATGTCTGTGCCTGGATCCCAACAAGAGCGAGCTGTGTGCTGCTGCTGCTGCTGCTGCAGGACGCTGCTGCTCTGTGCACACACGCAAACTTTGCACTCTGATCACACTCAGTCACCAGGTCCGCCCACTGCTGCTGATTCACAACAGGGACAAAGGGGAACCTGCACTGTGTGTGTGTGTGTGTGTGTGTGTGTGTGTGTGTGTGTGTGTGTCACTTGTGGGACACTTGTGTCACACATCAGATCTTGATGAATGAATTATTGAAGCTGAAAATCCTCACTGATGTAAAACCATTCCCCCTTTTGTCTCTGCATGGCTCCTGTTGTCGCCTTGATTTGCACCAAGGCAAAATATTTTTTGCAAGGGGCCATTTGTTCTGTGCACATGATGAAAAATCCATAATGTTCAGAATCTATTTTTCAGCTCACTGTCCTGCTGTGAGGCTGAACAGCTCTCAGTTGGTGGTTTCTCATCCAGCAGTGCCATCTTGTGCGTGTCAGAGGACACTACCAGCATGAAGACTTCCTGTTAGAGAATGCAGCGCAAGTCAAAGTAAGTAAGACAAGGAAGTGTGTGGACTTTATTCACAATGTTACGGTTGGATTTGTAAAAGTTCCGACTTCCTAACAGACAGAAGTCAACTAACCCTCACTGAGCGATGGGAAACTCTGACTGCTTCATACAGGTGAGGAAGGAAGGAAGAGGAGCAGAACAGTGTTCATTAAAGGTAGATGAAGAAGAGACAATGCAGGCCGACCTGTTTGTGCCCGCTCACTGTACAAAGACGTTGTCTGTAACTGAATAATTGTGCTTTTACACCTAACCTGTTTGAACTCGAGTCTGTTTGTTAGTGTGGTTCGTTTTGGCTGGTGTGGCAGCTGTCAGTCAAATGGACTCTGGGGCGGTTTAATCAGAATTTAATGATAGCAGATATGTGATTTTAGCAGCAGTTAAACCAAAATTAAATCCATCTGCCTATCTTGAAATCTGCTGGTTGTTGGGAAAAGGTCACACAGGGTTCAATTCTAGGGCCCCTGCTTTTCTCACTGCCTCTGGGCTCCATCCTCACAAAGCACGGTATTTTTTTCCATTGTTATGCTGACGATTGTCAGATATATGTGCCGCTGAAGAAGAAAGATGCTTTCTTGCTTAAACCACTTCTGTTACGTCTCGAAGACATTAAAGCCTGGATGGCCCTGGATGAACGTTTTAAATTTTAATGAAAAGACAACAGAAGTGATGGTGTTTGGTTTCTAACTCGGTGAAAAAAGCTGGACTAACCTAATGCACCAATTTGCCGAGTGTCCAAACAAACAAAAATAATACACTGATCTCCTCTGAAACGTTGATAAGCATGTTTCAATGTACCAAAGACACTGAACAGCTGATGGACTCCATCATCAGTGGAGACTGTGAGACGTCCATGTAAGTTTTTGTCTCTAATGTACAGTCTGCATGTGGCAAATATTTATTGCTTGTTTTGCTGTCTCTGTCTTCTTTTTTAATGCAATATAAATGTTGTTTTTCATTGTTTTCTTTATTAAATAGTTTTCATAGACAGATGATAAACACTAAAGTTGAATAATTTTTCACGTTAAGATGAAACAGTTGTATTGGTGTCATTTGTAGGGGACTTTTTAGAATAACCTGTATGATGTAAGAAGCAGCTGAGCCACAGGTATTTTCACATTATCTAATCTGGCCCTCGTTCTGAAAAGTTTGGACACCTGTTACATACAGTCACTATTCAGTAAATCAAATGTGATATATGTCCCAAGGACCTCAGTGATTATTGTCCTGTTGCTTTGTCGCTATAACATCAGAAATAAAAGACTCAACCACACACTCCTCACTAAGGTAAAAGTTTTTGTCACACCTTCTGTGAGCCTGTAAGGTGCGAGGACACCCAGTGGAGATGAGATGAACTGCTGACTGTGATGACAGTGTTAGTGTGATCACTCCGGTGATGGAAGATTGAGACAGACTCAACTCATAAACTCAACTCTAATCTGGGATAAGAATATACATTAAGCTCCTTACAGATATGCTGTAACTAACCTTTCTAAATTTAAAGATAAGGTTGTCTTTATTTTATCTGCTAAAGATCTTAAAGGGAGCCTTGTTACACGTTGGCCTCCCTGACAAGACTATTCAGCGGGATAAATTCACGTTTTGTTTTGGTCTCTTTAGGGGATTTTTTTAATGTAAAACTAAAGATTGGGATTTTAGACTTTATATATTGTTAATACATTACCAAGTAATTGTTGGAATTAACATTTTATCAAACTTGGTATTTTTCTACAGGTCACTGAAGTTAGATCTGTGTGTGGAGCATACAAAACTACGGACACATGGCTTTGACAACGCAGTCTGCTTTAACTTATGTCAAGAGCGCCCGATCCCGTCTCATCGGGAGGTTAAAGAATCTCCCACTGATCCTGGAGAACTTAAATCAGAAAGAAGTTCTCGGTGATGAGGAAGTCTGCGACATAGAGGCAGAGAGAACTGACTATAACAAAACCAGAAAAATACTGGATTCAGTCAGAAAAAAGGGGGAAGCAGCCTGCTATGAGTTTCTCAGGACTGTTTACATTACAAGGGAACGGACCTTACCGGCTGACCTGCACCCCTGGATCAGCTGCTTTCCTTTCCAGGAAGACACACTCATGGATACAAGCTACTTACAAGGTATTTTGAAGCTGAATTATGATCATGTGTCACGTATTTTACATTTATCTTTGATTTGCTATTATTTCGTGTCGGGGCACAGCAGTTAATTCATATTAATTTACTCACTTTTGTTTTTCCTTTAGGCTCAAGGCCGTGCCACCTGTATCAGGCAAAGCTGAAGTCAAAAGCACAGAAAATATCAAATGAGTTTTGGACGGCAAACAAGAATCTGTTTGAAGAAAACAACAAACCTGATCTGTCGTACATGCCACTTGTATTAGAAACACAAGGAGGTGTCTCTCCGTCGAAAATAAAGAAGCTAAAGAGCAAGAAAAGCAGGTTGAGTCGCCCTAAAAAGCTCATGACATACGTCCCTGAGGACAAAGCAGAAACCACTCCAGGTGATCTGCTGAAAAGAGATGAAAACATACTCGTGGTTGGTAAACCTGGAATTGGAAAGACAGCACTTACTCGAGAAATATTGAGACTCTGGGCACAAAGAGACAACGGAGAGCTCGATTACATGTTTTACTTTGACATGAGAGAAACATCTCACATCAGGAAGGACGCAAGCTTGGAGGATCTTCTTTTCAATGTGTTCAGTGAACCGGATGAAGGCAAAGAAGAGGTCCTACAGGACATAAAGAACAACTCTGACAATGTTACACTCATTTTTGATGGAATCACAGATCTGTCTTCATCAGTGGTGAAGAAACTTGTAGAGAAGGACCTACTACCTGACGCCAAGATCATTGTGACTTGCAGACCAGATGACGAAGAAGAGTTCTCGTCTGAGGACTCTCTCAGAGTGGAAGTGAAAGGCTTTAGTGAGCAGACCATTAAAGCATACCTATCTGCAATGCTAGGCGAAGAGCAGACGAAGGTTTTCAGCAACGTGGAGTTGTTTACTCTTTGTCACGTCCCAATGTATGCACTGATGGTGGCTGCCTGCTTCTCATCTGAGACACCGGAAAGCTCTTCGCAGTCGTGCACTATCACAGAAATCTACATCAATATTGTTCGTCTTTCCCTTCAAAGAAATAGCAACACAAAAACCAAACATCTAAATTCCTTCATCAGCAACAAGAGTGAGGAGATACTGTCTTTGGCCGAGGTTGCTTTCAATGCAACTGAAGGAAAAACCGTGACCTTGACAGAGAATCCCTGTGAAGACAGCTGCGTCCTTTCCTTCCTGAAACCACTTGTTATCAAAACCGCCCCGACTGAGACAATGACCACATACGCATTTCTGCATTACACAATGCAGGAGTTTTTTGCAGCACTGTGGCTCTTGAAGAATCCAGATAAAATCAAGGATGTTTTTCAGCAATGCCTCACTGAGGAGAGGAAACACATGAAGCACCTGATCCCTTTCATGTGTAGACTGATGAATGAGAAGAGCCCTAGTTTGACAAAGTGTCTGATTCCAGTCGAGGAGCTCAAGAATACATCTGACTGGTTCTTCAAGGAAATGATAACCACATTTTTTCCTTGTGTGTGTGAGGCTGATACTGAGGACGATGGGCCTGATGTGGACATACTGTTCTTATGTCAGTGCTTGTATGAGTCCCAGAGTCCTGAAGCATGCATCCACCTTCTGTACAAACTGGACTATCGGCTTGATCTCAGTGATAAGAGTCTTGATCCTTTACCTTGCTGTGCTGTGGCCTATGTGGTGACTCAGTCCAAAGAGCGGAAAGTATGGCTCAACCTTGAGGATGTCAGGGTATCAGACCAAGGAATCAAACAACTTTTTGGTTGTCTTAAAAATGTCCAATGGTAAGGGTGAGCATGTGCTTTAAATTACTTACTGCTAAGGTTACACACATCTAATCAAGTAGAACTGCATTGTTCTTTTTCTTGTGTACCCACAAATTATGCACCGATGAAAGCTGTGGCCGGAGGCCACTCTTGTGGACACGATATCTCGAGAACACCTTGAGGGAATTTCCTCAAATTTGGCACAAATGTCCGCTTGTACTCAACACTGGTTTAGAATTTAGTGGTCAAAGTTCAAGGTCACCGAGACCTTGAGTCAGTCTTACTCTAGAGAGTATGATATTTCAGCACCTTGAGGGAATTTCCTAACACATACATCATCTACATACAGTCTCTTCAAAATAAAAGCACTACGTCTGTACAGCACCGCAAATTTACGTTTTTTTCCTTCAACAACAAAAACACGCGGTTAGGTTTAGGAAAAAAGAACAAGGTTTGGCTTTAGAATTTTACAGGACGTGAACACCGCTGTCTCGAGTGAAAGTTGGTGTTTGTTGCCTTGCCGACTTAACTTTCGTCCTTCTCCCGCCGTGTTTCCCTGTGATGCTGCTCGGCCCCATTAAACTATAACGGCAGTCGTCCTCATATCATGCCAATGTTAAAGGGTGGCTTTTTGTGTTGGTTTCTGATGCTGCAAGTCACTGCTTAAGCGCCGGATTTCAGCGACTTTGGGAGACCAAGCTCAATTTCCCCAAATTTGGTACTCCACTATAAACTGATCAGAATTTGGTGGTTGGAGGTCAAGGTCACAGTGACCTCACAAAATATGTTTTTGGCCATAACTCAAGAATTCATACACTAATTATGACAAAGTTTCACACAGATGTCGAACAGGATAAAATAATGTAGAGATGACATTAAATGTCCAGAGTCAATTTCACCGTGACATAATAATGTTCTGCAAAAACACTCTCTTGGCCTTTACTTAACGTCATATCTCAGGAACAGAAGGGGAGACATTTAGATATGAAATGCTGACACTAATCTTGTCCATCTTGAAACTGTGCTGATTTGGGGGGGAGATGTGTGTAAAGCATTTATGTTTTCACACACATGGATGCAAACTGTAACTGCAACTTGACTGGTTCACGGAGGCATTCAACCATGAGACAGTATTTCTAGTTTTATGAATTCATCCAAGACATGATGACGATGACAAAACAGAACAACCTTGACAGAGAAAAGTGGGTGTAGATATATGGTATTATACACTTTACTGTTTCTCTCTATCGTTTCTGTGATGAGGAAGTGCACTCTGATTATTCTTCACATTTTAGGTGTGACCCTCTACCACGACAGCTGTGGAGGATCTTACTTCTCAGTGAAGGGCAGATGGACCACCTCAGCTTACTTGGCCTTGATGGAAATCAGTTGCACCTTCCAGTTGAAGGTAAAAGATGTCTGTTTGAAAGAGCGGTTGCACTCATGCAGAAGATGACTACAAAGGTTAATGTCTGCCTCCACTGGGAGAGGGAAACTCCTGCCTGCCAGAGTCTGTGCAAGTCCTTCTTTCATGCTTTGCCATATATCAGCTCACTCAGGTATGTAGCTTTTGTTTTTGCATGATGTTGAGTCCACATAAAGTTCCTTCTATAAATCTGCAAATGTTAATGTTTTTTTTTTCTTTTGGTGTGGGTGGCCTGGATTTTTCAAGGTTCCCATCACAAACAATAGCTTTCCGGATAAAAATTTAATTACCAGGACTTCAAGTTTTAGACACAACTGACTGTCCGTGCAACAATTTAGCTGCAGTTTCTTAATAGATGTATTTTTTTTATCATATAATTATTAGAACTCCTAAAATACATCGCCACAATATCCAAACCACTGACAGGTGAAGGGAATTACATTCATTGACTCCTTACAATGCAGTGTTTTGCAGGGAAACCCTGGATCCTGGCATTTAGTAGATGCTACTTGACATGCATCACCCATCCAAACACTGCTGGGACCAAGTACACCTCCTCATGGGAACAGCAAGATAATGTGCTATGCCACACAGTAAAAACTGCGTAGGAATGGCACCAGGAACGTGACAAAGAGCCCAAGGCGTTAACCTGGCCTCCATAGTCCCCAGATCTCAATCTGATTGAGCATCTGTGAGATGTGCTATTACCCCAGAGCCAAGTCTGATCCACGGCTGGCCTCTTTGAAGCCACAGACTTACATTCAGGATTCACCAGTTATGTTAGTTAGCATCCAGCACTCACCTGTGGTTCATTCATGCGAACTTACTCTTAACAGTTTCTCTACTAATGGACTGGCATTCCATCTAGATATTAGAGTAATCCACAAACAAGGTGTTGGCACAGTTACTTAAGTCAGACACAAATGACAGGGGATGTAATCAAGTTTAAAAAGTTGACCATGTGTCATGCAGTAAAAACTGTGTTCTCATGCCTGACATAGTTCGTTCAATGACTAGAAATTATGAACAGTGGCTTTTATATGTTTTAGATTAACTGAATTTCACACGTTGAGGCTTATTACACTCTCCTCAAATTGTGCTTAAGATGTGGAAAAAGAAATACTACAATTGCACTTCATGTCTAACATCAACTCAGTGTTAACATTGCATGTGTTCACAACTGTATTTTATTTGATACAGTTTAACATGCATTGTTTGATACATCTCCCTGTTATCATGCAGCTTCCCAGCTCACACAGAGGTCCAGGATTACAGGACAGAAGCAAAGCCATGTGACGCTGGAGAGGAAGAGAAGCAGCTGTTACTGGATTTATGCCTGACAGCAACACTTCACGAAGGAGAACGCTTTCATGGTTTAGTGAATGGACTCCTGTCATTGTTTTCTGTTCACACTAACTTAAATAACATCCTTGATTTTTATCAACATGTCAAGAGTGAAACGGGTTCAAGTGTCATTCCAAAGCTGAAGCCAGTTTTCCAGTCAGCTCCTGCAGTCTGGGTCATAGACCTCTCAGAGAGAAAGCCCTCCATCCTCCTGGAAGTGCTGAAACTCCAGTCAGAGAAGAAACAAGTGGAGCTGACAGGCTGGTCAGATGAAGAGAGTGAAGTGGAGCTTCCTGCAGTGGTGCCTTATATCTCACAGCTCAGGTAATTAGTTAACTAGCCCCTCCAGTGTATAAACCTGCACTCCTGCACTGGCACTTGCATCACTACATTACTCTGCTTCTATCTGGGTGTTTTGTCTTTGTGGTGGACAAGTTTCTGTCTCAGTGTGTTACGGGGTTTAAAGTGCACAGGGATGTGGTGTTTGTTGAAAACCCTTCTGAGTTTCTCAGACACTCCTGCGACATAAGGAATGACAATGTTGTTATGTTTTCGTGCCCCTTCCTCTCTGTCTGCTCTGGGTCTGTCTGAGGGTTTGGCAAAGGCTCAGTTGGGTTAGCCACAGGTTTGAAGTGCTTCCCTGATGTGTTTCTGTTCCTTTACTGTCGCCTCTGTCCTTTTGGGCATGTTTTCAGCCCAGTGCCTTTGATATATTATCTGGATATAATAGTCATTTTGGCCAGTAATACAACTAACTGAGTACAGACTTTGAACAATGAATGATTAAGAGGGGTGAATGAGAGGATTTCCTCATATTTATTAGCAAAACTGAAAAGAAACTCCATGTCATCAGGACGTGATAATTTTACCACAGTAACTCCTAGTCCTGTTGCACTAGTACTGTATGAAGTTTGTCAGTTTTGCAAAATGATGGATGTTAAAACTTGTGGTCCAGAATTTCAGGGCTTGGAGTTAACTGATGAATACAGTGACATGCAAAAGATGCGAAACCCTTGTCAAAACTTCCATTACTGTGAATAGTTCAGTGAGTAGAAGATGAACTGATCTCCAAAAAGCACAACGGTAAAGATGAAACATGTTTTTCAACATTTTAAAGGAGATCAGTGATGGTGTCGGTTTGGTGTGTCCGTACCTTAAGGGCTCTGGGTTGTCAGGAAAGGCCAGGTGATGCAAATTTCAAAGCTTTATAAATATCGTGAGTCCTGAAAGCTTGTCCCAACAACCAGCAGCCATGGGCTCCTCTAAACAGCTGCATAACACTCTGAAATCTAAAATAACTGATGAAGACTATAAGAAGATAGCAAAGTGTTTTAGGGTCGTTGTTTTGTCAGTACGTAATGTCAATAGGAAATGGCAGTTAACAGGAACTGTGGAGGTCAAGCTGAGGTCTGGAGGACCAAGAAAACTTTCTGAGAGTAAGGTATTTCCTTCAGCCACCCTGTTGGTTCAGGAGTCTTATTCCACACCTTGTAGCCTGACTTAAATGGTTGCTTAAACATTTTGTGCTTTTAATTCAGCAAAAGTTTTTCAAAATCCAGGTGCAGCCCAGTTTAAAGCATTGTTACTTGAACTTTAAGGTGACTGATTTCAGTGGGTATTTGTAGGCTTTTAGCAGATGTGTCAGTGATGCATGTCTCTGTTATTGCTTCTGACATTAAATCACAACTAAATGTTTAATTCTCATTCCAGGTTCAGTAACCGGTTTGGAGTCTCAGCACAAGTCAAGTTCTTTGGGAATCTGTTCTGTGCTGCAGCAAAGAGTGAACAGCAGACAAGAGAGAAGATACTGGACCAGATATCATCACTGTTCAAATATCAAACACTCCTTTGTAGAAATAACAGCTGTGATATCTTCCTGGATCTCTGCTCTCATGTGAAGGACTATGAGACTCAAACAGGCCTGAGTGTCCTTCCATCAGTACAGTCAGTTTTCCAGTTACCTCCTGCAGTCTGGGTCATAGACCTCTCAGAGAGAAAGACCTCCATCCTCCTGGAAGTGCTGAAACTCCAGTCAGAGAAGAAACAAGTGGAGCTGAGAGGCTGGTCAGATGAAGAGAGTGAAGTGAGGAGCTTCCTGCAGTGTGTGCCTTATATCTCACGGCTCAGGTAAATGAATTGTTCTTCATGTGACTTCAGTGCACATTTGTCAAGTTGTGTTCTTACATCTACAGCAGCTCACAGGTAGTTTTAAGGTGAAGGTACATTTTCAGTTGTCACTGTGTTTAGTTTTATAGATGGCATGTCTTTATTCCATGCACCCAGATGTACTTCTTCCTAAATTAGCCAGAGTTGTGTGCAGATCAAACACCCTCAGCAACACTCTGACAGAGAGCTGCTCATCTCCCATGAACTGATTAGTGTTTAGTCCATCAAGCACCAAGTTTGTTACTTTGAGGCTGTTTTCATCAGTCAGTGGTGGAGTCAGTAAAAAGTAAAGAGAGACTCAGCTATAATGATGTGACCCAACAAGCTCCAGCAATGTAAGCAACAGAGACCATTAACATTGTGTTGATGATGAGGAGTTCAGCTCTTCTTCAGGACCAGTGATGGTCTCTCTTTGTTTAACAGTTAAATATTCTCAGGGATGAAGCAGAAGTTTCTTGCATTAAAATATAGCCACACATGATGGTTCCTCTTTAAGGACATCGATGTGTTAGTGTTGGATTTACTGTCTGAGTCATCTGAAGACATTTTTGAAGTTGTTCACCTTTTGAAGACTGAATCTGAAACATATTGTGTCACAACATGTGATTGGTCATGAAAGCTGGGTTGGCTGCTGATTGATTGGCTGATTTGATTCCAGGAGAGCCAATCAATGTGCAGTGACTGAGCAGGATGTTTGAACAGAATAATCCAGAGGAGTGAATGAAAGGATTATTCACAGGTGTTTTTATCCTTTCAAACTAAACACCATGTCATGAAGACGTGAGGGAGTTAACCCTGCAGATGCTAATTATGCCTCACTGCTCCTCTTCAGGTTTTATAGAGTTTTACAGAGTGATGCAGATAACAATTTGTGGTCCAGTATTTCAGGCTTTGGAGCTAACTGACTCATAAATAATCTGGATCAAACATTCCTTTCAGCCAATAACTGAACTGTAAGTGAGCAGCATGTTTGAACGATGAATGATTTAGAGGAGTGATTGAGAGCATTTTATTCAGGTGGTTTATGAGCAATATTGTAATTAATCTCCATGTCATCAAGATGTGATCAGTTCACCATGACAGCTCTTCATTTTGTTCCTCTAGTACTGTATGTCACAAACTGGATCAGAGTATGTGACAAGAAGGAGTCCACACAAAAGATTTAATTAAAACAAGCCAAATTTATTGAACTAAAATTAACTTAAATAATCAATGGAGTGTGTATATCAGCAAAGTCAGTCATGAAAGCCATGCATGGGTGAGTGTCAGGTGTTCTGTGGAGGTGTTGAAGGTGCAAACCAAAACCAAAGATGCTCAGTGGATGTCAGCTGAAAGGAAGGGAGAGACCAAGTTAACAGATTAGGCAGCTTTTCTAGCTTGGAAGCCCAGGTGAGCCTAATCAAGGTAACGACCCTCCCATGTCAGCCAGCTGCCTGATGAGACTGGCTGAAACATTCTCAAAGACACTGGGAGGGACGTCACATGTATGAAGTTTGATAGTTTTACAAAATGATGGTAAACTTGTGGGTCAAGTCTGCCTTTCAGCCAACCTGTTGATTCAGGATCAGTTTATCAGTGTAACATAATGTGTTTTACTACAGAGGTGAGGATACACCTTTAGAGCATGATGTAAATGGTTCCTTCAGACAAATGATCAGTATGTTCATTTTATAAGAGTCTTTCAAAGTCCACATACAGCCCCATCAAAGCACTGTTACATTACCATAGGCTGATTGATTTGACTGTATTATGCTAATGAGCAGGTATTTGTAGGTGTTTAGCAGACACACTCTGTATCAGTGAGGCACGGCTCTTTTTCTGCTGTCAACATCAAATCATGACAAAATGTTCTCTTCTTGTTGCAGTTTCTATCCCTGGTGGGGCTCAGGTGCAGTCAAGGTCTGTGGGAATCTGTTCTGTGCAGCAGCAGAGAGAGAACAGCAGACAGGAGAGAAGATACTGGAGCTGTTATCATCACTGTGCTCATATCAGAGGTTCCCTATCAGTGTCTGGTTTGATGATGATGTGGAATATCAGAGTGGTTTCCTCCTGGATCTGTGCTCTCACCTGAAGGACTGTGAGACTCAAACAGGTCTGAGTGTCCTTCCATCAGTACAGTCAGTTTTCCAGTCAGCTCCTGCAGTCTGGGTCATAGACCTCTCAGAGAGAAAGCCCTCCATCCTCCTGGAAGTGCTGAAACTCCAGTCAGAGAAGAAACAAGTGAAGCTGAGAGGCTGGTCAGATGAAGAGAGTGAAGTGAGGAGCTTCCTGCAGTGTGTGCCTTATATCTCACGGCTCAGGTAAATGAATTGTTCTTCATGTGACTTCAGTGCACATTTGTCAAGTTGTGTTCTTACATCTACAGCAGCTCACAGGTAGTTTTAAGGTGAAGGTACATTTTCAGTTGTCACTGTGTTTAGTTTTATAGATGGCATGTCTTTATTCCATGCACCCAGATGTACTTCTTCCTAAATTAGCCAGAGTTGTGTGCAGATCAAACACCCTCAGCAACACTCTGACAGAGAGCTGCTCATCTCCCATGAACTGATTAGTGTTTACTCCATCAAGCACCAAGTTTGTTACTTTGAGGCTGTTTTCATCAGTCATCTGTGGAGTCAGTAAAAAGTAAAGAGAGACTCAGCTATAATGATGTGACCCAACAAGCTCCAGCAATGTAAGCAACAGAGACCATTAACATTGTGTTGATGATGCGGAGTTCAGCTCTTCTTCAGGACCAGTGATGGTCTCTCTTTGTTTAACAGTTAAATATTCTCAGGGATGAAGCAGAAGTTTTCTTGCATTAAATATAGCCACACATGATGGTTCCTCTTTAAGGACATCGATGTGTTAGTGTTGGATTTACTGTCTGAGTCATCTGAGACATTTTTGAAGTTGTTCACCTTTTGAAGACTGAATCTGAAACATATTGTGTCACAACATGTGATTGGTCATGAAAGCTGGTTGGCTGCTGATTGATTGGCTGATTTGATTCCAGGAGAGCCAATCAATGTGCAGTGACTGAGCAGGATGTTTGAACAGAGAATAATCCAGAGGAGTGAATGAAAGGATTATTCACAGGTGTTTTTTATCCTTTCAAACTAAACACCATGTCATGAAGACGTGAGGGAGTTAACCCTGCAGATGCTAATTATGCCTCACTGCTCCTCTTCAGGTTTTATAGAGTTTTACAGAGTGATGCAGATAACAACTTGTGGTCCAGTATTTCAGGCTTTGGAGCTAACTGACTCATAAATAATCTGGATCAAACATTCCTTTCAGCCAATAACTGAACTGTAAGTGAGCAGCAGCATGTTTGAACGATGAATGATTTAGAGGAGTGATTGAGAGCATTTTATTCAGGTGCTTTATGAGCAATATTGTAATTAATCTCCATGTCATCAAGATGTGATCAGTTCACCATGACAGCTCTTCATTTGTTCCTCTAGTACTGTATGTCACAAACTGGATCAGAGTATGTGACAAGAAGGAGTCCACACAAAATTTACTTAAAACAAGCCAAATTATTGAACTAAAATTAACTTAAATAATCAATGGAGTGTGTATATCAGCAAAGTCAGTCATGAAAGCCATGCATGGGTGAGTGTCAGGTGTTCTGTGGAGGTGTTGAAGGTGCAAACCAAAACCAAAGATGCTCAGTGGATGTCAGCTGAAAGGAAGGGAGAGACCAAGTTAACAGATTAGGCAGCTTTCTAGCTTGGAAGCCCAGGTGAGCCTAATCAAGGTAACGACCCTCCCATGTCAGCCAGCTGCCTGATGAGACTGGCTGAAACATTCTCAAAGACACTGGGAGGGACGTCACATGTATGAAGTTTGATAGTTTTACAAAATGATGGTAAACTTGTGGGTCAAGTCTGCCTTTCAGCCAACCTGTTGATTCAGGATCAGTTTATCAGTGTAACATAATGTGTTTTTACTACAGAGGTGAGGATACACCTTTAGAGCATGATGTAAATGGTTCCTTCAGACAAATGATCAGTATGTTCATTTTATAAGAGTCTTTCAAAGTCCACATACAGCCCCATCAAAGCACTGTTACATTACCATAGGCTGATTGATTTGACTGTATTATGCTAATGAGCAGGTATTTGTAGGTGTTTAGCAGACACACTCTGTATCAGTGAGGCACGGCTCTTTTTCTGCTGTCAACATCAAATCATGACAAAATGTTCTCTTCTTGTTGCAGTTTCTGTCCGCAGTGTCGAGGCTCAGGTGAAGTCAAGTTCTGTGGGAATCTGTTCTGTGCAGCAGCAGAGAGAGAACAGCAGACAGGAGAGAAGATACTGGAGCTGTTATCATCACTGTGCTCATATCAGACATTCCCTCTCAGTGACAGGTTTGTTTATGGTGATGATAAGAAATATCAGAGTGGTTTCCTCCTGGATCTGTACTCTCACCTGAAGGACTGTGAGACTCAAACAGGTCTGAGTGTCCTTCCATCAGTACAGTCAGTTTTCCAGTCAGCTCCTGCAGTCTGGGTCATAAACCTCTCAGAGAGAAAGACCTCCATCCTCCTGGAAGTGCTGAAACTCCAGTCAGAGAAGAAACAAGTGGAGCTGAGAGGCTGGTCAGATGAAGAGAGGAAGGAGGAGCTTCCTGCAGTATGTGCCTTATATCTCACAGCTCAGGTAAATGAATTGTTCTTCATGTGACTTCAGTGCACATTTGTCAAGTTGTGTTCTTACATCTACAGCAGCTCACAGTAGTTTTAAGGTGAAGGTACATTTTCAGTTGTCACTGTGTTTAGTTTTATAGATGGCATGTCTTTATTCCATGCACCCAGATGTACTTCTTCCTAAATTAGCCAGAGTTGTGTGCAGATCAAACACCCTCAGCAACACTCTGACAGAGCTGCTCATCTCCCATGAACTGTTAGTGTTTACTCCATCAAGCACCAGGTTTGTTACTTTGAGGCTGTTTTCATCAGTCATCTGTGGAGTCAGTAAAAAGTAAAGAGAGACTCAGCTATAATGATGTGATCCAACAAGCTCCAGCAATGTAAGCAACAGAGACCATTAACATTGTGTTGATGATGAGGAGTTCAGCTCTTCTTCAGGACCAGTGATGGTCTCTCTTTGTTTAACACTTAAATATTCTCAGGGATGAAGCAGAAGTGTCTTGCATTAAAATATAGCCATACATGATGGTTCCTCTTTAAGGACATCGATGTGTTAGTGTTGGATTTACTGTCTGAGTCATCTGAAGACATTTTTGAAGTTGTTCAGCTTTTGAAGACTGAATCTGAAACATATTGTGTCACAACATGTGATTGGTCATGAAAGCTGGGTGGCTGCTGATTGATTGGCTGATTTGATTCCAGGAGAGCCAATCAATGTGCAGTGACTGAGCAGGATGTTTGAACAGAGAATAATCCAGAGGAGTGAATGAAAGGATTATTCACAGTGTTTTTTATCCTTTCAAACTAAACACCATGTCATGAAGACGTGAGGGAGTTAACCCTGCAGATGCTAATTATGGCTCACTGCTCCTCTTCAGGTTTTATAGAGTTTTACAGAGTGATGCAGATAACAACTTGTGGTCCAGTATTTCAGGCTTTGGAGCTAACTGACTCATAAATAATCTGGATCAAACATTCCTTTCAGCCAATAACTGAAACTGTAAGTGAGCAGCATGTTTGAACGATGAATGATTTAGAGGAGTGATTGAGAGCATTTTATTCAGGTGCTTTATGAGCAATATTGTAATTAATCTCCATGTCATCAAGATGTGATCAGTTCACCATGACAGCTCTTCATTTTGTTCCTCTAGTACTGTATGAAGTTTGATAGTTTTACAAAATGATGGTAAACTTGTGGGTCAAGTCTGCCTTTCAGCCAACCTGTTGATTCAGGATCAGTTTATCAGTGTAACATAATGTGTTTTACTACAGAGGTGAGGATACACCTTTAGAGCATGATGTAAATGGTTCCTTCAGACAAATGATCAGTATGTTCATTTTATAAGAGTCTTTCAAAGTCCACATACAGCCCCATCAAAGCACTGTTACATTACCATAGGCTGATTGATTTGACTGTATTATGCTAATGAGCAGGTATTTGTAGGTGTTTAGCAGACACACTCTGTATCAGTGAGGCACGGCTCTTTTTCTGCTGTCAACATCAAATCATGACAAAATGTTCTCCTCTTGTTGCAGTTTCGATCGCCGGTGTCGAGGCTCAGGTGCAGTCAAGTTCTTTGGGAATCTGTTCTGTGCAGCAGCAGAGAGAGAACAGCAGACAGGAGAGAAGATACTGGAGCTGTTATCATCACTGTGCTCATATCAGAGGTTCCCTATCAGTGACAGGTTTGATCATGATGATGATGATGAAAATCAGAGTGATTTCCTCCTGGATCTGTACTCTCACCTGAAGGACTGTGAGACTCAAACAGGTCTGAGTGTCCTTCCATCATTACAGTCAGTTTTCCAGTCAGCTCCTGCAGTCTGGGTCATAGACCTCTCAGAGAGAAAGACCTCCATCCTCCTGGAAGTGCTGAAACTCCAGTCAGAGAAGAAACAAGTGGAGCTGACAGGCTGGTCAGATGAGGAGAGTGAAGTGAGGAGCTTCCTGCAGTGTCTGCCTTATATCTCACAGCTCAGGTAAGACAGACAAATCCTGTTTATTTAGTAATCATATATGGTTTATGTCAGAAGAAGTTTGTCAGCTCACAATCACCAGCATTTTGAAATCAGTCATTTACAAATGTACACAATGTAGATAAATATACTTGCCATTTTTCTGCTGAGTAATAATTCACCAATACACATTATTTTAATATAGTTGCAATCAATAACACAGTTTAAATGTTTTATTCTGTTGAATGTGTTTTCTCTAAATTTCATCCTCAATGAAAGACACTGTACATGAGATGGCCTTTAATGCACTGTATCTTGTACACTGCTCAAAAGAAGGGAATACTCAAATCACACATCACATCTTAATAAACAAATTATTCAAGTTGAAAGTCTTTACTGATGTACATTGCATAATTTGTTGAGAACAAAATGACATAACAGTCGATGGAAACTAAAATCAACCCACTGAGGGCTGCACCAGGAGGAACCCAGGGCCCTCTGCACCAGGAGGAACCCAGGGCCCTCTGCACCAGGAGGAACCCAGGGCCCTCTGCACCAGGAGGAACCCAGGGCCCTCTGCACCAAGAGGAACCCAGGGCCCTCTGCACCAGGAGGAACCCAGGACCCTCTGCACCAGGAGGAACCCAGGACCCTCTGCACCAGGAGGAACCCAGGGCCCTCTGCACCAGGAGGAACCCAGGACCCTCTGCACCAGGAGGAACCCAGGGCCCTCTGCAACAAGAGGAACCCAGGGCCCTCTGCACCAGGAGGAACCCAGGGGCCCTCTGCACCAGAGGAACCCAGGACCCTCTGCACCAGGAGGAACCCAGAGCCCTCTGCACCAGGAGGAACCCAGGGCCCTCTGCACCAGGAGGAACCCAGGACCCTCTGCACCAGGAGGAACCCAGGACCCTCTGCACCAGGAGGAACCCAGAGCCCTCTGCACCAGGAGGAACCCAGAGCCCTCTGCACCAGGAGGAACCCAGAGCCCTCTGCACCAGGAGGAACCCAGGGCCCTCTGCACCAGAGGAACCCAGGACCCTCTGCACCAGGAGGAACCCAGGACCCTCTGCACCAGGAGGAACCCAGAGCCCTCTGCACCAGGAGGAACCCAGAGCCCTCTGCACCAGGAGGAACCCAGAGCCCTCTGCACCAGGAGGAACCCAGGGCCCTCTGCACCAGGAGGAACCCAGGACCCTCTGCACCAGGAGGAACCCAGGGCCCTCTGCACCAGGAGGAACCCAGAGCCCTCTGCACCAGGAGGAACCCAGAGCCCTCTGCACCAGGAGGAACCCAGGGCCCTCTGCACCAGGAGGAACCCAGGACCCTCTGCACCAGGAGAAACCCAGGGTCCTCTGCACCAGGAGGAACCCAGGGCCCTCTGCACCAGGAGAAACCCAGGGTCCTCTGCACCAGGAGGAACCCAGGGCCCTCTGCACCAGGAGAAACCCAGGGTCCTCTGCACCAAGAAAAACCCAGGGCCAACTGCACCAGGAGGAACGCAGGGCCCTATGCACCAGGAGGAACCCAGGGCCCTCTGCACCAGGAGGAACCCAGGGCCCTCTGCACCAGGAGGAACCCAGGGCCCTCTGCACCAGGAGGAACCCAGGGCCCTCTGCACCAGGAGGAACCCAGGGCCCTCTGCACCAGGAGGAACCCAGGGCCCTCTGCACCAAGAGGAACCCAGGGCCCTCTGCACCAGGAGGAACCCAGGGCCCTCTGCACCAAGAGGAAGACAGGGCCCACTGCACCAGGAGGAACCCAGGGCCCTCTGCACCAGGAGGAACCCAGGGTCCTCTGCACCTGGTGTCAGTGTCCGGCCTTATTGTCTATTTTATAGGTCTGTTTGAACGATGAATGATTTAGAGGAGTGATTGAGAGCATTTTATTCAGGTGGTTTATGAGCAATATTGTAATTAATCTCCATGTCATCAAGATGTGATCAGTTCACCATGACAGCTCTTCATTTTGTTCCTCTAGTACTGTATGAAGTTTGATAGTTTTACAAAATGATGGTAAACTTGTGGGTCAAGTCTGCCTTTCAGCCAACCTGTTGATTCAGGATCAGTTTATCAGTGTAACATAATACTGCACTATAGTTGTATATACACATAAAGTTACATTAACAATATATATATATGTAACAATATAATATAATTGCACTCAGTAACACTAATATGACACGGAAACAGAATTACTGCAAATGGCAAGTAATATCAGAACAATACAGTGGAGTCTAGGTACTCATTGGGATAATACAGAGGAAAATCGAGTGCAATACACGTTGTGGCCAAAGGGTGGCGATGTAGGACCACAAATGGCAGAAGCGGATTTGTCGCCAGAAGGTCTACAGAGATGAATGTTCACGTGAACAGGGCATGGCACCATAGGAATGAATTGGACCTCGCGGTAAGGTTGAACTATACAGCTGCAGGACTAAACATCGTGTAATAAACACAGGGTGGATGAAATACAACATAAATGCAAACATAAAATAATGTACTTACATTGTCATCAACGCACACGTACACACAAAGAAACTGACGTTTAAGCGAGATGCTGGAGCAGCGCGACAACTGTCTGCCAGCGGAGCACACGGAAACTCAAAGTCATTAGTGCACGCAAGTGCGTGGATACATCGCCGCAGACGTCGCTGACGTCACAACGCTGACTCCAGCAGGGAGTTTTCCACATGATGTAAATGGTTCCTTCAGACAAATGATCAGTATGTTCATTTTATAAGAGTCTTTCAAAGTCCACATACAGCCCCATCAAAGCACTGTTACATTACCATAGGCTGATTGATTTGACTGTATTATGCTAATGAGCAGGTATTTGTAGGTGTTTAGCAGACACACTCTGTATCAGTGAGGCACGGCTCTTTTTCTGCTGTCAACATCAAATCATGACAAAATGTTCCCTTCTTGTTGCAGTTTCGATCGCTGGTGTCGAGGCTCAGGTGAAGTCAAGTTCTGTGGGAATCTGTTCTGTGCAGCAGCAGAGAGAGAACAGCAGACAGGAGAGAAGATACTGGAGCTGTTATCATCACTGTGCTCATATCAGAGGTTCCCTATTTATGACTGGTTTGATGATGATGAGGAATATCAGAGTGGTTTCCTCCTGGATCTGTACTCTCACCTGAAGGACTGTGAGACTCAAACAGGTCTGACTGTCCTTCCATCAGTACAGTCAGTTTTCCAGTCAGCTCCTGCAGTCTGGCTCATAAACCTCTCAAAGAGAAAGACCTCCATCCTCCTGGAAGTGCTGAAACTCCAGTCAGAGAAGAAACAAGTGGAGCTGAGAGGCTGGTCAGATGAAGAGAGTGAAGTGAGGAGCTTCCTGCAGTGTGTGCCTTATATCTCACAGCTCAGGTAAGACAGACAAATCCTGTTTATTTAGTAATCATATATGGTTTATGTCAGAAGAAGTTTGTCAGCTCACAATCACCAGCATTTTGAAATCAGTCATTTACAAATGTACACAATGTAGATAAATATACTTGCCATTTTTCTGCTGAGTAATTATTCACCAATACACATTATTTTAATATAGTTGCAATCAATAACACAGTTTAACTATTTTATTCTGTTGAATGTGTTTTCTCTAAATTTCATCCTCAATGAAAGACACTGTACATGAGATGGCCTTTAATGCACTGTATCTTGTACACTGCTCAAAAAAAGGGAATATTCAAATCACACATCACATCTTAATAAACAAATTATTCAAGTTGCAAGTCTTTACTGATGTACATTGCATAATTTGTTGAGAACAAAATGACATAACAGTCGATGGAAACTAAAATCAACCCACTGAGGGCTGCACCAGGAGGAACCCAGAGCACACTGCACCAGGAGGAACCCAGAGCCCTCTGCACCAGGTGTCAGTGTCCGGCCTTATTGTCTATTTTATAGGTCTGTTTGAACGATGAATGATTTAGAGGAGTGATTGAGAGCATTTTATTCAGGTGGTTTATGAGCAATATTGTAATTAATCTCCATGTCATCAAGATGTGATCAGTTCACCATGACAGCTCTTCATTTTGTTCCTCTAGTACTGTATGAAGTTTGATAGTTTTACAAAATGATGGTAAACTTGTGGGTCAAGTCTGCCTTTCAGCCAACCTGTTGATTCAGGATCAGTTTATCAGTGTAACATAATGTGTTTTACTACAGAGTGAGGATACACCTTTAGAGCATGATGTAAATGGTTCCTTCAGACAAATGATCAGTATGTTCATTTTATAAGAGTCTTTCAAAGTCCACATACAGCCCCATCAAAGCACTGTTACATTACCATAGGCTGATTGATTTGACTGTATTATGCTAATGAGCAGGTATTTGTAGGTGTTTAGCAGACACACTCTGTATCAGTGAGGCACGGCTCTTTTTCTGCTGTCAACATCAAATCATGACAAAATGTTCTCTTCTTGTTGCAGTTTCCATCCCTGGTGTCGAGGCTCAGGTGAAGTCAAGTTCTTTGGGAATCTGTTCTGTGCAGCAGCAGAGAGAGAACAGCAGACAGGAGAGAAGATACTGGAGCTGTTATCATCACTGTGCTCATATCAGAGGTTCCCTATCAGTGACAGGTTTGGTGGTGATGATGATAAGAAATATCAGAGTGGTTTCCTCCTGGATCTGTGCTCTCACCTGAAGGACTATGAGACTCAAACAGGTCTGAGTGTCCTTCCATCAGTACAGTCAGTTTTCCAGTCAGCTCCTGCAGTCTGGGTCATAGACCTCTCAGAGAGAAAGACCTCCATCCTCCTGGAAGTGCTGAAACTCCAGTCAGAGAAGAAACAAGTGGAGCTGAGAGGCTGCTCAGATGAAGAGAGTGAAGTGAGGAGCTTCCTGCAGTGTGTGCCTTATATCTCACAGCTCAGGTAAATGAATTGTTCTTCATGTGACTTCAGTGCACATTTGTCAAGTTGTGTTCTTACATCTACAGCAGCTCACAGTAGTTTTAAGGTGAAGGTACATTTTCAGTTGTCACTGTGTTTAGTTTTATAGATGGCATGTCTTTATTCCATGCACCCAGATGTACTTCTTCCTAAATTAGCCAGAGTTGTGTGCAGATCAAACACCCTCAGCAACACTCTGACAGAGAGCTGCTCATCTCCCATGAACTGATTAGTGTTTACTCCATCAAGCACCAAGTTTGTTACTTTGAGGCTGTTTTCATCAGTCATCTGTGGAGTCAGTAAAAAGTAAAGAGAGACTCAGCTATAATGATGTGACCCAACAAGCTCCAGCAATGTAAGCAACAGAGACCATTAACATTGTGTTGATGATGAGGAGTTCAGCTCTTCTTCAGGACCAGTGATGGTCTCTCTTTGTTTAACAGTTAAATATTCTCAGGGATGAAGCAGAAGTTTCTTGCATTAAAATATAGCCACACATGATGGTTCCTCTTTAAGGACATTGATGTGTTAGTGTTGGATTTACTGTCTGAGTCATCTGAAGACATTTTTGAAGTTGTTCACCTTTTGAAGACTGAATCTGAAATTGTGTCACAACATGTGATTGGTCATGAAAGCTGGGTTGGCTGCTGATTGATTGGCTGATTTGATTCCAGAGAGCCAATCAATGTGCAGTGACTGAGCAGGATGTTTGAACAGAGAATAATCCAGAGGAGTGAATGAAAGGATTATTCACAGGTGTTTTTTATCCTTTCAAACTAAACACCATGTCATGAAGACGTGAGGGAGTTAACCCTGCAGATGCTAATTATGCCTCACTGCTCCTCTTCAGGTTTTATAGAGTTTTACAGAGTGATGCAGATAACAACTTGTGGTCCAGTATTTCAGGCTTTGGAGCTAACTGACTCATAAATAATCTGGATCAAACATTCCTTTCAGCCAATAACTGAACTGTAAGTGAGCAGCATGTTTGAACGATGAATGATTTAGAGGAGTGATTGAGAGCATTTTATTCAGGTGCTTTATGAGCAATATTGTAATTAATCTCCATGTCATCAAGATGTGATCAGTTCACCATGACAGCTCTTCATTTTGTTCCTCTAGTACTGAATGAAGTTTGATAGTTTTACAAAATGATGGTAAACTTGTGGGTCAAGTCTGCCTTTCAGCCAACCTGTTGATTCAGGATCAGTTTATCAGTGTAACATAATGTGTTTTACTACAGAGGTGAGGATACACCTTTAGAGCATGATGTAAATGGTTCCTTCAGACAAATGATCAGTATGTTCATTTTATAAGAGTCTTTCAAAGTCCACATACAGCCCCATCAAAGCACTGTTACATTACCATAGGCTGATTGATTTGACTGTATTATGCTGATGAGCAGGTATTTGTAGGTGTTTAGCAGACACACTCTGTATCAGTGAGGCACGACTCTTTTTCTGCTGTCAACATCAAATCATGACAAAATGTTCTCTTCTTGTTGCAGTTTCGATCGCCGGTGTCGAGGCTCAGGTGCAGTCAAGTTCTTTGGGAATCTGTTCTGTGCAGCAGCAGAGAGAGAACAGCAGACAGGAGAGAAGATACTGGAGCTGTTATCATCACTGTGCTCATATCAGACATTCCCTATCAATGACTGGTTTGATTATGATGTGGAATATCAGAGTGGTTTCCTCCTGGATCTGTGCTCTCACCTGAAGGACTATGAGACTCAAACAGGTCTGAGTGTCCTTCCATCAGTACAGTCAGTTTTCCAGTCAGCTCCTGCAGTCTGGCTCATAAACCTCTCAGAGAGAAAGACCTCCATCCTCCTGGAAGTGCTGAAACTCCAGTCAGAGAAGAAACAAGTGAAGCTGACAGGCTGGTCAGATGAGGAGAGTGAAGTGAGGAGCTTCCTGCAGTGTCTGCCTTATATCTCACAGCTCAGGTAAGACAGACAAATCCTGTTTATTTAGTAATCATATATGGTTTATGTCAGAAGAAGTTTGTCAGCTCACAATCACCAGCATTTTGAAATCAGTCATTTACAAATGTACACAATGTAGATAAATATACTTGCCATTTTTCTGCTGAGTAATTATTCACCAATACACATTATTTTAATATAGTTGCAATCAATAACACAGTTTAACTATTTTATTCTGTTGAATGTGTTTTCTCTAAATTTCATCCTCAATGAAAGACACTGTACATGAGATGGCCTTTAATGTACTGTATCTTGTACACTGCTCAAAAAAAGGGAATATTCAAATCACACATCACATCTTAATAAACAAATTATTCAAGTTGCAAGTCTTTACTGATGTACATTGCATAATTTGTTGAGAACAAAATGACAACAGTCGATGGAAACTAAAATCAACCCACTGAGGGCTGCACCAGGAGGAACCCAGAGCACACTGCACCAGGAGGAACCCAGAGCACACTGCACCAGGAGGAACCCAGAGCACACTGCACCAGGAGGAACACAGGGCCCTCTGCACCAGGAGGAACCCAGAGCCCTCTGCACCAGGAGGAACCAGAGCCCTCTGCACCAGGAGGAACCCAGAGCCCTCTGCACCAGGAGGAACCCAGGGCCCTCTGCACCAGGAGGAACCCAGGGCCCTCTGCACCAGGAGGAACCCAGAGCCCTCTGCACCAGGAGGAACCCAGGGCCCTCTGCACCAGGAGGAACCCAGAGCCTCTGCACCAGGAGGAACCCAGGGCCCTCTGCACCAGGAGGAACCCAGAGCCCTCTGCACCAGGAGGAACCCAGGGCCCTCTGCACCAAGAGGAACGCAGGGCCCTCTGCACCAGGAGGAACCCAGGGCCTTCTGCACCAGGAGGAACCCAGAGCCCTCTGCACCAGGAGGAACCCAGGGCCCTCTGCACCAGGAGGAACCCAGAGCCCTCTGCACCAGGAGGAACCCAGGGCCCTCTGCACCAAGAGGAACGCAGGGCCCTCTGCACCAGGAGGAACCCAGGGCCTTCTGCACCAGGAGGAACCAGGGCCCTCTGCACCAAGAGGAACGCAGGGCCCTCTGCACCAGGAGGAACCCAGGGCCCTCTGCACCAGGAGGAACGCAGGGCCCTCTGCACCAGGAGGAACCCAGGGCCCTCTGCACCAAGAGGAACGCAGGGCCCTCTGCACCAGGAGGAACGCAGGGCCCTCTGCACCAGGAGGAACCCAGGGCCCTCTGCACCAAGAGGAACCCAGGGCCCTCTGCACCAAGAGGAACCCAGGGCCCTCTGCACCAAGAGGAACGCAGGGCCCTCTGCACCAGGAGGAACCCAGGGCCCTCTGCACCAAGAGGAACGCAGGGCCCTCTGCACCAGGAGGAACGCAGGGCCCTCTGCACCAGGAGGAACCCAGGGCCCTCTGCACCAAGAGGAACCCAGGGCCCTCTGCACCAGGAGGAACCCAGGGCCCTCTGCACCAGGAGGAACCCAGGGCCCTCTGCACCAGGTGTCAGTGTCCGGCCTTATTGTTTATTGTATAGGTCTGTTTGAACGATGAATGATTTAGAGGAGTGATTGAGAGCATTTTATTCAGGTGCTTTATGAGCAATATTGTAATTAATCTCCATGTCATCAAGATGTGATCAGTTCACCATGACAGCTCTTCATTTTGTTCCTCTAGTACTGTATGTCACAAACTGGATCAGAGTATGTGACAAGAAGGAGTCCACACAAAAGATTTACTTAAAACAAGCCAAATGTATTAAACTAAAATTAACTGAAATAATCAATGGAGTGTGTATATCAGCAAAGTCAGTCATGAAAGCCATGCATGGGTGAGTGTCAGGTGTTCTGTGGAGGTGTTGAAGGTGCAAACCAAAACCAAAGATGCTCAGTGGATGTCAGCTGAAAGGAAGGGAGAGACCAAGTCAAGAGATTAGGCAGCTTTTCTAGCTTGGAAGCCCAGGTGAGCCTAATCAAGGTAACGACCCTCCCATGTCAGCCAGCTACCTGATGAGACTGGCTGAAACATTCTCAAAGACACTGGGAGGGACGTCACATGTATGAAGTTTGATAGTTTTACAAAATGATGGTAAACTTGTGGGTCAAGTCTGCCTTTCAGCCAACCTGTTGATTCAGGATCAGTTTATCAGTGTAACATAATGTGTTTTACTACAGAGGTGAGGATACACCTTTAGAGCATGATGTAAATGGTTCCTTCAGACAAATGATCAGTATGTTCATTTTATAAGAGTCTTTCAAAGTCCACATACAGCCCCATCAAAGCACTGTTACATTACCATAGGCTGATTGATTTGACTGTATTATGCTAATGAGCAGGTATTTGTAGGTGTTTAGCAGACACACTCTGCATCAGTGAGGCACGGCTCTTTTTCTGCTGTCAACATCAAATCATGACAAAATGTTCTCTTCTTGTTGCAGTGTCGATCCCTGGTGTCGAGGCTCAGGTGAAGTCAAGTTCTTTGGGAATCTGTTCTGTGCAGCAGCAGAGAGAGAACAGCAGACAGGAGAGAAGATACTGGAGCTGTTATCATCACTGTGCTCATATCAGAGGTTCCCTCTCAGTGACTGGTTTGGTGATGATGAGGAATATCAGAGTGGTTTCCTCCTGGATCTGTACTCTCACCTGAAGGACTGTGAGACTCAAAGAGGTCTGAGTGTACTTCCATCAGTACAGTCAGTTTTCCAGTCAGCTCCTGCAGTCTGGCTCATAGACCTCTCAGAGAGAAAGACCTCCATCCTCCTGGAAGTGCTGAAACTCCAGTCAGAGAAGAAACAAGTGGAGCTGACAGGCTGGTCAGATGAAGAGAGTGAAGTGAGGAGCTTCCTGCAGTGTGTGCCTTATATCTCACAGCTCAGGTAAATGAATTGTTCTTCATGTGACTTCAGTGCACATTTGTCAAGTTGTGTTCTTACATCTACAGCAGCTCACAGGTAGTTTTAAGGTGAAGGTACATTTTCAGTTGTCACTGTGTTTAGTTTTATAGATGGCATGTCTTTATTCCATGCACCCAGATGTACTTCTTCCTAAATTAGCCAGAGTTGTGTGCAGATCAAACACCCTCAGCAACACTCTGACAGAGAGCTGCTCATCTCCCATGAACTGATTAGTGTTTACTCCATCAAGCACCAAGTTTGTTACTTGAGGCTGTTTTCATCAGTCATCTGTGGAGTCAGTAAAAAGTAAAGAGAGACTCAGCTATAATGATGTGTTCCAACAAGCTCCAGCAATGTAAGCAACAGAGACCATTAACATTGTGTTGATGATGAGGAGTTCAGCTCTTCTTCAGGACCAGTGATGTCTCTCTTTGTTTAACAGTTAAATATTCTCAGGGATGAAGCAGAAGTTTCTTGCATTAAAATATAGCCACACATGATGGTTCCTCTTTAAGGACATCGATGTGTTAGTGTTGGATTTACTGTCTGAGTCATCTGAAGACATTTTTGAAGTTGTTCAGCTTTTGAAGACTGAATCTGAAACACATTGTGTCACAACATGTGATTGGTCATGAAAGCTGGGTTGGCTGCTGATTGATTGGCTGATTTGATTCCAGGAGAGCCAATCGATGTGCAGTGACTGAGCAGGATGTTTGAACAGAGACTAATCCAGAGGAGTGAATGAAAGGATTATTCACAGGTGTTTTTGATCCTTTCAAACTAAACACCATGTCATGAAGACGTGAGGGAGTTAACCCTGCAGATGCTAATTATGCCTCACTGCTCCTCTTCAGGTTTTATAGAGTTTTACAGAGTGATGCAGATAACAACTTGTGGTCCAGTATTTCAGGCTTTGGAGCTAACTGACTCATAAATAATCTGGATCAAACATTCCTTTCAGCCAATAACTGAACTGTAAGTGAGCAGCATGTTTGAACGATGAATGATTTAGAGGAGTGATTGAGAGCATTTATTCAGGTGCTTTATGAGCAATATTGTAATTAATCTCCATGTCATCAAGATGTGATCAGTTCACCATGACAGCTCTTCATTTTGTTCCTCTAGTACTGTATGTCACAAACTGGATCAGAGTATGTGACAAGAAGGAGTCCACACAAAAGATTTACTTAAAACAAGCCAAATGTATTAAACTAAAATGAACTTAAATAATCAATGGAGTGTGTATATCAGCAAAGTCAGTCATGAAAGCCATGCATGGGTGAGTGTCAGGTGTTCTGTGGAGGTGTTGAAGGTGCAAACCAAAACCAAAGATGCTCAGTGGATGTCAGCTGAAAGGAAGGGAGAGACCAAGTCAAGAGATTAGGCAGCTTTTCTAGCTGGAAGCCCAGGTGAGCCTAATCAAGGTAACGACCCTCCCATGTCAGCCAGCTGCCTGATGAGACTGGCTGAAACATTCTCAAAGACACTGGGAGGGACGTCACATGTATGAAGTTTGATAGTTTTACAAAATGATGGTAAACTTGTGGGTCAAGTCTGCCTTTCAGCCAACCTGTTGATTCAGGATCGTTTATCAGTGTAACATAATGTGTTTTACTACAGAGGTGAGGATACACCTTTAGAGCATGATGTAAATGGTTCCTTCAGACAAATGATCAGTATGTTCATTTTATAAGAGTCTTTCAAAGTCCACATACAGCCCCATCAAAGCACTGTTACATTACCATAGGCTGATTGATTTGACTGTATTATGCTAATGAGCAGGTATTTGTAGGTGTTTAGCAGACACACTCTGTATCAGTGAGGCACGGCTCTTTTTCTGCTGTCAACATCAAATCATGACAAAATGTTCTCTTCTTGTTGCAGTTTCTATCTCTGGTGGGACTCAGGTGCAGTCAAGGTCTGTGGGAATCTGTTCTGTGCAGCAGCAGAGAGAGAACAGCAGACAGGAGAGAAGATACTGGAGCTGTTATCATCACTGTGCTCATATCAGAGGTTCCCTATCAGTGACTGGTTTGTTTATGGTGATGATAAGAAATATCAGAGTGGTTTCCTCCTGGATCTGTGCTCTCACCTGAAGGACTGTGAGACTCAAACAGGTCTGAGTGTCCTTCCATCAGTACAGTCAGTTTTCCAGTCAGCTCCTGCAGTCTGGGTCATAAACCTCTCAGAGAGAAAGCCCTCCATCCTCCTGGAAGTGCTGAAACTCCAGTCAGAGAAGAAACAAGTGGAGCTGACAGGCTGGTCAGATGAAGAGAGTGAAGTGAGGAGCTTCCTGCAGTGTGTGCCTTATATCTCACAGCTCAGGTAAATGAATTGTTCTTCATGTGACTTCAGTGCACATTTGTCAAGTTGTGTTCTTACATCTACAGCAGCTCACAGGTAGTTTTAAGGTGAAGGTACATTTTCAGTTGTCACTGTGTTTAGTTTTATAGATGGCATGTCTTTATTCCATGCACCCAGATGCACTTCTTCCTAAATTAGCCAGAGTTGTGTGCAGATCAAACACCCTCAGCAACACTCTGACAGAGAGCTGCTCATCTCCATGAACTGATTAGTGTTTACTCCATCAAGCAAGTTTGTTACTTTGAGGCTGTTTTCATCAGTCATCTGTGGAGTCAGTAAAAAGTAAAGAGAGACTCAGCTATAATGATGTGACCCAACAAGCTCCAGCAATGTAAGCAACAGAGACCATTAACATTGTGTTGATGATGAGGAGTTCAGCTCTTCTTCAGGACCAGTGATGGTCTCTCTTACTGTTTAACAGTTAAATATTCTCAGGGATGAAGCAGAAGTTTCTTGCATTAAAATATAGCCACACATGATGGTTCCTCTTTAAGGACATCGATGTGTTAGTGTTGGATTTACTGTCTGAGTCATCTGAAGACATTTTTGAAGTTGTTCACCTTTTGAAGACTGAATCTGAAACATATTGTGTCACAACATGTGATTGGTCATGAAAGCTGGGTTGGCTGCTGATTGATTGGCTGATTTGATTCCAGGAGAGCCAATCAATGTGCAGTGACTGAGCAGGATGTTTGAACAGAGAATAATCCAGAGGAGTGAATGAAAGGATTATTCACAGGTGTTTTTTTATCCTTTCAAACTAAACACCATGTCATGAAGACGTGAGGGAGTTAACCCTGCAGATGCTAATTATGCCTCACTGCTCCTCTTCAGGTTTTATAGAGTTTTACAGAGTGATGCAGATAACAACTTGTGGTCCAGTATTTCAGGCTTTGGAGCTAAATGACTCATAAATAATCTGGATCAAACATTCCTTTCAGCCAATAACTGAACTGTAAGTGAGCAGCATGTTTGAAACGATGAATGATTTAGAGGAGTGATTGAGAGCATTTTATTCAGGTGCTTTATGAGCAATATTGTAATTAATCTCCATGTCATCAAGATGTGATCAGTTCACCATGACAGCTCTTCATTTTGTTCCTCTAGTACTGTATGTCACAAACTGGATCAGAGTATGTGACAAGAAGGAGTCCACACAAAAGATTTACTTAAAACAAGCCAATGTATTAAACTAAAATGAACTTAAATAATCAATGGAGTGTGTTATCAGCAAAGTCAGTCATGAAAGCCATGCATGGGTGAGTGTCAGGTGTTCTGTGGAGGTGTTGAAGGTGCAAACCAAAACCAAAGATGCTCAGTGGATGTCAGCTGAAAGGAAGGGAGAGACCAAGTCAAGAGATTAGGCAGCTTTTCTAGCTTGGAAGCCCAGGTGAGCCTAATCAAGGTAACGACCCTCCCATGTCAGCCAGCTGCCTGATGAGACTGGCTGAAACATTCTCAAAGACACTGGGAGGGACGTCACATGTATGAAGTTTGATAGTTTTACAAAATGATGGTAAACTTGTGGGTCAAGTCTGCCTTTCAGCCAACCTGTTGATTCAGGATCAGTTTATCAGTGTAACATAATGTGTTTTACTACAGAGGTGAGGATACACCTTTAGAGCATGATGTAAATGGTTCCTTCAGACAAATGATCAGTATGTTCATTTTATAAGAGTCTTTCAAAGTCCACATACAGCCCCATCAAAGCACTGTTACATTACCATAGGCTGATTGATTTGACTGTATTATGCTAATGAGCAGGTATTTGTAGGTGTTTAGCAGACACACTCTGTATCAGTGAGGCACGGCTCTTTTTCTGCTGTCAACATCAAATCATGACAAAATGTTCTCTTCTTGTTGCAGATTCGATCCCTGGTGTCGAGACTCAGGTGCAGTCAAGTTCTTTGGGAATCTGTTCTGTGCAGCAGCAGAGAGAGAACAGCAGACAGGAGAGAAGATACTGGAGCTGTTATCATCACTGTGCTCATATCAGAGGTTCCCTCTCAGTGATTGGTCTGTTTATGATTATGATGACAATTATCAGAGTGGTTTCCTCCTGGATCTGTGCTCTCACCTGAAGGACTGTGAGACTCAAACAGGTCTGACTGTCCTTCCATCAGTACAGTCAGTTTTCCAGTCAGCTCCTGCAGTCTGGGTCATAAACCTCTCAGAGAGAAAGACCTCCATCCTCCTGGAAGTGCTGAAACTCCAGTCAGAGAAGAAACAAGTGAAGCTGAGAGGCTGGTCAGATGAAGAGAGTGAAGTGAGGAGCTTCCTGCAGTGTGTGCCTTATATCTCACAGCTCAGGTAAGACAGACAAATCCTGTTTATTTAGTAATCATATATGGTTTATGTCAGAAGAAGTTTGTCAGCTCACAATCACCAGCATTTTGAAATCAGTCATTTACAAATGTACACAATGTAGATAAATATACTTGCCATTTTTCTGCTGAGTAATTATTCACCAATACACATTATTTTAATATATTGCAATCAATAACACAGTTTAACTATTTTATTCTGTTGAATGTGTTTTCTCTAAATTTCATCCTCAATGAAAGACACTGTACATGAGATGGCCTTTAATGCACTGTATCTTGTACACTGCTCAAAAAAAGGGAATATTCAAATCACACATCACATCTTAATAAACAAATTATTCAAGTTGAAAGTCTTTACTGATGTACATTGCATAATTTGTTGAGAACAAAATGACATAACAGTCGATGGAAACTAAAATCAACCCACTGAGGGCTGCACCAGGAGGAACCCAGGGCCCTCTGCACCAGGAGGAATCCAGGGCCCTCTGCACCAGGAGGAATCCAGGGCCCTCTGCACCAGGAGGAACCCAGGACCCTCTGCACCAGGAGGAACCAGGGCCCTCTGCACCAGGAGGAACCCAGAGCACACTGCACCAGGAGGAACCCAGAGCACACTGCACCAGGAGGAACCCAGGGCCCTCTGCACCAGGAGGAACCAGGGCCCTCTGCACCAGGAGGAACCCAGAGCCCTCTGCACCAGGAGGAACCCAGAGCACACTGCACCAGGAGGAACCCAGGGCCCTCTGCACCAGGAGGAATCCAGGGCCCTCTGCACCAGGAGGAATCCAGGGCCCTCTGCACCAGGAGGAACCCAGGGCCTGAGTCTGTTTCTGACCGTGTGGTCAGAAACATGCACACCAGTAGCCTGCTGGAGGTCATGTTGTAGGGCTCAGTGCTCCTCCTGTTCCTCCTCACACAAAGGAGCAGATAGTGGTCCTGCTGATATCCCTGAAGTTTAACTGACTTCCTGTTAGACTGAGATCATTGAGTGTTTGCTTCATTTCTTTGAGCAGTGTATGTTACCTCTGCTTTTTTACACTTTATCCATGTCGTTGTGTTTCAGCTGTGATCCACAGTTCTTCCAGAGTGTGTGTACACTGATATCCACAAGATCCAGGCAGGAGGCTGAGCAGTTGGCTGATTTGCTACAGCTGCTGGGTTTCACCCTGCTGTTAACAGGAGAATTACACAGGAAAACATGTTGGTCTGTGGCGAGAGTTCTACGACTTTGTGGCTCTAAAGTTGATCTCATCCTCACACCAACAAAGATGTCTGTCAGAGGAGCCTCCGTCCTCTTTGGATGCACAACACAACTGCACAGTCTGAGGTATAGATTTATATGATTACTTCTTGTCCCATTTGAAATCCAGTTATTGATGAACTTTATTTCACAACTTTTAAACATTCTCTTTGATTTTCAGGCTTTCAAATGACATGGTCTTGCTAATGTGTCGATGGTGAGAAGAGGAGCAGTGGCCTGTTCGGTGACTATTGAAGAGCTTTCTCTCTCGCCTCAGACAGCCCAGTCATCACACAGAGTATTGTTGAGGGTTGTCAGTAGTTTGGCGTCCCTGCTGAGATACTGGACAGTCAGGCGGTTAGACCTGACTGAGCTCTGTGTTCCTGCTCAGGATCTCATTCCACTGCTGCTCCATGATGGCCCTCTGACACTCAAGTAAGTCTTTCCTAAGCCTCAGAAACATACTAATTAATGAAGATGCAAAATAATAATTTACTTTCTTAACATACATATTCATGCATTTTTATCTGCAGACTGAATGGAAATCTTGTCGAGCAGCTACTCTTCCTCTCCCGTGAAATCCAGGACGACTTGACTTGGTCCCTCTTGAATAAAGTTGGTGGAGACCTGCTCTCTGGACTTGTAGCTTCTTCAGCATCTGCTGCTGTAGTCGTCATCTCAGATCCACTGTGACCCTGAGGAAGATCAGCTTCTTACAGGAGAGCATCACATGTCTGCCTCCCTGTGGGGACAGGATTGTGTTTCACAGGTGATCAGTTTGCATTTAGGGCCAGATCTACTAAAGGTTTGCGTGTATAAAAACGTGTGCAAACTCATTGCACACGCAAAAAAATGTACAAAAGTATTACTAACAGTGTGTGTGCTGGGAGGCGAAAATGTAAATATGTTAATTTAGCAGACGCAAAGTGATTTATCAAACCTGAACGCAATTTTGCTCATAGAAACTGCGTCTATATTTAACACATGCCAAAGGGAGGTGCAAACGGTATATGTGTCATTGCGCACACATGGCTGCGGTTACTGTTGCAAGAAGGAGACATCGAAACGATGAAAGAAGACGCAGAGAAGGCATTTTTCGCCCTCGTGAACATTTTTGGAATGAATGAGGAAACAATCATTAACATTATAACTGCCAGGATTACAGCGCCCCTACATATTCAGAGTTTCCGAGAAGTTATGATAAAATAAAAAATATCACAGACCATAGAATAGGACTGACAACCTCCATTTTTTTTATTTTTTATTTTTTCTGCTGCTGGTCTATAATATTGTTGGCTATCTTACACATTTTAATAAAAAAATACTTAAGAATAAAAGAAATAAACACCGAAATAATTAGTGGAAACTTTTTTTTTTTTTTATTGATGAATGAATGAATGAACATTGGAAGCGGTTCAGCCACAGTCCGGCCGGCTGGCGCGGTCACCGTTGAGATTACATTTGTTTTTTTATTGACCGTATGAATGGTTTTGTTTTCAAATAAATATTTGGAAACGAAAATGTATGCTTTGGTGTACTTTTACAGTTTTGCAATATGTATAGCTACCTGTGTGTATCAAAATGTATAATTTTCAGCAGCGGTCTGTGTGACCACTGTCGCGGTCAGAGGTATAAATGCTCAGAAGTCTAGTGTGTTTCATTTTTGTAACTTATAGGTTTTAGAAAACATACAAGACACATTTTTAGGAAAGGTCGTAGGAAGAGAAGCTTGTAGGTTTTATCTAAACGAATTTCACTTTGCGCTTTCTCTCCAAACTCGCCATGCTGCAAACCATTAAACATGCAAAACCCTCATTTAAACAGGGTGTCTCCAACACGTTTGCGCCTATTGTCATTTACGCACCCACGTCTCGTCTAAGTTTAGACCGAAATTCGTCCGTCTATAATCGGTCTATATTTTAGCCCGAATCTAGACGACAGAATGTAATCCATTAATTATTAAATATTAAATAAAAAACAACTGTAAGTTGTATAAATGCTGGCCAAATGTTGGATTAAAACATTTTTAACAATCACTGATCAATGTACAGTGTAGTTTAGATTTAGACTCGATTTAGACGTCTAAGATTAGACGAGGCGTATACATTTGGTTTAAAAATAAACGTCTTGCAAACGTCTAACTTTAGGCGTCTATAAACAGACGTATATTAGCGGTTATTTAAACGTCTACGATTAGACGAGGCGTATAGACGTAGTCGTCTTTTAGACGTCTATTAGACGGCTAGTCTAAGCTTAGACGGCTAAAAAACTTTCATTTTTTAGACCAGCGGTAGACCGATTTTAGCCCAGACGTCTAAGGACCATTAGACGTCTTTTAGACCGAAAAATGCTCTCAGTAAATCACCCGCAAACCGCGGTTCAGACCCACATGCAAAATTCTATATTGCACATGCAAATTAGTACACGCAAATTGGGATCTTAGTAGATCCGGCCCTTTATGTTTTACCAGGTACAGACGCACAATTTATCGTATTTAATCATTTTTCTTATATGCGTTATGGCCAGCTGTATTTTTTATTATATATCTTGTATCGTGTGTGGCAGCAGTGATGTTCTTGGAGAATGAAAGCTCTCGTCTCTTTTGAGGATCTTTGTTTCTCTCCAGGTGCAGGCGTCCAGCACTGATTGGGTGACCCTCCCTTGACATTGGTGCTGCAGATTGGCTGAGCTGGCAGGGGCTTGGCCTACACTGGGTCAGACGCGATGAGGCCGAGGGTCAACACTGCTGGCAGGTTGCTTTCCTCCTCAGCCTTCTGATCGTCATTACACTGTGTGTTTGTTGTGTGGTTGCTATTTCATTTTTGTTATCTGTGTTGTTTCATGCCGGGTCGTGTGTTATTGTTTATTGTATAGATCTTTCAGTGTGTGTGTGTGTTAGCTCTGCGCTAACCCTGCTTGTATATACTGTAAATAGCACTGCACTGTATATGTTACTTCACACGTAGCCATGGGGTGAACTGCCATTTTTGTTCAAACTGTTTTCTCCTGCTTTTGTGGAGATCAGGGAGTCAGGCCTAGCAGTGTATTTTTTGTTTGTAGGGCCGAGGCAGCACTCTTGGGAAACACTGGTGGGTTTTGTTTGTTATTTTGGCCGTGGTTCACCTTGAAGTCGTCGCTTCATATTTTGCCTGAGTTTGTGCATATTAACTGTGTCCAGCAGAGAACCATTTTCTGTAAGCAGCCGTCACATCCCTTGTATTAGCAATAAATTGCTCACTGTTGTTCACACAAACATGCTCTCTGTTTCACTTTTTATGTTACACTCTAACACCCCTAGACTCAGACAGAACATATTGTCACTAAAGCTGTAACATCGTACTAAGATTTGACATTTTTATGGCACTTTTTTTATGGCATTCTATACCATGACAAGTTTTTATGGCAGAGTATAATATGACATTGTGATGATTTTTTTTTTATGGCATACAACGTTATGACAGTTTTTTCATGGCATAGTATAAATACTATGAATTTTTTATTGGATATTACACTGATTTTTTTTGTTTTGTTTTTTGATGGCAAACTATATCATGAACTTTTTCATGGCATAATATAAATACTCTGAATTTTTCTTTGGTAAACTACACTGTGATATTTTTATGAAAGTTTTTATAACGTACCTTTCTACAACATTTTTTTTCTTTAAGATTTTTTGCCATCTGGCACAGTACAGTACGACATTGTGATGATTTTTTATAGCATAATATATATACTATGATACTATACTTTTTAATTTAATATTACACTGTGAAATATTTTTTTGTGTTGTATTTTATTTATTTGTTTATTTTATGGCAAAATATTCCATGAACATTTTTATGGTATACTGTAAATACTCTGAATTTTTCTTTGGAATACTTCACTATGATATTTAGATGACATACTGTGACGTTTTCTTTACATTAAGGTACTTATGGCGTACTACACTATGACATTTTTATGATATATCATACCATGACATTATTTTTAACGTAACGCTGTCACTGAGGAGGAGGAGGAGGAGGAGGAGGAGGAGGGGGTAGTAAGAGAGGATGCAGGTGACACTGAGGCCAGTATGCCAGTCAGAGAGAGAACCATGGAGCAAAAGATTAGAGTTAGATGGCCTAGAGCAAATGACAGGAAAAAATGGGAGATAGTTAATAGAGATTTATCAGTAATCTTGAGTAGGCTTAGAGGAAATGCAATAGAAAGGTTAGAAAAGATGGGAGATACAATGTATTCGTATGGTGTAGAGAGGTTTGGGGTGCATGAGAGAAAGAGGAGTGGGAGGGTACAGGCAGGTAAGTCTAGGCGGCAAAGAGAAATAGAGAAGTTAGTCAAGGAAAGGAGACAGTTAAGAAAGCAGTGGAAAAAGACTACAGAAGAAGAAAGGGAGGGAATTAAGGTGTTGCAAGAGGAGCTGAGAAGCAGGCTAGCGGTTCTTAGAAGGGCAGAACATCTCAGGAAAAAGAGGAGGAAGAAGGAACATGCTAGGACAGGTGTTTTCAAGGACCCTTTTAAGTTTGTTAAAGGATTGTTCAGCCAGGAAAAGGGAGGGCAGCTTAAAGCAGAAAGGCTAGAGGTTGAAGAATATTTGAGAAACACATATTCAGATTTAGAGAAGAATAAGATAGTTTCCCACCCGATATCCCTCCATTAGGAGAAATAGAGCATGAGATGGATGTCAGGCCACCTCAGTGGAAGGAAGTTCAGGAGGTGGTCAGCCGTGCAAAGGCTTCCTCGGCCCCAGGGCCTAATGGAGTCCCCTACCGGGTTTATAAAAGTGCGCCTGATATCCTTAAATTTTTGTGGAAACAGCTAAGAATAGTTTGGGAAAAACAAATTATACCAAGAGCATGGCGTAGAGCAGGAGGTGTCCTCATTCCTAAGGAGAAGGAGTCTGTGGACATTAGCCAGTTCCCGATGATTTCTCTCTTGAATGTGGAGGGGAAGATTTTCTTCAGTGTAGTTGCGCAGAGATTAGCTAGCTACTTAGAAAGGAATAGCTTAATTGATACCATGGTGCAGAAGGCAGGAATACCAGGTTTTTCAGGGTGTTTAGAGCACACTAGCATGATCTGGCACCAGATTCAGGCAGCGAAGATTAACAAAAGGGACCTACATGTAATATTTTTAGATCTTGCAAATGCGTTTGGTTCAGTAGCCCACAGCCTCATTTGGAGTGCGTTTGATTACTTCAAAGTGCCACAGGGAGTTGTTAACTTAGTGAAAGCATACTTTCAGGATATTAGGTTGTGTCTAAGTACGACAGGCTTCACAACAGGTTGGCAGAGGCTAGAAATAGGCATCATGGCAGGGTGTACAATTTCTCCATTAGCATTTACTATGGCGATGGAAGTAATCATCAGGGCTTCTAAGCGGGTGGTAGGTGGAGAGAGACGGCAGAACGGGTTGCATCTTCCACCAGTTAGGGCTTACATGGATGACATGACACTGGTGACCACAACAATGCCATGTACAAAGAGGCTACTAGAGAAGGTAAATAAGAACCTGAAGTGGGCCAGCATGAAGATCAAGCCTAGTAAATCTAGAAGCATGTCGATATGTAGAGGGAAGTTAAGTGACAGGAAGTTTGTCACAGATGATGAGGAAATCCCAACAATTAGGGAAAAGTCAGTGAAGAGTTTAGGTAGGTGGTACAATGTAGAGTTGAATGATGAGGAACAGGTGGTGACATTTAGAAAAGAGGTGGCTGAAGGATTGGCTAGAATAGATCAATCAGAGCTTCCAGGAAAATTAAAGTTGTGGTGTTTACAATTTGGACTATATCCTGGGTTAATGTGGCCATTGTCAGTTTATGAAATCCCAATATCTGTTGTGGAGAGAATTGAAAGGTCGGTTAGCTCCTATATTAGGAAGTGGTTGGGCGTTCCTAGGTGCCTAAGTAGTGTTGCATTGTATGGAAAAGGGACACTTCAGCTGCCAGTATCTAGTTTGACAGAGGAATTTAAATGTACCAAGGTCAGGACAGAGCTTTTGTTGTCTGGGAGTAAGGACGTAGTAGTTAGGAGTGTGGTTCCAAATCCAACCAAGGGGAGGAAGTGGAACCCAAGAACGGCAGTTCAGCAGGCAGAGGCAGCTCTTAGGCATGCGGAGATCGTAGGTAATGTTCAGTTTGGCCGGGAGGCCTGGGGCTTGGCTCAGGCAAACCGGTTTGGAATACAGCAGGTCCCAAAGATAAAAGAAAGCTGGTTGTGGAACAGATACGTAGACAGGAGGAGATAGTAAGGGGTGCAAAGGTAGTGGCCCAGGCTAAACAGGGACAGTGGTTGAATTGGGAAAGTGTAGAGAAGAGGAAGCTTAGCTGGAGGGACCTGTGGAGTATGGAGGAGAATAGTATTAGATTCCTGGTAGGGGCATATGATGTGCTACCAACTCCCCAGAACCTAAAACTGTGGGTAAATGAGGACCCATCATGCCCATTGTGTTCAGGTACAGCAACCTTAAAGCATATTTTGTCAGGCTGTAAGGTTAGTTTGTCACAAGGCCGATATACATGGCAACATAACCAGGTGTTGAAATGTTTAGCTGCAGGAATCGAAGGGAAACGAAGAGAGGTCAATTCAGAAGGTTATAAAGATAGGAGTTTAGCAATTCAGTTTGTCCGTGAGGGAGAGAAATACAGAAGGGATAAGTTAGTAAGGAGGCAGGGGTGTGGCCGCCTAGTAGGTGCTTGTGATTGGGAAATGCAGGTAGATTTAGGGGGAAAGCTTGTTGTTCCCCAGGAAATAGTTTGTACTAAGCAGAGGCCTGACATAGTGTTGTGGTCATTGAGTCAACGGATAGTTTATTTCATTGAGCTGACAGTTCGTTGGGAAGACTCAGTGGAAGAAGCTTATGAAAGGAAAAAGCTTAGATATGTAGATTTAGGAGCAGAAGCTGAGCAACAAGGATTTGTTCAGTGGAAGTGGGGTGTAGGGGATTCATAGCAAGATCAGCTGTCTCGCTCCTGGAGGAACTCGGAGTGCGGGGACAGAGTTTGAAGAAGACAGTGAAGGAAATGTCAGATGAAGCCATGAGAACCAGCAAGTTCATTTACTACAGAAGAAATAATGTTAGTTGGGGGCCAGCAGGGGGAACTACTGAGCAGGGCACATAACTCCTTGAGATCTGGTGGAGAGATCCACTTCCTGTCAGGAGGAAATCCAGGAAGAGGAAGGCTATTTAAGTGTGGGAGTGGCCTATTTGAATCCCTTTTGCTTGAGACCATGCTGCAAGGTGAGTGTGTTTGCTGATCCTGTGAGTTCATTTATCTCCTTTAGCTTTAGTTTATATTGTAGTTATGTTTAGTGATGGGCAAATGAAGCTTTTGTGAAGCACTGAACCACTTGATCCAATTGTTTCGAAAAAGGGTTCATTACTTGAAGCTTCAGATACAGTGACCTCTCCTGGCGAAGTGCAAGGCTGCAGTCAAATTAGGCAGGCTAGTTGGTGGACAGGCGGCATTTAATTACACACACACACACACACACACACACACACCTCAATGAGCAGTGTTGGGGAAAGTGCTGTACTTTACTTGGGTTCTGAAGCATCTTTGCTTTGATCACCCTTGGATTTAAATGTCTGCTTTGAAAATTGATGTACACACACACACACCAGACTGAATATGTTCTATTTACAAATAAAGACTGATGTGTATTGTGTTACTGAGGAGAGAGTGCTGGGAAAATATGGCATAGGTTGGGTGTGCTTTTGTAATTATGGCAGGGGGCGAAAATGTGCTTGTGTAACTATGGCAGGGGATGATTATGTGTGATGGGGAACACTCAAATATTTTT
This sequence comes from Epinephelus cyanopodus, assembly GCA_026686955.1. NCBI lineage: Eukaryota > Metazoa > Chordata > Actinopteri > Perciformes > Serranidae > Epinephelus > Epinephelus cyanopodus. The sequence continues at coordinate 17,987,769 of CM048937.1, read as the reverse complement.
ATTTGGGGTACATTATTTTTTCCACAGTATTGGATTGAGCCGGTTTATTTTTTTGCTCACAGCTTCTCCACATTTGGAAAATACTCGTTCACAAGGAACAGATGATGCTGGTGTGCATAAAAATAGTTTTGCGAGCTGAAACAGATGAGGGTACACATTTTGATGGTTCATCCAGTAAGCCAGTGGGTCTTTTGATCTTTCCAGTGGTGGATCGGTCATGTACTGCTGCACCTCCACTGTAGCATCTGCTGTGGCATTCCTTCCCCTCTGTCAGCTGTCAGAATCGAGACGAGGCGGTGCCAATGAATCACTGATTGGACCGCGAACCAGTCAGGTGATTCATTCAGGCAACGAAGCAGTTGCTGCTTCGGACGTCATATGTCACGTGATTTTTTTCCACACCAAAGCAAGCTTTGAAGCAGTGGTTTGTAGTCCAGGGTTTGAAGCACGTATCGAAGCTTCAGTGTCACACTGTTATGTTATGTAGTGTGTGAATTAGAGTGTGAATTAGGGCTGTGAAAGCCATGTGTTAGTAAGGAGGAAGAGGAAGGTTATTTAAGTGTGGGAGTGGCCTAGTTGAATCCATTTTGTGGCCATTTTGAGGCCATGCAGCAGGGGTGAGTGTGTTTGCTGATCCTGTGAGTTCATTTATCTCCTTTAGCTTTAGCTTACACTGTAGTTATGTTATGTAGTGTGTGAATTAGAGGATGGTGAATGTGCTAGGAAAGGTAGTATCAGCACTGTCTCTACCTGGAGCTTGCTTGTACGGAGCCTGGGTTTGTTGAAGGTGTCAGTGCTGTTTGGGCTGAGAAAGCCATGTGTCAGTAAGGTTAAGGAGGTTGTGGTGTTGGTGTGGAGAGCAGTGAGACCTGGCATTAGGGGAGTGTCTCTGGGACGCCAGAGATCACTGTCTAGCCTCCTGGAGGTGTCGTGGGACTAACTAGACGAAACACTGGTGAAAGGAGGTTCCCACCCGATGACCCCAAAGACATGTTAGTTATCACTGCTCATTGGTCTGTATAGTTCAGCCTTGCCATAATAGTGTATCATAGGGTTTAGGAGAGTATTCACTGAGTGTTGATCCTTTTCTAGAGCACAAACTTCTTGTGTTTATTTGAATTGAATTTGTAAAGATTATTAAATATAACGCCTCAGTTACATGAGCTGAATTCCTCTCCTGCTTTTATTTTTTTTACAGCGCACAGATGTTACGTAACAGTAGTGTCTTACCCTGGCAGGTTGTGAAACTGCTCAAAGTTGTGGAAAACTGCATGAGGTCTGGAAGAGACGGCAACTCCCCAGAAGTTGAACAGGACGGCTTTCCTCTCGGCCATCTCGTCTGAGCCGCGGCGACAGGATCGTAAATGTCTGTGCCTGGATCCCAACAAGAGCGAGCTGTGTGCTGCTGCTGCTGCTGCTGCAGGACGCTGCTGCTCTGTGCACACACGCAAACTTTGCATTCTGATCACACTCAGTCACCAGGTCCGCCCACTGCTGCTGATTCACAACAGGGACAAAGGGGAACCTGCACTGTGTGTGTGTGTGTGTGTGTGTGTGTGTGTGTGTGTGCGCGCGCACAGACTTCACACCAGTTTCTCTGCTCATAATGATTCAAGGGGACACTTGTGTCACACATCAGATCTTGATGAACGAATTATTGAAGCTGAAAATCCTCACTGATGTAAAACCATTCCCCCTTTTGTCTCTGCATGGCTCCTGTTGTCGCCTTGATTTGCACCAAAGCAAAATATTTTTTGCAAGGGGCCATTTGTTCTGTGCACATGATGAAAAATCCATAATGTTCAGAATCTATTTTTCAGCTCACTGTCCTGCTGTGAGGCTGAACAGCTCTCAGACAAGCCAGCCCTCACGTTGTTTTGCGGTGCGCGCATATACTACACATTAGGGCAAGAGCGAGAAAGGGCTGAAGTACTCCTTGTACATTAAGATTAATATTTTAAAAAAAACCAAAAAAACTACCTGTTATTACTCAGCCGTTCCACTTCAGACTGATAGTACATGACCTCAGGGTGTCACCCAGAAAATATCAGGTCAATCTGATGTCGCATTTCAGAAAAAAAACAAACATCCTAACTGTCATATTTTACTGTACTTCTTGTTCATTAAGAATAACATGTTTTCAAAAAAACTACCTGCTATTACTCAGCTGTTCAACTTCAGACTGACAGTACTCGACCTCAGGGTGTCACCCAGAATATGTCAGGTCAATCTGATGTAGCATTTCAGAATAAAAGCCCTCTGAACTGTCACATGTTACTGTACTCCTTGTACAATAAGATTAACATTAAAAAAATAACAAAAAAAAACCTACCAGTTATGACATTACATTTCACTACTTTGAGGTAACAAACAGAATTAATCTTTGGTTCAGTTTAGTGGCACAATTGGCAATCCCAGCTCTCATTTTTGGCCTTTTCCAGGTCTTTGGTTGTCATGCCCAGGCGCTGCTCGTGGAACCATCTCCCACAGGAATCACATTGGATCTATAAAATGAAGTTAAAATCACAAAGATACTTTTTAATATACTCTTGCAGCTTTTTTTGGAAACCACAACTTAAACGTACAATGCAAGACATTAGTTTCAGACTGCTGCCTGCTGTACACAAATTTGAAAACATTGAAAGGGTATGGTGAAAATATAATGTATTTTTTGTCACCAATTATGGATTTTGTAGAGGTGTGGGTGTATTTATTTTTTAAAAGTTATACATTTTCACCCCTGAGCATGCACAAAAAGGGTTATAATGCGGATGAAATTGTGTTGAGACCCATAAGCTAACCCAATTTTGAATTTGAGCAGCAGATGAGGAACTATTGAAAATGCAATTCTTTCTGTCAACTGTAAACTGTTGAACTGATGTTGTTAGTACAGCAAATGCTTGCTGGTTGACCTGTCCTCACAATGTCAGTGAGTCAGCTAATCAGTCAGTTAAGGATATATCAGGACTTTTTACAGGAAAGGGAAACGAAGGACACAAACTCATGAGCCAGGACAAGAAAGTGTGCAAATGTGTGACTTCAAAGTTATGTGAACATGATATCAGCAGCAGAGCTTAGATTTTATAACTTTGTGTTACAGCTAGATTTTCAATTTAAAGTTTCCCTTGGGACAACTGTATCTAGCCTGTTACCCAAAATTTGGAAATCTTTTCTGTCTGCAGTCCTACAAACACTGATAACACCTGAGGCAATTTTTATGACCAATCCAGGGGATTAAGCCCTCACTGCCAGTGCATGAGACACTAGATTGTTGAATAAATATCGAAATGTGAGTAGCATGGATCACCTCATTATACATTATAATGAACAACACCCACCCCAGATCCACAATTAAATATAGAATAATATCATAAATCATAAAATCACAAAAAAAAACAACAACTTACCCAATTAGTAACTTGAGGTCCAGGTCCAGGAGGCTTTGCCATGAAGCACAAGGCACAGTTACTTGCCACATCAAACACTGAAATATAAGCAAAAACAAAAACAAACCACCAACAATAGCCAGTTGTGGGCAAATTAATACATTAAGCTTAGTTTCAGTTGCAGGTGTTGAACTCCAACCTTTCCATATTTTCAAGTCAAAGTACTAATTACTTAAGCATATATTTCAATTCTCCAAATATTATCAAATTAATGGCAACAGTCTGCATTTCAATTGACCGTGATTGACCTGATATTTTCTGGGTGACACCCTGAAGTCGTTTTGGAAGCTTGTTTATACAAGAGTTAGTTCTGACCGAGTAGTTTGATTAGATCATTCCGTGAGTGCTGATATAGAGTATAACATCACTGGGACTTGTAACAGTAAAATCACTCCGCTCACAGGTGTTATAAATATAAATACAACCGTTAATTAACCAGCTGTCACACTCGCTACATTGACGCAAACTGACTCTATAGCGTTACACCAGGAAGATTCATTCTCCCCAAAATTACATTTGAATTAAATCACGAGTGGTCGTGAGGAGAGGACGAGGAAGAGCAAAGCCAGGACTCTTCTGTGCAGAGCTGCAGGTGTGTTTGTGTAACACCAGCCGAGCTCGACAAACTGGAGCAACAATGAAGCGGACACGGTCAGGAATGATCAATGATCATCTGATGAGGTGTTGATGAGGACGAGGCAGAGAGGAAGCTGAATCCGGAAGTGCCAACGTTTCATCAGCCGAACTGGACGAAGTGACACACACTGCAGATCAATGTAAATACAAAGTAGCTTGTGAGTTCCTGGTGTGTGCGCTGCGTTACTTGGCAACAGACCAGGGGAACGGCCTGTTTTTCGCGGAGCTACATAACATTGGATTTATTTCTGCCTACGACCGAATCACAGCCGTGACGATATACAGCACAACATCACTCCCTCTCATGCGATATTGATTAATTTTACTGCACCCTGAAGTCGTTTGGAAACTTGGTTTTACTGTGACATCAGCCCTTTCTCGCTCTTGCCGTACTGTGTAGTATATGCGCGCACCGCAAAACAACGTGAGGGCCGGACTGACAGCAGTGCTCTCAGTTGGTGGTTTCTCATCCAGCAGTGCCATCGTGTGCGTGTCAGAGGACACTACCAGCATGAAGACTTCCTGTTAGAGAATGCAGCGCAAGTGAAAGTAAGTAAGACAAGGAAGGGTGTGGATTCACAATGTCACGGTTGGATTTATAAAGGTTCCGACTTCCTAACAGACAGAAGTCAACTAACCCTCACTGAGCGATGGGAAACTCTGACTGCTTCATACAGGTGAGGAAGGAAGGAAGAGGAGCAGAACAGTGTTCATTAAAGGTAGATGAAGAAGAGACAATGCAGGCCGACCTGTTTGTGCCCGCTCACTGTACAAAGACGTTGTCTGTAACTGAATAATTGTGCTTTTACACCTAACCTGTTTGAACTCGAGTCTGTTTGTTAGTGTGGTTCGTTTTGGCTGGTGTGGCAGCTGTCAGTCAAACCCTGGTGGGTCATTCCTCACTATTGGTAACATTCCAGTCCCTGGGACAGAGCCCCAAGTATCTTACTTTACATAAACCAAATTTTAATATGAAATACATTTTATTACAGATAGAGGTCTCCCATGTAATATTAACACAGAATATTGCCTGAAAAAAAATGTATATTTATATTTATATACCTCTTTTTAGGCACAAACACACGTTTTTACCATGTCCCCAAGGCAACTTTTCATATTTCAATGAAGAATATTTCATTAAAATAATAAATAATTACAAAAATAGCTTTATTATTGTATATATCAAGATTAAATAATTAAAATTCTAAATATATGCTTGTGGCTATATCACTGTTATTTAGGTTTTCCATTGAATTTACTGAATTGCGTTCCACCCTGTTACATTGTGGTTTTTGGCCTACCAAACCAAGTAAAACTACAGTTCCCATGATCCAACACGCAGGAACTGGAAGCAGCCTTTTGGCCCGAAATTTGAAGGAGAAGTCAGAGATAAGAATCAACATCTCTTGAAGTTTTTGCATGTTTTATAGTGTAAATCCACGTCCTACTCTTAAATTTCCACCCTGTTACGCTAAATTGTTGAGAAAGTAAAAACAAATTTGAAATTTTTTTAAATATGTTTGATGTCCCTATTTATGTACTGTTTAAATCTGAAGAGCAAGCTAGTCAGGTCTACTTTGGTTGGATATTTTCCACCCTGTTATATCTAATAATAATACAGAATATGCACTCTCAGATGATGATGATGATAGTAATAATGATAATTATACTAATAATAATAACAATAACAATAATAATAATAATAATAATAAGTAATATTATTATTATTTATTCTTATTATGACTATATTAGCATAACTATCATTATTAGTTAATAATAAAAAATATGATATATGTACATTTCATTATCATTATTATATATTATGATATAATGAACTAATTTGTAATGAATCTGTTCTTTGCCAATATAAAGCCTATAGAATATTTTTTTGCGGAATGTGGGCATTAATTGGGCTTTATAATTTTAAAAATACTGAATGAATTACTCTAAATGGATGAATATCTCTACAGTTAGAAATGAAAATGGAATGAAATTCCGTATTATTTACTCTAAATTAATTGATTAGTCTGTTATATGGTTATAAATGAAATGAAAATGAAACTCTAATGAATTACTCTCTCTTTACAGTCCTAATGAATGAATTCATCTTCTGTAAATATGTTTAACTGTAACCTTGACTAGTATTTTCTTGATGGTATTGTATGTGGATATAATAAAAACGTTCAATAAATAGCAAGTTAAAGCTAATCATTGTTGGTAATTCCACCCTGTTACGGTACTTTCCACCCTGTTACACACAGTCTCTTTTAAAACGATCTAAAAACAATGGTATTTTTTCGGAATGTTCTTACGTTAATTTGCAGTCTTGAAAGAGACAATGAGAATACATGTGTTTTATTGGGCACATATGTATTTATCTTGAGCATTTTGGCTAAATTGGGTGTGCACATGGACATTTTCTAAATAAAAAGCCTATATTCTACACAATAATTCCTGTATCTTCATTATTCAAATTTAAAAAACATATGTTATGAAATAAGGGACATATAAGGTATAAGTGCTGATAAATATTGTTGAATATTTACATTATTAACATTTAGCAATACTTATGTATATGTCTGTAACAGGGTGGAACTCTAGCACGATCCATGTCTCAGCAATCCAGCCATAATTATTATCATTTAAGTGCCTGAGCTCTAAAAATACAAATTCCTCAAGGTTAAACATGTCTTCTACCTAATGACATGTTAAAAACATCAAAAATTCACAATATTATTTTCAAAACTTAACACCTTGAAAAGTTACCAGTAGCGAGGAATGACCCTGGAGCGGACTAAAACGAACACAAGACCGGCTGAAAAGGTGGGTCTCGGTCCACCTCCAAACGGACTCTGGGGCGGTTTAATCAGAATTTAACGACAGCAGATATGTGATTTTAGCAGCAGTTAAACCAAAATTAAATCCATCTGCCTATCTTGAAATCTGCTGGTTGTTGGGAAAAGGTCACACAGGGTTCAATTCTAGGGCCCCTGCTTTTCTCACTGCCTCTGGGCTCCATCCTCACAAAGCACGGTATTTTTTTCCATTGTTATGCTGACGATTGTCAGATATATGTGCCGCTGAAGAAGAAAGATGCTTTCTCACTTAAACCACTTCTGTTACGTCTCGAAGACATTAAAGCCTGGATGGCCCTGGATGAACGTTTTAAATTTTAATGAAAAGACAACAGAAGTGATGGTGTTTGGTTTCTAACTCGGTGAAAAAAGCTGGACTAACCTAATGCACCAATTTGCCGAGTGTCCAAACAAACAAAAATAATACACTGATCTCCTCTGAAACGTTGATAAGCATGTTTCGTCTTTAACTTACTGCCTTTTGGAGATCAGTTCATCTTCTACTCGCGTAACTATTCGCAGTATACGAAATGTTGACCACTGGTCGAACCTTTTTCATGCCACTGTTCATCTCACAACATGCACAGGTTCTCCAGCCTTTAGTGGTGCCTGTAAGTTTCAGTTTCAGGCTGCTTTGACTCGACTTTTTTTGTTTTATCTTGTCATCAGGAAAATCATGTACCAAAGACACTGAACAGCTGATGGACTCCATCATCAGTGGAGACTGTGAGACGTCCATGTAAGTTTTTGTCTCTAATGTACAGTCTGCATGTGGCAAATATTTATTGCTTGTTTTGCTGTCTCTGTCTTCTTTTTTAATGCAATATAAATGTTGTTTTTCATTGTTTTCTTTATTAAACAGTTTTCATAGACAGATGATAAACACTAAAGTTGAATAATTTTTCACGTTAAGATGAAACAGTTGTATTGGTGTCATTTGTAGGGGACTTTTTAGAATAACCTGTATGATGTAAGAAGCAGCTGAGCCACAGGTATTTTCACATTATCTAATCTGGCCCTCGTTCTGAAAAGTTTGGACACCTGTTACATCCAGTCACTATTCAGTAAATCAAATGTGATATATGTCCCAAAGACCTCAGTGATTATTGTCCTGTTGCTTTGTCGCTATAACATCAGAAATAAAAGACTCAACCACACACTCCTCACTAAGGTAAAAGTTTTTGTCACACCTTCTGTGAGCCTGTAAGGTGCGAGGACACCCAGTGGAAATGAGATGAACTGCTGACTGTGATGACAGTGTTAGTGTGATCACTCCGGTGATGGAAGATTGAGACAGACTCAACTCATAAACTCAACTCTAATCTGGGATAAGAGTATACATTAAGCTCCTTACAGATATGCTGTAACTAATCTGATCCTTTCTAAATTTAAAGAATTTAAAGATAAGGTTGTCTTTATTTTATCTGCTAAAGATCTTAAAGGGAGCCTTGTTACACGTTGGCCTCCCTGACAAGACTATTCAGCGGGATAATTCACGTTTGTTTTGGTCTCTTTAGGGGATTTTTTTAATGTAAAACTAAAGATTGGGATTTTAGACTTTATATAATTGTTAATACATTACCAAGTAATTGTTGGAATTAACATTTTATCAAACTTGGTATTTTTCTACAGGTCACTGAAGTTAGATCTGTGTGCGGAGCATACAAAACTACGGACACATGGCTTTGACAACGCAGTCTGCTTTAACTTATGTCAACAGCGCCCGATCCCGTCTCGTGGAGAGTTTAAAGAATCTCCCACTGATCCTGGAGAACTTAAATCAGAAAGAAGTTCTCGGTGATGAGGAAGTCTGCGACATAGAGGCAGAGAGAACTGACTACAACAAAACCAGAAAAATACTGGATTCAGTCAGAAAAAAGGGGGAAGCAGCCTGCTATGAGTTTCTCAGGACTGTTTACATTACAAGGAAACGGACCTTACAGGCTGACCTGCACCCCTGGATCAGCTGCTTTCCTTTCCAGGAAGACACACTCATGGATACAAGCTACTTACAAGGTATTTTGAAGCTGAATTATGATCATGTGTCACGTATTTGTCATTTATCTTTGATTTGCTATTATTTCGTGTCGGGGCACAGCAGTTAATTCATATTAATTTACTCACTTTTGTTTTTCTTTTAGGCTCAAGGCCGTGCCACCTGTATCAGGCAGCGCTGAAGTCAAAAGCACAGAAAATATCAAATGAGTTTTGGACGGCAAACAAGAATCTGTTTGAAGAAAACAACAAACCTGATCTGTCGTACATGCCACTTGTATTAGACACACAAAACACTCTCTCTCCGTCGAAAATAAAGAAGCTAAAGAGCAAGAAAAGCAGGTTGAGTCGCCCTAAAAAGCTCATGACATACGTCCCTGAGGACAAAGTAGGAACTTCCCCCGGTGACCTTTTGAAAACATATCGAGACGTACTCGTGGTTGGTAAACCTGGAATTGGAAAGACAGCAGTCACCCAGGAAATATTGAGACTCTGGGCACAAAGAGACAATGAAAAGCTCGATTACATGTTTTACTTTGACATGAGAGAAACATCTCACATCACGAAGGCTGTGAGCTTGGAGGATCTTCTCTTCAACATGTTCAGTGAACCGGATGAAGGCAAAGAAGAGGTCCTACAGGACATAAAGAACAACTCTGACAATGTTACACTCATTTTTGATGGAATCACAGATCTGTCTTCATCAGTGGTGAAGAGACTTGTAGAGAAGGACCTACTACCTGACGCCAAGATCATTGTGACTTGCAGACCAGATGACGAAGAAGAGTTCTTGTCTGAGGACTTTCTCAGAGTGGAAGTGAAAGGCTTTAGTGAGCAGACCATTAAAGCATACCTATCTGCAATGCTAGGCGAAGAGCAGAAGAAGGTTTTCAGCAACGTGGAGTTGTTTACTCTTTGTCACGTCCCAATGTATGCACTGATGGTGGCTGCCTGCTTCTCATCTGAGACACCAGAAAGCTCTTCGCAGTCGTGCACTATCACAGAAATCTACATCAATATTGTTCGTCTTTCCCTTCAAAGAAATAGCAACACAAAAGCCAAACATCTAAATTCCTTCATCAGCAACAAGAGTGAGGAGATACGGTCTTTGGCCGAGGTTGCTTTCAATGCAACTGAAGGAAAAACCGTGACCTTGACAGAGAATCCCTGTGAAGACAGCTGCGTCCTTTCCTTCCTGAAACCACTTTTTACCAAAGTCGGCTCAACAAAGACAAAAACCACTCATGCATTTCTGCATTACACAATGCAGGAGTTTTTTGCAGCACTGTGGCTCCTGAAGAATCCAGATAAAATCAAGGATGTTTTTCAGCAATGCCTCACTGAGGAGAGGAAACACATGAAGCACCTGATCCCTTTCATGTGTAGACTGATGAATGAGAAGAGCCCTAGTTTGACAAAGTGTCTGATTCCAGTCGAGGAGCTCAAGAATACATCTGACTGGTTCTTCAAGGAAATGATAACCACATTTTTTCCTTGTGTGTGTGAGGCTGATACTGAGGACGATGGGCCTGATGTGGACATACTGTTCTTATGTCAGTGCTTGTATGAGTCCCAGAGTCCTGAAGCATGCATCCACCTTCTGGACAAACTGGACTATCGGCTTGATCTCAGTGATAAGAGTCTTGATCTCTTACCTTGCTGTGCTGTGGCCTATGTGGTGACTCAGTCCAAAGAGCGGAAAGTATCGCTGAATCTTGAGGATGTCAGAGTATCAGACCAAGGAATCAAACAACTTTTTGGTTGTCTTAAAAATGTCCAATGGTAAGGGTGAGCATGTGCTTTAAATTACTTACTGCTAAGGTTACAACACATCTAATCAAGTAGAACTGCATTGTTCTTTTTCTTGTGTACCCACAAATTATGCACCGTGTTTCACCGTGACATAATAATGTTCTGCAAAAACACTTTCTTGGCCTTTACTTAACGTCATATCTCAGGAACAGAAGGGGAGACATTTAGATATGAAATGCTGACACTAATCTTGTCCATCTTGAAACTGTGCTGATTTGGGGGGGAGATGTGTGTAAAGCATTTATGTTTTCACACACATGGATGCAAACTGTAACTGCAACTTGACTGGTTCACGGAGGCATTCAACCATGAGACAGTATTTCTAGTTTTATGAATTCATCCAAGACATGATGACGATGACAAAACAGAACAACCTTGACAGGGAAAAGTGGGTGTAGATATATGGGTATTATACACTTTACTGTTTCTCTCTATCGTTTCTGTGATGAGGAAGTGCACTCTGATTATTCTTCACATTTTAGGTGTGACCCTCTACCACGGCAGCTGTGGAGGATCTTACTTCTCAGTGAAGGGCAGATGGACCACCTCAGCTTACTTGGCCTTGATGGAAATCAGTTGCACCTTCCAGTTGAGGGTAAAAGATGTCTGTTTGAAAGAGCGGTTGCACTCATGCAGAAGATGACTACAAAGGTTAATGTCTGCCTCCACTGGGAGAGGGAAACTCCTGCCTGCCAGAGTCTGTGCAAGTCCCTCTTTCATGCTTTGCCATATATCAGCTCACTCAGGTATGTAGCTTTTGTTTTTGCATGATGTTGAGTCCACATAAAGTTCCTTCTATAAATCTGCAAATGTTAATGTTTTTTTTTCTTTTGGTGTGGGTGGCCTGGATTTTTCAAGGTTCCCATCACAAACAATAGCTTTCCGGATAAAAATTTAATTACCAGGACTTCAAGTTTTAGACACAACTGACTGTTCATGCAACAATTTAGCTGCAGTTTCTTAATAGTTGTATTTTTTTTATCATATAATTATTAGAACTCCTAAAATACATCGCCACAATATCCAAACCACTGACAGGTGAAGGGAATTACATTCATTGACTCCTTACAATGCAGTGTTTTGCAGGGAAACCCTGGATCCTGGCATTTAGTAGATGCTACTTGACATGCATCACCCATCCAAACACTGCTGGGACCAAGTACACCTCCTCATGGGAACAGCAAGATAATGTGCTATGCCACACAGTAAAAACTGCGTAGGAATGGCACCAGGAACGTGACAAAGAGCCCAAGGCGTTAACCTGGCCTCCATAGTCCCCAGATCCCAATCTGATTGAGCATCTGTGAGATGTGCTATTACCCCAGAGCCAAGTCTGATCCACGGCTGGCCTCTTTGAAGCCACAGACTTACATTCAGGATTCACCAGTTATGTTAGTTAGCATCCAGCACTCACCTGTGGTTCATTCATGCTAACTTACTCTTAACAGTTTCTCTACTAATGGACTGACATTCCATCTAGATATTAGAGTAATCCACAAACAAGGTGTTGGCACAGTTACTTAAGTCAGACACAAATGACAGGGGATGTAATCAAGTTTAAAAAGTTGAGCATGTGTCACGCAGTAAAAACTGTGTTCTCATGCCTGACATAGTTCGTTCAATGACTAGCAATTATGAACAGTGGCTTTTATATGTTTTAGATTAACTGAATTTCACACATTGAGGCTTATTACACTCTCCTCAAATTCTGCTTAAGATGTGGAAAAAGAAATACTACAATTGCACTTCATGTCTAACATCAGCTCAGTGTTAACATTGCATGTGTTCACAACTGTATTTTATTTGATACAGTTTAACATGCATTGTTTGATACATCTCCCTGTTATCATGCAGCTTCAGAAAGGCCTACAGAGGTCCAGGATTACAGGACCAGAAGCAAAGCCATGTGACGCTGGAGAGGGAAGAGAAGCAGCTGTTACTGGATTTATGCCTGAAAGCAACACTTCACGAAGGAGAACGCTTTCATGGTTTAGTGAATGGACTCCGGACATTGTTTTCTGTTCACACTAACTTAAATAACATCCTTGATTTTTATCAACATGTCAAGAGTGAAACGGGTTCAAGTGTCATTCCAAAGCTGAAGCCAGTTTTCCAGTCAGCTCCTGCAGTCTGGGTCATAGACCTCTCAGAGAGAAAGACCTCCATCCTCCTGGAAGTGCTGAAACTCCAGTCAGAGAAGAAACAAGTGGAGCTGACAGGCTGGTCAGATGAAGAGAGTGAAGTGAGGAGCTTCCTGCAGTGTGTGCCTTATATCTCACAGCTCAGGTAATTAGTTAACTAGCCCCTCCAGTGTATAAACCTGTGCACTCCTGGCTGCACTGAACTGCATTCACTACATTACTCTGCTTCTATCTGGGTGTTTTGTCTTTGTGGTGGACAAGTTTCTGTCTCAGTGTGTTACGGGGTTTAAAGTGCACAGGGATGTGGTGTTTGTTGAAAACCCTTCTGAGTTTCTCAGACACTCCTGCGACATAAGGAATGACAATGTTGTTATGTTTTCGTGCCCCTTCCTCTCTGTCTGCTCTGGGTCTGTCTGAGGGTTTGGCAAAGGCTCAGTTGGGTTAGCCACAGGTTTGAAGTGCTTCCCTGATGTGTTTCTGTTCCTTTACCGTCCCCTCTGTCCTTGTGGGCGCGTTTTCAGCCAGTGCCTTTGATATATTATCTGGATATAATAGTCATTTTGGCCAATAATACAACTAACTGAGTATAGACTTTGAACAATGAATGATTAAGAGGTGTGAATGAGAGGATTTCCTCATATTTATTAGCAATACTGAAAAGAAAACTCCATGTCATCAGGACGTGATAATTTTTTGAACTGATCTCCAAAAGCACAATGGTGAAGATGAAACATGCTTTTCAACATTTTAAAGGAGATCAGTGTATTTTATTTGTTTTGTACAATTTGATAGTGAAAAGAAGGAAAGGAGCACCATGTAAAAGTTTGGGCAAACCAAGACATTTGAGCTCTTAAGGCACCTTTAACCAGGATCTCAAACGCTAATGAGCTTGTTAAGGCTCTGGCTTGTCAGGAAAGGCCAGGTGATGCAATTTTCAAAGCTTCATAAATATTGTGAGTCCTGAACCTTATCCCAACAATTAAAAGAACTGATGAAGACTATAAGAAGATAGCAAAGTGTTTTAGGGTCGTTGTTTTGTCAGTACGTAATGTCAATAGGAAATGGCAGTTAACAGGAACTGTGGAGGTCAAGCTGAGGTCTGGAGGACCAAGAAAACTTTCTGAGAGTAAGGTATTTCCTTCAGCCACCCTGTTGGTTCAGGAGTCTTATTCCACACCTTGTAGCCTGACTTAAATGGTTGCTTAAACATTTTGTGCTTTTAATTCAGCAAAAGTTTTTCAAAATCCAGGTGCAGCCCAGTTTAAAGCATTGTTACTTGAACTTTAAGGTGACTGATTTCAGTGGGTATTTGTAGGCTTTTAGCAGATGTGTCAGTGATGCATGTCTCTGTTATTGCTTCTGACATTAAATCACAACTAAATGTTTAATTCTCATTCCAGGTTCAGTAACCGGTTTGGAGTCTCAGCACAAGTCAAGTTCTTTGGGAATCTGTTCTGTGCTGCAGCAAAGAGTGAACAGCAGACAAGAGAGAAGATACTGGACCAGATATCATCACTGTCCATATATCAAACACTCCTTCGTAGAAATAACAGCTGTGATATCCTCCTGGATCTCTGCTCTCATGTGAAGGACTATGAGACTCAAACAGGTCTGAGTGTCCTTCCATCAGTACAGTCAGTTTTCCAGTCAGCTCCTGCAGTCTGGGTCATAAACCTCTCAGAGAGAAAGACCTCCATCCTCCTGGAAGTGCTGAAACTCCAGTCAGAGAAGAAACAAGTGGAGCTGAGAGGCTGGTCAGATGAAGAGAGTGAAGTGAGGAGCTTCCTGCAGTGTGTGCCTTATATCTCACGGCTCAGGTAACTGGTCACTCTGTCATTGTCATTCTTACTTTTTACATTAGCAGCTGTTTCATCTATTTTTACATTTCTCTGTATGCAAATTTAAATTTGAAAACATCTCATGGAGAAAACTTTGGTTCTATTTGAATTAAAAGTATCTAATGCGTTTTTTTAAACTTCATGATTTCAGTTTCATGCCTCAGTTATCAGAACCTTCAGAAGAAATCAGGTTCCTTGGGAATCTGTTCTGTGCAGCAGCAGAGAGAGAACAGCAGACAGGAGAGAAGATACTGGAGCTGTTATCATCACTGTGCTCATATCAGACATTCCCACTGAAATATAAATGGTGTGATTTCCTGCTGGACCTGTACACTCATGAGACTGGAAAATGTCTGAGTGTCCTTCCATCAGTACAGTCAGTTTTCCAGTCAGCTCCTGCAGTCTGGGTCATAGACCTCTCAGAGAGAAAGACCTCCATCCTCCTGGAAGTGCTGAAACTCCAGTCAGAGAAGAAACAAGTGGAGCTGACAGGCTGGTCAGATGAAGAGAGTGAAGTGAGGAGCTTCCTGCAGTGTGTGCCTTATATCTCACAGCTCAGGTAAATGAATTGTTCTTCATGTGACTTCAGTGCACATTTGTCAAGTTGTGTTCTTACATCTACAGCAGCTCACAGGTAGTTTTAAGGTGAAGGTACATTTTCAGTTGTCACTGTGTTTAGTTTTATAGATGGCATGTCTTTATTCCATGCACCCAGATGTACTTCTTCCTAAATTAGCCAGAGTTGTGTGCAGATCAAACACCCTCAGCAACACTCTGACAGAGAGCTGCTCATCTCCCATGAACTGATTAGTGTTTACTCCATCAAGCACCAAGTTTGTTACTTTGAGGCTGTTTTCATCAGTCATCTGTGGAGTCAGTAAAAAGTAAAGAGAGACTCAGCTATAATGATGTGACCCAACAAGCTCCAGCAATGTAAGCAACAGAGACCATTAACATTGTGTGTTGATGAGAGGAGTTCAGCTCTTCTTCAGGACCAGTGATGGTCTCTCTTTGTTTAACAGTTAAATATTCTCAGGGATGAAGCAGAAGTTTCTTGCATTAAATATAGCCACACATGATGGTTCCTCTTTAAGGATCGATGTGTTAGTGTTGGATTTACTGTCTGAGTCATCTGAAGACATTTTTGAAGTTGTTCACCTTTTGAAGACTGAATCTGAAACATATTGTGTCACAACATGTGATTGGTCATGAAAGCTGGGTTGGCTGCTGATTGATTGGCTGATTTGATTCCAGGAGAGCCAATCAATGTGCAGTGACTGAGCAGGATGTTTGAACAGAGAATAATCCAGAGGAGTGAATGAAAGGATTATTCACAGGTGTTTTTTATCCTTTCAAACTAAACACCATGTCATGAAGACGTGAGGGAGTTAACCCTGCAGATGCTAATTATGCCTCACTGCTCCTCTTCAGGTTTTATAGAGTTTTACAGAGTGATGCAGATAACAACTTGTGGTCCAGTATTTCAGGCTTTGGAGCTAACTGACTCATAAATAATCTGGATCAAACATTCCTTTCAGCCAATAACTGAACTGTAAGTGAGCAGCATGTTTGAACGATGAATGATTTAGAGGAGTGATTGAGAGCATTTTATTCAGGTGGTTTATGAGCAATATTGTAATTAATCTCCATGTCATCAAGATGTGATCAGTTCACCATGACAGCTCTTCATTTTGTTCCTCTAGTACTGTATGAAGTTTGATAGTTTTACAAAATGATGGTAAACTTGTGGGTCAAGTCTGCCTTTCAGCCAACCTGTTGATTCAGGATCAGTTTATCAGTGTAACATAATGTGTTTTATACAGAGGTGAGGATACACCTTTAGAGCATGATGTAAATGGTTCCTTCAGACAAATGATCAGTATGTTCATTTTATAAGAGTCTTTCAAAGTCCACATACAGCCCCATCAAAGCACTGTTACATTACCATAGGCTGATTGATTTGACTGTATTATGCTAATGAGCAGGTATTTGTAGGTGTTTAGCAGACACACTCTGTATCAGTGAGGCACGGCTCTTTTTCTGCTGTCAACATCAAATCATGACAAAATGTTCTCTTCTTGTTGCAGTTTCTATCCCTGGTGTCGAGGCTCAGGTGAAGTCAAGGTCTGTGGGAATCTGTTCTGTGCAGCAGCAGAGAGAGAACAGCAGACAGGAGAGAAGATACTGGAGCTGTTATCATCACTGTGCTCATATCAGAGGTTCCCTATCAGTGACAGGTTTGTTAATGATGAGGAATATCAGAGTGGTTTCCTCCTGGATCTGTACTCTCACCTGAAGGACTGTGAGACTCAAACAGGTCTGAGTGTCCTTCCATCAGTACAGTCAGTTTTCCAGTCAGCTCCTGCAGTCTGGGTCATAGACCTCTCAGAGAGAAAGACCTCCATCCTCCTGGAAGTGCTGAAACTCCAGTCAGAGAAGAAACAAGTGGAGCTGAGAGGCTGGTCAGATGAAGAGAGTGAAGTGAGGAGCTTCCTGCAGTGTGTGCCTTATATCTCACAGCTCAGGTAAGACAGACAAATCCTGTTTATTTAGTAATCATATATGGTTTATGTCAGAAGAAGTTTGTCAGCTCACAATCACCAGCATTTTGAAATCAGTCATTTACAAATGTACACAATGTAGATAAATATACTTGCCATTTTTCTGCTGAGTAATTATTCACCAATACACATTATTTTAATATAGTTGCAATCAATAACACAGTTTAACTATTTTATTCTGTTGAATGTGTTTTCTCTAAATTTCATCCTCAATGAAAGACACTGTACATGAGATGGCCTTTAATGCACTGTATCTTGTACACTGCTCAAAAAAGGGAATATTCAAATCACACATCACATCTTAATAAACAAATTATTCAAGTTGAAAGTCTTTACTGATGTACATTGCATAATTTGTTGAGAACAAAATGACATAACAGTCGATGGAAACTAAAATCAACCCACTGAGGGCTGCACCAGGAGGAACCAGGGCCCTCTGCACCAGGAGGAACCCAGAGCCCTCTGCACCAGGAGGAACCAGGGCCCTCTGCACCTGGTGTCAGTGTCTGGCCTTATTGTTTATTGTATAGGTCTGTTTGAATGATGAATGATTTAGAGGAGTGATTGAGAGCATTTTATTCAGGTGGTTTATGAGCAATATTGTAATTAATCTCCATGTCATCAAGATGTGATCAGTTCATCATGACAGCTCTTCATTTTGTTCCTCTAGTACTGTATGAAGTTTGATAGTTTTACAAAATGATGGTAAACTTGTGGGTCAAGTCTGCCTTTCAGCCAACCTGTTGATTCAGGATCAGTTTATCAGTGTAACATAATGTGTTTTACTACAGAGGTGAGGATACACCTTTAGAGCATGATGTAAATGGTTCCTTCAGACAAATGATCAGTATGTTCATTTTATAAGGGTCTTTCAAAGTCCACATACAGCCCCATCAAAGCACTGTTACATTACCATAGGCTGATTGATTTGACTGTATTATGCTAATGAGCAGGTATTTGTAGGTGTTTAGCAGACACACTCTGTATCAGTGAGGCACGGCTCTTTTTCTGCTGTCAACATCAAATCATGACAAAATGTTCTCTTCTTGTTGCAGTTTCTATCCCTGGTGTCGAGACTCAGGTGCAGTCAAGTTCTTTGGGAATCTGTTCTGTGCAGCAGCAGAGAGAGAACAGCAGACAGGAGAGAAGATACTGGAGCTGTTATCATCACTGTGCTCATATCCGACATTCCCTCTCAGTGACTGGTTTGGTGATGATGAGGAATATCAGAGTGGTTTCCTCCTGGATCTGTGCTCTCACCTGAAGGACTGTGAGACTCAAACAGGTCTGAGTGTCCTTCCATCAGTACAGTCAGTTTTCCAGTCAGCTCCTGCAGTCTGGGTCATAGACCTCTCAGAGAGAAAGACCTCCATCCTCCTGGAAGTGCTGAAACTCCAGTCAGAGAAGAAACAAGTGGAGCTGACAGGCTGGTCAGATAAAGAGAGTGAAGTGAGGAGCTTCCTGCAGTGTGTGCCTTATATCTCACAGCTCAGGTAATTAGTTAACTAGCCCCTCCAGTGTATAAACCTGTGCACTCCTGGCTGCACTGAACTGCATTCACTACATTACTCTGCTTCTATCTGGGTGTTTTGTCTTTGTGGTGGACAAGTTTCTGTCTCAGTGTGTTACGGGGTTTAAAGTGCACAGGGATGTGGTGTTTGTTGAAAACCCTTCTGAGTTTCTCAGACACTCCTGCGACATAAGGAATGACAATGTTGTTATGTTTTCGTGCCCCTTCCTCTCTGTCTGCTCTGGGTCTGTCTGAGGGTTTGGCAAAGGCTCAGTTGGGTTAGCCACAGGTTTGAAGTGCTTCCCTGATGTGTTTCTGTTCCTTTACCGTCCCCTCTGTCCTTGTGGGCGCGTTTTCAGCCCAGTGCCTTTGATATATTATCTGGATATAATAGTCATTTTGGCCAATAATACAACTAACTGAGTATAGACTTTGAACAATGAATGATTAAGAGGGGTGAATGAGAGGATTTCCTCATATTTATTAGCAATACTGAAAAGAAACTCCATGTCATCAGGACGTGATAATTTTTTGAACCGATCTCCAAAAGCACAATGGTGAAGATGAAACATGCTTTTCAACATTTTAAAGGAGATCAGTGTATTTTATTTGTTTTGTACAATTTGATAGTGAAAAGAAGGAAAGGAGCACCATGTAAAAGTTTGGGCAAACCAAGACATTTGAGCTCTTAAGGCACCTTTAACCAGGATCTCAAACGCTAATGAGCTTGTTAAGGCTCTGGCTTGTCAGGAAAGGCCAGGTGATGCAATTTTCAAAGCTTCATAAATATTGTGAGTCCTGAAACCTTATCCCAACAATTAAAAGAACTGATGAAGACTATAAGAAGATAGCAAAGTGTTTTAGGGTCGTTGTTTTGTCAGTACGTAATGTCAATAGGAAATGGCAGTTAACAGGAACTGTGGAGGTCAAGCTGAGGTCTGGAGGACCAAGAAAACTTTCTGAGAGTAAGGTATTTCCTTCAGCCACCCTGTTGGTTCAGGAGTCTTATTCCACACCTTGTAGCCTGACTTAAATGGTTGCTTTAACATTTTGTGCTTTTAATTCAGCAAAAGTTTTTCAAAATCCAGGTGCAGCCCAGTTTAAAGCATTGTTACTTGAACTTTAAGGTGACTGATTTCAGTGGGTATTTGTAGGCTTTTAGCAGATGTGTCAGTGATGCATGTCTCTGTTATTGCTTCTGACATTAAATCACAACTAAATGTTTAATTCTCATTCCAGGTTCAGTAACTGGTTTGGAGTCTCAGCACAAGTCAAGTTCTTTGGGAATCTGTTCTGTGCTGCAGCAAAGAGTGAACAGCAGACAAGAGAGAAGATACTGGACCAGATATCATCACTGTCCATATATCAAACACTCCTTCGTAGAAATAACAGCTGTGATATCCTGCTGGATCTCTGCTCTCATGTGAAGGACTATGAGACTCAAACAGGTCTGAGTATCCTTCCGTCATTACAGTCAGTTTTCCAGTCAGCTCCTGCAGTCTGGGTCATAGACCTCTCAGAGAGAAAGACCTCCATCCTCCTGGAAGTGCTGAAACTCCAGTCAGAGAAGAAACAAGTGGAGCTGACAGGCTGGTCAGATGAAGAGAGTGAAGTGAGGAGCTTCCTGCAGTGTGTGCCTTATATCTCACAGCTCAGGTAATTAGTTACTTTTATAATCAGTTCCATAGTATTCTGTGTATTGAATTTTCGTATTTATTCATAATTACAATAAAAGGGATTAAATTAAATTTGGTTATATAGTTTTACACAATAATGCAGATGCAAACTTGTGATTTATTCTTTCAGGTTTTGGCACTAATTGATTAAAAGGATAGACTGCAGGATTTCCCAAAAAAATCATAATGTATTGACTCTTACAAAAGTAAAATCTCCCTTAATTATCTCTTATGCTCGTTTCAAACGAGAGTGAGTCCCGGGTTGGCTTGCAACAAGCATATTTACATATAGTAAGCGACATCTCTTGTATACTATGCCTTTGATAGTTTGTTGGTGGAGATTCTCAGTCATACAGGTCATGGTGATGGTAAGTGCTATATCGTAGGCAACTGGACAGACCCTCAGTCACAGTCAGACCAAGGAACCTGAAACTTGAGACCCTCTCCACCTCCTTGTTTCCAATGAAGAGTGGAGAGAGGCTGAGCTGTCCCCTAGAAACCTTTTGCTGGAAGAATGGGTGAAAATCCTCCAAGCAAGACCTGAAAGACTCTT
The DNA here is from genome assembly GCA_026686955.1 of Epinephelus cyanopodus. Taxonomy (NCBI): domain Eukaryota; kingdom Metazoa; phylum Chordata; class Actinopteri; order Perciformes; family Serranidae; genus Epinephelus; species Epinephelus cyanopodus. The sequence continues at coordinate 17,966,746 of CM048937.1, read as the reverse complement.
AGCTGGATACAAACAATGTTTAGAAGGTGTGATACTTGCCAAAGGGGGCGCTACTAAGTACTGACCATGCAGGATGCATGATGTATCTTCAACTTAATGCCTTTTGGAGATCAGTTCATCTTCTACTTACTTAACTACTTACAATAAATGAAATTTTGACCAGGGATGCCCAAACTTTTGCATCCCACTGTAAACATTTAGGGTAAGCTATTTCCTTCAGCCACCCTGTTGGTTCAGGAGTCTTATTCCACACCTTGTAGCCTGACTTAAATGGTTGCTTAAACATTTTGTGCTTTTAATTCAGCAAAAGTTTTTCCAAAATCCAGGTGCACCCCAGTTTAAAGCATTGTTACTTGAACTTTAAGGTGACTGATTTCAGTGGGTATTTGTAGGCTTTTAGCAGATGTGTCAGTGATGCATGTCTCTGTTATTGCTTCTGACATTAAATCACAACTAAATGTTTAATTCTCATTCCAGGTTCAGTAAGCGGTTTGAAGTCTCAGCACAAGTCAAGTTCTTTGGGAATCTGTTCTGTGCTGCAGCAAAGAGTGAACAGCAGACAAGAGAGAAGATACTGGACCAGATATCATCACTGTCCATATATCAAACACTCCTTTGTAGAAATAACAGCTGTGATTTCCTGCTGGATCTCTGCTCTCACCTGAAGGACTATGAGACTCAAACAGGTCTGAGTGTCCTTCCATCAGTACAGTCAGTTTTCCAGTCAGCTCCTGCAGTCTGGGTCATAAACCTCTCAGAGAGAAAGACCTCCATCCTCCTGGAAGTGCTGAAACTCCAGTCAGAGAAGAAACAAGTGGTGTTGATAGGCTGCTCAGATGAAGAGAGTGAAGTGAGGAGCTTCCTGCAGTGTGTGCCTTATATCTCACAGCTCAGGTAAATGAATTGTTCTTCATGTGACTTCAGTGCACATTTGTCAAGTTGTGTTCTTACATCTACAGCAGCTCACAGGTAGTTTTAAGGTGAAGGTACATTTTCAGTTGTCACTGTGTTTAGTTTTATAGATGGCATGTCTTTATTCCATGCACCCAGATGTACTTCTTCTAAATTAGCCAGAGTTGTGTGCAGATCAGACACCCTCAGCAACACTCTGACAGAGAGCTGCTCATCTCCCATGAACTGATTAGTGTTTACTCCATCAAGCACCAAGTTTGTTACTTTGAGGCTGTTTTCATCAGTCATCTGTGGAGTCAGTAAAAAGTAAAGAGAGACTCAGCTATAATGATGTGATCCAACAAGCTCCAGCAATGTAAGCAACAGAGACCATTAACATTGTGTTGATGATGTTTCAGCTCTTCTTCAGGACCAGTGATGGTCTCTCTTACTGTTCAACAGTTAAATATTCTCAGGGATGAAGCAGAAGTTTCTTGCATTAAAATATAGCCACACATGATGGTTCCTCTTTAAGGACATCGATGTGTTAGTGTTGGATTTACTGTCTGAGTCATCTGAAGACATTTTTGAAGTTGTTCACCTTTTGAAGACTGAATCTGAAACATATTGTGTCACAACATGTGATTGGTCATGAAAGCTGGGTTGGCTGCTGATTGATTGGCTGATTTGATTCCAGGAGAGCCAATCAATGTGCAGTGACTGAGCAGGATGTTTGAACAGAGAATAATCCAGAGGAGTGAATGAAAGGATTATTCACAGGTGTTTTTTATCCTTTCAAACTAAACACCATAGTCGTTTCTCAATACTCAAGTACGGCAGTTCGGACTTGTGGACTTGGCAAGTTCGGACTTGGCAAGTCCACGCGAAAGTCCGGACTTCCCGAGAACGGGAGAACGGGAGGACGGGAGGACGGGAGGACAGTCATTTCTGCTTTTGGAACAGCAGCGAACTTGATGACGTCACCACCTCCGCTCGCCTTGGCTGTTGTACTGTGTTGTATACATGCAGTTAGAATAAAACAATATAAACACAGCCCTGCGTCTGTTCATAGATATTGTAAGAAATCAATATGTATATGTTTGTAATGTTTCAACATAACTGACATACAAAAACATAAATAGCCAGAACATTTTCATAAAATGTCTTTTAAAACCTTTTCCCCGCAGCTGGCTTCTGATTATAATCAAAAGTTAAGTGCGGGGGGAAAAGTTTGTGGAGAGTTGGTGGTCATTGTGATCGTGAGCATTGGCGAGATGGAAATCAAAAATCAATAACGGATCAGAGAAGGCATCTTGGCTCAGTTATTGCAGCAGGACTGCTGTACCTGCAGGCTGAGGAGGAGGCTGCCCAGCTGAGCTGCTTGCATGTCTGTTCGATATGTTTGTCCAGTTGTGGACAAAGTACCAGGAATATCACAACAAAGAACAAAAACTCAGTCACAAGTAAAAGTGCTGCATACCAAATCTGACTTGAGTAAAAGTATCTGGGTATTGTCAGCAAAATGTAGGACTATTTAAAATTAAAAGTTCAAAGTACTCGTGATGCAGAGTGACCCAATTTCAAGTGTTGTGATCATCATATACATGAATATGTATTGAGTATTGATTGATCATCGTAGGCTACATGTAAACAGCATTTAAATGTTGTCATGGTAGAACTAATTTTAACACCTTTCACTGGTGCACTAGTCTGATCTATAACAACACACAGCAACTTGTAAATATGAAACAACATATAAAACAAACTATCTGAAAAGTAACTACAGCTATCAAATAAATGTAGCTTGAGTAGAATGTACAGTATTTCCCTCCAAGTAAATGGAAATACCCAAAGTACATCAAATTTGTACTTAAGTACAGTAGCTACTTGTAAATATACTTAGTTACTTTCCATCACTGCATTTGTCTCCATTTATGGAGACTTGACAGTTTACTTGTTAGGCCTACACCTAGAAAAAACAAAAGCAGTTTGATATTGTATTAAGTCTTAAGACATTTTACTGAAGTGTTGAGTTGTAGATTGTGGTGCTGTTGAACTGTACTGGATTATACTGACAGCAGTTTCTCATTTAGTCTGTCCTCACCAATATAAATGGATCAGACAGGTCAGATGTGAAGAGGAAAATTTTATTCAGCCACACTTCAGACATCAGGTATACAATTCATATCAGATAATCAATATTTAAAATGCTGTTGAATAAATACTACAATAAAGACAATTAATCTTTAAATAGGTCTACAATAAATAAATTACAATAAATTCTTAAAATCATTAGTCCTATTGAATGAGAAAAAACACATAAAGAGACAACAGAATGCAAAGAACAATAACATGTTACAACATTTAATAATATAAGAATATATCTTATACTGAGACTGAATATTGCCCATTAGACATTCCCCAAACGAATTACATTTCATATTTAACCACTACAGAGATATCAGCCACAAATTTCAAAAGGACTACCTGAGAGAGGCTGCTCTCTGGGGCAGCCTGAGCGCTCATACACACGTTTATTATCTATGAGCGCTGACACCACTAGATGACAGCGGTGTCATCCAGCGGACCTCAGTCACATTCAACTGGGCTCTCTGTTAAAACATCGACCACGGCTCTGACGTTTAAACTACGCATGAAAACACTACGTTCTGTGACAAAACAACAGTAACATATCGGTAATTATGGCTTACAATTGTGCGCCTTTCCCTCACTTGTCATTTTCCGATGATTGTTGCGAAATGCATGCTGGGATACCTGGCTGTCAGAAGTCCACACAAGTCTGCTCCGATGCATCCCTGGTGAAATGGGCGTGGCGAGAACACATCCGGGAATTTGGACTGAACTTCGCCAGATGTGAACTTTGAATTGGAACAGCACTTGGGCTGTGACTGATGACGTGTCACGAGTCCACGAGAACACAAGTCCGCACAAGAACGCATATTGAGAAACGGCTCATGTCATGAAGACGTGAGGGAGTTAACCCTGCAGATGCTAATTATGCCTCACTGCTCCTCTTCAGGTTTTATAGAGTTTTACAGAGTGATGCAGATAACAACTTGTGGTCCAGTATTTCAGGCTTTGGAGCTAACTGACTCATAAATAATCTGGATCAAACATTCCTTTCAGCCAATAACTGAACTGTAAGTGAGCAGCATGTTTGAACGATGAATGATTTAGAGGAGTGATTGAGAGCATTTTATTCAGGTGCTTTATGAGCAATATTGTAATTAATCTCCATGTCATCAAGATGTGATCAGTTCACCATGACAGCTCTTCATTTTGTTCCTCTAGTACAGTATGTCACAAACTGGATCAGAGTATGTGACAAGAAGGAGTCCACACAAAAGATTTACTTAAAACAAGCCAAATGTATTAAACTAAAATTAACTTAAATAATCAATGGAGTGTGTATATCAGCAAAGTCAGTCATGAAAGCCATGCATGGGTGAGTGTCAGGTGTTCTGTGGAGGTGTTGAAGGTGCAAACCAAAACCAAAGATGCTCAGTGGATGTCAGCTGAAAGGAAGGGAGAGACCAAGTCAACAGATTAGGCAGCTTTTCTAGCTTGGAAGCCCAGGTGAGCCTCATCAAGGTAACGACCCTCCCATGTCAGCCAGCTGCCTGATGAGACTGGCTGAAACATTCTCAAAGACACTGGGAGGGACGTCACATGTATGAAGTTTGATAGTTTTACAAAATGATGGTAAACTTGTGGGTCAAGTCTGCCTTTCAGCCAACCTGTTGATTCAGGATCAGTTTATCAGTGTAACATAATGTGTTTTACTACAGAGGTGAGGATACACCTTTAGAGCATGATGTAAATGGTTCCTTCAGACAAATGATCAGTATGTTCATTTTATAAGAGTCTTTCAAAGTCCACATACAGCCCCATCAAAGCACTGTTACATTACCATAGGCTGATTGATTTGACTGTATTATGCTAATGAGCAGGTATTTGTAGGTGTTTAGCAGACACACTCTGTATCAGTGAGGCACGGCTCTTTTTCTGCTGTCAACATCAAATCATGACAAAATGTTCTCTTCTTGTTGCAGTTTCTATCCCTGGTGTCGAGACTCAGATGCAGTCAAGTTCTGTGGGAATCTGTTCTGTGCAGCAGCAGAGAGAGAACAGCAGACAGGAGAGAAGATACTGGAGCTGTTATCATCACTGTGCTCATATCAGAGGTTCCCTCTCAGTGACTGGTTTGTTTATGATGTGGAATATCAGAGTGGTTTCCTCCTGGATCTGTACTCTCACCTGAAGGACTCTGAGACTCAAACAGGTCTGAGTGTCCTTCCATCAGTACAGTCAGTTTTCCAGTCAGCTCCTGCAGTCTGGGTCATAGACCTCTCAGAGAGAAAGACCTCCATCCTCCTGGAAGTGCTGAAACTCCAGTCAGAGAAGAAACAAGTGGAGCTGACAGGCTGGTCAGATGAAGAGAGTGAAGTGAGGAGCTTCCTGCAGTGTGTGCCTTATATCTCACAGCTCAGGTAAGACAGACAAATCCTGTTTATTTAGTAATCATATATGGTTTATGTCAGAAGAAGTTTGTCAGCTCACAATCACCAGCATTTTGAAATCAGTCATTTACAAATGTACACAATGTAGATAAATATACTTGCCATTTTTCTGCTGAGTAATTATTCACCAATACACATTATTTTAATATAGTTGCAATCAATAACACAGTTTAACTATTTTATTCTGTTGAATGTGTTTTCTCTAAATTTCATCCTCAATGAAAGACACTGTACATGAGATGGCCTTTAATGCACTGTATCTTGTACACTGCTCAAAAAAAGGGAATACTCAAATCACACATCACATCTTAATAAACAAATTATTCAAGTTGAAAGTCTTTACTGATGTACATTGCGTAATTTGTTGAAAACAAAATGACATAACAGTCGATGGAAACTAAAATCAACCCACTGAGGGCTGCACCAGGAGGAACCCAGAGCCCTCTGCACCAGGAGGAACCCAGAGCCCTCTGCACCAGGTGTCAGTGTCCGGCCTTATTGTTTATTGTATAGGTCTGTTTGAACGATGAATGATTTAGAGGAGTGATTGAGAGCATTTTATTCAGGTGTTTTATGAGTAATATTGTAATTAATCTCCATGTCATCAAGATGTGATCAGTTCACCATGACAGCTCTTCATTTTGTTCCTCTAGTACTGTATGTCACAAACTGGATCAGAGTATGTGACAAGAAGGAGTCCACACAAAAGATTTACTTAAAACAAGCCAAATTTATTAAACTAAAATTAACTTAGATAATCAATGGAGTGTGTATATCAGCAAAGTCAGTCATGAAAGCCATGCATGGGTGAGTGTCAGGTGTTCTGTGGAGGTGTTGAAGGTGCAAACCAAAACCAAAGATGCTCAGTGGATGTCAGCTGAAAGGAAGGGAGAGACCAAGTCAACAGATTAGGCATCTTTTCTAGCTTGGAAGCCCAGGTGAGCCTAATCAAGGTAACGACCCTCCCATGTCAGCCAGCTGCCTGATGAGACTGGCTGAAACATTCTCAAAGACACTGGGAGGGACGTCACATGTATGAAGTTTGATAGTTTTACAAAATGATGGTAAACTTGTGGGTCAAGTCTGCCTTTCAGCCAACCTGTTGATTCAGGATCAGTTTATCAGTGTAACATAATGTGTTTTACTACAGAGGTGAGGATACACCTTTAGAGCATGATGTAAATGGTTCCTTCAGACAAATGATCAGTATGTTCATTTTATAAGAGTCTTTCAAAGTCCACATACAGCCCCATCAAAGCACTGTTACATTACCATAGGCTGATTGATTTGACTGTATTATGCTAATGAGCAGGTATTTGTAGGTGTTTAGCAGACACACACTGTATCAGTGAGGCACGGCTCTTTTTCTGCTGTCAACATCAAATCATGACAAAATGTTCTCTTCTTGTTGCAGTTTCTATCGCCGGTGTCGAGGCTCAGGTGCAGTCAAGTTCTTTGGGAATCTGTTCTGTGCAGCAGCAGAGAGAGAACAGCAGACAGGAGAGAAGATACTGGAGCTGTTATCATCACTGTGCTCATATCAGACATTCCCTCTCAGTGACAGCTTTGTTAATGATGATGAATATCAGAGTGGTTTCCTCCTGGATCTGTGCTCTCACCTGAAGGACTGTGAGACTCAAACAGGCCTGAGTGTCCTTCCATCAGTACAGTCAGTTTTCCAGTCAGCTCCTGCAGTCTGGGTCATAGACCTCTCAGAGAGAAAGACCTCCATCCTCCTGGAAGTGCTGAAACTCCAGTCAGAGAAGAAACAAGTGGAGCTGAGAGGCTGGTCAGATGAAGAGAGTGAAGTGAGGAGCTTCCTGCAGTGTGTGCCTTATATCTCACAGCTCAGGTAATTAGTTACTTTTATAATCAGTTCCATAGTATTCTGTGTATTGAATTTTCGTATTTATTCATAATTACAATAAAAGGAATTGAATTAAATTTGGTTATATAGTTTTACACAATAATGCAGATGCAAACTTGTGATTTATTCTTTCAGGTTTTGGCACTAACTGATTAAAAGGATAGACTGCAGGATTTTCCTAAAAAAAAAAACATAATGTATTGACTCTTACAAAAATAAAATCTCCCTTTATTATCTCTTATGCTCGTTTTAAACGAGAGTGAGTCCCGGGTTGGCTTGCAACAAGCATATTTACATACAGTAAGCAACATCTCTTGTATACTATGCCTTTGATAGTTTGTTGGTGGAGATTCTCAGTCATACAGGTCATGGTGATGGTAAGTGCTATATCGTAGGCAACTGGACAGACCCTCAGTCACAGTCAGACCAAGGAACCTGAAACTTGAGACCCTCTCCACCTCCTTGTTTCCAATGAAGAGTGGAGAGAGGCTGAGCTGTCCCCTAGAAACCTTTTGCTGGAAGAATGGGTGAAAATCCTCCAAGCAAGACCTGAAAGACTCTTAGCTGGATACAAAAAATGTTTAGAAGGTGTGATACTTGCCAAAGGGGGCGCTACTAAGTACTGACCATGCAGGATGCATGATGTATCTTTAACTTAATGCCTTTTGGAGATCAGTTCATCTTCTACTTACTTAACTACTCACAATAAATGAAATTTTGACCAGGGATGCCCAAACTTTTGCATCCCACTGTAAACATTTAGAGTAAGGTATTTCTTTCAGCCACCCTGTTGGTTCAGGAGTCTTATTCCACACCTTGTAGCCTGATTTAAATGGTTGCTTAAACATTTTGTGCTTTTAATTCAGCAAAAGTTTTTCAAAATCCAGGTGTAGCCCAGTTTAAAGCATTGTTACTTGAACTTTAAGGTGACTGATTTCAGTGGGTATTTGTAGGCTTTTAGCAGATGTGTCAGTGATGCATGTCTCTGTTATTGCTTCTGACATTAAATCACAACTAAATGTTTAATTCTCATTCCAGGTTCAATAACCGGTTTGGAGTCTCAGCACAAGTCGAGTTCATTGGGAATCTGTTCTGTGCTGCAGCAAAGAGTGAACAGCAGACAAGAGAGAAGATACTGGACCAGATATCATCACTGTCCATATATCAAACACTCCTTCGTAGAAATAACAGCTGTGATTTCCTGCTGGATCTCTGCTCTCATGTGAAGGACTATGAGACTCAAACAGGTCTGAGTGTCCTTCCATCAGTACAGTCAGTTTTCCAGTCAGCTCCTGCAGTCTGGGTCATAAACCTCTCAGAGAGAAAGACCTCCATCCTCCTGGAAGTGCTGAAACTCCAGTCAAAGAAGAAACAAGTGGAGCTGAGAGGCTGGTCAGATGAAGAGAGTGAAGTGAGGAGCTTCCTGCAGTGTGTGCCTTATATCTCACAGCTCAGGTAATTAGTTACTTTTATAATCAGTTCCATAGTATTCTGTGTATGTAACAAACCGGAGCTAGCTGGGAGCAGCTAGCGGAGCGTTAGCTGCAGCATGAGCGGAGGGAAGCACAGCCAGTTAGCCTCCGCTAGTCTCTGAGCTAGCCCCGGCTCTCCGTTTGGATCCAACCGGAGCACCGAGCCCTGGTTTGTTATTCAGGTTAAAGTGGGAAGAAGCAGCGGGTTTATCGGGCAGCTGAGTGAAGTGGAGCCTGCGGAGGAAACACCGGGACCGTCTGGATGTAATAGTCCGTGGAGGTGCTGCGGTGCTCGGCTGCACAGATAGGAAACCCCTCAGCTGACAGGATGTACCACTCTCTCACTCCGCTCTCTCTCACGCAGGCGCAGAACGTACGTGCTACTTGGCCGTCGGATGTAGTCCGTGTAGTGTGTTCAAATGCAACTGACACAGGGCGACGTGAGGCCACGTAGACGAACCAACAGTTGACTTTCGTCACCTCTAGTTCGTTGATGTTAGTTTGGTGTGTCCGCACCTTAAGGGCTCTGGCTTGTCAGGAAAGGTCAGGTGATGCAAATTTCAAAGCTTTATAAATATCGTGAGTCCTGAAAGCTTGTCCCAACAACCAGCAGCCATGAGCTCCTCTAAACAGCTGCATAACACTCTGAAATCTAAAATAACTGATGAAGACTATAAGAGGACAGCAAAGTGTTTAAGGGTCGTTGTTTTCTCAGTACGTAATGTCAATAGGAAATGGCAGTTAACAGGAACTGTGGAGGTCAAGCTGAGGTCTGGAGGACCAAGAAAACTTTCTGAGAGTAAGGTATTTCTTTCAGCCACCCTGTTGGTTCAGGAGTCTTATTCCACACCTTGTAGCCTGACTTAAATGGTTGCTTTAACATTTTGTGCTTTTAATTCAGCAAAAGTTTTTCAAAATCCAGGTGCAGCCCAGTTTAAAGCATTGTTACTTGAACTTTAAGGTGACTGATTTCAGTGGGTATTTGTAGGCTTTTAGCAGATGTGTCAGTGATGCATGTCTCTGTTATTGCTTCTGACATTAAATCACAACTAAATGTTTAATTCTCATTCCAGGTTCAGTAACCGGTTTGAAGTCTCAGCACAAGTCAAGTTCTTTGGGAATCTGTTCTGTGCTGCAGCAAAGAGTGAACAGCAGACAAGAGAGAAGATGCTGGACCAGATATCATCACTGTTCATATATCAAACACTCCTTCGTAGAAATAACAGCTGTGATATCATGCTGGATCTCTGCTCTCATCTGAAGGACTGTGAGACTCAAACAGGTCTGAGTGTCCTTCCATCATTACAGTCAGTTTTCCAGTCAGCTCCTGCAGTCTGGGTCATAGACCTCTCAGAGAGAAAGACCTCCATCCTCCTGGAAGTGCTGAAACTCCAGTCAGAGAAGAAACAAGTGAAGCTGACAGGCTGGTCAGATGAAGAGAGTGAAGTGAGGAGCTTCCTGCAGTGTGTGCCTTATATCTCACAGCTCAGGTAAATGAATTGTTCTTCATGTGACTTCAGTGCACATTTGTCAAGTTGTGTTCTTACATCTACAGCAGCTCACAGGTAGTTTTAAGTGAAGGTACATTTTCAGTTGTCACTGTGTTTAGTTTTATAGATGGCATGTCTTTATTCCATGCACCCAGATGTACTTCTTCCTAAATTAGCCAGAGTTGTGTGCAGATCAAACACCTCAGCAACACTCTGACAGAGAGCTGCTCATCTCCCATGAACTGATTAGTGTTTACTCCATCAAGCACCAAGTTTGTTACTTTGAGGCTGTTTTCATCAGTCATCAGGAGTCAGTAAAAAGTAAAGAGAGACTCAGCTATAATGATGTGACCCAACAAGCTCCAGCAATGTAAGCAACAGAGACCATTAACATTGTGTTGATGATGAGGAGTTCAGCTCTTCTTCAGGACCAGTGATGGTCTCTCTTTGTTTAACAGTTAAATATTCTCAGGATGAAGCAGAAGTTTCTTGCATTAAAATATAGCCACACATGATGGTTCCTCTTTAAGGACATCGATGCGTTAGTGTTGGATTTACTGTCTGAGTCATCTGAAGACATTTTTGAAGTTGTTCACCTTTTGAAGACTGAATCTGAAACATATTGTGTCACAACATGTGATTGGTCCATGAAAGCTGGGTTGGCTGCTGATTGATTGGCTGATTTGATTCCAGGAGAGCCAATCAATGTGCAGTGACTGAGCAGGATGTTTGAACAGAGAATAATCCAGAGGAGTGAATGAAAGGATTATTCACAGGTGTTTTTTATCCTTTCAAACTAAACACCATGTCATGAAGACGTGAGGGAGTTAACCCTGCAGATGCTAATTATGCCTCACTGCTCCTCTTCAGGTTTTATAGAGTTTTACAGAGTGATGCAGATAACAACTTGTGGTCCAGTATTTCAGGCTTTGGAGCTAACTGACTCATAAATAATCTGGATCAAACATTCCTTTCAGCCAATAACTGAACTGTAAGTGAGCAGCATGTTTGAACGATGAATGATTTAGAGGAGTGATTGAGAGCATTTTATTCAGGTGCTTTATGAGCAATATTGTAATTAATCTCCATGTCATCAAGATGTGATCAGTTCACCATGACAGCTCTTCATTTTGTTCCTCTAGTACTGTATGTCACAAACTGGATCAGAGTATGTGACAAGAAGGAGTCCACACAAAAGATTTACTTAAAACAAGCCAAATGTATTAAACTAAAATTAACTTAAATAATCAATGAGTGTGTATATCAGCAAAGTCAGTCATGAAAGCCATGCATGGGTGAGTGTCAGGTGTTCTGTGGAGGTGTTGAAGGTGCAAACCAAAACCAAAGATGCTCAGTGGATGTCAGCTGAAAGGAAGGGAGAGACCAAGTCAACAGATTAGGCAGCTTTTCTAGCTTGGAAGCCCAGGTGAGCCTCATCAAGGTAACGACCCTCCCATGTCAGCCAGCTGCCTGATGAGACTGGCTGAAACATTCTCAAAGACACTGGGAGGGACGTCACATGTATGAAGTTTGATAGTTTTACAAAATGATGGTAAATTGTGGGGTCAAGTCTGCCTTTCAGCCAACCTGTTGATTCAGGATCAGTTTATCAGTGTAACATAATGTGTTTTACTACAGAGGTGAGGATACACCTTTAGAGCATGATGTAAATGGTTCCTTCAGACAAATGATCAGTATGTTCATTTTATAAGAGTCTTTCAAAGTCCACATACAGCCCCATCAAAGCACTGTTACATTACCATAGGCTGATTGATTTGACTGTATTATGCTAATGAGCAGGTATTTGTAGGTGTTTAGCAGACACACTCTGTATCAGTGAGGCACGGCTCTTTTTCTGCTGTCAACATCAAATCATGACAAAATGTTCTCTCCTTGTTGCAGTTTCTATCTCTGGTGGGACTCAGGTGCAGTCAAGTTCTGTGGGAATCTGTTCTGTGCAGCAGCAGAGAGAGAACAGCAGACAGGAGAGAAGATACTGGAGCTGTTATCATCACTGTGCTCATATCAGAGGTTCCCTATCAGTGACAGGTTTGGTGATGGTGATGAGGAATATCAGAGTGGTTTCCTCCTGGATCTCTGCTCTCACCTGAAGGACTATGAGACTCAAACAGGTCTGAGTGTCCTTCCATCAGTACAGTCAGTTTTCCAGTCAGCTCCTGCAGTCTGGGTCATAAACCTCTCAAAGAGAAAGACCTCCATCCTCCTGGAAGTGCTGAAACTCCAGTCAGAGAAGAAACAAGTGGAGCTGAGAGGCTGGTCAGATGAAGAGAGTGAAGTGAGGAGCTTCCTGCAGTGTGTGCCTTATATCTCACAGCTCAGGTAAGACAGACAAATCCTGTTTATTTAGTAATCATATATGGTTTATGTCAGAAGAAGTTTGTCAGCTCACAATCACCAGCATTTTGAAATCAGTCATTTACAAATGTACACAATGTAGATAAATATACTTGCCATTTTTCTGCTGAGTAATTATTCACCAATACACATTATTTTAATATAGTTGCAATCAATAACACAGTTTAACTATTTTATTCTGTTGAATGTGTTTTCTCTAAATTTCATCCTCAATGAAAGACACTGTACATGAGATGACCTTTAATGCACTGTATCTTGTACACTGCTCAAAAAAAGGGAATATTCAAATCACACATCACATCTTAAGAAACAAATTATTCAAGTTGAAAGTCTTTACTGATGTACATTGCATAATTTGTTGAGAACAAAATGACACAACAGTCGATGGAAACTAAAATCAACCCACTGAGGGCTGCACCAGGAGGAACCAGGGCCTGAGTCTGTTTCTGACAGTGTGGTCAGAAACATGCACACCAGTAGCCTGCTGGAGGTCATGTTGTAGGGCTCAGTGCTCCTCCTGTTCCTCCTCACACAAAGGAGCAGATAGTGGTCCTGCTGATATCCCTGAAGTTTAACTGACTTCCTGTTAGACTGTGATCATTGAGTGTTTGCTTCATTTCTTGGAGCAGTGTATATTATCTCTGCTTTTTTACACTTAATCCATGTTGTTGTGTTTCAGCTGTGATCCACAGTTCTTCCAGAGCGTGTGCACATTAATCTCTGTAAGATCCAGGCAGGAGGCTGAGCAGTTGGCTGATTTGCTACAGCTGCTGGGTTTCACCCTGCTGTTAACAGGAGAATTACACAGGAAAACATGTTGGTCTGTGGCGAGAGTTCTCCGACTTTGTGGCTCTAAAGTTGATCTCATCCTCACACCAACAAAGATGTCTGTCAGAGGAGCCTCCGTCCTCTTTGGATGCACAACACAACTGCACAGTCTGAGGTATAGATTTATATGATTACTTCTTGTCCCATTTGAAAATCCAGTTATTGATGAACATAATTTATTTCACAACTTTTAAACATTCTCTTTGATTTTCAGGCTTTCAAATGACATGGTCTTGCTAATGTGTCGATGGGTGAGAAGAGGAGCAGTGGCCTGTTCGGTGACTATTGAAGAGCTTTCTCTCTCGCCTCAGACAGCCCAGTCATCACACAGAGTATTGTTGAGGGTTGTCAGTAGTTTGGCGTCCCTGCTGAGATACTGGACAGTCAGGCGGTTAGACCTGACTGAGCTCTGTGTTCCTGCTCAGGATCTCATTCCACTGCTGCTCCATGATGGCCCTCTGACACTCAAGTAAGTCTTTCCTAAGCCTCAGAAACATACTAATTAATGAAGATGCAAAATAATAATTTACTTTCTTAACATACATATTCATGCATTTTTATCTGCAGACTGAATGGAAATCTTGTCGAGCAGCTACTCTTCCTCTCCCGTGAAATCCAGGACGACTTGACTTGGTCCCTCTTGAATAAAGTTGGTGGAGACCTGCTCTCTGGACTTGTAGCTTCTTCAGCATCTGCTGCTGTAGTCGTCATCTCAGATCCACTGTGACCCTGAGGAAGATCAGCTTCTTACAGGAGAGCATCACATGTCTGCCTCCCTGTGGGGACAGGATTGTGTTTCACAGGTGATCAGTTTGCATTTAGGGCCAGATCTACTAAAGGTTTGCGTGTATAAAATCGTATTACTAACAGTGTGTGTGCTGGGAGGCGAAAATGTAAATATGTTAATTTAGCAGACGCAAAGTGATTTATCAAACCTGAACGCAATTTTGCTCATAGAAACTGCGTCTATATTTAACACATGCCAAAGGGAGGTGCAAACGGTATATGTGTCATTGCGCACACATGGCTGCGGTTACTGTTGCAAGAAGGAGACATCGAAACGATGAAAGAAGACGCAGAGAAGGCATTTTTCACCCTCGTGAACATTTTTGGAATGAATGAGGAAACAATCATTAACACTAGAACTGCCAGGATTACAGCGCCCCTACATATTCAGAATTTCCGAGAAGTTATGATAAAATAAAAAATATCACAGACCATAGAATAGGACTGACAACCTCCATTTTTTTTATTTTTTATTTTTTCTGCTGCTGGTCTATAATATTGTTGGCTATCTTACACATTTTAATAAAAAAATACTTAAGAATAAAAGAAATAAACACCGAAATAATTAGTGGAAACTTTTTTTTTTAAATTGATGAATGAATGAATGAATGAATGAATGAATGAATGAACATTGGAAGCGGTTCAGCCACAGTCCCGCCGGCTGGCGCGGTCACTGTTGAGATTACATTTGTTTTTTTATTGACCGTATGAATGGTTTTGTTTTCAAATAAATATTTGGAAACGAAAATGTATGCTTTGGTGTACTTTTACAGAGTTTTGCAATATGTATAGCTACCTGTGTGTATCAAAATGTATAATTTTCAGCAGCGGTCTGTGTGACCACTGTCGCCGTCAGAGGTATAAATGCTCAGAAGTCTAGTGTGTTTCATTTTTGTAACTTATAGGTTTTAGAAAACATACAAGACACATTTTTAGGAAAGGTCATAGGAAGAGAAGCTTGTAGGTTTTATCTAAACGAATTTCACTTTGCGCTTTCTCTCCAAACTCGCCATGCTGCAAACCATTAAACATGCAAAACCCTCATTTAAACAGGGTGTCGCCAACACGTTTGCGCCTATTGTCATTTACGCACCCACTGAGCCTTAGACGTCTATTAGACGTCTCGTCTAAGTTTAGACCGAAATTCGCCCGTCTATAATCGGTCTATATTTTAGCCCGAATCTAGACGATAGAATGTAATCCATTAATTATTAAATATTAAATACTGTAAGTTGTATAAATGCTGGCCAAATGTTGGATTAAAACATTTTTAACAGTCATTGATCAATGTACAGTGTAGTTTAGATTTAGACTCGATTTAGACGTCTAAGATTAGACGAGGCGTATACATTTGGTTTAAAAATAAACGTCTTGCAAACGTCTAACTTTAGACGTCTATAAACAGACGTATATTAGCGGTTATTTAAACGTCTAAGGTTAGACGAGGCGTACAGACGTAGTCGTCTTTTAGACGTCTATTAGACGGCTAGTCTAAGCTTAGACGGCTAAAAAACTTTCATTTTTAGACCAGCGGTAGACCGATTTTAGCCCAGACGTCTAAGGACCATTAGACGTCTTTTAGACCGAAAAATGCTCTCAGTAAATCACCCGCAAACCGCGGTTCAGACCCACATGCAAAATTCTAGATTGCGCATGCAAATTAGTACACGCAAATTGGGATCTTAGTAGATCCGGCCCTTTATGTTTTACCAGGTATAGACGCACAGTTTATCGTATTTAATCATTTTTCTTATATGCGTTATGGCCAGCTGTATTTTTTATTGTATATCTTGTATCGTGTGTGGCAGCAGTGATGTTCTTGGAGAATGAAAGCTCTCGTTTCTTTTGAGGATCTTTGTTTCTCTCCAGGTGCAGGCGTCCAGCACTGATTGGGTGACCCTCCTCCACTAACCCTGCTTGTATATACTGTAAATAGCACTGCACTGTATATGTTACTTCACACGTAGCCATGGGGTGAACTGCCATTTTTGTTCAAACTGTTTTCTCCTGTTTTTGTGGAGATCAGGGAGTCAGGCCTAGCAGTGTATTTTTTGTTTGTAGGGCCGAGGCAGCACTCTTGGGAAACACTGGTGGGTTTTGTTTGTTATTTTGGCCGTGGTTCACCTTGAAGTCGTCGCTTCATATTTTGCCTGAGTTTGTGCATATTAAGTGTGTCCAGCAGAGAACCATTTTCTGTAAGCAACCGTCACATCCCTTGTATTAGCAATAAATTGCTCACTGTTGTTCACACAAACATGCTCTCTGTTTCACTTTTTATGTTACGCTCTAACACCCCTAGACTCAGACAGAACATATTGTCACTAAAGCTGTAACATCGTACTAAGATTTGACTTTTTTTATGGCATTCTATACCATGACAAGTTTTTATGGCAGAGTATAATATGACATTGTGATGATTTTTTTTATGGCATACAACATTATGACAGTTTTTTCATGGCATAGTATAAATACTATGAATTTTTTTATTGGATATTACACTGAATTTTTTTTGTTTTGTTTTTTGGTGGCAAACTATATCATAACTTTTTCATGGCATAGTATAAATACTCTGAATTTTTCTTTGGTATACTACACTGTGATATTTTTATGAAAGTTTTTATAACATACCTTTCTACAACATTTTTTTGTTAAAGAGTTTTTGCCATCTGGCACAGTACAGTATGACATTGTGATGTTTTTTTTTTATAGCATAATATATATATATACTATGATTTTTTTAAATTTAATATTACACTGTGAAATATTTTTTTGTTGTTTATTTTATGGCAAAATATTCCATGACCATTTTTATGGTATACTGTAAATACTCTGAATTTTTCTTTGGCATACTTCACTATGATATTTTGATGACATACTATGACATTTTCTTTACATTAAAGTACTTATGTCATACTACACTATGACATTTTTATGAAAGTTTTTATGACATACTATATTTTGACATATTTGCATACTACACTTTTTTAGTTTTTATGGCATACAATTCTATGACAAAGAAAGAAAAAACAGGGAGTGCTGCACTAGCTGTAAGTGATTGTAAAAAATGAGGTGCTCTTTCAGGACAGGGCGAGCCGTCACATACGAATAAAAAGCCACGACTATCCAGCTTACTCAGTGTAAAAGTCAGCAGTGTTGGCCGGCAGCTCAAAAATGCATCCCAGATAATCTGACTGTAATTAAAAATCCTTTATTAATTCATGGATAGACCAGCACCTTTCAGCTGGAGAGTCTTCATCAAAATACATTGGGGACAGGTGTGTAACTGAACAGCCATCAAGGGATCGTGTGACACAGTGTGTGTCCCAGAATGCACTTTAGACCCTGATGAAGACTGTTGTGGACTTTCCTGCTGGACAGTCAATGCTTTTTATTCTTACTATATTTTTTCATGGCCTACTATACAACAACATTTTTATAGTATAGTATATTATGACATTTCTGGCATTTTCAAAGATAATTTAAGCACTGCTTTATTTCATACACCAAGGTTGGTTTGACTGTGTGCAACACGGCTTACCTTTAAATTAAAGAAACTTTACTTTATGTTTCATTCTGAAGGTCACTGCACGTGGACTGATGTAGGTTTGTCTTCTTATTCATCAACATGATGCAGTTCTCCACTTTCCAGTAATAACGCTGACTTTTGTTGCATGATGAGAAGGTGCTTTTATTTGTCACACTCTTGTAGATGCGCAGCCTCAGTGGACGACATCTGGGAAGAAGAGGAACGAAGAGGAGCTCCGAGGTAAGATGGTTCCTCTCTTGTTACCAGCTGCATTGTGTTAAATGTTGAAGGAACTGAGTTTGTTTTAAGAGGTCAGATCACCCAAAGTCACAATCTCTTTGATAGAGTTTCCATGTTGCTCATCATTATTATTTTTACAATTTTTATGTTCACAGTACACAGATGCTTTTGAAACAAGTTAAACATGACCAAAGATTAGAAATATGACAAATCTTGATAAATTAGTTGGCGTTTAGCAGATTAAGCTTCAAAGAAGGTTTCCATGACTTTTTAGGCATTTTATTCTGAGACATTTTAGGGCACACTATACCACGACATTTTTAGGGGCATACTATGTTAAAATGTTTCGTGTATTTGTCACAGTCCAGCTCTTATGCTTGACAGAAAGAGGGAGACACAAGGGACGGTTAGGAAAAAAAGTGGTTTCTTAGCCAAAAAGGAATCCAAACAGGTCAATGACACAGGCAGGAGGAGTCTGATGAATCAGTCATGTAGGGATTGGATGAGTGAAAATGTGCTGTAGGGGTGCTGTACTGCGGAAACAAAAAGGAAAGAAAGCAAAGGTGTGATGAGGAAGTGAGCCGGCCCAGGCTGACTGCACACAATGCTCAGGTGTGTCTCATGCCACTAATCACACTGAGAAAACATTCGGCTCTGCTTCTCTGCGATGTGTTCGGGGCATCTGCTGGGACACAAAGGCCCGTTTCAGAGGAAGCGGATGGCTGTGCATGTTAATGAAGACGTTCTTTTCACTGGTGAAGTTGGCCGGACGTGTGCCAGACGTGTTTTTCTCAAAACTTTAGCCAGGTTTGGATGGAACCTTGGCTGGTGTTTGGTTTGTTTTTGGTGCAACTGAAGTAGGTCAAACTGAGTATTGGGCTGATTAGGTATGAACATACAGAAGATGAAAAATAACCCTACATTCAATAACACTCCCTGAAAACACTGAACTGTGTGCAAATAAAACAGCAACCTGATCGCAGCAACAAATAAAATAAACACAACATCTTGGTAAAAACCAATCACCTTTAATGGCACTATCCTGGCAGGAACTACAGTGACGTCTCTGGAAAAACAATTGTTTTTCGCGGCACTATCCGGGCAGGAAATGCAGCGATGTCTCGGCCAAACACCAAACATTTTATTACTAGTCTGGTGCACGTTGCAGCTCTGAACTTTTTCTTATAAAGTTATCTAAACAAAAACTGCAAAGTGAGATAAAACAGTAAATCCCAAGAAGATAAAACTATTGTAACAGATGTGATTAATCTGAGTGACGTCATTTTAAGTGAAAGTGGAAGCAGAGATCATAAAGATACAGAAAACCATTTCTCATTTTGCATATTTGTATCTAATGTAGCCTCTTAGGTTTCAGTCAGCCAAACAACATCATGACAGAGCAGGTATATCTTGTGAATATGATATGAACAATCTCCAGTGTGCTGAATTCCCCGGATGACTTCCTCCAGCGGCCTCCCTCACCTCTGACCTCCCCTCCACTCTTTGTGTTTCCAGTCAGAACAGAGCCGTTGATTACATGATAAACTGTGTCTTTGTCTCGCTGATAAATTCACTCCTCACGCGGACGACGACAAGCCGGCCCATTGTTTGCTTCAAACACTGAAACTCTGTGCGGAGGAACGAGCTGAAACACGAGCAGAGTTCCTGGAAACATCTGTCATTTATCTGTCAGTCCACTTTTGGTTTGTTAAACAAGTGTCAGGAGAGAGAGCTCATTATTTCACCGCATACAAGTAATAAATATGATTCATTAAGCCAACAGGTGGCATGATTCTTACTTATTATCATTTAACTTACTGTATCACCAGGAGACTTGTGAGGCTGAATTTGTGATTCAAGTCTCAATTGAGAATATATCATTTCAATGTACGTCATATTATTTGATATGTTACAATAAATCAATATATTTGACATGAAATTTTAACAATTTTTGTGTAGAAGAGAATTTTTTAAGGAAATAAATAAAAAAATTAAATTTCATTGAATTTAATTAAATTAGATTTAATTCAAATGATTTTGATGTTTTTAATGTAATTCAACTTGATTTTTTTTAGATTTAATTCAACTTAATTTAATTCAATTTAATTCAGTTTGATTCAACTTAAAAAAAATTAATTTAATTCAACTTAATTTTTTTAATTCAATTTAATTTTTTAATAAAAAATATTCAAATTTGTTTTTTAAATTTGATTCATCTTCATTTTTTAATTGAATTAAATTTATTTTTAATTCAATTCAACTTAATTCGATTTAATTTTTTAAAAATTGATTTAACCTAATTATTTTAAATTGTAGGTTTTTTTAATTAAAAAAAATATTCAAGTTAGTTTTTTTAAATTTGATTCATCTTAATTTTTTAATTGAATTCAATTTCTTTTTAATTGAATTCAATTTATTTTTAATTTAATTCCAAAAAAATTTTTTAGTTTAATAAAGCTCTGACAGCTTCAGTCAGCCCTCCTTTATTCTCCTCTGTTGTGTCTCTTTTTGCATTTCTTGTCGCCCGGGAGACGGCGTCCTCAAACGGCCGAGGCGTCCTCAGAGCTGGCCCCAGGGTCCCCCGAGCTGAGCTGTCTCCGAGGCAACCGTCAGCAGCTCTTGCTGGGCTGGAGAAGGTTGCGCCAGGCTGCTGAGTCATCACCTGGCAGCCTGCGTTTACCCGGGATCAACACACACACACACTTGTGCTGAGGTTAGTAATGTTTGGGGTCTTTGATTTTGTTTTGGTTTTTTGCAGTTAATTTAATATTTGGGCATTTTTATGGTTCGTTTTTCTGTTTTTAAAGTCAAAGAAGCTGCTTCATGTCTCAGCTAACTGTGACCTCTGACCTCCACATTATCCAACCAATTTCTTTTCTAATAATAATAACCCAGAACCCTGTCAGTTTTAGGGCCCACTGCACCAGGAGGAACCCAGGTGCAGAGGACGACCTCTTTTCCTGGTCATCCGTTGTTTGTGGTTATTTGGTTTGATTCCTTAACTGCTCAGAAGAAATGCAGTAGAATGGAGGAGAATATTTAATAAACCATTCAAAGAAATGCGTGTCCCTCACTTCTGAAATGATGGCTACGCCCCTGCAGCACATGGATCACATGTATCTGTCTATCATAGATGAAGACAACTAGTGGAAGATGTTAAAACAAGGTGAGCCCTTCACACAGAGTCACACAGAGGCAGACATGGTGGTTGAAGCCTGTTCAGCTAGTCTGTGCTCTGGATGTGAAAACGCAACTCTGCTGCCACCAAGTGGCAAAACAAAGCAGCTGCAGTTTTAAAATTGTTCTCATCGTTCTTTCGGAGAGGACGCTGAAAGCAGTAACCACTCCTTCCAGTGGCGTAGGGTAGTTGCAATGGACCCTAGTGCATGCTATTGTGCATGTATCATCTCGTCACATGATCAAAGACTTGACAGTGGATAACATCAACATGCATGTTACCCAACAATCATCATTGCTTAGCTGTGTTTGCTTTTTTAAGGTGCATATTTAACAAATGGCGTTGTCTTAAATTTAATGAGAGTTCTTCTTTGACCACAAACACATTTCCCAGTTGGCAATCACTCATAAGGACCCATTCTCCATCCAACATATTGCTGGAGGGCCCACTCTCTCAATGGGGCCCCCGTCTCACTGGCCTGCCTGCGCCCCTGGGCCCCTGCAAAATGACAGCGTTGGAAAACATTTCTTTTAACATGAAACAGCTTTAATCTGTGCTTTTAGCTTTTTTTAATCTTGCATACGCACAAAATGAGGCCTGCAAGAGTCGTGCGCTAATTCCCATGGAAAAGTGAAGACAGACTCTATGGGAGAAACTTTGACCCATGCTTAGGAACATTTTGGAGACGGGAAATTGGCAGCGCAGATAGTGAGGTTCAAGCCTGATAGCAGAAATTGTCCAGTATTTTTTGGCGCAACAATTTTGCCTGTAGGAAGAGAGGAAGAGATCTCTGTGGGTAATTCTGGTCCTGATAAAAATCTCCTGAACTGTGATCATTGAAGAAAATCCAACCAGTTTTAGCTGGTTGCAATCTGCAAATCTCACCACTAGATGTCACCAAACCCCCCAAACTTGACACACTGTTCTTTGAAGTAAAGCGCAAGTACCTCAAAATGCTACTGAAGCACAGTGCTTGTAAGTGTTACTTTCCATCACTGGCGAGTGAGTTATTCAGGAAAAGATGGACTCCTGCCAGACTCATAGATGCATCTCAAAAACTCTGAAGTGACAGTGAAATATTTCAAGTCTTTTTTTATTTTAATTTTGATGATTATAGCTTACAGCTCACGAAAATGAAAAATACAGTACCTCAAAATATTAGAATATGACATAAGGCCAATTAAAAATGATTTATAATACAAAAAATATCAACCTTCTCAAAAGTAAAAAACCTATTGTGCATAGCCGATATAACAACTTGAAATGTCTTGAAAAATAAAGGAACGACATCGAACAGGTTGGCCAAGGTCATATGAAAGAAATATTGTGAGGGCTGTTAAGAAACATCTAAAAACAACAGTCAGTGACATCACCACTAACATCTATAGGGCGGGTGAAGGTATCACAATCCACTCACTGTTTGAAGAAGACTGCGAGAGGAGAAATACTGAGGCCACATCACAAGACGCAAACCACCCATGAGCAGCAAGAACCGGAAGGCCAGATTGGAATTTGCAAGGAAGTACAAAGATGAGCCACAAAAGTTCTGGGACAAAGTTTAATGGACTGATGACTTACTTACTTACTTAGGCCTTTAAATTCCCTGAAGAACAAAGGCCACTGACGAAACTCCTCCAATTCCATATTCTCCTCTTTAGGTCTCCCTTGCTTCCTCTTGCCTTGCAGGTTCCATGTTTGTGCATGTTTAATAATGGAGGTGTTTGGTCTTCTGAGTGTGTGGCCTATTCCAGTGGTTCTTGCTTAGTGAGATCCCACAAGTTCTCATTTGAGATGGTGTTGAGCCAGTAGATTCCAAGGAGGCGTCGGCGGCAGCGGTTGAGTTTGTTGAGTCTGGAGTTTGTTGCAGATGTTGGTGGTCATCTTCCAGGTTTCTGATCCGCAGAGTAGGGTGGGTTTGACATTTGAGTTGAAGGTTTGCAGTCTAGTTTTGAGTGATGTTTTTTCTTTCCAGATTTTATTTACCTGCCTATTTACCACCTCCTAACTGATTTTGATCCATGATTAATGGAGAGTTGTTCTTGTTGATGTGCATTACCTTGGTATTTGATGAGATGATTTTGAGTCTGAGTTCCTGCATCTGTTGGGAAGTATGTGCTAGGAGTGCTAAATCGTCCACACAGTCCAGGTCTTCTAGTTGTCCAGTCAAGCTCCACTGTATGCCGGTTCGGTTATTGCTGGTTACTTGCGTCATGGTCCAGTCTATGCAGAGGGGGAAGAGGAACCTGGAGAGCAATGAACTGATGAGACCAAGATTAATCTCTACCACAACATTCTCGGAACCCATCGGCTGTATTCGGCGTCTGACTTCCGGCAGACGGCGATACAGCCTCTGGGGGCAGTCCCAAGATTTCCGACTTCCGTTTATATATAAGTAAATATGCTGAACCATTGCGATGGATCCAGAGTTTGCAGTGACGCCAATTATGTTCCGCCTCGCTAGTTCACTGCACAGAGCGTTTAACCTGGCAACAACTGCAGCCGGCTCAGACGTGATTGGTCAATATCACGTAGACTACAAACAGCCTACAACCGCAAACCAGGGCTCTTCGCTCTTCTTCCAGAGGCAAGATCTCCGCGGCTGGCCTCCAGACTCATGTGGCGAAAGACCTGATCTGCTCATGATCCAGAACATACAGGCTCATCCGTGCAGAAGTGTCATGGCTCGGACTTGCATGGCTACCTCGGTAGCGGGTTCACTAACCTTTATTGACGATGCAACTCATGATGGCAGCAGCAGAATGAATTCAGAAGTCTACAGAGACATTTTGTCGGCCAATTTACAGAGAAACAAATCCAAACTGATCAGGAGGGACTTCATCAAGACCCAAAACACACTGCCAACACAACAAAGGACTTCATCAGGGACAAAGTGGAAGGTTTTAGACGGGCCGCATCAATTACTAGACCTTAAGCACCGGACCAAGTCCAGAATATATACAACTTTCTCACTTTCAGAAAAAAAATCTTGAACTATTTTACTACTTTCTAATTTCTTGAGATGCACCTGTTTTTCTGTACTCCCTCATCAATGGCTGCCTGCAAATGCAAAAACATTTGGATTAAGAAAGACAACACATGCATTCATTGATTCCTCTCTTTAGATACAGACCAACAGGTGACAGGTTTTGTTTGGCTGAGGTTCAAACTAGCAAAAACTTAACAACGCCTCTCTCCACCTGTCTTGTACGATGACGTGATGCGACACGAATGCAGCTGTGAGAGATGGCGCTCATTAATTACAGTGCATCATCTGTCAGCTCACAGGTTCAGTCGCTGACTGAGATTCATCTCATGTAAGTACATCGATTTTTCTTCTCTCATTAGTTTGAGTTTTGCACAAGGAAAGGGGTTCAGATCTGAAACTTCTACTGTAGATTTTGAGATTTAATCAAAGAAAAGGTTACATTGATTAGTTTCCTATCAAGGCAGTGACACATTGTGTCTGGAATATTTTCTATTTACAACTAATACTATTTAATCTAGAACAGCTGCTGAGGAGTGATCAGCCTCCTATATGCAGACGAGTAGACAAAAAAAACAAACCAGCTGTTGCTTTAAAAACTAAAATGACACCTTTTAATAAAGTTCTCCAGCATTTTGAAGTCTTTCCCAAACTTATAGGTTGAACTAATTTCATTAATGCACTGTTGTTTGCCGTGCCTTTAATTTTCCAGTCAGACTGGTTCAACTAAACATTAAACGGCACCTCCCTGTTTTCTTTCATTCAGTGCTGTGACATTAAAGAGATCATCTGTCACTGAGACGAACACTGCCGACACAAGATGGCCTTTTTTCAAATTCCAGAGGACGGTCAACGTAAGATCTCTTCCTCTGTCCATTCTCTCCTGTATGGTTGTTGTACATGTTTGTGCTTTATTCTTGAAACAGATTTATTTATTTGGCTCTTTCTTCTGATCCAACAGAAGACCCACTCGCTGGCTTCTTCCAAAACCCTGCAACAGGGGGGCAGGACTGCTCTGGGGGTGGCGACGGGGGCCATGGGCCTGGAGGCAGGCAGGATAAAGATGATCACCATGGAAGAGATGATTTCCAGAGAAGAGAAGATCGCCATGGAGGTGATCACGATGACCACCAGAGACGATGCAGTCCTGATCGTGATCGTGACCAGCGCAAGAGCAGCCACAGCCCTGACCGAGACCGTGACCAGCGCAGGAGCAGCCACAGCCCTGACCGAGACCGTGACCAGCGCAGGAGCCGCCACAGCCCTCACCGAGACCGTGACCAGCGCAGGAGCAGCCACAGCCCTGACCGTGACCGTGACCAGCGCAGGAGCAGCCACAGCCCTGACCGAGACCGTGACCAGCGCAGGAGCAGCCACAGCCCTGACCGAGACCAGGATCGGTGCAGGGACAGAGGCAGCCCTGATCGCCGTGGCCGTGACCGTGACCACAGCCCTCATCGTAGCGGAAGCCGCGGCCGCGACCACAGTGTTGGCAGCAATGGAAGCTGCGGCACTGACAGCGGCAGTGATGATGGGCACGGCGGTCGTCGCAAAAAAGGCGGGCGCAAGCATGGCCGCGGAGGTGGAGGTGGACGTAGACGTGGACGTGGATGTGGAGGTGGACGAGGACACTGGTGAATAGAGGTGAGATACAAATTTAATTAAATCATTTTCTCTAAATCAGCTTCTCATTCTAAGCGACAGGCTCTTGCATGAACAAAATATTTTCTCTAGCAGTTTTATTTATTTCAGTTGGAAAACATTTAAGCAGGACTTCTGTGTTGAATTGTCACGGTACCTGCGGTATAGTCTTTGTGTCAACGTAACCAACTCCGTACCCAAAGTCTTGTGTGTGATTTATCCTGGCTTCATAGGCGGTCGACCCTGTTGCAGGGTGTGATGCATTCTTTTATAAGGTGTGATTGGTTGTCTCTTTGTGAGCCTGCCAGGTGAGGAAATGAAATAAACTGCGTCACAATTTGAGACCAAAGTCTTCGCTGCTGCATTTTTACAGCTGACACATATCTCATAACAAGCTGAGAAAGAAAAGTCGATCCACAACTCTGGACTTTGATTCATTTTAAGGTGTCACACGTCAAGACGGAGCTCTGAACATCATCTTGTGTCTTTGTCTTTGTCTTCTTGCTGAACTGTTGTCTTGTGTTCCAGGCTGCAGATTCACTGACGACTACGCCTTGTGTGAAACTCAACCTGCCATTCAGCCATGAAAACATTTAACTCTGCATTTTTGCTCTTATATGAAATAAAATACTCTGAAGACATGAACTGAATGTCGTCTGTCGTACTTGTGTTTTCAAGCAGCTCTGAAGTGAGTCAGAGACTTCCTGTTTTAAAACTGAGTTTTTGAATGAATGGAGGATAAAGGACATTAAAGGTAGATCAGATAATGTTATTGTCCATGGTAGAGGCTCCTTTCTATTTCTTCTCAGACTAAATTTAACACAGTGCATGCAGTCTGGAGAATCAGCTAACACCCTCGGGTGGAGTGGCAGTTAGGCAGACAGGTGTGGATGGCGTAGCTCCGCCTCCTGTGCTCCAGGCGACAGGGTGAATTGAGGTCATTGAGTCACCTGAGTCTTTTGCCAAATTTTTATAGACGCTGTTGATGAAAGCAGGAGCAAAATATTCACATTTGAAGACGCTTTACGCCTTAAATGTCATAATTAAGGTTTGATTTCAGAGATTGTTTCATGGATAAACTCAAAGACTCGTGCAAGTAAGGTTTTTAAAACCTTAGGAAGACAGTAAACGTGTCACAGCTGACTGACGATACTTTAATTGAAGATAACAACGCAAACAGGCGGGAACGATTAGCAGGGAGACAAAGCGGGAACATGGGCAGGTAGAAGTAGAAGACACTGTTTACGGGTCCGCCCTCGACTTTGAGAAACACCCAGACTCAACAACCCTTTATTAGTCTGCACCTGGGTTATTGTCCACAAAACGAGGCTGCCATTTTCAGAACAAATAGAACAGGCTGCAGTGAGAGTGTCTTTCCGTGGGATATTTAAAAATATCCAAGACCCAAGATTTTTGTTGCTGAAGACCTGAGAAAAAGAGAAACGATCATAAGTTTAAGACAAATAACTTTTATTTGACAATACTAATAAATATCTAAAAGTGCAAACTACAGTGTAAAAATCATTAAAAAGTACTGTCGTGTAATTTAATTCAACCATTTCTTCATATGCAGGCAATGATCTCATTTCAAATGTCCTGCTGTGGATTTTGATACATGATGAAGGATGTTATGCAGAGATGATGTTTGTGAATGTGCTGCATGGTTTCGGCCACCAAGAGGCGCCATTTAGCAAGTATTGAAGAAGAGGTGGTAGAAGAAGAGCAGCTCCTGTGCAGTGGTTTGTCAGTGCAGTTTGGAGCAGTGACATAAGGGGGGCCAGGACCTTTATGCTTTAGGCTTACATTCACAGTGTCACGTTACGTGTTACCAAAATAAAGTGTTTATTGTTTTCATTTTTCATTCATCCACACTGATCCACTTCTGCCAGAGCATCAACAGAAATAACTATCTCCAGAAGCCATTATAAAGAAAGCAGCGGAGATAAGGAGCTGGCCTCTGGTTTGTTGTTTCCTCATTCTGGTGATCGGCACATTTGGGTGAAGTTGGTATATGTTGGATGTAACTTATTACTCTACACAGAGAGTAATATGGTAAAGTAACTTTCCATCCATTCATTTTCACCAGTCTGCCCCGGGGCCTCCGGCCAGTGGGACGTGCCCGAAACTCTTCCAACAGGAGGCGACCAGGAGGATTCTGATCAGATGCTGAACCACCTCAACTGACTCCTTGCAATGTGAAGAAGCAGCGGCTCTACTCCGAGCTCCTCCCCCTATCTCTAAAGCTGAACCCTGAAACCCATTCTTTCGGTCACTATCCAGAGCTCACGACCATAGCTGAGGGTTGGGACGTAGATGGACCAGGAAATCAAAAACTTTGGCCGATCCATCTCACGCTCCACTCTACCCTCACTCCTGAACAAGACCCCGAGATACTTAAACTCCCTCGCTTGAGGCAGTAACTCTCCCCCAACCCGGCAATCCACTGGTTTCCAGGAGAGAACCATGACCTCAGACTTGGAGGTGAAGACTCTCATTATGAACGCTTCACACTTGGCTGCAAACCATACCGTACCATATTGTTAAGTAACTTATTACTTTCAAATGAAGGTAACTAGTAATGAGAGTAACCTGTAAAACACTAATACATATAGTTAGTCACCTGTCACCTTTGGGTCTCAGGAGGAAAATACCCATCTACTGCCCAGAAATGTAATTAGAAAATAAAACTAATAAAGTTTTTTGTGACCCAAACAGATCATAGAATAAAGACCCGTCAGATCCCAGACTCGTCTTTAATCCGCTACCTCTTTAAATCTCCCCTCTGATTAAAAAAAAAAAACGGGTCCTCCTATCAGCCAATCATAAAGTCCAGAGGCCCGGGGATAGATCCATATCAGACAGCGTCACCACACTGACCTCTTCTTCCCTCCAGGATGCTCCTCTTCCTCGGCCTGTCCGTCTTCTTCTCCGCCAGCCTCTCCATGGAGATGAACCAGACCTCCAAGCTGCTGGCGGAGAGCGGAGAGCAGTGCTCGGCCTGCGACTTCCGGGAGCACAGCAAGCAGATGAGGCTCCACAGCATCAAGTCCCAGATCCTCAGCATCCTGCGGCTCGAGCAGGCTCCCAACATCAGCCGGGACATGATCCGCCAGCTGCTGCCCAAAGCGCCGCCTCTGACGCAGCTCCTGGACCAGTACGACCCGCGGGTGGAGGACGAGGACCACGCCACGACGGAGACCATCATCACATGGCCACCAAGCGTAACTACACCAAATCTCTTTTACAGTTTGACACTGTTTTTGTGTGTTTTGCGCCTCTGTGAGCGGCGTGTGTCAAAAGAGAAGCTCGTGTTCCGTGCGTAAATCTTATGCGTAAAGTTTGTGCGCGCAGGAAACGGTTGCAGTTTTGGCGCAAACGACCATGTAACCCACTGAACACAGAATATAATTACTTTGTGTAGTGTAATATTGGGCTTTAACTCTGAAAATCACCTTTTTTTTTATCTTGGATAATTAATAACAAGCACTGAACTTTTACACCAGTACTAGAAAAATGATGGATATTTATCATCCAACAACCTGTTGCTGTGTAACTGTTTTTATTTTAAGTCTGAATTAAAGTCACACAATCCAGTTTTATTAGGTGAAGATATTTAAATTAAATTTAAATGAGCAGGCACATATGAATATTAAAAAATATATATATTTTTTTATTTTTTATTTATTTTATTTTTAAAGAATAAATAAATAAAGATTTAATCCAATTTTCTATTTTGGCTAAAATGACACAATTTCAAAATATGACCTTTATCTTTAATTTAGCATTTCTCCCTTTATTTAATAAATCGTGTTCCAACTTTAAAACAGAAAATGCTAACAGTAATAAGATAAGGGCAATAAATAAAAAAAATAGAATAAATAATTAAATAAAATGACATTAAAAATAAATTCAATTAAACTATAAAAAGATTTTAATATATATTTTAAATATAATTTATTTATTTATTTTTTAAATGAGTGAATGGAAACCTTATTCAAAATCTCCATAAAGGGCTTCCAGGTCCTGTCAAAGGACTAACCAGAACTATTTTCAACCTAAACATCTTCCCTCATTCGCTCTGCTCTGGCCTGAGGACAGACGCAGGCGGTATGAGGTCTCATGGACAGACACCAGCCACTGAATGGCGATCATGGTCTAACTGACCTGGACGATGACGGAGCTGAAGGTCTGAGGACCGACCATCCATAGTTGATATTTTTGGGTGGTGCAAAATAGAAACTCTTAGATTGTACAAAATGCTCAGCAAATTATGAGATCGTTAGATTATTGTTTCTCAGGTGCTCATGTGAGGCACTCGAGGAAAAGTCGTGTTGTTATCAGAACATCAGGACTCAATATTCTGGGCCCTGTTGTACGATTCGATTTTGAAATCCCACATTTTTCTGTCCAGGATCAGCTGATCCATTTTTAGCGGAAAGATGGGACGTCCCATCCTTGTGAACACAATATCTCAGGAACGCTTCAATGGAATTCCTTTAAAATGCTTTTATTCTGGAGGCGACCTTCAACTCTTGATGAGGCAACGCTGTGCCAACTGCCTGTTACATGCATTGTCTGTTTTCAAAATACACTTCTGTTTTTACAGGAAATGTACAGTTTGCATACAGTCTCTTTCAAAATAAAAGCACTATGTCTGTGCAGCACCGCGAGTTGACGTTTTGACAAAAGCACGTGGTTGGGACTCGGAAAAAATGTTTCATCTGTTTCGTGCCGCGCAAACTATAATAGCAACGTGCTGCGTGTCATGCTGACGTTAAAGGACGTCTTTTTCGTCAGTGTTTAACGCTGCAAGTCACTGTCCAAGCGCCAGATTTCGATGTAAGGTAAGCTGAGGCTTTTAAACTTACTGTGTGCACAAACAGCACCTCAGCTTTCTTATCTCTATCTTATATGTCTGTACGAACGTTGGTCCAATCATTGTAAGCACAATTTCTCAGGAACACCTCAATGGAATTTATTCAAATTTGGCACAAACGTTCACTTGGTAGTTTTAAAACATGTTGGATGATCACATCAGTTCATCACACCAAAGCTAAATGTTCCGTCTGTTCTGTCTGATCTAAGATAATTAAACATTTAAATGATTTCTTCCAGCTAACACGATCACCCAGGACGAGTTGTCCTCCTGCTGCGTGTTCAGCCTCAGTCCGAAGATCCAACCCAAAAACATCTTGCGCGCTCAGCTGTGGGTTCACCTGCGGCCGGCCGACATGGTCACCACCGTCTTCTGCAGATCTCCGCCTCAAACTGGGCAAGGAGGAAACAACACCAGAGTCAGAGTCCGCTCGCTGAAGATCGACACCGACGCCGGCGCCGGCTCCTGGCAGAGCATTGACATCAAGCCTCTGCTGCAGGCTTGGCTGCGCCAACCGGAGACCAACTACGGGATTGAGATCAACGCCTACGACTCCAATGGAGAAGATCTGGCCGTCACGTCAGCAGAGCCTGGAGAGGAAGGACTGGTGAGTGAACCACAAATCAACCTATTAACTCACAACTTCAAAACGACACTGGTAGTTTACTGAAGAGCTGATCTCCATGCTTTGCTTTGGCAATGCCATTATTGGCCTAATGAGAACAGCCATTTTCTGAGACAAAAAAGAGAACATCCCTAGAAAAACCAGAACGTGTGGCAACCAATAGGGACAAATCCACCGGGTACAGCTGTGACGGTGAGCATTTTGCCTGCCAGTTCTGTAGACTTGCAGGTTTTCCTTGATATTTGTGCTTGACAGAACTGCGACAGGTTGGACGCAGGTGCTTTGTTGCATGACCATTTTCATTTCCTTTCCAGCAACCGTTCATCGAAGTGAAGATCCTCGACAGTCCCAAGAGATCCCGCCGCGACTCGGGCCTCAACTGCGACGAGGAGTCCGCGGAGACCCGCTGCTGCCGCTACCCGCTCACCGTCGACTTCGAGGAGTTCGGCTGGGACTGGATCATCGCGCCCAAACGCTACCGGGCCAACTACTGCTCGGGGGAGTGCGAGTTCATGCACCTGCAGCAGTACCCGCACGCACACCTGGTGAACAAGGCCAACCCGCGGGGCACGGCGGGGCCCTGCTGCACGCCCACCAAGATGTCACCCATCAACATGCTCTACTTCAACCGCAAGGAGCAGATTATCTACGGGAAGATCCCGTCCATGGTGGTGGACCACTGCGGCTGCTCCTGAGGGAACCCCGGCGTCTGCAGGACTTAAGGTTGAACGTAAAGCTTTATTTTAAAAACCTATAGACCCAGTGACGTCCCGCCTGTGGAAGAGATTTATTCTCAAGGACTGGACTCTTAAAGTTGGTTTTAGTTTTATACTTTGTGCTTTTATACAAAAAAACAGTTTAGATATCAGACAGAACATGATAGGAACAGCAGATATCACTCTGAAGGATCAACTTCTGAAAAATGAAAAGCAGTGAGCATTACGTTTAGACATTACAGTAACATGACATACCCACAAGGTGTAATTCAGACCATAAACAGTGGGGGGGGGCAGTACATCAGGATGACAAGTGAGGTTTGCAGTAGCAACATATACTCAAAGAACAGTTCGTATGATATCCTACGAATTTGTACCCCACGACTGATGTCACATTCCTAACGTACATAATAAGCGTAGAGTTATGGAGGTTAGGTTTAGGAAAAGACACGTGAAGAGGACGTACCTTAAGTGACTCAAAGTTCACAGGGATCCGAACACGCGACTCCAGGGGAAGGTCTTGGGTGAACATCTGCAATTCGAATTTTCGCGTCAGGTTACCTGCGCAAATGTTAACGCTAGAATATTTTGTGTTAACTCTTGCTATTGAGGCGTGAATTGTTTGCCGAAGTTCAGATTTTTCAACTCTTGCAAATAAGTGTTTCACGTGGAATAATCCTACTCGCTTCGGTCACGCTGCTTAATTCATGCCACTTGGCAGGAATTCACGGCTACTCTTGGGTGGGTCACAAAAACGTGGACTTTACCCCTGGATGTGCTTGTTCGGAGTGAACTCCAAGTAATTTTAAGGTTCGTCCTTACCATGTTTTTTTTTTTTTCCAAACCTAACCTCTGTATGTTAAAGGGATTGTGAACACAAAAATGTAAATTCAGCCATTATCTACTCACCCATATGTCGAGGGAGGCTCAGGTGAAGTTTTAGAGTCCTCACATCACTTGCAGAGATCCAAGGGGAGAGGAGGTAGCAACACAACTCCACCTAATAAAAAGTTGTTTGGAAAAACATCATTGAACTCTGTTTTTAGTCTCATTGTAGCCTTGTAGCTAGCTTTTTATGTCGGGGCTTCAGGACACTTGGATCACTACGGACGAGCAGTACGGAGATATTTTGTGGTTTCAATTATGTGTTTTTGGACGTTTGAATCTGGGGCGTCATCAGCCTCCATTAGGTGGAGTTGTGGCTGAATTTTCAATTTTGGGTGCACTATCCCTTTAAGGACGAAACTATTACTAATATTTCGTAGGATATCATACGTCACAATATAGTCACACTCTCGAGTATCAGCATGTTTAGCAACGCAGTATATTTTTGTTCTCACCAGCTGCTCGCCTGTGTGTAGTTCGTTTTTACCTGTGTCTGTAGCCCGTGGATTTAAACATATGTAGAGCTGTTACACAACTTTTTGTGGGTTACCTGACCCAACGCAGGACTCTGATATCTATGATATCTAACAAATTAGCACCCCTCGAATGACATTAAGTGCTTAACGCGAAGTTACATAAGTTAAAATTTACAAAGTTCACTTGGTATCATGATTCCAAACACCGGTCTCCTTGGGAAAGTGTTTTGTGACCCATCCACCACCCTAGCCTGCCTTTTTTACGCAGACTTTTGCTCTTTATACGACTTCCGTCTTTACTTCCGTCAACGCATTGGACACATGAATAACTGGCTCATGATTCTGTAGGTAACATACGAGTTGTAGTTTACTTTTCATAGGTATATGCAACAATGCAACCCCCCTCAACCTTAACCCTAACCCTACTCGTGACCTTTTTCATTTTGACGGTAAGCCACCACAACTCTACCATAACCCAACATTGCCGTCCAATATCACCTCCGCTACGACCACAGATTGGACAAAGACCCCGCCCCCTCAGTCACCCCATCACACAGCCACCACCCACTCAAAAATATAATTGGACATGTCTCTTCCTTGGTCCTCAGGTCTGGTGGTCTACCCTTTGCTTGGGGATCGAATCCGACCCTCCGAGCGGAGGAGCTAAACTTTTCCACATGGCCATGGCATACACCTGAAGCCCAAACCCTAACCCTAACCTGGCATGTGACATACTTGTGAAGTTTTTCTAAACCTAGCCAAGTAGCTGAGGTGACTGGTGGTATTTTATGTAACAGAAAGCTGCCATTCACATGATGGGCATCGACTGAAGTAGACAAAGGTATCAAATCAAGAAATCTATTGGTATCAGTGTCACTTTAAAGGTACTGATACTGATATTGCATTTTTTTTAAACCTACCCACCCTACTAGTTGGTAAACTTAATCCCCTTGGTGGACACAAAGCACGCAGGCAACAGTGCAACACTTGTGTATCCATACATGTCGCTAAGAGTCAGTTCAGAGTCTGTTTCAACAATGAAAACTCATGGAAGCAGATATATTTAAAAACTATTTGATGAACAGGCTCCTGCTGCTTCCTGTCCTCCTGTCTTATGAAAACGTGTCCTGATTTGAGCCCTGACCAGAACAAACCCCGCAGGGCGTCTTCCATGTGCGCCTTTATTTTGAAAAACACGAACCTAATGACTCTCAGCCGACACATCGGCCTTCTCTGTCCCAAAGCTTGTTTGCAAACTCCTCGCTGTGATTTGTTCTCAGGACGAGATGGAGGGAAAAGTTGTCAACAATGTTGTAACTGTGAGACGGCGTCCCTGCCCTCCCTCATCATGTCACGAGTATGTAGAGTGAGGTGACGATCCTGCAAACAAGATGAGGACCTGCTCATATAGACGCAGCCACACTGGAAGATAAAGGTGTCACACAATCATTTTCCTTGGTTATAGTGACGTATATAGAGTGGAGCAGCATCTAGTGGACATTAGAGGGACTGCAGCTGCAGACAGTATTCACCTGTAGAGTGTGTTCAGCCCTGCTGCCAGAAAATATGATGGTATTTCCGCAAACTACTAATACATCACATGTGTGTGTTATTTTGTAGCAGATATGTTTATGCTTCAACAATGCTGTGGTTTACGCGTGGTTCGGTTTAGGCACAAATTCCACTTGGTCATGGTTAGGGTTAGGAGAAGTCATGTTTGGGCTTAAATTACCCAGCACAATCATGGCTGGAGAAGCTATTCATGTCTCTGTAAAAAACAGCTGCGCTTTGTGGCACTGTTGCGGCAGGAAATGCAGCAATGTCTTGATAAGAACAGCCACTTTTGCAGCACTGTACCAGTTGGAAATGCAGCAATGTTTCGCTAAAAAACAACTGCATTTCATGCTGTTATCCTGGCAGGATGTGCATTGATGTCTCAGTAAAAACAGCCACTTTTGTGGCACTGTCCTGGCAGGAAACACAGCCTTTTGTGGCACTATCCCTTCAGGGAATGCAGGGATGTCTTGGTGAAAAACAACTGTTTTTTGTGGCACCATCCTGGCAGGAAATGCAGTTATGTCTCAGTAAAAACAGCCACTTTTGTGGCACCATGCCAGTTGGAAATGCAGCAATGTCTCAGTAAAAAACAACTGCTTTTTGTAGCTCTATCCTGGCAGGAAATGCAGGGATGTCTTGGTAAATAACAGCTGCTTTTTGTGACACTGTCCCAGTTGGAAATGCAGCAATGTCTCGGTAAAAAAACAACCGTTTTTTGTGGCACTAGCCCGGCAGGAAATGCATCGATTTACCAGTAAAAACCGCCACTTTTTGTGACACTATCCCAGTTGGAAATGCAGCAATGTCTCTGTAAAAATCAACTGCTTTTTGTGGCACTATTGTGGCAGCAAATGCAGTTATGTCTCAGTAAAAACTGCCACTTTTGTGACACTATGTGCAGCGATTCCTCGGTAAAAAAAACAACTGCTTTTATCGGCACTCTCCTGGCAGGAAATGCACCAATGTCTCAGTAAAAACAGCTATTTTTTGTGGCACTATCCCAGCAGGAAATGCATCAATTTATCAGAAAAAAATGCTACTTTCTGTGACAATATCCCAGTTGAAAAGGCAGCAATGTCTCAATAAAAATCAGTTGCTTTTAGTGGCACCTCTCCGGCAGGAAATGCATTGATTTCTCTGTAAAAAACAACTGCATTTTGTAGCGCTATCCCAGCAAGAAAATGCAGTGATGTCTCAGTAAAAACAGCCACTTTTGTGACACTATATGCAGCGATTTCTCGGTAAAGAACAAATGCTTTTATCAGCACTTTCCTGGCAGGAAATGCAGCGATGTCTCGGTACAAACCCAACCACGTTTCGTGGCACTATCTCGGGAGGAAACGCAGTGATGTCTGGATAAAAAACTCCCAGCTGCTGGAAACGCAGCAGTGAGTCGCTACAAAGCAACTGGTTTTGTTGTTTGTTGGTCTTTAACAGTGGTCTGCAGCGTGGCAGGTGTCACACCATCCATCATCCACCATCCCCTGCACCTCCAGATGAGTCAGCTCATATGCTACGTCACTTTAGAAGCGTTGAAACGATGTGTATGAAACACACAAATGTGAAGTGTTCATGGTTTGCAGGAACATGGCTGGGCTGCGTTTATAGGTGGTGAAAAACAAATAATGTTATGCTGCTGCAGCTTTTATCTCTGCGTTGTTTCTCACATCTTATGAATCATCACTGGAGTGTAAAATAGTGCACAAACAGCCAGGAGAGTTTTGGATCCATCAGCCAATTACAACGTGAGGGCAGGAACTGTGATCTCAGAGGGAGGTTTGATCTGATTTCAGAGCCGAGTGCAGATGTCCTGACTGTTGTTGTGCTTCACGGGGGTTTCTGACCCAAAAGTCTTTGTTCTGCTGTTGGAACGGACGTCCGCGAGTGCCACAGTCGCGCGTTTGTGAGATTCTGCAGTGAACAGAATGTCCATCCGAGTTGTTTGGTGCACTCTGGTTTGCTTCCCTGCAGAAAGCAAGGTCAGGCCATCGAGCAGTTTGATTGTTTCATCTCCTCTGGAGGAGACAAAAAAAGTTTTTACTCACAGTGTGTGTGCACACACTCAACGCCAGCAAGCAAAACGTCATGTTGCTGCATTTGTGTTGATGGTGAGGAGGAGACGTGACGCGCACTGAGGGACAGTGAAGAAGCCGAATTATCCACAGAGGTCTCTTCCTCTCCAGAATAAATAGACGTGGATGTTAAAGCAGGTAAAAACACTCAATGAAGCAGTTTCAAGTTTAAAATCAGTGTTTCTTCCATGCTGTTCGGCATGTCGGAGACGTGCAGGAGGTTTTTACCGGGAGCCGAATTATCCGAACAAACAGACCAAGTGATTTAAATCAGCGAAAACACGAATGAAGCAGTTTCACGTTAAAGAAAAAACAATTTCACATTTTAAAAAATGAATTGCATCGAATGTTTCTACTGTTCTCCTTCATCGGAAATCAAGACACCTGCTGTACGAATGAATCTTATTTTCAGGTCATTATACCAGAAAGAAAATATAATATATTCCATTTCCATATATCCCCCTGAATCCTCCACACTGGAGCTTGAACATGTGACTTTCATGTCACATTATCACGTCACAGTGTTTGCTGTGATCCTGAAAATATTTCAAGCACGTGTCGAGTTGATTTTCTCACAGAATGTTTCTAGCCTGGACTGAAAGCAGTGGTTGCATGCGGTGGGAAGTGTGTGGTGAAGCAGGGTTAAACACATAAATGGTCCTTCTAGTGACAACTGTCAGACCCAAAGGATTCTGGGTAATGATGTCCTTCACACATATATATTAAAAAAATGTTATTTATTTGTGCCACCAGGTGGCGCCAGAGTGCAGTTTCTAAATTGAGAAACACGACCTTGATGTCGCCTGTGTGCTCTAGATATTTACATCTGGTTTGTGCATGTATATGAACAATCATGAATGTGCTGTACATGATTTAATTCGGACCATTTACTCATATATATGCATGGATATCAGTATGATTACGTGTTTTGTGATGTGTTGGTGAGTTGACTAACAGGCTCGGGTGTAAATTGTTGTTGATTAACATTTGCTTTGTATTTTCTCTGCTGCATTAAACAACAAGAACAACTCTACAGATCAGTTTCTGGCTCTCTGACACTTCAGATCATCTTCTTATGACCATTAGAAATGTATATAGCATATACACTCAGTGGCCACTTTATTAGGGACACCTTGCTGGCACCAGGTTGGACTCCCTCTTTAGTTCTTGGTGTCACAGATTCAACAAGGTGCTGGAAACATTCCTCACAGATGTTGGTTCATATTGACACGATGACATCACACAGTTGGTCCATGATGAGAATCTCCCGTTCCAGCACATCCCAAAGCTGCTCTATTGGACTGAGATCTGGTGAATTACATTTTGGTGGTATTGGTCAAAGATCAGTGTGACCTCGTCTGTCTCATTCTTCTGAATGCGATATCTTGCCTTGAGGGAATTTAAATAAAATTTGGCACAAACGTTCCCTTGGACTCAGCGATTAATTGGTTCGATTTTGGTGGTCAAAGGTCAAGATCTGTGTGACCTTATCTGTCGCATTTTTGTGAACATGATATCTCAAAAATACCGTCAGGGAGTTCCTTCAGATTTGGCACAAACGTTCACTTGGACTCAATGATGGACTGATTAGATTTTGGTGGTCAAAGGTCAACTACGTCTCAATTTCTGGCATTTTCATATGGAGATAGATTTGTGTCAGTGTTATTTGTAGGAGAATATCTACAATCTGTGTGTAAATATATAATCTTTAAGCATATAATAACTTGCACAAGAACAAAAAAGGTTTAGAAACTCAGTAGATAAATAAATAAATGCAAAGTGCAATCAGTAAAATTAAAGCATAATCGACTAGTACAAAAAGTATTTGTAAACTCAAAAATTAAATAAATAAAGTTGCAATTAAAAAAACATTTTCAATATATGGAGATTTGTGTCAGTATTATTTGTGTGAGAATATCTGTGTGCAAATGTGTGATTTATTAATATAAAATAACTTCCATAAACACAAAAAATTCGCAAAGTAAAAAAAATCGTAAATGTGTAATTTATTAATATATAATAATTTCCACAAACACAAAAAAATTTGCAAAGTAAAAAAAAATCGTAAATGTGTAATTTATTACTATAAAATAACTTCCACAAACCCAAAAACATTTGCAAAGTAAAAGAAATCGTAAATGTGTAATTTATTATATAACTTCCACAAACACAAAAAAATTTGCAAAGTAAAAAAAATCGTAAATGTGTAATTTATTAACATAAAATAAATTTGACCAAAAAAACAAAACAAAACCCAAACAAAACAAAAACAGTAACAAGCAACACATCTTTACATCCCAGAGGTGCTCTGCTGGATTGAACAGGTGTACCTAATAAAGCGGCCGGTGAGTGTAAATGCAGTTATAGGATATTATTATTATTGTTACTGGGGCCAAATGTTTGTTGTCCAACATTTATTGTTAGTAAATAAAATCACATGTTCAGGAAATATTTCTTATGATCTTATTACTGGACAAAGTAACTTTAATGAGGTGCAGTGATTGTGTGTTGCAGGTTAAGTTTCAGTTTCAGAGCCGGACGACTTTGTGCAGCTTCTTTCTCTTTCTCTGAAAACACGTGGTCACTGGAAGCTCTTCCCGTCACCGCCTCTCCTCCCCTGGAGCCCACACTGTGTCGCTTTCAATCATGGAAACAATATTTTCCACACAATCAAAAACTTATTCTGAAAGACAAAACACCTCCACACATGTTTATTCCTGTTTGTGCGCCCACGCTCACAAACAAACAAGACAAACAAGCTGCGCGTGTGTGTTATTGTGGGCACACCTGCTAACTCACGGAACAGCCGGGATCCGTCCGTCTGATTGGCTGTCGCAATCAAAGGGGCGGGCACATGGCAGGAAACATAAGCGGCGATTGGCTGACGCAGTTTCCGTCCACTTCCAGCAGGAAGCTGAGCCGCAGCGTCGCACAGTTTGGAAAATCTTCTGTGTCCCGTGAGCGAGCTCCTGTCACACACCTGTCACACCTCACCTGTTCGCCTCACCTGACAGTAAAGGTAAGTTTAATATCGTGTCCTCGCGCGGTGATGTAACGTCTGTTCTCACGTGTCTGTAAAACTGAATCTGAACTTGCTCGTCGAGTAAAGAAAACAACCATGTTAAAAGCATTAAATGTCAGTTTTACGTCGCTGTGTGTCACCTAAGTATCCGCTAAACCGAGCAGCAGATACTTTAATGCAAAATCAACTTCTCTAAAGTGGTTAACTGTCTCCGTCACCGCCCACTAACTCGAGCCCGACACGTTAGCGAGTCACTGCCGAGCTGCACCAAATGTTGTCTCTTCACTTAATGTGATGCAGCAGGTGAACAAACTGTCCGCCGAATCCACTGCTGGAATATAAGCGTTCAGCTGAGGTGTTGGGTGTGAGGCTGTGACGCAGCGCTTTATGTCAGTCTGCAAGAAAAGCTTCAAAAGTCACATTTCCGGACGAACTTTGGTTTCGCGACACAAGGAAAGGTGAGTTCACGGGATGATTCCTGCTGTGGGACATTTGTGCACTGACGCAGGAGAGGCGGTGATGGCAGGGAGGGAGAAACGAAACCTATCTGCCTCTCATCCTGCACCCACCTGTGTCAGCTCGTTCTGCAAATGACTTCACAATTTCTGGCATTTTGATATGGAGATACATTCGTGTCAGTGTTATTTGTAGGAGAATATCTACAATCTGTGTGTAAATATATAATCTTTACGTATATAATAACTTGCACAAGAGCAAAAAAGGTTTGGAAACTCAATAGATGAATAAATAAATATATGCAAAAGTGCAATTTGTAAAATTAAAGCATCATCTGCTGGTACATAAAGTATTTGTAAACTCAAAAATTAAATAAATAAATAAAGTTGCAATTAAAAAACAAATCTTCCAACACTCGAAATATGGAGATAGATTTGTGTCAGTATAATTAGTGCGAGAATATCAACAATCTATGTGTAAATGTGAAATCTGTTACTATAAAATAACTTCCACAAACATATTTGTAAAGTAACAAAAAAATTCTAAATGTAATTTATTAATATGAAATATCTTCCACTGACACAAATAATTCGTAAATAAAAAAATCGTAAATGTAATTTATTAATATGTAATGACCCACAAACACAAAAAAATCGTAAAGTAAAAAAAATGGTAAATGTGTAATTTATTAATATATAATAACTTCCACAAACACAAAAAAGGTTTGTAAACTAAAAAAAACTATTTTGCAATTATAAAACAAATCTGCACATACACAAATTCCACAAAAAAACAAACAAAAAACGTGTAAAATGTAAATACACAAACGTAGAAAACTCACAAATATTTGAAAGTTGTAAATGTGAGAATAATATTCACATATGCTTTTTTTTTATTTGTGAGTGAATTAATATTTAAACTGTTGTTGTTTTTTTTGTATTTGTGTATTTGTTTTTAATTTACGGGTTGTCGATTTCACACGAATATTACTGAGACAAATTTATCGCCACAATCTGACCAAAATTGAATGTTTAATTTTTTTTATTTATTTATTTTCTTTTTAATGTTGACTCATTAATCTTGCTCTGTTGCCTCAAATACATTTATTTTCACTCCACTCATTTCCTATTGTTTTATAAACTTCTTTTCCTTACATATGTATTTATATTTTATTTATTGTAAATATACAAACTTAACATTTTTGTTAAAGAACTTATCTTTGCCAGTTTATAATAAAAATCAATATGGTAATATTGACTTTAAGAAATAGAAAATAAGGTTTAATGCAGCTGTAACTTTCAGTACAATAGTTTTAATCTTTGGAAATGCAAGAACAAGTGAAAATCAGCTGCTCAATGATTATACTGGGGGCTGATGGTGAGTGGAGCAAATCCACCGGCACATGTTTCCAACATCCGGCTGATGAATGGAGCTGATTTTGTTCCCTGGAATCTCTTGACTCTTGTTTTTTTCAAATTTCCTATGAAAAGAGCAGTGAACAGATCTTGAAACTGAAAGAAGAGGAAACACAGCTCATAAATATTATCCAGTCAGCATCTCTGACTTCCGATGTTCATTCTCTGTAAACAAGCGGCTGGTTTGGTGTCGTACAGGACGAGAGGAGCAGTGCGAAACACTGATTTCTTTCCAGGTGTAGAGCTCCCTGACCTTTGACCTCTGTGCACCGTGAGGGGCGAAGCGTGGAAAAGAGATTAGCTCATCGAATCGCTGCATATTTCTCATGTTTTGAAGGAATTACAAGTTGTTAAGGGATCAGATGAAACTTAATTGATTCCCGTGGGAGGCTGCAGAGCAAACAGTGACACAATACAACAGAAATATAATAGTTCTAACATTATTTATACAGCACCTTTTTAAAAACAAGGTTTCCAAAGTGCTTTGTCAAGCAGAGCAAAAGCAAAAGCGAGATACTCAAAAGGCGACGTAACGGCAGACAGCCAAACAGTCCCAACAAACAGCAAGACTGACGTAGATTAAAGATGAAGTTAAAACAAAAAATGCAAAGAAAGCACAATAAAATAAAAAGACCAAAAACAGCAAAAGCAATAAAACAACAAAATCAAAAGTAAATTAAAGTACGACATTACATAAAATAAATGTATAACAATAACTTGAATGAGAAATAACTCAAAAAGACTATTTAATTCTTTAATTCTAAAATAATGCCTTAATATGCATTAGTATGTCTTAAATCAGTCTTTTAAAAGTCTTAAAATGCGAAGACATGGGAGGTAGGATAAAATCTCAAAATATTTAGACACGACTGTTTTTATCGGAAATAATTTACTGCATTCCCCACACACTTTTGGTTATTGTAAAATTTGACATATTTAATTCAGAGTGGCGTTT
Organism: Epinephelus cyanopodus; assembly: GCA_026686955.1. Lineage (NCBI taxonomy): Eukaryota > Metazoa > Chordata > Actinopteri > Perciformes > Serranidae > Epinephelus > Epinephelus cyanopodus. The sequence continues at coordinate 17,923,872 of CM048937.1, read as the reverse complement.
AAAGTCTTAAAAAAAACCTTTATGTGTCTTAAGAAGTCTTTTTAAAAAAAAAAAAATCGAAATCTAAGGTCTCAAAAAAAATTTAATGTCATAGAAAAACTTTAAATGCCTTTAATAAAGTCTTAAAAAATCTAAAGTCTCAAAAAATATTTTAAAGTCTTAAAAAAATCTTTAAATGTTTTTATAATAATGAGTTTTCATAGTTAGGTAAAAACCCAAATCGCCCTTTTCAGAGCCTAATTGATAAATCTGTGATAAGGGGCCATATTTAAGAGATCCTTTGTGTTTATGGTTGAAAATCAAAGATCAGATCATTGTCAGATTTTCTTAGTGCAGCGTGAGTGAGGCTGTAGTTTCTCATGAAGCTGCTCTCATTCACCAGAAGATGGCGCAGTGGTGCCAACTCCAGATGCTGGACTGCAAGTACCTGGAGCAGGTGGACCAGCTGTACGACGACTCGTTCCCCATGGACATCCGACAGTACCTGAGCAAGTGGATCGAGAGCATCGACTGGTGAGGGGACAGACACTGAGGGATGGGCCGATTAGTTAAATAAATTGAAAAGTTTTGTATTTTGGACGAATGTTTGGACAAAAGAGACGCCTGAAGAGGTCGCAGATGTCGACTTTTCTGTGTTTGTATCTTTGAAAACCAAATGCCTTATGGGCTCTACATTTTATCGTTGGAACAACTTTAATAGATTCATGAAAGTAGTAGCTCTATTGTCTTTGCCTCCTCAGGGACACGGTGGCGATACAGGACTCTCTGGCCACCGTTCGCTTCCACGACCTCCTGGCTCAGCTGGACGACCAACACAGCCGCTTCGCCCTGGAGAACAACTTCCTGCTGCAGCACAACATCCGCAAGATCAAGAGGAACCTGCAGGTACGAACGAAGCCAGTCGAACCAGAGACGTTAATCTTTGTTCTAAGTCGTAACTTAAACTCTGGGTGTCTCTGCAGGATCGGTTCCAGGAAGATCCGGTCCACATGGCCATGATCATCTCCAGGAACCTGAAGGAGGAGCAGAAGATCCTCGCCACTGCCAAGAGCGTAGAGGTAGAACACACAAAATGCACATTGGCCCGTCTAGACCTTTCTGTCATCCAGTGTTTTTAACATAAGCTATAATCTCATTATTACGATCTGTTAAATCATTTTAGAAATCTGCTCAGTTTGTCAGCAGAACGTGCAAAAAACAGGGAAGTCCATCTACAGACAAGGAAACAATGTGGAGAATAGAGTTTCCCTGAATAAAGTCATGATGGATAAATACTTACCTTATTTATCTTCACGTCTGCAGCAGGAGAGGGAGGGGACAGAGTCGGCGATGGTGGTGGAGAAACAGAAGCTGGACAACAAAGGAGATGAAAGAGAGAGTGCAGGTGACACGGCGTGGAAGAACACGTCATGTGACGCGTACAGACGAAACATGGTCGAGCAGAAGTCGTCAGGGTGGTTACAATGTCTTCTCTTCGTCTTCTTCAGGTGGCGGATCAGAACATTAAGAACCTTGAAGATCTGCAGGACGAGTACGACTTCAAAGCCAACACGCTGAAGAGCAGAGGTGAGAATGTTTGTGTTGAAGGTGTTATCTGGGCGACCGGAGGTCACAGTGAGAGAACACTGTCTACAACAAGACAGCAGAACTTGCAGCAACAGCTAAGCCCCGCCCACCTAAAAATTTGTGTTTGTGCAGAGAACGAAGTGAACGGCATGACAGCAAAGGAGCTGGAGAAAGAGAAGCTGGTGGTCGGGAGGATGTGCTTCGAACTGAAAGCCAAACGACAGGTGGGCAGACACAGGCGTGTTGAACCCTGACACAGGACAGCTTAGTTTGATCCCCAAACACACATTAAACACACTAAACACACAGTAAACATGGCTTAATAGAGACCGTTTCAAAACAAGTACACAAATCAGCTTCACTATAACTCGCAGCATTCACAGACAAACACTTGTCTTTATCTGGACACATTTTCCCCACAAATACAACATGCTAACGTTATTAGCACAAGCCTATGGCATTTTACATTGTATAAATTAGCCTAGCAGCTAGTGGACTTTCAGGGACAACAGCAACATTTAACAAAAGTAATGTTACAAAATTCAGCTCCGTGTCAACTCACAAGGTTCACTGACAAACAACTCTTATACTAAGCTCTCTCTCTCTCTCTCTCTCTCTCTCTCTCTCTCTCTCTCTCTCTCTCTCTCTCTCTCTCTCAGGACGTGGTGGTTCAGCTCAGCGACCCTCAACGTCACCCAGGCGCTGCTGTCAGACCTGATCTCTGAGGAGCTGCCTGAGTGGAAGCAGCGGCAGCAGATCGCCTGTATCGGAGGGCCGCCCAACGCCTGCGTCGACCAGCTGCAGAACTGGTGAGACTTCCTGTCGTCCAGCAGCCCTAACACAACAAACAAACAACAAACAACAAACAACAACAACAGAATCTTTGCTTCACTGTCTTCTTCTCATTTATCCTCTGATACTCTTCCTCCTCTTCCTGCATCTCCTCCTCATCCTCTTCATCCATGTTCTCCTCCTCCTCTCTGTGTGTCTTTCTCCTCTGCCTCCTTCTCCTTCCTACATTTCCTGGCCCTCCTGTGTTTCTTCCTGCTCCAACTGTCTCCTCCTTTTCCTCCTACTGCATCCCTTCATACTCCTCCTCCATCTGCATATCCTCCTCCTCATTCTCCCTCTTCTGTATCTCCTTCTCCTGTGTCTCCTGCTCCTGTGTCTCCTCTTCCTGCATCTCCTCGACCTCCTGTGTCTCCTCCTCTTCTTCCTACTGCGTCCCTTCCTGCATCTCTTCCTTCTGAGTCTCCTCCTCCCACTCCTCCTCCTCCTTTGGCATCTCCTCATTCTCCCTCTCCTGTATTTCCTCCTCCTGTGTCTCCTCCTCCCCCTCTTCCTGCATCTCCTCCTTCTGTGTCTCCTCATTCTTCCTCTCCTGTATCTCCTTCTCCTGTATATCCTCATGTGTCTCCTCCTCTTCGTTCCACTGCGTCCCTTCCTACTCCTCCTCTTGTGGCTCCCCCTCCTTCTCCTCCTCCTCTGGCATCTCCATCTACTTCCCCTCTTCTTGCGTCTCCTCATTGTCGTCCTCCTGCCTCTCCTCCTCCTTCTTCTACTGCGTCCCCTCCTACTCCGTCTGCATCTCTTCCTCCTCCTCCTCCTCTTCCTCTTCCTCCCCCTCTTCATCCATGTTGTTCTCTCCTGCTCCTGCTCCTCCTCAGGTTCACGGCAGTAGCGGAGAGTCTGCAGCAGGTGCGTCAGCACCTGAAGAAGCTGCAGGAGCTGGAGCAGAAGTTCACGTACGACAGCGACCCCATCACACAGAAGGCCTTGGAGCGCGCCCTGGACCTCCTCAAGAACCTCCTCTCCAAGTACGGAACCTCCTGCACTGATCACCTTCATGTGTAATTAAAGGTACCAAACAATGACGTGTGTGTGTGTGTGTGTGTGTGTGTACAGCTCCCTGGTGGTGGAGAGGCAGCCCTGCATGCCCACTCACCCTCAGAGGCCTCTGGTGAAGACAGGCGTCCAGTTCACAGTCAAGCTGCGGTGAGAGACACAAATCTGAGCGTCCCGTCATCAGGACGCAAGACGTCCTCACATTTTTATACACACATATATTTGTGTCTTCTTCTCCGTCGTCTGTAACTTCCTGTTTTCGTTGCAGGTTCCTGGTGAAGCTGCACGAGTTTAACTACCAGCTCAAAGTCAAGGCTCTGTTTGACAAGTAAGCTGCGTTCAACAGCTCGTGTCACCTGCTGCTCATAACTGTTGAAAAATTGCTAAATCACTTTGTCTTCTGCTCCTCAGAGACGTGAGAAGAAAGGGTACGTCTCTAAACCATGGACAACATCTCGTACTTTGATTAGTTATTAATTAAACTAATTAAATTAATTAAATTATCTGTCGTCAGGTTTCGTAAGTTTAACATTTTAGGCACAAACACCAAAGTCATGAACATGGAGGAGTCGAACGGCAGCCTGGCAGCAGAGTTCAGACACTTGGTGAGACTTTCATATGTTGTATAGCTTGTTGATAAACCTGCATGTGTGTGTGTGTGTTGCCTTAACTTCTCTTCACTCTTCACGCAGCAACTGAAGGAGCAGAAAGTTGCCGGCAACCGAACAAACGAGTCGTCTTCTGTTTGTCTCACCTCAGCTGTTTTTTTTGCAGCAGTAATATACATGTGTGTTGTGTAGTTTTAAGCTCTGTGTGTGTGTGTGTGTGTGTGTGTGTGTGTGTGTGTGTGTGTGTGTGTGTGTGTGTGCACGTGCAGGGTCCTCTGATCGTCACTGAGGAGCTTCACTCACTCAGCTTCGAGTCGGAGCTGCAGCTCAACCAGTCGGGACTCGACATCAAACTGGAGGTGAGACCAGGCGACGGAGATTATTTAGTTTACTCTGTTCATGGTTGTTTACATGTTGTTGTTGTTGTTGTTGTTGTTGTTTTCAGGCCATGTCTCTGCCTGTCGTGGTCATCTCCAACGTGTGTCAGCTGCCCAGCGGCTGGGCGTCCATCCTGTGGTACAACATGCTGACCACTGAGCCCAGGGTGAGCGCACACACACACACACACACACACACACACACACACACACACACACACACACACACACACACACATATACACACGCTGCTGTTACTGACCTTTCCCCTCCTCATCCTCAGAATCTGAAGTTCTTCATCACCCCTCCGGCGGCGAAGTGGTCCCAGCTGTCCGAGGTCCTCAGCTGGCAGTTCTCGTCGGTCACCAAGCGAGGCCTGAACCAGGAGCAGCTCAACATGCTGGCTGACAAGCTGCTCGGTAGGAAACGCACGACACACGCCATGACACATGACATCACGTGCGCGTTTGGCGCAGAGGCGTCAGGTGTAAATGTGACACCTCCATGTTTGTGTGCAGGAGCCAAAGCCCAGAGGAACCCAGAGGGGCTGATCCCCTGGACCAAGTTCTGCAAGGTAAGAGACCGTCATGTTGAACAGCGCCACGCAGAGACTAGTGATGATGTCACACTGTGTCACACACACCCCGACGCCTCCTTCAGACTGGGAGAGTTTAGCAGTCTTATAAGTTTCGTGCAGCGACGCTGTGCGACACGATCTGATAAACCTTGGTACGACACCAGAGTGATGGCAGCAGACTGTACCATGACGGAGGCGACTGAGTCACAGGCGACAACGTACCATGCAACAGCTTCCCATGCTGAGTGAGCAAAGATGCTGCACGAGTTGTTACTGCTCCAACTGTGAAGCACAATATGGAGGGTCACATTAACAGCATTAAAAAAATTATTACTATCTGTAATAAAATTAATAAAATGTATGAAAAATATTATAAAATTGTCCTAAAAAATGTATGAAAGTGTCTGAAAATGTGTTTAAAAAATATGTTGATAAAATGTCTGAAAAAGTTAGAATATAATGTTCTTAAAAAATTGAGAAATTGTGTGAATTTTTTTTTCAATAATTTTATAACAAATCAAAAAAATGTTAATAAAATGTCCAAAATATATTATTAAATTATCTGAAAATATGTTAAAAGTCCAAATTATGTTGATAAAACATCAGAAAAAACATGATAAAATGGTTTTTAAAAATTTGATACATTGTGTGAAAAAAAAATCAAATATCCTAATTTTTTTTTATAACAAATAAAAAAAAAGTTGATAAAATGTCCAAAAATATTGTTAAATTGAAAAAGAGGTAAAAAAAAAAAAAATCTGAAAAAAATAATAAAATGTTAGAAAAATTTTATTAAATTTTGTTAAAATATGTTTAAAAAATGTCCTAAATATGTTGATAAAATGTCAGAAAAATTTATAATAAAATGTTTGGGAGAAAAATTGACAGAGTCTCCAAAAAATATTAAGAAAATGTTTAAAAAATCTGTCGATAAAACATTGATAAATTGTGTGAAAAAATATTTCAAAAATCCTAAAAATTTACATGATAAAAAATGTCAATTAAAATGTCCATAAATATTGCTAAATTGTAAAAAAAAAAACCCTGAAAAAATCAATAAAATGTAAAAAACAAAATGTCTGAACAAAATATTGATGAAATGTCAGAAAAATATTATAAAATTTGTCCTAAGAATGAAAAAACAAAATCTGAGAAATATATTATGAAATTGTCTAAAAAGTTAAATGTTAAAATAAATGTCCAAAGTCTGTTAATAAAATGTTGGAACAGTATAATTAAAATTTCACAAAAGATGATATTGAAATGTCTGAAAAATATTAAGACATTGTCTGATTTCTTCTTTTTTTTTTTTTTTTAAATCAGACTATATTTTGGTAAAATGTCTGATAAAATATTAAGAAAATGTTAGAAAATCTGTTGACAAAATGTCAGGAAAATATTATTAAATTTTTCCCAAAAATGTTATTGAAATGTCTGAAAAAAATTGATTTTCAATTGATAAATTGTCCAAAAAATGTTAAAAGAAAAATCCCAACAAAATTGATAAAATGTCAGGAAAAAGGGCATGTTGCCTTTCATGTCATCCAGTATTAAAGCCTCTTTACCACCAGGGCTGCACAGCCAGTGATTAGGTAGGTCACGTAGGTAGGATGCTGGGTTGCTCACTGGCAGCTGCAACTCCACCTCTGTTTCCTTCCGTGGCTCCTCAAATGTGAATATGTTCAGCTGTACTTCCTCTGAGACAGCAGACTGAACATCTTTGAGTCTGTCACTGTTTACAGACAGTGAGGTAACCGATATAATTCTGTCTGTGACAGATTTGTCAGCTTGAGGTCTATCCTGTCACATGATCTGGTCAGCTTTAGCTGTTGCTTTCCCTGCTCAGGCGCTTTACTAACCTAAACCCTTTTGTTTCGTCCAGCAGCAGAGTGCCAACGAGAAGTCTTTCCCCTTCTGGCTGTGGATCGAAGGAATCCTGGATCTGATCAAGAGACACCTGCTGTCCCTCTGGAACGACGGGTGAGTGCTGCTCTGATTTAAACCGGTGGCGCCGGCCGTTACGAGACTTGTCTTTACGTAGATGTGTTGTGTGTTGCAGCTCCATCATGGGCTTCATCAGTAAGGAGAGAGAGAAGGCTCTGCTGAGCGACAAGTGTCCGGGTACCTTCCTGCTCCGCTTCAGCGAGAGCAGCAGGGAGGGCGCCATCACCTTCACCTGGATCGAACACGTCCACGGTGAGCAGAACGTCTGTCCTCAGCACGTGTCCGACGCAGGGAGACTTTAAAGCAGACGCTAGACACAGAATGTAAAAGACAGAAGCTCCACCTTTAATAAAGCGTCTGTGTTCTTGACCCCAGACAAGCCTCTCTACCACTCTGTGGAGCCGTACACTAAGAAGGAGCTGTCCGCCGTCTCGCTGCCCGACATCATCCGCACCTACAAGGTGATGGCCGCGAGACATCCCGGAGAACCCGCTCCGCTTCCTCTACCCCAACATCCCCAAAGACAAGGCCTTCGGGAAGTACTACCCCAAACCCTCCGAGAGTAAGTCACCAAGCTGCACTCACTCATACACATGATGATTACAGCTTTATATAATGCAGGTTAAATTCTCTGAATTCAACTAAAACTGAACCAACTGATAATAATTTGCTTTTATCTTGTAAAATAAAACAGGATTTAAAAGCAGGACTTTTACTTAAAAAAAAAAGACCTGTATTGTCATTGTGCAGTGTGATTACTGAAATATACAGACACAGAAAAACACACTAATAAAAAATACAAAACCCTGCAGCAAATAAACATCGACAACACCGCTTCTAAAATAATAAGTAAAATAAACATAGTGTGATTTTTGCATTAGAATAAATGTAATAATTTCTCTAAAATAAATGTTATTTTATGCTAAATAAAGAGAATTTATTGCAGCAGAAAAAAAGGCAATTATTGTTCTAAAATATGCAATTTATTTTTAGAATCTATTGCATGAAAATAAATGCATTTATTGCATAAAAAAGTATAATTGCACCAGAAATTATTGCAGTAAAATAAATATCATTTTGAACTAATATAAGAGAATTTATTGCACCAGAATAAATGCATTTATTGCTTTAAAAAAATAGAATTGCACTTGAACAAATCTAATAATTTCAGTAAAATAAATGCATTTATTTATTTAGAAAAAAAGTAATTATTGTTCTAAAATAAATTATTTTGCATTAAAATAAATGCATTTAAAGTACCAGAAAAAAAGTATAATTATTCTAGAAATTATTGCAGTGAAATAAAAATAATTTTGCAGTAAAATAATTGAATTTATTGCACCAGAATAAATATCATTATTGCAAGAAAGAAGTTAATTTTCTACAGAAAGATAATTTTTCACCTGAATAAACATAATAAATTCACCAAAATAAATTCATTCATCGCACAAGAATGAAAATAATTATTGCATTAAAATAAATATAATTTTGCGCTTAAATAGAAGAATTTATTGCACTAGAATAATTGTAATTATTTTAATAAAATAAATATTATTATTGCAGTCAAGTAAGATGATTTATTGCAGCAGAATAAATGTAATTATTAATGTATGACTGTGTGTGTGTGTGTGTGTGTGTGTGTGTGTGTGTGTGTGTGACGTGCAGCTCCAGAGCCCATGGACGTGGAGAACGGTCCAGAGAGGAGCGGCTACATGAAGACGGAGCTCATCCGTCTCAGAAGTGTTAGTGTTATATATAATGTGACGTATGTATTTCATCAGTGACTGATCAAACGGGTTAATGTCAGCGTGTTTGTGTGCAGACATCCGTCCAGACTGCAGGACAACATGATGCCCATGTCTCCTGACGACTACAAGGTGCTGTCGCAGTACGTCAGTCCCAGAGACATCGACGCTGTGGAGTGTCTTCGCCTCAGAGTCGACACATGTTTCAGTGTTTGGGCTTAAATGGGATGAAGGTTGCTGCTCCTTGCTCAAAGGCTCAAAGGCACAACGCCAGCATGGAAACAACATAATCACACTACAATTGAATAACGAGCACTTTGCTCTCAAGACACTCAAACTTCAAACACTGATATGTGAACGCTGACGTTGTCCCACCCAGACCTTTTCACTTGAAGCTGCATGTGTGTTCGTCTGTATGTGTGTTTGTGTGTGTGTGTGCGTCCAGCTGTAAATCCTGCTCTCCTCTGTTTGTCTTCTTGCTCTGCTTTCAGACCAGCAATCTGATTTCTGGATTCGGAGAGTTTGACGTTCAGGTAGATGCAGCTTTAATCTGTTGCTCTACACTCTACAGCTAGACTTTAACTTTTTTATTTCCTTCTATATAAAGACTTTTTTATGACATATAATACTTTATTTTACATACTATACTATGGCCTTTTTAAACATTTTTTATGGCATACTATAGTGTGACTTTTTAAAAATCATATATATATATTTTTTACATTTTTATTACATACTATACTATTTCTTTTTTTTACATTTTTTAAATGACTTTATTTATTTATTTTTAATGGCATACTATACTGTGACTTTTTATTTAATTTAAAAATTTTTTTTTTTTTTTACATTTTTTATAGCATAATATACTATGACCTTTTTTTTAAATTGAATTTTATTTCATCTAATGGCATACTAAAATGAGACTATTTTTATTTATTTATTTATTTATTACATTTTATGGTGTACTATAATGAAATTTTTTTTTTGGCATACTTTACTATGACTTTATGTATTTATTTATTTATTAGATGACATTCTGTGCTACTACTTTTTTTAAACGTATTTCTGACACAGTGTACAATGAGATATTTTTATGATCTCACATTGAGACATATTTGAACCAGAACAATCTAATAAACTGTCGTCCGTCTCTTCTTGTCTCCTCAGATGAGTGCAGAGTTTCAGGATCAGAACTGAGGGACTGTCTCCGCCTCACACTGTGCCGTCCTCTCTTTATTGAACTCTCTGGGGTCAGGAAGCAGGTTCGCACGTTAACCCTTTGCAGGAAAACTGTAGTTTCTAAGTTGACTTCAGAAAACTAGATCTAGTTCAGACAAGATCTGTGATTTCATTCTAGTTCAGACAAGACCTGTGATTTCATTCTAGTTCAGACAAGATCTGTATTTCATTCATGTACATATATATTTCTTTTTTATTCAATGTGAACTTTGAACTCCTTTAAATCAGCACGAGCTGTAAAGCAGCAGCATGCACACTGTGCATGTCTGTGTCGCTGCGTCTGAAACTGTGATGTTTCCTGTCGCACTAAAACTGAGCTTTTAATTTAAACAAGTGTCTCGTTACTTTTGGTTTCAGCAAGTGATGTAACAGTGGACCATAATTAAACCACTTTGCCTCACACTGCGCCCTGCTGTCATATTTTCACATCAGGAATGAGCTGTTACACGTGAAACAAGTTATTATTTGAGTGGAGCGGTGAGACTGTTTGACACCCAACAGGATGAACACTTACAAATTCTTAGTTATTTATTTCTGTCAGTGGAATTATTGAATTTTATTTATTTATTTTTACATTTCATTCATATGGAAAATGAATAAAATGTATAAATAATTAAATAAATAAATACAAGGAAACAAAATGTTGAAAAAACCCCCAAATAATTATTCTTTTACTTATGACTTTCTTCTTTTTGTTTATTTACTCATTTATTTTATTTGTGCAGTGATTTATTGACTTTTTTAAATAATAAAATCAATACAAATATATTTTGGTTAGGAAATGTACAAAAATGTAGGAAAAAAAGGGGAAAATTATTTAATTTGTAAATTAAGTTTTAATGTTAGTTTTATTGATATAATGGTGTTTTAATGCAAAAAATATCTTTATGAAGGAATTAACAAATAGAAATAAATATATAAATATATAAATATATATATATATATATATATTTATATATATATATATATATATATATATATATATATATATAAAAAAGGTGGGCCAAAAAATTATTGGGACTCCCCCCCCCCCCCCCCAAAAAAAAGGCTAAAAGGTGGGACAAAAATTTTTCTTTTTTATTCATTCAGGTGCTCTCTGGGTGTTTATGGGTGATCTTTTGTTTGTCACACCTTTGTTTATGTCTGCTGCGATGTGTTGGTCCCCTATTTATCATATCTGTGTTTGTCTATGAAGTCTTTGTGTTAGTGTGCCACGCCCTATTTTAGCCTCTATTGTTTTGTGTTTATTTTGGTATCTATTTTTTCACGCATCTAATTTTGCACCTATTTATTTCCGCAGCTATTTTTGGGTTTGTCTATTTTAGGATTTAGTTTTCAGCTACTGTTGTTTGTGCATACGCTGGTGGCGAGCAGGTCTTGAACCCGACACGGGCGCCTTTCGTGTCGAGAACAAACCTGCCGCGCCATCAGTGCAAGCACACTGGTAGCTGTTGTCTTTTTCGGTTTGACGTTGTCATTTGGATGTCAAGACTTAAAACATTACTGCGTCTAGTAAGATTTGAACCCTCAACCTCTGGTCTGTGAACCAGGAGCAAACACTTGGAGCTATTCAATCTGACAAACTCACTTGTTTTTTCTTGTATTTGGCTTCTTCATTTGGGTGTCAGACCAAAAAAATCAACAGCATCCTCTGGGATTTGAACCCACATCTTCTGGTCTACAAACCAGTCTTGTATCACACTGAGCTATTTCATCTGCCACATGATTCTGGTTTGGTGCTTTTGACCAGCACAAGGGCAGATGTTCAAAGAGTTGCACCGGTATGCGATGCAGACATTTAAAAATGCACCAACATATTCAGGGTAAAGGTGCACGCGCACACACACACACACACACGATAATAAATAAATAGAGAAATAAAGTTGAAATAAACTGCTTCTCCTGAGATTCAAACTCTCAACCTCACGTTCTCCAAGCAGTCAAAAGTCTCTCTGAGCTACCTGATCTGACAGGTGGTGACAGGCTGGTAGAGCTTTTGGTAGAACAGCTGTCAGCGCACATGTAAATGTAACAGTTGCACCTGGATGCGATGCAAACTTTTAGCAATGCACAAATAAATACAGGAGTAAATAAATATAATTAACTAAATACTTATGTTTAACAAGATTTGAACCTTCAACCTCAGATCTTCAGAGCAACATGTTAACCCACAGAGCTGTCTGTTCTGATACCTTTACCCAGATTTGTTCGTATATTTGACATCGTCATTTGCCCACTTGGCCCTCAGAATGAATTGATCTTCATAAGGTTTGAACCCTCAACTCTTTGATCTTCAGAGCAGCACGCTATCACACTGAGCTGTCTAATCTGATATACAGAAGAATTATTTCATTACATATTTGACTTCTTCGTTTGGGGCATTGGACCTCAAAATGAGCCACATCTGGTAACGTTACCCGCCCACCACCTCAGGTCTTCCAAGCAATCGTCAACCACCCTGATGTTGTAGAAGTTCGGACTCCTTAACAAACAACAACTTTATCGCTACTTACTTTTTAGTTACTTGCCTTATCTTCATACGTATTGTATAGCTACTTTAGTTACACGCTAGTGTTAGTTACCTGGCTTATGTCTACGGACTTTATAATTGCGTGCTAGCTACTTAGTTTTAGTGACGTGCTTTATATCGACATACTTTAAAGTTGCATGCTAGCTACTTTTCTTTAGTTACTTGGTTTATACTGTACTATGGCATTAGTTTATCGTTACATCCTTTACATCTACATAATTTATAGTTACATGCTTTATATCTGCAAACGTAAAGTCTGACCTCGTGAGGTTAAAGTCTGCACCTTGCAAGGTTCGAACCTCCAACCTCTGGTCTTCAGGCCAGTCCACTGTCGCTCGTAGTTATCTGATCTTTCACACCTTGTTGGTCTTTGTTTGCGAATTTGACTACATTATTTGTGGGATTGGATTTCACAATTCAGTGTCAGTCAAGAATCGAACCCACAACTTCTTAAACATCTAAATAGTCGACTATCAACAGGAGCCACTTGAGCTCAACTTCTCAGAGCATTTAATGCTTCAGTTTGGACACTGACTTTAAATTGAAAAACTGTGTTGGGGTTCGAACCTGCAGCCTCAAAACTTCAGTGAAGGCTTCTAACATCCTGAGCTGTACGACCTGACGTGTTTTCCTCTCATAGATTCAACTCTCAAGCTACATTTTGGCAGAAGATGATACTCAACAATCAGTCAAAACACAGAACTGGATTTTTATGACTTTTATTAAATGTTTGATCTGTGAATAAATATCTGAACTGCCCGCGACACTCAGCAGCATAAATATACATGAAGAAGAAACAGAACGACACCAAACACATTACATTCAAAATACTTCAGTCGCTGCACACAGAGATCGCTTCATATCAGCGACAGGTCGGGATCAGGTCAAATCCATATTGCTAATTCCATCGTATAATCATTACGTTTGTATTGCTGATTGTTTCTTAAAATATTGCAATTTTTAGGTGAAGTTTTGTGCTTTTTTTTTAAAAAATCCAATTTAACGTCAAATAAAAACTCTAATCAAACTGAACGGACTGATCCCGACCTGAGGAACAGAAATGCAGTAAACCTGAACAGAATCTGGACGGTGGTTTGTGAACGTCGCAGATGCCTGGTTCAGTTTGTCCGTACAGAAACAACATCCAGACTTCCAACACGCTACAAACGCACAAAACCTCTGGAAAACTAAACATCTGCACAACTTTTCAAGTATGACAGAATCTTCAGCACATTACAGATATAAAATGAAACAATCCATCAGCAGTATAAAGCTTCTTCAGTTTTTGTTTTTAGTGTTTCAAATCTGTCGTGGAAACAGATCGGACCGTCCTGAGTCCTCGGCAGGGACAAATGTTTACATATACATTACAAGTCAACACACTTTCTGCACTAAAAGCCTTGGTTAGGAAAAACATAGTTTGACAACGATAAAAATTAACTTCAACTGATCACAGCAGGAGTGTTACAACATGAAATCAGAGGAAGTGATGCACTCAACGAGGAAAATATGTTAAAATGACAGTAAATCTCCATTTTGTTTGCTAAAACAAAAGAGTCAACTTTAAGGCCCAATCCCGAGTTTTAATTCAGTAGACTTTTAGATGCTCTTCACTGATACACACAAACTGTCTCATATCGCATACTTCTGTACTAATACCTCGTTTTTTCTTGTGTATGTGTACAGAGACAAATCAACAAGAAGTCACTTCATTCCTATCTTGGAATCTCGGTGATATCCGATGTGCCTGCGCATATTCCAAATTACTGGATGGCCAAAAACAGACAAAACTACACGTTGTCGAATAGAAGCCGTCAGGAATGTTTGTTGGTTGTGTGGTGATTTGTGTCCTACCTATACTGACAGACATGACAACACAGTGCCCCCTACAGGCTAAATTAGCATCCTGATCCTATGTGGGCTAAGATAGCGGTCAAATGTTGGTGATAATGCTCCAGCGTCTGTTTGCAATTTCAAAAAGAAGACGATGAAGAGGTGGTTAAAACGGTGATGGCACACGCAAGAAGTTTGGCGTACTAACAGAAGTATGTGATTTGAGACGTTGGCTGCGTGAAATAGTCCAAATTTTTCACAGATTTAATCTCACACATTTGGTTTTTTTTTGGAAACTTTGAGATCTTCAGTGTAATAAAGTTCTGTGGTGTTGCTGATGGCCGAGGGGGATTTTCCTGCTGTTGAGTGCAAACACAAACACACAAAACAAACTTCAGTGGTTGGACGTTTACAGTATTCAAGCTTCTGTCAGCGCTGGCAGTGTCATTTATGATATTTAGAAATTCTTTCAACAAACAACCTGAACTTTGGCGAACTTCGACATCATTTCCTCAGGTTACAAAAACTAAAATCAAATAATACAGTTAAACTGTAAAAAAAATTGCCAGTTTTTGGGGAGGCGACAACAAAAACAGTCGTTTAAAAGCAAAACAAAAAAACTTGTATTTAACGTTATAAATTCATTTAAATGTCGTGTTTAAATTGAAATACTGACAGTTTCCAGAGTGAAATCTACGTCCTCATCGACTACAGAAAGACAACTATACACCTGTATATATTTACACTAATGTATCCTCGACTCACACACTCACACTCACACACTACATGACTGTACACTTTATCTTCAATAGATAAATAAGTATCACACACACACTGAAGTGTTTGGGGGAAGATACATTCCACCACGCTGTGATGATGAAGTGACAAACCCGGGGTACCAAACGCCTGCTACTTCCTGTTGTCGTGGAGTCCATCGACCTACAAGCCGCAGCTGAATTTACCCAGCATTCAACGTGGCGGCTGGTTGCTTCCTACAAAGCTACAGAGCTGATGACTAGATACAGAAGGAGAACTGAAATGAAAAGTACATTAATATACAAAAAACCAACGACATCTAGCGGCATGAGGCGGGGTGGCGGCTGCCCTGCGTGTACGGTTTAAGTTAAGGGATTGTTTCCACTGTACAGTTTGAACTGTTTTACATCACTTCCTCTCTGATCCACATTTAAGACGTTTCTCACACCGTCCAGCGTTTCTTCTTCAGCTCTTTCCTTCAGAGCAGACCGTCCAGGTTCTTCTCTGCGTTCTGCTTGTCGTCCACGTTTTCCTGAGGGCTGTACTGGGTGTGGTAGTCGCGGAGGATGGTCACCACGTCGTGGTGGCCGAAGTGGACGGCTTCGTCCATCGGTGTGTTTCCCCACCTGCAGTGAACAGAGGAGGGTCAGAGCGGCGTTGGAGGTCTAATACATCAGACATTTAATGTGCCTGATCGATCAACTGCCAAAGCTCGTTTTCATTGATAAGTTATTTCATCAAGTCGCTTTTTTTAATGTTTAGATGAAGTTTTTTAGTACGTCAGACAAAATGTCGTCAAGAAGTAGCTGCTGCTCACCTGTCTCTGGGAACTGGGTTGACTTTACAGGCCTCCAGCAGGAAGCGAACCACCTCAGCGTGACCTGAAACACACACACACACACCTGTCAGCTCCACAGTAATGAGAGAGACAGTCGATACCTTAACAACGTCACCTCCTCAGTTTTACCTTCAGCAGCCGCCACATGCAGGGCCGTCCTGGAGTCGTAGTCTCTCTGCTCCATGTCCATGGAGGACAACGCAAACCTGGACAAAGAGCACACAAAACACGACTCAAGAAACCGTCCAATGATCAGACGACTACAGAAAGACATCAGTGTGGATGTGGAGCAAAGAGTCACCTCCTGAGGGCTGAGACGTCTCCGGTGTACGCAGCAAACAGCAGGTTGATCACTGACTTCACCTGAAACACAACAAGCACATTGAAGTTACACAACGAGGTGAGGTTACAGTGATCGTCCACCGGGTGGCACTGTGGGCCAAAATGTGAGCAGACACAAGGTCACGCAGCATCCAGAGAACACAGAGCGACAGGATGTGACGCACACACTGTTCCACCGTGACGTTTCACACTGATAAATAAATAAATGAGAGGAACATAAGAGTGCAGTGTGTGAACGTGATGATGTCACAGGGTTTATGAGCTGCAGGAGGAAAAGCAGGAAGTGTTGAAAGATGCTGAGAGGAAGAACAGCTGCAGGACTCACCCTCTGGTCTCCGCCCTCCCTGCGAGGATCCAGCTTCTTGGCAAAGTGTCGCAGGTTGTCGTAGTTGTGGAAGTTAAAGAGAGAAACCAGGTCCTGAAAGAGAGTTAAAAACATTTAAAATTACATACACTGTTTTTATTTTACCTGTAATTTTTTTTTACCTACCATTATTTTTTTGAGAAGCTTCTCATCAAACTTTTGATTTATTTATTTATTTATTTATTTTTTAAATCAAACTAGGAATTCTTTGGTGACTTTTTTTGTCCTTTAAATAAAAAATAAAAGTTACAAAAAAATAAATAAATAAGAATAATATATAAAAGAAAAATGAGGAAAATTAGAGCAAAAAGTTAAAAACAAAGAGCTTAAAATAGTAATAAATCTATTAATTTTACATTATTCGTAGGACATTTTTTACCAAGTTGTTTGTGGCCTTTTTCCGCCATGTTTCTGAAAGAAAATGCACCAATCGGCTCGACGTTCAAAGGTTTAGATACGTGTGAAAGGAAAACACGTAAACACACATGTCCCTATCTAGAGCCAGTGTTTGGTTTGTCTGCTCTGGGCTACTGTAGAAACATGGACATGCAACATGGTGATCTCAGTCCCTGCACAGACATAAAGCACTGAGAACAAACATGTATAAAGTAAAGGCGCAGGTTACCGTGCAGAACTGGATGCCTCTGACGCTGTTCCCCAGCTTGTCGAGGGGAGGAGACCAACACATGACGCCCATCACGTTGGGAACAACCAGCAGAATCCCCCCGGCGACCCCGGATTTAGCCGGCAGACCGACCTGAGACAGCAGACGAAGAAGAAGGAGGAGGATGTGTTGAAAACATGCTCATGATTCAGGAGGAGCGGTGTAAGTGACGTGTGATGGACGAGCTACTGACGTGGAAAGCAAACTGTCCGGAGAAGTCGTACATGCCGCAGGAATGCATCAGACTCAGAGTGTTTCGCACTGCCTCGGGGCTCAGCACGCGCTCGCCTGTGATCGGACAGAAGCCGCCGTTGGCCAGGGTCGCCGCCATGACGCTGGCGCTCTCGCAGGTGACCTCGATGGAGCACAGCTGGTGGAGGAGACCAGATATTAGCAGTTATGTTTTCGTTAAAATCAGGTAATTAAATCCCAGATAAATGATAACTCCTACAGAACATGATGTCAGTAAACTCATCGTACTCATTCTACTTGACCTGAGCGCAGCAATCAACGCCATCAACCACTCCATCCTTCTCCCCCGCCTTGAGACCACTCTTAACACCTCCTGCTCTGTCCTGGCTCACATCCTACCTCTCCTACCAGTTCATCAGCATAAACAAATCCCCCACTGCTCCCTTCTGCCAAGGTGTCCCCCAAGGTTCAGTCCTCGGCCCCCTCCCCTTCATCCTCTACATTCTCCCCCCTCAGTCACATAACACGCTGTCATGGACTTCAGCTCCACTTCTTTGCCGACGACATTCAGCTCTACATCTCCACCAAAGCCGTCCCTCCCGCCACTCACTCTACCCTCATCAACTGCATCACCGAAACAAAATCCCGGCTGCAAACCAACTTCCTCAACTGCGTGACGTGCCTATTAAAGGGATTCACGTCGGGTGAAATAGCTGCTATAAAAGTTCTCCAAGTACTTTTACTTTGTTTTGCTTGAGCTCCATTTACCTGGAAGTAGAAGTCGAGGATGGAGGTCATGTCCGTCCCCTCTGGAAAACACTGCAAGAAAAACCACACTGTTGACATGTCAGAAAACGCACCTGCTGCGAACTCAAAAACCATGTCGACATTACAGAGCATCATCCTGCAGCTACGGTCTGTACACGGCAACAGGAAGAGGAATATAAAATGTAAAACATTAAAGATTTACAAATTCTGTGACCCGTGTGCGCTCAGAGAGAATACATGGCTCTGAGCTGCAGGTGACCTTTGACCTCACCTTCTTCTCCTTCAGGTAGTAGCCGATGGCAACTCTCGCTACTTCTCACAAACACACACACACACACACACACACACACACACACACACACACACACACACACACACACAGAGGACGTTTGTTTCTGAGGCAGCATGACTCAGCTCAGCTTATATAAAACTGCAAAGGTCCTGACGGAGCTGTTTCCTCTGCGCTCTCGCTTCCAGGACGTCTTTTATCGTTTGTTTCAACGTTCAGCCTGGATAATAAATCAGTGAGACGTCGAGGAGTGTGATGTGTGTTTCTGTGTCGTACTCACGTGGCGTTGCTGAAGCCCACGTACTCGTTTCCTGCCAGTTTGTTCATGAAGTTCATGACCTGCGGAGCGGCACATTTACACTGAATAATAAACCTCATTTACATCAGCTCTGTGACAGCAAGGATGAACATTGAAGTGCTGACGTTTTAAATATCAAAATAAAGTGACAAGTTTTTACTGTAACACCTGCTTGATGGATTTTTTTAGGCAAAACACTGACAAATTATCAAGCTGCAACCTCCAGGGCTGAAAAACGTGTGCCACAAACTGCAGTTCCTCTAATGTCCACTTGGGGGTGGCTCCAAGAGCGAGTCAATCCCCACAGACCTCCATGTTAAAATGAAATAAACGTATATAAAGCCTTCAAATCTGTAAGTATAAAACACCTTCTACAAAAACAAAAAAATATTTTTAAACCCACAAATTATTTTTCAAATATAAAACGAATCAAATACACAAATTCCACAAATTAAATAATATTAAATAAAATGTGGAATTTGTGTATTTGGAGGTCTGTTGTATTTGCAAAATATTCCTGTGGATTAAAAAAATCTTAAAGTTTTTAAACCCACAAAATATTTTTGCAAATAAATACAAACATTTAAATTTATTTACACATTTTAATTATTTGTGAATCTCAATTTTACACTTGCAGATAGGTATTTTACGTACAATGATTTATTTATTTATTTCTTTTACATTTGTGTATTTATTTGCAAAATATTTTGTGGGTTAAAAATTAAAGATTTTTTATTTATTTAAAAACCCCGTCTTTGACCACAAATGAAAACATCATCTAATACTCACATAGTCAAATTTCTCAGCGTTGCTCGCCCCTTGCTGAAACACAAACACAATCACATTATTAAAAGTTTAATTTGACCTTTTTAATTGTATGTAAGAAGACATCAATGTGCCACTGACACTAACAGTAACCCATGTCATGACATTAGCACTATCATCATCCACATTAAACTAGGACAGGAAACAGTTTAAGTTTACATCACTATTGATTTGACACTACGAGTTGATCAGTTAAGTGACCAATCAAACCAGTCATGGCATCAGATGAATTAAGATTAGAGGTGGGAGACTAGCTGGAGATGAGGAGGTGAAACAAAACTGTTAATTCCCTCAGTTTCTGTCAAAAAAAAAAAAACTACCGTAGAAAATTTCAAAGGAAACAAAGTAAACTGACGACTCTACATTAGCTTAGTAGCTACTGATCAGAGTGTACAGGTGTGTTTGTCGTGGGAAGCAGGTGAGTTAGTTTAAGGTGCGTTCACACTGCGAGCCACATGATCAACACGTCACACGACCTTCTCTGAGCGGCAGGGTTTATAAAAAGTGCCTTATAGACTGAGCTGAGTAGTGACGCGCGGGTCGGGCAGCAGTGATCGTCTGTTAAATCGCTCTGTAAATGATATTTTGACATTATTGGCTATTACAGTCATGGCATCCGAAGGTGCTGGTGCGTTGAGCAGGTGACAGTACGCGGCCGTTTTCAAAACACACTTGTGTCATGCACTCCAAAAGAAACTTGTTGAAACTTTTAACAATAATTTATTGTACAAAACGGGGGAAACAAATGTTGACAAAAACGGTTCCAGAATTCATATTAAATTCAAAAGATAACGAAAGTAAATTAAAAAAAAGAATATCGAATACCAAATTTTCATAACAAATACCTACCCACAGAAATGAATATTCAAATATCCGAATATTTGGGCACAGCCCTACTGCTTTCACTGAAAGATCTGTTCTCTGCCTCCACGTTCGCTTAAAATCATGTCGAGACGGCCCCGACTGATTTGATTTCTCGTCTCTCATTCTGTGTTTGGGCCTTTAGAACTACAGATTCCAAACTGACTGACTTTAATTTCACAGATAAACAATAAATTGTGAAGACAATAAAGCCTCCACGAAAATAGCATTTTAAGTCTTGTGTGTGATTTATCCTGGCTTCATATGAGCAGAGGAAAAGTCTGTTAGCTGCTAGGCTAATTTATAGAATGTAAAATGTCATAGGCTTGTGCTAATAATGTTAGCATGTTGTATTTGTGGGGAAACATGTCGTGTATAAGGCAATTAATCTGTTTGTGAGTCTTGTGAGTTATAACGGAGCTGAAATTTGTGCTTTAGTTTAATATTGTCACTATTAAGGCATGTTTTATGAGTGTTTTGAATTAATCAAATTATGTGCACAATGTACTTATTGGTGTACTGCGCAAATTTCGACAGGTTAGTGTGGCCTCAAACCAAACACGGCCATTGTGCACTCACCGGAAATGACGACCGCAAATTAGCTAGTTCGCAAACTAGCATTAGCATTCGCGTTATCCTTCGCAGTACCAAATCATTACAGACTGTTAATTGAACCAAACAAACATACTGCTGGCTAAACCACGTGTATAACAATGCAGCGACGGTCACAGTCACACAGTCTTCAGCTGCTATTTCCAGTTTGAAAAGTGGCCCCTCACTGATACCTGGATTTAAAGTCTACGTCTGTTGCTTCAATGTGTTACAAAGTTGTCCGATACTAAATCACCAGATCACCTCTTTAACACAATATCGAGATAAATGGTAAACACTCATCAGTCAGACTGCAGGCGTGTTTGTCATGCAGCTTGCAGTGTGAGCACACATTGTGGGTTTTATTAACCACTGAGGCCGACAGACAAAAACTGATTCTTTGGCCTACGCTGACGAGAGTTAAATCCATCTGCGCTGACAAAATGTAATCTCAGCATATAAATGAAAACCATGGAAATAAAACACAACCTCCTCTGCAGAAAGAAATGGAGTATGATATAAAACCAGTGTTTGAATTCAGCCAGAGCTGTACTGTTTATAATGTATAAACAGTTTGGGAGAATGCAGGTGAAGAGTATAAAAGCCACATTGAAACATTCATAAACAGCCATGTGGAGGCTAAAAGCTTGTCACAAGTCCAGACCAAAGAAGAGGGGAAAAATAATTAAAAAAGGAAAAAATTACCAACGTCATTGACCTGTTGCTGTGGTCATAATTTCCCAAAGATCCTAATGCTGTAAAATATGCAACAACACATAAAACCACACAACGAGCCTTGAAAAGGTACATTGCACATGAGTGTATTTGAAGTGTAGAGCGAGAGTCAGAGAGAAGAGGAGGAGGAGGAGGAGGAGAGGAGAGGAGGAGGAGGAGGAGGAGGAGGAGGAGGAGGAGGGGAGGACGCATGCATGCACACAACCTGGTTTTATTATTCCGATCAATGGATACAATCAATCTGCAGCTACTGAGACCTAAACAGGGATTGGTTGGATCGGACTGACAGTAAAACTGTTTTCAGATCACACAGGAATGACAATCATTCCCAAATGATGTGAACACAACAAAGGATGATGTCAACAGCTGCTCTGAGGCATCTGGACTTGAGTTAGGTTAACGAATCAACGCCTCATTGTGTCATTACAAATCAAAAACAAGGACAACAACATAATTGTATGGATTCCTGAGCATAAATGAAAAGCTAACAGGCTAACATCTGTTATTGAAGCTGGGGTAGGCAGTTTGATTCTGGCGTCACTGGGCAAAACTCGACTCCTGCACCTCCTAAAGGCTCATGTTCATGTCGCTAACGTTAGCTCGACCCTCAAACCACAGTGTGCTCTCTGCCTCACTCCCTGCTGCTGCAGACCACCTCCCGCCGGTTCAGCAAACTTTCTGTTGCTGCAGTTACACAGAATAGACCTGACGCTGGCCAAATTTGAGCCACTGAAGCCACCGACCGAATGTCCCGGGGAAGCAGAAACGTTGATGGCTCAGTAAACGTTCTTTTGTTCGACCCGGCGCTGAGGTCTATTTCCAGAGCTGCTGCCTGCTCTCCTCCCAGGGAAGCAGTCCACAACGGTGGGGAGCGAGGCGGAGGGACTGTGAGGTGGCTGAGGACTTTCTGCTCTTCCAGATTCCTGCCTACCCCGGCTGCAAGTCCTGAAATATATTTGGCTGTAGCTTTTCAACGAGTCCCTGAGACTGCTGAGAGACGGTGCATGTGTTGCTCTCCTGGTTTATGTCCTGTGACATGCAGCAGATCCTGCATCGCTTCATTTACACGTGAATGAAAGTGTCGTTCAGCTGTTGCACTCGGGTCTTAAAGGACTCTAAATGTGTCCAGAGACAGTTTCTGAGGAGAGGCAGGTCAGATTCATCATAATTAAACTGCTCCTCATCCTGCAGGGACACCTCCTGATCTCAGGTCAGTCACTGAGGGTTTTAATTTAAATCAGCAGCTGGAGCTCTGGTGTGTCTGACAGAGTGTGTGTGAGGGTCGGAGGAAAGAGCAGTGGGCCACGCTGGTCTCCATCTCCACCTCCGCCCACACTCTAAACTCTGTCTGTGTGCTGGATATCCGAGCGATGCTGCTTCCGACCAAATCCCCTTTCAGCGTGATTATCTATAACCTTAATCTCCCCCGTGTTCCCTAATCTGGAGGAAACACGTTCTCCAGACAATTATAATTCAGTTTCATACACTTCCTCTCAGGATACGACTTTTTAGCTGCAGTTAGAAGTTCAGGAAATAAAAAACACTCACAATCTGGAATCATTTCAAAAACATAAAAACTCTTCTGAAACTCTTAAATCACCTAAAAACTTTTTGTTCAAGCCGATCAGTTTCTGAACAAGTGTTGTGAAGCATTCACGAGAGGTGTGTGAACGCAGCTTACCTTGATGAGGGAGGTACAGACAATAGCTCCAGCATTAACCATGGGGTTGTGCGGTTTATCTGCAGGAGAGGAAACACATTTTTTATTTATTTTTAAAAAAATATATATTTCTATACGCTTTAATATATAAATTATTAATTCAGATTTATTTTATTTAATTGACAATTAGCATAACTTTTGTTTTATTATATTGTATTATTTCATTTTTATTTTATTATTATTATATAACATATTTCATAATTGTAAATTTTTTTATTATGTTATTCTTATTATTATTATATTACTCTCATTATAATTCATCATTTCATAGTTTAATTTTTTTTATTTTATATTTATTCTATTATTGTTATTATTTGTTTTTTGTAGTTTTACATTTTTATTGTTATTTATATTATTGACAGTGATATTATCATTATTATTAGTATTACTTTGATTTAAGTACTTTATATTTTTATAATTTTATTCTTATTGTATTACTATAATTATATTACTTATATTTAACAGATTTACATTTTTATTATTATAATATTTACTTTTATTTTATCATTTTGTATTTTTATATATCTTAAAATTTCCAGTATTTTATATTTATTCTATTATTATTATTGTTATCATTAGTATTATTACTTTAATTTTAGTATATTAGATTTTTATCAATTTAATCTTATTATATCTTAATAATAATAATAATAATAATAATAATAATTTATTATTATCGTTATTATCATTATTATTATTACTTTCATTTAGTATATTAGATTTTTATAATATTTTATTATTATTATTATTATTATATTGATTTTTTTATTGTTTTATTTTATAATATTATATTACTATTATATATTATAATTATTATTATTATTATTATTATTATTACTTGCATTACTTGACTGTATTTTATCTTATTATTATTATTATTATTATTATTATCATTATTATGTGTTTATTTATTTTGACTGTGTGAAGCCTTATACAGAAACAGAAAAGTGGAAACTTAGAGCACAAATTAATTTAGAAATAGCACATATTCATGAAAGTAAATAAATAAATAAAACACTAAAAGTAAAGAGAGGACGTTCAGGAACATTTTTACACTGGAGGTCAAAACACTGCAGAATAATCCACTGAGTGAACATCAGCCTAACGAGGTGTGTGACTGCACAACATCATGACAGCACACACACACACACACAGAAACTGAAACACAGTGTGTGCAGTGTGTTTTAATCCTCTCATGAAACAGAACAGGACAATGTTTGAAAAAAAAAATAATCTAAAAATAAACAGCTGGGATGTTTCTGCTGCCGGGGAGTAATCTGCTCTGTTAGATCACAACGACAGGAAACCAGGAAACTTTCTCACACCAGCTTCCTGTCAGGAACAATCTGGTGTGTGAGGCTCCAGCTGAACGTTTAAATGGAGTCTGGTGGGTTTGGTGATTTCAGCCTGAACGCTCAGAGCTCCTCGGTGCGTCTCAGACGTCTGTGGCTGAGCTGTGCACGTCACCCTCAACACTGAGTGTCTTTGTGCTGCTCGGCCCCGTCTGGTTCGTACGCAGCCACGTGCCGGCAGCTCGTCTTCATCCAGGTTATGATGAGTCTCTGTTACACACTGGCCGCTCTGTTTTATTCTGCTGCAACCTCTCATTAACTATTTACTACAGCGCCATGGCAACCAGGCCTGGAGACGGATCCTCTTACTGCGAGTATGTGAGCGTTGAGAGAAAGTTCAGCCACAGCTGGCTGAGTCACAACACTGTGTGTGTGAGTGTGAGTGTGTGTGTGTGTGTTTCTCACCTTCCTCGTTCAGGAAGAGCTTGTTGAACCGCAGGCCGCTGGGCTCTTTGCCGATGAAGCGATGCACATACTCGGTGCCGTGGTCGTGAACGGCGATGGCGTATTTCAGCGGCTTCACGCAGGACTGCAGGCAGAAGGGGACCTTGGTGTCGCCCACAGTGTGCCTGAGACACACACACACATTTGAGGAAGGGTTCAACCAACCAAATGTAACCATAGATGTGTTGACACTACTTTATTCTCATCACTGCAGATGAGATGCCAACAACAGCTCAACAGACATGAATAAACATTTGGACCTTACCTCTGCCCGTCCACCGTGCACAGGGCGACGGCCCACAGGTCCGGGCTGAAGCGGGCCAGCTGGGGAATGTAGTCGGCCACCTGCAGCATCACACCCCAAAGTAGTTTCAGTTATCGCTTCATATTGACAGAGATGCTTGTGTTTGTGCGGTCGTCTGTCGCCGTCACTCACCTGCCCTCCTGACATGTTTTTGGCGTTCTCAAAGAGCTCGTCCATGTGGGCGCAGAAGGGCTGGAAGTCTGGGATGACGAACTTCTTCCTGAAGGCCTGGGTGAGCAGGACGATGTTGCTCTGGACACACCTGAGACAGGAGACGGGGCGACAGTGAGCCAGGAGTCAGGGAGCTGGGTGGTTAATTCTCCCAACAGTTAACACTTCGGACTTTGCCTCAAACTAATTATCACATTGGCTTTACGCTCTTCAGTGTGGTAAATCTTTGCTGGCTGAACTGGTCCCGTTCTTCACACACCAGCTGCCACTGAGACATCTGCTACTGGAGTCAAGTATCAAGTCATTAGCAGTGTTGTCTTTTGGGAGCCTGTTTGCTTTTCTGGCTCACTGCCTTTATTTCCACGGTGAAAATCTCCTGGTGACTTTTCTAAATGAGCACGTTGGGAGGATTTCTGCACCTTTGTTTAACCTCTTCCACTCTGAGGGGACGCTGACGTCCTCGGCCAGGATCCCTGCGGCCTTTCAGAGTCTGGAGCGGGCTGAGTTTTAAAGCTGGAGTGAGGATACAAGTCAGGAATTCAGTGCAGCAACCATGTCATGCTAGCTTGTCGGGAAGGGGGCTAAAGAAACAATCTCAAGTATGGCCAAGGTTGTCCCTTGTCACCAATCCTGTTTGTGACCCTCATGGACAGGATCTCGAGGCACAGCTGGGGGGAGGAAGTGGTTCAGTTTTGGGTGTTAGAGGTGTCCTGGGCACGTCCTACTGGTAGGAGGCCCCGGGGCAGACCCAGAACATGCTGGAAGGATTACATATCTCGTCTGACTGGAACACCTTGGGGTCCTCCAGGAGGAGCTGGAAAGCGTTGCTGGTGAGAGGGCTGTCTGGGGTGCGTTGCTCGGCCTGCTGCCCCTGCGACCCGGCGGATGAAAATGGATGGATGGAAGTATGGCAAAATTTGGCAAAGGGGGTCCCTTGACCTCTCACCTCAAGGTATCTGAATAAAAACAGGGTCTATGGGTACCCACGAGTCTCCTCTTCGCAGACATGTCCACTTCATGCTACTCGCATGCAGTTTCACCTATTGTATTCCAAATATTCCTGCACACTGGGGTCCCTAAACACTCTTTGAATTACATAACCTGGGCCTGACTGTAAAGCTGAGCAGCCATTTCACTGCCTCTCCGTTCCCTCTTAAAAGAGATAAAAATGGGTCTACAACAGGGAGGGGTGGAGCAGAGGAGGATAAAGAACTGTATCTGTGCTCAGATTCACACAGTGGAAATCTGCAGCAGCATATTTCCTGGTTTCCCGTGTCATAATGACGAGATGACACTATAAAACACACACATGTCTACAGCACGCTCCTTCCTCCACCAATCTCCCTCCCAAATCCTGTCAGGTATTCCAGATTTCTATCCGAGCACACCACAAGTAGTAAACTCATGACTCATAATAAGGCGGTGTGCTAGCAGCTCTGCTCCTCTGGTAGCCGACAGATTTGTGGCTCAGCTATCTCACTGCATCAAACCCTGTCTAATCCCTGTAGCATGGGATCCCTGTGGAGAAAACACACGCTACACTCCACCGCCCGCTCACGTGCGTCCCTCTGTGAGCCCCCGCTCTATAAATAAGCCCGGGGAGGAGCGGATGTGATGGATCCCAGCCAGGAGCGGTGGTGCTGGGGTCTGCTGGGCGAGGATACAGCTCCCTGGTGAGCCGTCATATGCCCCACCTCTCGGCCAAGCTGTCAGCCGGCATCATTTCCTCTGGCGGGACACAGCAGCCCGGTTGTTTTGGGGTTTTTTAGCAGCTTGTGTATAAATGTTCTTAGATTACTGTAACTCTGATTAATACTGACACTTCCTGTCTCAGTGTTGTAATAATGGACAGTTACATGTGTAACAGTTGCCCTTTAAACACAAGCAAAGACAAGCTGTTCATTGTTTTCCCGCACGCTCACAGACGCATTGATTTGACCTTTGGTGTGGGTTCGTGATTTCATTTGAGTTTCATAAAAGCTGAACCGATCACAGTTATTCCAGCGTCCTGTTTTCCCCCAGCAGTCGTGCTCTTGACTGAATCCAACCTCAACAAGAAGCAGATGACAAACTGAGGAGCGATGAATAATTAATGTCGTGCAGTGACCTTATTCTGCAGCGGGGGAGTGCGGAGGACTCTGACCGCCATCAACAATTCTGATGATAGACTCTGATGAAAGACTGATGCTGGTAATAACACAGGAACCGACCAAAAACAACTCCCAAACATCTGCCATGTCTGTAATCCAAAACTTACTTTTTGAAGAGGTGTCGGTCCAGCGCTCCATCAGAGGTCGTCTTCAAGGTCACCTTCAGCATCTCCATACATTCTTTCAGCCGGGGGTCTCCCGTGCGAAGCCCTGTGGCTTTAAGAGCCTGCACAGAGGGGAGAGGAGGGGGAACGTCATGATTAAGACAGCCCGACAACAAATCAATAAACCTACGAGCCGTGAGCTGAGGGGCCGAACAAGAGGAGTCACCCTGCTCATAATTCAACCAGAGAGAGCTCTACAAGGAGCAGCTGCTGTTTAATGACCCGCAACACTCACGTTTGTTTATCTGCCGTAAATCCTACAGCCTGGGTCCCTTTATTTATTTGCAAGTTTTGAGAATTAGCCCCTTGTGGTTGTCACAATTCAGTATCTGAGTAATGGACAGAACAGTGTTTAATGCAGAACATTATGATGTCACAGTGAAGCTGACCTTTGACGTTTTGGATATAAAATGTCGTCACTTCATCATTTCATTTTATTAGACACCTGTGCAAAATTTAGTCAAGATTAGCACATAAATTCTGGAGTTATGGTCAAATTCCCTCGGCCTGTTCTTGTGATCTCGCCTTTAACGAGTATAAAACTGATGCAAGGTCACACTGAACTTGACCTTTAGCCACCAAATTCTAATGATGTTGTTGTTGCATTCATGTGGATGTTTATGCAAAATTTAAAGAAATTCTTCAAAGGTGTTCTTGAGATATTGCGTTTGTGAAAATGCGACGGATGCGGCCACAGTAACCTTTACCTTTGGGCCCCATATTGTAATTAGTTTGTCCTTGACACAAAGTGGATGTTTGTGTCAAGGTGTTCTTGAGGTATTGTGTTCACGATCTTTAACCACCCAATTCAAATCATTTCATTGTTGAGTCTAAGTAAACGTTTGTGCCAAACCAACAGAAATTCCCTGAGATATGGCATTTATGGCGGACAACCCGTTTACATGACTCTGTTTGATATGAATCATCTGAAACCCGTTGCTGCTGAAGGACTCACTGTGGTGAATTTGTGTGCCGGGATTTTTTCCTGGCCCTCTGCGATGGTGTAGAAGAGCAGGTCCTCCAGGCTGGGCAGGATGCCTGCCTTCCTTCTCCTGCAGGAGAGAAAAATACAAACACACAGACGGGAAAGTGAGAAAAATAACTCTGCAGCGAGGCCCGACGAGGTGGAAACATGGAGGGGAACTGCAGCGGAGGGAGGAGGACAAAAAGCTTATTGACTGCAAGGAGAAGCAGTGAGTAAGAACTGTAATACTGTACTGGAAAACACTACTTACACTGACCTCAGGTCAGTATTATAACCTCCACAGGTTAACATGCTGCCATAAGGCCACTGTAATGTAAACTGTTAACTGTGTACTGTGCTCGAACACCAGCCAGGAATGTCTCTGTATAGATTACGCTAATCAGGAATAAACCCCAAACCCTCTGACCCAGAATGGAAATCCTTATTTGGCATTTATTTAGCCCGTTTTTTTATAAATCGTGGGCAGCCACAAGCAAAGGCCAGAAAAACGACAAATATTTCATGACGCAGTCTGATAAAGACGGCGCCTTACAGGCATCTCTGTCCACGCTGCATGTGTGAGGGTCAGTGTCGGAGCAGCTCAGCCGAATGAAAGCACAGTGTGTGAACTGTGATGACTGGGCCTCGACTGTTGCAGCTGTGACGTGGAAGCTGGCCAACGCTCTTGGCACATTGCTGCCGTGTGGCTCGGCGGCTGGAAGCAGGCTGAGAGACAACCAGCCACTCAGTGACAGTACAGTCTCCATGAAACTTCCTGAGATCACACCCTGGCTACAGGATCACAGCGTCCCAGCAAAGACTTTAAGTCTGTGAATCCAACAAGCTGTGATGCCGGGTAGCTGTTTCAAATGACCCTGTTTTCACGACTTTATGCGGGGAACAGTTTTTGAAACTGGTCCAGCACTGAGCAGCAGAACAGGCTGGAATGTACCCACTCAGGGCATGTTTGCACCGTCAAGTTACGTCTACTAACTTGTTACTGACAGGCTCAGATTGTTAGTATGAGTCTCTGACAACATTATAGAAAGGATCCCTACAGAGATAGACCTTTTTGTCAAAGATCCTTTTTGTTAAACCAGCAACAGCCACAGAGATAGACCTTCCAAAAATGGTCTTTCTCTGTGGGGATCCTCTCCATAATGTTGTCAGACACTTTTATTAACAATCTGAGCCTGTCAGTAACAAACAAACACTTTTAGTGGACATAAAACGAGAGTGCACGAACGCCCAGAGTTGTTACATTGCAGCTGGTTTCCTGTCTGTTGGCTGCAGCGTTCTCGCTCAATACTGGACCAGTTTCAAGAGTTAGATGTTTGTATTACACCCAATTCTTCGTCCTGTAATTTGCAGCTGCAGTAACTTTGGTCCCCTGTGGTTAAACACACTGATGCTCTCTATGATCTGGTTCTACGGCCTGGCTGGTGTTCTCAGCAGCACTTCCACACCGAGTCGTCTCTGGGAGGAAAGTTAGTAGCGTGTCAGGAGGCAGACGGGGCGACAAGCTCACAGCAGGCTCTCTGCTATGATTCATATAACACCAAATTGGATTTGCGCAAAGCTCTGGGTGCCCAGGCGCTCTCTGTCCCTGCAATGCATCATGGGGCACTGAGCTGTGTGCTAGGAGAGGATGTCTTTGGTAGGAGCCTTTAGTCGGCAGCGGCTGCCAGCCAGATATAAAGCTGAGTTTGGACCCTTTGAGACATGAGAGCAGAAATCTAGCAGTTTGTCCAACTCAGTGGCGACAGGGTTTCCTCTGGGTTTATTCAGCAGCAGGGAGCCATCAGGAAATTATAATCCCAGACGGAGATAAACCGACAATAGACTGAAGAGCCACATTTGCTATTTGACAAATTAATTGATACTTAACCATCTTTATGCAGAAAATCTGTGCTTAAATTGAGATGAACAACGTCCAAAACATCTTGTTCTACAGTTATCTTAGTGTCAACAAATCCCATCAACAGACCAGAACCAACACTTGTTAGCAGGATCAGTTTTAAAACTGGTTTTGGTCTTTTTTATGGGATTCCTTGACAACAACAAGTCTCACCAGCCTTATCCTTTAGAGCAGGGACACTCAACTTGCTTTGCCCGGGGGCCACGTTATCTGAAATGATGGAGCACAGCTGTGTTGTTGTCAGACCCTGGTCTGAGCTGAACCGATGCTACGTCATGATTCGCAAGTCTTCGTCTGGGGTTGTGACTTAGGGAAGGGTCCATTATACGGTTTAAGCTCGTACACCAGACCGGCCAGTGTCAATCAATTTACTCTTATTGTGAATTTGAAAATGATGGGTCACACTGCGCCCGGCTGTAAGTGGAGTATCTCTGCTTCAGAGTGCATCACAATTAATCCCTTAAACCTGAGGGATCACCATTTTTCCTGGACCACGCTGCTGCACAGTAACACAGAGGAAACACTGGGGCCAAGTCTTTATAGTCCATTTAAACAACATTATCTGGACTGACGGCTCCACTCGGAGTCAGAAAGTCTGGAATTCTCTGCAGGAAAACTGTGATTACGGGTGTTGAGGTTGGTTCCAGTTTTCCAGCTCGTGAACAAAACAAAATAAAATCCCAAATGCTGAGAATAAAAACTGGGCGTATGTTAACATTTTACAGTCTTAAATTGAGATTCAGACTTGAAACGAAATTCACCCAAACAGGAAATCTGATTTCCCGACTTTCCAACTCGTGCGTGGACCTTAGTTAAAATCATTCTCATGCGCTCCGGATAAGCATGTAGTCGTGTCCTTAAAGACCAGGCAACTTTGTCATTGCTTGTTGGCGTGGTCTGACCTCATTAATGAAAGTTGATGTCTGCTGGTGAGGAAGGAATACACATCAGAGAGTGTGTGTGTAGGGGAGGGAGGAGGAGGGATGGAGGTGAGGTAGAGGTAGAGGTAGAGGGGGGAGGGGATTCAAGCGCAGCCGCTGGGAGGAAGTGAGGTCATTTCAAGGGAAAAGCGGTTGTCGGCTTTCCGCAGAAAACCTCTACGTCTACTGGAAGAGACTAAAACTTAAATGAAAAAATCGAAACATACTTACAAATGCAAAGCAAGCAGATCAACAACAGGGAGAGAGTGTGCAGAGGGAAGAATATTGCATTAGTAACAGTGATAATGACATTTGAACACATCAGCACAGCACTGCAGCAATCAGCATTGAATACATGTACACAAATAATCAACACACAAGTATGAATACTGGCACATCCATGACACAGTTCCTGCGGCGCGGTGATGCTGTTAATGGGTGCAGCTCAGCAGAAAGAAAATATTAGACTGATTAAACGTGAACTATAATTGAAGGCAGAGTGAGTCCTTGTTTGGTTAACGAGGCCTGTGAGGTTGCACCTCTGGGAGCATCACCACCACAGGGTTGGAGCTGAAGGCCACTGGAACATCTGGATGGTCTCATTAATCCACCTCAGCTGCTCTCATTAGCGCTCCGGCTTCTCTCTTTGTGTTTCTAAAGGTCAGCTGTGATTCGGCCAACACGAGCTACACGTTTTGTTACTTGCTCACGCCCCCCATTGCCCTAAAAGGCGACATTTTGCTGCACTCCCCATTTTGTTTTTATACTGCCGAATGCTGAAAAAAGACTGATTGGGCTTTCTGCAAATTTGCACAACTCCTGTTTAAAAAGTGCTACTGTGATGCACATCTGTTTGGGTCTGAGTTGCATATCAAGGCTTTAGAGTTTTGGGTCTCAATCACTGAAAGACCAAACGTTCGTCGACCAGAAAGGTCATTAGTCGGCAAGATTTCATTGGTCGCTTAGTTGCAAAAAAAAAAACAACAAAATAAGTGAACTCTGTTAGGAGCTGCGCCTTGTCAAAATAAATCAAAACCTACATGACTGGACCATGTGGGACTTTAATTTGAAAGGACAGATGCAGGAAGTGGCCACACACTGATTTCCAGGGGTGGTAGGACTGTAGACGTTACCTCGGACTTGGGGAAGTTCTTCTGGGCTTTTTCCACCATACTTTCTCACATTTTAAAGACAATTAATAGAGAAAAGAATTGAAAAAACCTGCTGCTTTAGTTTTGATTTTAAGGATATACCCAACAATTGGCTTCCCTGACGTTTGAATGGAAGCTTAAACGGCGCTGAGGCGTAGCTGAGAGTCACATTCATCGTTTTCAGAAGATGTTCCCAACAACTAATTCACCAGCTGTCTAAATATAAGTTTGAACTCAGACTAGTCGACTAGAAAAGACTCCAAATTGAGCATATGACAATTTAGGCTGTCATCTTGGTAATGATAATGTGGATGTATACCAAACTACTTCTCAAACGTCCCCCTCTTCTGTATCTCATCGACCGGACACACTTAAGACACGCTCGCACTGACAGGCAGTGACGGTCTCTGTCTGCTGTGTTTATCTGACCCGGTCGATGGGGCTGGTTTCACTGCCTCACAGATGTCATGACAAATTGGCGTGGAGGGTGGAGCGCAGACATTAAAGCGGCAGCGTTGAGAGGCGGCGCTGCACAAATCAATCCGTGCGAGTGACTCATCTGCTCCTGGAGGCGCTGACAACTGCCGGGCAGCGCGCCAGCATTCAGGCTTTGGTGCAAAAAAAACGGAGGAGAAACGATGTGGGCGGGATAAGCTCCCCTGCATTACAAACATTTTTAACCCCTTATTAGCCGGAGCACAGCCTGGGGACCCTGGTAACCAGACTGGAGTGGAGGCTGAGTGCTGCTGGGGCCCCGGGGACTTGAAACAACACGCCGTGTGTATTATATCCAGCAGACTGAATCATGCAGTGGTGGCCTGATTTACTGACTCTTAACCAGGGCTGGTCTTCATGTCTGGCTGAATGTGGACCATGGTTCATCTCTGGATTATTTCTGATGAGTCATTAGTAGTGCGAAATGCCCCTAATGTCATCACACACATTTAGTTTAATTTTTGCTGCAACAACTTCTACATTTGTGACTATTTTTGCCTCGATATCAGGGTCAAAGAAAACTATCCAACAAATCCCAAACCTGAATAAGCAGGTGTTTCAATGTGCTTTTCATTCACGAACAAATCCACATTACAATCTGCCCTACAGGCCATAATGAAAGACTTCCTCAGCAGCAGATAAAGTGCTGTCGTGCTCACTCACTTCGTCTAAACGCAGCCTGTTGACGACTTCTTTAACACAACGAGCCGAGGCCTCGCTCAAACTCAAATTAGCCTCTGGGGGGAAACAAGATGTTGCTGACGACCGCTCAGCTGAGCAAAGTGACTGCCTAAACATGGCCGACAGCTCCGGCAAATTGCCTGTGAATGGAAACAAATGGGACGGCGTCGGGCTACGGGGGCAATGAGGCGTTTTATTGCCATGAAAACGCTCTGATGGGAGGGTGCGGGCTGGTGTGGTGGCTGGTCGCACAGCTGCTGTCAGTGTTTAAGGCAAGACGAACTGGTCTTTATTTTAAAACTGGGGCGGGTGGTTTTATTCTGGCTCGGCACGTCACACACTGAGCGAGCCGCCTGTTAATGACGCTGTGGGCTAATGGGCATGTAGCTACTTCCATGTTTCAGATCATACGTCATGTTTGTAGTCGCCCAATGAAGATGAGTTTACATATCACCTTGGGTTCGTCCTTCAGCTTCTCAAAATGATCCCACTTTGGATTTCCTGCCCGACTGTCCAGTATCTGCGACGAGGACGATGGAGCACATCCTCAGCAGCATGCCGAGGCCCCAGTCAACACTCTCAGTGTTTGCAGACACTCCAGGCACATTTACATCTCATTAAAACTAAACACACATCACACTGGATGCTGCCGGCATACCAATGCAGCCACAGACCCACCAGGGCCGGTGACATCATCAATAATCTGTCAGGGAAGTATTGGAGATTTGGTTGGGAAATTTCATGCTGCCAAAGTAAATATTGAGACTCTCTCAGCCAGACGTGGAGCCGGCAGTCGGATTTTAAGAGGCCAATATGTAAATTGCACAGAAAGCTATCAGAGCTGAGATGATCAGATGATATACTGATTACTTCAGCGACAGAAAATCATTTGTAAAAGCAAAAATACAGCTTCTAAAATAGGAGGATGTGCTGCTTTTCCTTATCTTACATTAAATTAAACTGGATATTTGGCAGGTTTGGACGGAAGTTACGTCTTAAAATATCTTTAACAGGCATTTTTTACTATTTTATGATAGAATAATCAGCATTAATCGATCATGAAAATAATAAAGTAACACCCCTACATTCTGTTGAAGTATTTAAGCATTACTGTGGTGTTACTGCCGATTTTTGTTTATCAATTTTGTTGATTGGCTGCTTGTTTTAGTCACTGTCAGTTATAAAAATATCATATTAGCATATTACAGATGCAGCACTTTGCTGTTAAATGTTAAATGGCCTCTCAAGCCTAAACAAAAATAACATTTTAAGCCTTGTGTGTGATTTAGGGGCAGAGGAAATCTCTGCTAGCTGCTAGGCTAATTTATACAATGTAAAATGCCATAGGCTTGTGCTAATAACGTTAGCATGTTGTATTTGTTCGGAAAACGAACTCTGTTGAATGTTGCTGTTGTCCCTGGCTTTATCGTCGAACAAGATGCATCATGGGAAAAGTAGGATCCAGTGTTTTTAGTGGATTTTTGGAGCTGTTTGAGACGGTGAATGTTAAGTTTTTAACCTTGCCCTCGCGCACACACTGGATGCATCATGCTGCAGCTCGTCAACAGACGATCACGCAAAAGCAAAGCTATTACTACTTTTACTGAAAGATCTGTTCTTCCTCCGCCTCCATGTTAGCTTAAAATCATGTCGAGACAGCCCTGAGTTAAGATTTTAAATGAGGCAAATGAGTTGGGTAACCTGGGTTTATACTGCTGCGTTGAAGCTACGCCATACCTAAAGTGTAGGCTCTTCGATGAATCGGTGCTGCCGGAGCCTGTCGTTGAATAAAATCACTCTGATGTCAGTTCGGCTCAGGGCACGAGAGGACAAACAGAAGTGAGGAAAGTAAACAAGAAGTGAAACCAGAACAAACTTGCTGGTGTGGAGTTATTTTTGTCTTGTTTTTTTTTTTTTTTTTCCCCGGTAAAGGGTTTTTTTTGGGGAGTTTTTCCTTATCCGCTGTGAGGGTCTAAAGGACAGAGGGATGTCGTATGCTGTAAAACCCTGTGAGGCAAATTGTATTTGTGATATTGGGCTTTATAAATAAAATTGATTGATTGATTGATTGAGGTGCAGAGCGTACGTGGCAGAGCAGTGCAAACATTCTCCAAGCCCCCAGAACATCCAAAACCATCAGATCATCGTCTTAATCGTTGTCAGTGGGTTTTAAGTGGAGGTGGGGAGGCTTCATCACCCTGTGGTGGTGATATTATGGCGTTATCAGCCATGAAAAGCTTTTAACCTGCGTCCTGTCTGTCAGTAGAGGACTCTCATCCTCTCCTCTCACTAATTAGCCCCTGTTGAACCATCACCTCTGTCACTACATCACGGCCTTATCTGCTCGCACTGCAAATAATTACTGATCCTGACCGTGCTGTGCTCTGCAACTCCTTCAGAACATTGACTGCATGTCTTCATGTTACGCTGGATGGAAATCTGTCGTTTGGGGACTTGATAACTAAAGATAAAGACATGACACTCATAGGTGTGGGTTGCCTCTCTGGGCGCTGTCACGCCTGACCTTCATTAGACATTGAGTAGAAGCTGCGTGGTGCACGAAGCTGCACACACACGTGTGTGTGTGTACTGTCAGGAGGCAGGAGGAGCCGAGCTGCAGCTCCTGGTCACGACATGTGGCCGGCTGCACACCACCTGACCTGTTTCCTGCAGGGATGCTTGATGAGACGCTCCTGTCTCACATCCCAACAACAAACACCAACAAACACCTTTTAATAGAAATGCAATTGACAAAGATAATGTCCGATGATGGAACTTGCTTGGATGATGGTGGTGTGCCCTCACAGTGCAGCCTCAGACTCCTGTGAGCTCAGCAGGCTGCACAGTTCGTCCAGAAGAGCAGCATCTGAGCTAACTAGTTAGCTGTGTGATGCGCGCGCCGAACTCCCCTGTAAATATCCACTATTTTAAATAAGCCTCGCTTGTATGCGTTAAAAAACAAACCAGAATTAAAATAATGTATTCATGACGTAACATTAGAATCCACTCTTTGATTCGGCATATATTATGTGCGTCAATATAGATGTATTTAAGTAATAACTTGACTTCTAGGAGTGGTGGCCGGTGTCATCGCAGGCTTCCACCGGCTGTTACCGCGACATTAAATACCCTTTATTTTCTATGAGGTCTGGCGGAGGGTGGCGCTAGCGGCTAACATCTGCCACAGAGCGGCGGTGACGCTACTCACTTCTCTGTCGACGAGTCTTTCCCGGCGGCTTCGTTCAGTCCGTCTGTCTTGGAGCAGAAGCCTCTCACGCCGTGTCTCCGCGGCACAAACACCGTCCGTCTGCCCGCCGACCTGCCATCCGAGCAGCCGGTGCTGAAGCAGCCGGTGCTGAAGCAGGCGGCGGCGGCGGCGGCGGCGGCAGGTGACGGCTTGACTACACCTGTCAGCGGCCGCTTCAGCTGCGTCTGAAATAACTCCTTGAGCGCGACCGTTGACCGAAACTGTAACATCTCAACCCGGTGAAGGAGGAAGCGCGGCCGGTGTGAGAGCGGATGAACCGGGAGGAGCAGCGGAGGAAGCTGTTATTACCGGACAGTGTCGGCTTCTCTTCCGAGTAACGGTTTAACCGGTGACTCAACAACAGAACACGCTCCTCCCACATTTCACGCACAAAGAGCTGTGATTGGAGCATAATAACGCATATCTGCACCTGATTGGCTAAGAGGGCTGTCAATCATCATAACAGCGCATCCCATTGATTTTGATGACTCTTTCCATTAATCAACATTTAACAGCTAATTATTAACAATTAAATACTTTTATAATGTTTGAAGCCCCGTTTAACATTTTAAAGACTTAAAAGAACCAAAGCGACATCAGAGCAAAGCACATGACACACACAGTTCAGTGCTGTAATATTAATATAGTGGATAGAAAATACAGAAAAGCACAATTATTATATTTATGGGCTGTTAAATTACTGTAAATCTCCATTAGATTATTTTGGCTTGTATGACACAGACAGACTTGAGTCGATATTATTCGTGTGAGAAAAATGTAACAGAAAAAAAGATTTGTGAACTCACCAGATCTGGAAACACACAAACAAAATCCACGTTAAAAAGATTTATGTAGAAGAGATTCACAAATAAAAAACTGGATTCAAAAATATTTATTGAAAAGTTGTAAATGTTAAAAAAAAGAATATTTCCTATTTATTTCTTAACAAATTATAATTAGAATTTTTTTTGAATTTGTGTGTTTTGCAGATCTGTTTTACATTTACAAATTCCTTAAATTAAAAAAAAAAATCTGTGAATATTGACAAATAAATTGATTATATTCATTAAGAAATTAATAGGGCAATATTCTTTCTTTTTTAAACATTTACAACTTTTGAATAAATACATTTGAATCCAGTTTCAATAGTTTACAAGTTCTGTATGAAGTCAGATTAAATGTTGAAGGAGCAGCGCCATGTCCTCATATCCTGTCCTGCGCTGACACCTGGTGGCTGCTGGTGGCGCTGCACGTGTTCAGCCTGTGTCTCAGCAGGTGGCGTCCTGTCCTGCATCACACAGCGACAGCACCAGCTACTGGAGAAACTATTGTGCACCAGCTACTGGGAGAAACTATTGTGCACCAGCTACTGGAGAAACTATTGTGCACCAGCTACTGGAGAGCACCAGCTACTGGAGAAACTATTGTGCACCAGCTACTGGGAGAAACTATTGTGCACCAGCTACTGGGAGAAACTATTGTGCACCAGCTACTGCTATTCTGCACCAGTCCACAGACACCAGCAGCAGACTGACAGATAACTGACTATAATAAATTATAAAAAAAATAATTACAGCCACTTAAACACAGGCAGGGATCAGTTATACATCACTCTGTTAGTTTTATTATGTGTTTACAGCTTTGTGTTTATCTCTGGATATATTTCACTGAGCTCTGACACTTTATGCTGCTTTATACTGATACATTATTTAGTCTTTTTCAATAGGAACCATTAATTAAATAATCTACCTTTGTATGGAGGATGGAAAATGACAGAAGTGTCAAAAATAAATAAATAAATAGATGCTTAAATAAAAACTGAAAGTAAATCAATAAATCCACATATAAATGAATAAATAAATGCAGGGATGAGGACCTCCTAAGTTAACATGTGGATAAAAAATTACATAATAAATAAATAAATAAATGTAGAAATAGGCTAATTATGATGATATTTATTCAATTATGTCCTGTTTAATCATTAATCTTAATTCTTATTTATATCTGTAATTATTTTTTACATCTATTGGTTTTCGTATTCATTTATTTATTCCTGCATTTATTTTTAATAATTTATTGATTTATTCATTTACACATTTATTCTTGTATTTGACTGTTTCTATATTTATTCATACATTTATTTCTGTTTTTATTTATTCATTTATCCCTGCATTTATCTAAAAATGTACTTATTTTTTATTTATTTATTTCTGTTTTTATTTATTTATCCCTGTATTTGTCAATAAATGTACATATTTATTTTTTTATTTATTTCTGTATTTCTAATACCATATTTATTCATACATTTATTTCTGCTTTTATTTATTTATTTATCCCTGTATTGATCTATAAATTTACTT
The DNA here is from genome assembly GCA_026686955.1 of Epinephelus cyanopodus. Taxonomy (NCBI): domain Eukaryota; kingdom Metazoa; phylum Chordata; class Actinopteri; order Perciformes; family Serranidae; genus Epinephelus; species Epinephelus cyanopodus. The sequence continues at coordinate 17,884,044 of CM048937.1, read as the reverse complement.
ATTTTTTATTTGTTTTTATTTATTTATCCTTGTATAAATTTACTTATTTATTAATTTATTTGTTTTTATTTATTTATCCCTTTATTCATCTATAAATTTACTTGTTTTTTTATTTATTTATTTATTTCTGTATTTTTTAATACCATATTCATTCATACATTTATTTATTTATTTCTGTTTTTATTTATTTATCCCTGTATTTATCTATAAATTTACTTATTTATTTCTGTATTTTTAATACATATTTATTCATACATTTATTTCTGTATTTATTTATTTCTGAATTTATGTGTTTATTCCTAAATGTATTCATACATTTATTTAATTATTTATTCCTGTAATTTTTCACATTTATTTTTTGAGTCTTTCATTTTATATTCCTGTAATTATTTATACATTTATTCGTTTATCTTCATAATTTTTATTCCTATACTTAGTCATGCACTTATCCATGTAGTTCCATTTTTATTTATCAATTCCTGTATTTCTCTGAACCATTTTTAAAAATTATTTATTGTTAGTTATTTTTCATCCTCCGTACCCGTCGTAAGTCATCAGGTCCAATTCCTCTCAGTCTGTTGTTCTTGTGTATCAGACCTGAGTCAGGCGGCATTTTACTGTTTGTTTTGAGCTCTTTCTCACAGGCCAGGTGGGCGGAGTTTGACCTCTGTTTAAAATAATGACCTACATCAGAGATTACTCACTGGAAACTATTTTATAAAGTTGCTTCACTTTACTTTTCTGTGACTCCCAACTTTCATCTGGGTAAACAACACCCACCTAAAACTAATCACGCCCTCCTCAGAACACGGTCGTGGATTCGCCACCGCCAGACACATGAACGCTGCGACTCAAACTTCCATGTAATCAGGTCAACAATTAAAGGGGAATTCCACCAAAATTTTCTTGTAGGTTATTTTACAGGATTTTCATTTAAAAAAAATCCCTTTTACTGCAGGTGTTAAATGAGCTTCAACCACACATGACCTCCGCGGTACTCTGGGTGTGTTGGCTGGCGGCACTTTGGGACGCCGTGGAGAAGTTTCAGCTGGTTGCAATCTGCACTGCTCGCCTCTAGATGGCGCTAAATCGCCCTAAATCTCACACACTGGTTTTAAAGTCTTCAAAGAGACACCTCGTCCTCCTGTGTGTCGGTTCAAGCACCTTCTCCCTGAACTCTCCAGGCGTTGGCCGCTCTCTCTCTGCAGCTCTCAAACTTTAATTTTTGCGCAGATATTCCCCCACGAGCAGCTGCGATTTCACCGCATGCAGCAGCAGCAGCAGAAAACAAAGGAAGGAAGGAAGGGAGACAAACAAGGCGATCCCTAACGAAGCTGCAGGGAGGAGAGGCGATAATTCACCAACACCCACACCTTCTCAAAAGCAGTCAGCTTCCTGCTCCTTTCAAAACCAGGGTGATGGGTGCGCTCGGCAGATCCCTCCCACGCTGCTTAGCGGCTGGCTTCCGCCCACCGCCCGTGGAGCCGCCCACCTCCAGCCGTTGCCATGGTCATCAGGAGGAGCACCGGAGAGGAGAAGGAGAAGGAGAGGAGGAGGAGGAGGAGGAGGACAGGGAGGGGAGGGTGAGCGGGGCTGCCACTGTGAGCAGGAACCAGCATGGTGTTCATGAGCCGAGCTATTCTCCAGAGAAAATCTGTCTACGTGTGTGTGTGTGTGAGTGTGTGTGAGTGAGGGAGAGGATGATGGGAAGTATGTGAAAAGGACCTGCGTCAGAGTGAGTCATCAGCCAGTTTCACAATGTGTTGATGTGACGCTGATGCAAATGGGCCTGCGCAGGGATTCATCTCAGGACAGCACAAAAAGAAAGACAAGAAGAAGAAGAAGAAGAAGAAGAAGAAGAAGAGGGAGGAGGAGACAAACAGAGTCGCTCCTTTAAAGGAAGCTGGACACTTTGACCTCATCATCACGGTGTGTTTACAGTCCTCTGCTGGGATCATCACGCACTCTCCCACTCTCCTTTAGCTCCGCCCTGATTTGCATCCACGCACAGTCACGCTGGGAACACCGGGGCTTCCCTGCCTTGCTCAAAGGCACCTTAAACTTGTTCCTGGAGTCGGGCTGATTTATGGTTCTGCTGGTCCGGTCCAGTGTGCAAGTTTAAACCAGCTCAACTGGCATTTGTCCCTCTGACACTGCCTCATCAAGGCGGGAATTTCATGCCGTTACGCCGCCTCGCCGTGCTGTGTAAAAGGTTTGTTCCAGATACGGGGGCGGAGCTGTCTCGCCTTTAACCCTTTGAAAACTGAGCAATGATTGATTTGATTTCTTTTAAAACATGGCAAGAAGGCAATGAGCAATGACAGAAAAAAATGATCCAAAAATTGACATGAAATTCATTTTATAAAAAAGAATTAAAAAAAAAGTAAAAAAAAAAAAAAAAGTAAAAATGAGTAAAATTGTTTTATTACTTTAAGTAGTTAAAGTAGTAGTAGTAAAGAAAACTGTTTTAAAAAGTTAGAAAAAAAAGTACTTTTAGTAGTTAAAGTAGTGGTAAAAATAAATAAAAAACATTGTAAAAAAGAACAGACATAGAAGTAGTCATAGTCAAAGTACTAGTAATAGTAATAGTACTGTTAGTAGTTAAAGTAGTGGTAAAAATAAGTTTTAAAAAATAAGTAAAAAATTAATAGTAAGAAAAAGTAACACGAAGAAGTAGTCGTAGTCAACGTAGTAAAAAAAATCATTTAGAAAACGAGTAAAACAAAGTTTAAAAAAAATAGTACTTTTAGTAAAGTAGTAGTAAAAATAAGTATAGTATGAAAAATTAGAACGTAGAAGTAGTTGTGGTTAACATAGTAAAAAATCTGTTAAAAAATAGTAAAAAAAAAAAAAGGAAAAATGTAAAAACAGTAGTGGTAGTAAAAAAAAATAGTCAAAATATTACTTTTAGTAGTTAAAGTAGTTAGTAAAAATAAGTTTAAAGAAATTAGTAAAAAATAGTAGGAAAAAGTAAAATATAGAAATAGTCGTAGTCAAAGTAGTAAAAAAAAATCGGTGGAAAAACAGTAAAAAAAAATAGTAAAAAGAAGTTGAAAAAACCTTTAGTAATAAATGTAGTAGTAGTAAAAATAAGTTTAAAGAAATTAGTAAAAAATAGTAAGAAAAAGTAAAATATAGAAATAGTCGTAGTCAAAGCAGTAAAAAAAAAAATCGGTGGAAAAACAGTAAAAAAAAAATAGTAAAAAGAAGTTGAAAAAACCTTTAGTAGTAAATGTAGAAGTAGTAAAAAAGGGAGGAAATATTTGTAAAAAGTAGTAGTAGTCAAAAAAAGAAAAAAAGAATAAAGAAAGGAAGTAAAAACAAACAAACACGGAAATAACCTTAAAAATTATAATAATTCTATGACATAATTTTAAAATGTAATAATAATAATAATCATAGTTTTCCAAAGTTTATTTTCTTTTTTTGTCAAATAATTTTCTAAGTTAAATTCTTTTCTTTCTTTTTTTTAAATCAGTGGACATTTCTTTCTTTCTACTTTTTTTGTTAGAGATTATTTTTTGGCTCCTTGCCTTTATTGGACAGGACAGCCAAACATGAAAGGGGGAGAGAGAGGTTGACATGCAGCAGAGGGTCAGGGTCAGGGGGCTGCAGCCAGGACACTGCCTTCATATAAATTAGTATGTTCGCCTCTTTCCGTCAGTGATTTTCAGCAAGCTGTTCTGTCGCTCTCTTCACAGCCAGACTCCATTGAGAAAACAGTAATTTAACATGGTTGAACACAGGAGCTGCTGTGACACCTGTTAGGATTCAGTGTCTGATGCAGCGTTCAGCTTCACACTGAACTGTTGCAGGTTTAAACCCCGGCCCAGCCTTCACATTCCCCCGTTTGTTTCTGAGCATTGATCACAGAACGCACCTCACAATAGAGTTCAAAAAAATAAAGTTTAATGTTTATGTGCTGTATAACAAATAAAATATATTAGTGTTTAAAAAACAGGTGCATAACTAGGTGAAGCCTAATCTATCACTTTACAATAAACAGTGAGGAGAACGGTGATCAGTGAGACGGCAGGTCACACATGCTCTATTCTCTGAAACATCGTACAACAGTCACACTAACTAGGACAGTGTTTGAGCCGAGCGGGGCCGGAGACAAAAGGTCATCTTGTCCCCGAACCTCGACGGCGTTATCTCCCAGAATTCACCAGCTAGTTTTGCAAACTCCAAATCCTCGCTGCAGCTGTGGGAGGAAGTCGCGGCGGTCTTGGGTTTCCGATCATTTCTACGACTGTCTGTCAGTGTGAAAACCATCAAATTGTTTTGTCAAATCAAATCTTTTGTGTATTTACGATGGGTTTTCTGAGTTAAAACATACTTACAGCTATGCTAAAACAGGCCCAGAGCATAACAGGTATGATGTTCTTGGGTTAAAGCCTTCACTCTTTATCGGCTGAACGCATCTCTGGTCACTGAAGCAAAACAACTTTTTGTTTCATCTGAACCCTGAACTGTCCTCCAAAATGTGATCTGCAGCCAACTTTAGTCGAGCCATTGAGGCCCAGACACACCAAACCGACTTCAAAGAACTAGCGTCGCCCCACATCGTCGTGTCTCGGCCAAATAGTTGCACATGAACACGCCGCAAAGACTACAGCTGACAGCCAGCTAGTTCATACATACGTTCTGCGCCTGCATGACAAGAAGAAGTTACTCTTCACACAGGCAGACGGCGACAGTCTGTATTCGTCGTTTGACAAGGGAAACTGGGAGACCGTCCTAGCACTAGTTAGCCAGTTAGCACGTTAGCAACACAGCCCGGTGTTGAAAGAACAGAGCGTATTTACGGTGTGGCAGTGAACAATTACACAAACCATCAGGAAACATTTAAAGAGCTCAGTGACTAAAGAAAGTGAATCTTACCTTATCTGACAAGTCTGTTTTGGTCTCACTCCCTCTTGGCGTTTGCTCTTTGTTTACTTTCCTCACTTCTGTTTCTCTTCACATGCGCTGAGCTGAACTGAAAATAAAAAAAAAAAAAAAAAAACTACAGCAGCCGACGAGAGGCAACAGGCGCTCACTGACAGCCTAACACTGACTGATGGCTGAGGGCCTTTAACGTGCCACTTCTGGCCAAACTTCCTCCTTGCATGGTGATGTAAAACACTCTCGACTGTGGGCGCTGAAACCTGTGCTCCTGCTGCCTCTAACCCATTGTAGACCTGCGTTTAAGTGGTCGACTCTTAATCACCCTGACCACTTTCCTCTCAGCTGCAGGTGATAGCTTGACTTTTCTTCCTGATCGTGGCAGTGACATTGATCTTGGGACGTAGCTGCTCTGAAATACCCCTCAGTGACTGTCCTGACATGTTTAAGCCAATGATTCACTTTTCCAGATCCACGCTGAGCTCCTTAGACTTTCCAACTGTCGTGCTTGTGGCTGAAACTAAAGAGTGAATCAAACCAGTCAATCATGATCACTCATGAGAAGTGACGAGGCCAATCCACAGAGCAAATCTGAGTGACACGACTTTGTACATCGTCAAAACCGATACATCAGGGCGCTGCATGTGGATTTCATACCCGGTAGAGTTGGTCGCACTTTCAGGAGATCCATGATAAATTCATAGAAGGGATTTTTTGTGTTTCACTTAAAGAAAATTCCGCAAGAAATTCAGCCAAAGAAATTCTGTACCGCTTAAAAGCACCACGACATGTAAACTTTGATTTCTTTGAAGCCGTACCAGTTATCAAAATGCCCATCAGGCCCAATAAAGTCCAATGGGGAGCACCAACAGTTGGTCCAGGAGCTTCTCCTCCACGATGGATGTTTCCAGGAATATTTTAGGACGACTCTGGGGCAGTTTGACGAGCCGCTGTCTATCATCTGGCCATTTATTTTCAATGGGAAATTCACCGCAGTTTTTTGGGGAATTTCATGAAAATGACTTTAAAGTCAAAGCAAATCATTCCCGATCGTTTTGATGTTGTTTTAACGAATGTTTTGGCAGCGCTGCCGGATGAATAGCATCCCGAAGATGTGGTGGAAGATTATGAATATGCACCTTCTGTTGCGCAGCAGGCACCCAAAATTATCGGAAACCCAAGTCTGCCGTTACCTACATGTTCTCTACAAGTGTACGTAAACGTCTGGCCCACAGCTGCAGCTCCTCGCCCAAACGGCTCCTTGAAACAAAAGGAATTTGATGAACAGAGCACAATGTCTTTAAATACAAATACAGCCCCACCAGAAGTGAGGCAACACAAACATCTCCCACGTCGCAGGTGAGTTCCCACCCTGAAGGTCATGACAGACGTACAGTTACCGAGCACATGACACAACGATGGATCCATAGAGTATGCAAATAGACTTATTACTTACATAAATATTGCATTGGTCTGCCATTACGCTGAGTGAGACTAAACTATCTGCAGGGACGAAGGGGGGAAGGAAAGAAGAGTTAGACCAAATTGTCTGGACGTTATTATCATCTGGGACCAAACAGACGTATTTACACAGTGTGGCCAACACAGAAAAACACAGTGAACACTTATTGTTATGTATCTACCTCTAAACAGCAAGAACACGTCTTTGAAATATGCACTGATGGCCATCACAGGGGGTTAAACACTGTTAAGAGCTAAGGCTAATCAACATTATCATCATGTAAAGCATGTGTTTATATACCAGACACTTTCACACGGTTGTTTTTTTTTCCTCAGTGACACTTAAGTTGTTTTTTGTTGTTGTTTTTGCTCTACACACATAAACACTGTATTGACACCAAAAATCTACAGCAAAGTTACACTTGACAAACCCTGGTTGAGAGATTAGGCTAGCACTATTTGTTATCACGGTACTATTTACAGACCCCAGGCTGCTGCTCCGCAAAGAGCAGCAATAAACAGGAAATTCTGCTTTTGGCTGCAGCTGGAGAGAAATAAAAAAACCACACACCTGCAATCTTTAATATTTGATTCTGTCTCCAAAAAGCTGCTGAAAAACCCCATCTTCAGTCCTGAAATACTCCCCGTTTGCAGATGCGTGGTTTCGCTCCAGCATGCAGTGTTTAGCTAAATTACAAAGTGAAATGAACCAATTAGCTCGGCCTCCGGCATGCCAGCCCAGCCATCCTACCAAGACGAATGACAGAGGTCCCCTGCTGTTTTTCCACAACAGCTCCTATACATGCTCTTCTTAAATTACCTTCCATAAATATACACAAGACAAGAGTGCGGAGGGAAGGATTAACCCCAACTCTCCTGGTTTCCCATTTGAAGTCAACGACAAAGTAAAGAAAAAAGGAAAACCTGCTGAAGGGGCTGAGTCCTGACTCCATCTCCCTACAGTACTTTTTTTTTTTTTTACACCTCTGAGTTACAGTACAAATGCAGACACCCTAAGTTAGATTTGGGAGAATGACGGAGGCTCAGAAGACGCGGGGTGACGGAATCTTTGGCTAGTGCTGGTAGGTTTGAACGTCTTACTGGAGACGAGTTGTAAAGTCATGGACATGGAGTGACTTTCTGGATGCTGACGAAAAATGACGCCACTGACCAAAGATCTCATTTTTAGGTAACGCTTTGTATGTCTACCATTAAGATTTAGAGCTGCACAATATGAGGACACCATGCTATAACCTCTTCTCTCCTGAAGGGGTGACCGAGAACAGTGGACGATTCGATCTACGGAGCCTGATTTGACCGCTGTCACAGTTGAAGGAAAATGCTGATATGAAACAAAAGACTGTTCCATCGTGGCTACACGGGGGTGCTTAATGTCTGATCTTACAAAGAATTGCTTGGGTTTTCCCGATAAATCTTAAAAGTTTCAACAGGTTTGGCGTACATTTGCTTAAGAGCGCTCACATAAGAACCTGGTGCCAAATATTTCTGGAACTTACGAACAGATCTCTGTCAATATCAGCCGGAGAAGGCAAGAAGTCTTCACACCTGCCTTGTTTGGTTCGGTTCAATCGAAGTCAAGTTTGTTTGCCCCCTCAGTGTGGTTTGTTAGGGCAGGTGTGCATCAAAACAACCGGACCGAGACCTTCTTGAAGAGGTGGTCTCAGTCCGGCGTCTGCAGTTTAATGTCCGAAAGAAACAACGGATTTAAATAAGGCTCGGACGAACCAGCAGATGGTGGGATACTTTCCAGGATGTGAAAGGCGAATCGGTGACAATAAGAACTCCAGTAGGTGTTCTACAAAAGGTAACGTTAGCCGGCACACTTTACTACCTTTGCACTAAGTCGCATGAACAGAATTATGACGCCTAATGTTGAGGACGCTTTGTGACTGGCCCGAGAGTTAACTGCATGGCTAGTGTCAGACAAAATAGCCCCTAATGATATAATGTAGTCTAATACGTTGTTAGTAAATTCAAAGTGCTATATCGCATCTTTCGCAATGTGTTTTCACTCAAGTTGACATCACAATGACGACTGAAAAATGACGTATTGTGCAGCCCTAATAAGTAAGATATCACAAATTTAATCAATACTGTTTTTCAATAAGTTACTATTAGCATTAAACGTAATATTGATTCAATGACCTTGCCGAGCTGCCAACCCCAAAATAACTGTTAGTTCATGTTTCGATTAGAAAAATGATACAACTAAAAGTAATTATTAGCTAGTAATGTTTGCTATGGTCACCATCATAGTTAGCATGCTAGCTACTGCTGTTGGTTTTGAGATATTTCACTGCGTCATTATGAATGACTTGCAGATGGCGCTACATCAAGAGGATCGCCAAAGTCTTTAGGATTCATCCTTTCAGCAGAATGAACGAACCAAACTTCGTAGCAATCCGTCAAATATTTATCAAGATACTTCTGGATCGAGTACTACTGCTTGTTTGGCAATAACATTTTAGACTTAATATTGGCAGCTTCTGCGGCTTTAGTTTTAAGGTGAAAGTGCATGACGAAGGCCTTAAAACTTTGGCTACATGGTAGTCATATAAAGTGTTACCAAGATGCTGAAGACGTGCAGCAGCACAGCCAACATTTCTGCTTCTGTCTCATCTCTGAATCTACCTCTGAGTTAAGACTCAGCCCCGGCGTCACAGCCCGCAACCTGGCTGTCCAAAGAAAGCAACAAACAAAACACCCAGGAAGAGGTAAAGAGTATACAAACAGATCACTCTTAAATTACATGTACATCTAAAGTGTACAATTAATCAACAGACAAAGACCTGCGGAGCACTGAGGGGCTTCTCGTCATGCTCTCGAGGTGCTTTGGCAAATACCGTTTAAACAAAAGAACAAAAAGACAAAGAAAAATAAATGCTATTCATGAGGCAACATTGGTTGTTAAGGCTCTACTGTGGCTGTGCTTGCTTAGTATCTATTGACGGGTAATAACTGCATACTGTCAAGTGTGAGTAGAATGAAGTGGGGGGTGGTGGTAGGGCGAGGCGGGAGGCACTATGTGGAGTCTTCCGGCTCTGACTTGATGGTCTTCTTCTCTGCGTTGCTGGATCGCTGCGACGTCCCGTTTTCTGGAGATAAAGGATGGTATCATCAGCAAAGAGGCTGATAATGCAGCATAAAGCCTTGTAGCAACTGTGGGACAAATCACACTAACCTGTTGCTGGTGTTTTGGTCTCGTCTGTGTTGCTGTTGTTGTTGTTGTTGTTGTGGTTGTGATGGCGCTTCAGTTCATTGGCTAGCTGCTTGCCCAACGGGAGGTCGCCTTCCTGCATGTTCTGACTAACCACACGCAAGTTGATTGGTCGTTCATCTGAGGGGACAGACGGAGACAGAAACACAAAGGACAAACAGAGTTATTCTCATTTCGCTCGCTTCAGGTGCAGCTCGTACTACGTTCATCATCAAACAGAATGAGACTGAAGTGAATCCAGTCGCTAACGTCTCACTACAGCAACACTAGCTGCTGTTTCAACAATGTTTCGCTGAAAAGACGTGAATACAGGCTGCAATCTGGCTGTGCTGTTCTGTCGGGAGACGCAGTGACTTACGGTGCTGACACACCAAACTGACATCAAAGAACGAGCGGCGACGACATTTTTTATGGCCAAAAGTGAAAAAGAAGGTCGTGGCATCTTCTTCTGTAACAGACAGATTGTCTCATATCGATCGCAGGCCTTTTAAATCGTATCGTGGCAGACTTCGTAATATCAGCAAATATTGTATCATTAGCCAAAGAACTGATATAATATCGTATCGTGATGAAACTGGTGATTTACACCTTACACCCCATGTTTTGGGACATGAGGTGAGCTTCCAGAGGGAGTGACAGCTGACAGTTCGGTCGGCCCGCTGGTTATTCTTTTGGAAGAAAAAACGCTCCGTACCTTCGAACCACCATGCTCTACTTTCCGAGCCGTTAAAATGAAATCAAAGTCGGCGCTCTGATCGACACCCTCAGCTGCCAGCATCAACTGTTGAACTGAAATATTCCTTTGAGTTGCTTCTAAATATTTTGGTTCATCGTCAAATCTGTCATACAGCTCAAGCTGATGTATTTAGGTTGTTTTTATATTCAATCATCAGTCTGAAACCCAAATATAATTCCATATTTGACCACTGTTTTGTTTGTTTGTTGGATAATGTTGCTAAATAAAGAATTATTTTTGATAACTGACGAACTGTTGCAGCTGTGCACGGCTGCAAAACACGTTGAAATGTGTTACAGACTACAGTTGATACTGACAATGTATTTCTTCATTTGAGGTTTACTACTGAGCGACAGAACAATGTGCACACAGAGGAAGGAGTGTGGAGCAGGGGGAAAATGAATACGAGAAGAAAATGGTGATTAAGAGAGAGATATATACAGGAAAAGACAGGATGAGATAAACAACTGTGTGGAAGGAAGGAGGTTAGGACACTCAGAGGACGAGAAGGAGAAGAGAAGAAATGACAAATGACAGGGAGGAGAAAAAAAAGAAAAGGGACATGAAAAAGAAAAAAGAGGAAGGAAAGGAGAGAAGAAGAGGGGGAGGACAGAGAGACGTAGACGGAGAGTGAGACGGAGAGAAAGAGAGACGCCCCCCTCCAGGCAACTGGCTGGAGGTAAACAGGCGTGGGCGTGATAATTACAGGTGCATTGTGGGATTTGTGGGAACAGCGATATAATGAGCTGTCGGGAGTGGGTGAGGGAGGAAAGGGATGAAAATGAGATGAGGCCCGGAGGAGAAGGAAGATCTTGAATAATGATGTTTTTTTTCTCTCTCTCTTCCTCTTCTTCTGTGTTTGAGATAAAAAGTGACAGCTGCCACGGCCGGGTGGAAAATCAGCACCTATAGGTGTCGTTTCCATCCACACAGCCGCGTACACTTCCTGTGGATTTTAAGACATAAATACTCTTCAAATGAGACTACGCTTCATTTCCTGTCACCACAGCTGGGTGTGGTGATGGGAGTATTTAAACTCGTCCCTGTCGTCTGCTCATGTCCTACCTTGGTTGTCTCTGCTGGCGTCCGCGGCGGCTCCGTTGGTGTTCTGGGCGTCGTTGAGGTACTTTAAGGCGGGGGGGGATCCTCCAGTCCAGAGCCTGAAGACGCTCCTGGACGGCTGCGTCCTGGAGGATCTCCATCTGCCTGGCCAGCAGACGCTCCAGCTGCATCTGATAAACACAAACAATCCAAAATAAGAATTCAAAGACACTTTATTCACTCTAAATGAACTGCAGTGAAAATCAATCGGCAGAAAACAAAACTGCAGAAGACGTAACGCAGCTGGATTTCTATGTACACGCTGAAAGATTTACCCTCGCAGCTTTAATGAGGACAGGACCAATAAAATTAAATTGGATGGAAGTAAAAAAAAAATATCATTTAATTATATATGTAGGCAACATTTACAGGATGAATATTTGAATCAGCGCCCACACATCTGATTCTTCTCAGCAGCTCAGATACTGATGTTAATGAAGTGAGGGTAACATCATAATTTAGTCTGATTACCAATAATTTATAACAACACAACAGAAAAATGGCCGCAAACAAATGTCATGCTTCTCCTGTGTTTTCTTTACGCTGTGTTTTGCTAAATGTGACATGCTTTGGAGCTGCAGCGTTATTTCATTTGGTCTGGTTGCTACGATTTTTTAATTTTTATACAACCCTTGACTTTTGATCTTCGATTACCAGATTGTAATCAGTTCATCCTTGAGTCCGGAGGAACATTTGTGCCACGTATATTTTGTTTAAAAACATCCCTCGAGGCATTATTGAAATATCATGTTCACAAGAATGAGACAGACTAGGCCACAACAACCTTGGCCTTTGACTCTAACCGTTTTGTCGTTGATCCCAAGTGGACGTTTGTGCCAAATTCGAAAAAAATGCCAAGGCGTTCTTGAGAACAAGAGACGAATGAGATAGGCGGACGTACCACCTGAAAACATAAAGCCTTTGGCCACGGCTATCACTGACGCAGAGGCATTATAACATACTTGCAACGTGGAGTTTCTACAAACTTACAGCGGAAAGATTATTCAGAAATATGAACGTGTGACTGTACACAGTCAAGCTACTGCGGCACGAGAACTTTTCACCAGTAGTGTAAATCACACCTCCAACAGGTATAAAAGAAGCCATTAACGTTCACTCACACGCAGCCTGGAGAAGCGTAACTCCAGCTTGAGGCCGTCACCGAGCATTAACACGGAGGCTGACTGAAGCAAAGACTGACAAACAGTTGACACCTCAGATTCACAGAAATGTGCAGGAATAAAAACATCTCATTGTCAGTCTGCACGTCACTGTCAGCTCAGATTATTACGGGACCAGCAGCGGCTCACAGGACCCCGCGGAGTGAATGCAGCCATGAAATCTTCTTCTTCTCCTGAGTGTGATTTCTGAGGAATCACATCGAACTGACAAGTGGAACTGCAGCTGCACACACGGCGGCTGATAAAACCAGCGCGTGCACACACATGACGTTCACACATGCAGAAGAGCAGCAGCATGTGTTCTCCACTAACTGTCCACATGAACTTGTCTTTGTGCTAATGAGTTATCATAAAGCTCTCCTCCTACACTGCGGCTCTAATTAGGAACACTGGAAACCAACAGAGAGCAGGACTGGGAACCAACTGGATCCTGCTGCCACAAACAGCTGCTGACACGGAGATCTGTCGCCATGTTTGCTGGCGAGAAGATGACGCAGAGTTTCAGCAATAAACTATTTTAGACTTGTTTTAAATTGTGCGCTCTGGGCGAGAGGCGATCGACAAGAGCTCAGGACACAAACTTTATTTACAGTAAAACAGAATTAAAGAAATTATAGTTGCTGTTTTTTCCTGGTGGGAAACCAAACGCCACTGAACATGACCTTAAAAATAAATGCCTTTGTAGCCCAGTCACATCGATGTGCAGGTATCTCCTCTGCCGTCCTGTCTAGCTTGTTAAAGAGAACATCTGTCCTAACAGTTACCATCTGCGACTGGCCCCTTAAACACAGGTCGTATAAAAGTAATCGACATAACAGCTGCGACGATTCCAGTTCTGAAGCCTCAAGTTTGGCATTTGAGCCGTCGCCATCTTGGTTTTTCGGAGCCAGAAGTGCCCATATTTAAGAGGGTGGAGGACGCCGGCAGTATCCTCGGCTTCATCGTCTATTTACTCTTAACGGGACGATCATTTACAAAGTGAACGTCATGCTGAGTTGAAGAAGACTTGTCCCTCTCTCATTTTTGGGATTTCAGGCTACCTGCAGGTTTCGCCCGACGGTCTCTTCTCCTTTCGACTTGGCGCAGGCCAGCTGCTCCCTCAGCATCTCCTGCCTCATGTGGATGGCCTGCAGCGCCTCCTGGATGTCGAAGAAGTTCTCCTAAAGACGTAGAGAAAAAAAAAACAGACAAGAAAACTCTTTACCTTATTTTTTTGTCATTAAATTTTTTTTTTGATAAGTTTTTTATCATTTAATAAATTTGCTTTTGCCTGAAATTAAATGTTTCCTTAATCATTTGGCTTTTATCTTGTTTTAATCAATTTTAACTCTATTTTTATTGTTTTTATTTATTAATTTATGCATCTAATTGTGTCCAATATCATGATCTATTTAATTCTGATTATTCTTCTTTTGCACCTGTTTAAAAAAGAGCACTACATAAATAAATAGCTCTACCCACTTTTAACTCTAGCGTGAGATGAGGGATTTATTTTCTAAGCATTTTCATTTCCTTTGATTCAAAAACAACTGACAAAACAAAGTGGAATTTTTGGGAGTTTTTCAGATTCTGCAGAACAGCGGCCCGAAAGTGAATTTGGCAGGAATTCCCCGCGTCTTTTGGGAGCTCAGAGTAGCTTCAGCGAGCAGGTGTCGGTTCATCTGCAGCTCGTCGTCGTGGTTGAAATCCCTGCAGAGTTCTGGGCCACCACATGTTTTCCATCAGCGCCTCACAAACTGAGAGGAGCCATTCAGAGCTCAAAGACAACTCTCGGAGCCAAGTGTGTCAGGAGACGAACACACACACACTTTGTACTGTCTTCAAGGCCGCGCACGTTCTGTTTCTGATAGCTGCGCACGGACGACCTCCATCTGCCGCCGTCTTTACACTTAAATATTTAAAATTAACCAGTGTGTGTGAGAGACAGCTTCATTATTTATTAAAAGGAGCCAAAAGTAAAGAGGTCAAATGTCTGTATCATATTTTTAAAAATAAACCACTGACTCCTTTTAAACAGCAGCGAGTGAACACACGTCTGGTGCAGAAACGTCGCCTGGAAGCTCTTTCACACAGGAAGTGAAGCTTTTTAAGTTTAACTTCTGGTTTCTCTGGAACAAGCAGAGGAAGAACTGGGCGTGCAGTGTGAGCAGGAACAGCTGAGAAGTCTTTTAAAGCCAACAGGTGCACGGCTGCAAATCACTGACTGAGTTCATCAGGTGGTTTTGACTTTTGCTTCGTCTAAAAAAAGGGCGAAAAATGTCCCTGAAATGTCCCAAAAGCAAAAGTGTTTGCATCAAACTGCTTGTTTAGTTCAACCAAAAGTAATGTTTGCAAAATCTGACCTTACCTCTGTTTTAATCCTTTTCGGGGACGGCTCGTCTCTGTCGCCGCAGCGAGACCTGCGTGGAAACATCAGCGTTAGTTCAGACGGGACAGAACGTCTTCCTGAAGGATGAACAGTGAGCGTTAAGACAGAAGCAGTGTTACTCACTTGCTGGTGCGGTAGGTGTATTTGTACGTGACCTCTCTGGAGATCTGGCGGGCGAGTCCGAACAGCTCGTCTCGGCGTGTCAGCAGCGCCATGTCCCTCATACAGAGCTGGGCCGCCGCCTCGTTCACCGTCAGCTGCACATCACACACACAATCAGAACGTCACGTAAACCTCAAGGACAAATTCACTCATTAAGAAGTCAAGATATTTCTCGTGGACAACCTCGTGCAGCGTCAGGTGTTTGCCGTCCCTCCTCTTGGAGTCAAAGCGTCCGTAGATGGCGCTGTATTTACGGATCTCCTCCTCCCGCCGCGAGTCGTCGTCGCTCATTTCAAAGATGTGTCCGATCATCTTTGCCAGTTTCTTGTTGTTCTTCAGCTGCTCTTTGACCTCAGCTAAGTCTGTCTTAGGAAGTCCTGGTGCCATCCTGTCCACACACTCCAGGACCGACTGGACGGCGGCGGCGTCCAGAGCCTCTAACGCATCTCTCGGCGAGGACGGGGAGCCGAGGTCTGACGGCGACAGGCTGTGCTCGCTGTCGTTGCTGTGTCCCGACCAGAAGCGGGCCTCGCTGCTGCCCTGCAGGGGCGACCCGGCTGACACTTTGTCCCGCGCCACGTCCAGCTTCCCCGGGTCGGAGCAGGCGGCGGCGACGGCTTTGGGCATCTTGACGCTGGCCGTGTTGGCTCGGTCCTGCGCGCTGAGCAGCGTGGGCGAGCCCTCGGGGAGCTTGTAGACGGGGATGCTGCAGACGGGCAGCGACGTGAGCGGCTGGTTGAAGATGGCCGGGTTGGTGACCCAGTCGCGCAGCGCCTTCTGCAGGCGGCGCACGTGCAGCGGCTTGCTGGCCATGCCGACGAGGGCCATGATCTCCAGGAACTCCTCCTCCCCGGCCTCGCACAGCTGCTGCACGTCGTCGCCGCCCTGCTGGATGAAGGCCTCGTAGTAGTAGAGCAGGTTCGCCCGCTGCAGGATCCGGTAGAGCTGCAGCTCACCCAGGGTTCTCGGCAACACTGCCGCCATACCTGAGGGAGGACGACAAGAGATATTCAAAGGGCTCAATGACATTTAAAAACAACATGCGTCTTCACTTTGCTGCAGAGAATCAGAAGAGAAGACCAACATCACTCTCCTGTCTGTTAGCTTAGCATGTAGCACATTCTTTCTTCACATATGTCTGACTCTGCACCAGAATCACTACCGCACTCTGAACATGGAGGCACATTCCTCTGAAACATGTACATGTGTTATATTTGGACTGAACATATTCTTCTTGGCAGGTGTATGGTTGCAGGTTATCAGACCTCAGCAGGTGCGTGTGAAACGGTTAAATCTGACATTTATAGACTGAATGGTCGAGGTAGGAATTTCATATTCCTGCTTTAACCCTGTTTGGTATCTGCGTGTGTTCAGGTGTTTTAACTTGGAAATATTCGCTTCATGTGTTGCATGAAGACACAAGACGATATTCTTCCTCTCACCTGTGGTGTGAGTTATCGAGTGTTGGAGATGTCTGTAATGGAGCTACATGTCACTGGTGCTCAAAGTGCCAAAAACTACGTCTGAAAAACTCAACATTAATGTCTCTTTCCAAAAATCATGACCCAGTTTCTCAAGATAATCCACAGACCTTGTTGTGATCTACTCACGGACAAGAGGCTTGCGCTCATGTCAGCACCACATTAATGGACACAGGTCTGGCTGCCCTCTAGGCCCTACTGAGATAACACATCCGCAAGATTAGACAAACCCAAGGTCACAGTGACCTTGGCCTTTGACCACCAAAATCTTATTGGTTCATCCTACACCCATAGTGGATTCTCTGAAAGTGTTCTTGAGATATCAGCTGCACAAGAATGAGACTGATGCAAGGTCACGGTGACCTTGACTTTTGATCTTCGATTACCAAGTTGTAATCAGTTCATCCTTGAGTCTGGAGGTTTTTGCCAAATAAAATTTAATTTAAAAACATCCCTCGAGGCGTAACTCAAATACCACGCTCACAAGAATGAGGCGGACAAGGTCACAACAACCTTGGCCTTTGACTCTAAATTCTAATCATTTCGTTGTTGATTCCAAGTGAACGTTTGTGCCAAATTTGAAGATATTCCCTAAAGGAGTTCTTGAGATATCAGGTGCACAAGTTGTGAGCAGTTTCATGTAGGAACTACTTTCTGTCTACCGAACTACACCCGCCAGTTGTATCACCGCAAAACAGGCGGCATGCATGTAAGGTTAGCTAGCTCAGTGATGCTAAGTGAGCTAGCAGTAGACACATGACTCCTTCTGTGTGGTGATACGGTTGGCGAGTGCAGTCAGCGTAAATCTAAGGGCCAAAATACATGGGACACAGTCACGGCACGACATGTCTGCCGCAGCATGGAGACACTGTGTGTGATTGGAAAAGAGCAGCTTGTTCAAAACTCACATTTTTTGTGATTACAGAGGAGGTTAAGCGCCGAATAAAGGTTCAGCAGGGTGCTTGTACAGGTTTCAACGTGAACGGGACCCAACCCAATCACCCTGCAGAAGGAAGCGGGCATCTACTCATCTACGAGAGATGTATGGCGCTACAGGTAAGAGGGGAAATATGTCTGATTTTAAGGTGAACTGTCCCTTTAAAGACGACGCAGCTGCCTCTTGCACGGCTGCAGTAGTTTAGTGTTACACTCTGGTTGAAAGCAGACAGAAATAAAAAGCTGAAACTGCGTCTCCACACACATCAGGCAGATTCCACATCGGCAGCAGCCAGAGAATTAACTTTTTCTCGATATGTGTTCTGCTGTCAGATTAGTAATTATCTCCGCTGTCATTCACTCTGCCTCCACTCTCCACCCTTACAAAGCACAGAAACACTCCGCTCCGCGCCAAATACTTGTCGCTTGCCACCTTAGATTTGAGAAGAAGAGGAAAAAAAAAAAAAAAAAAAAAAGTGGAGGCTTGTTCTCGACTCTTCCTATGTGCATGTGAGGCCCTGCGGAGGCCTCGCTCACAGAGGAGTGGCAGTCAGCAGGCCCGGGTTGCTGGGAGGACCACATGCCTCTCTCCACCCCTGCAGGATGTGTAGGTGGTGGGCTCGCCTCGCCCAGAATAGGCCCAGAGAGCCTCAGCCCAGGGAGCCAGGCAGGCCTCCACTCAGCCTGAGTCGGGAAGACGACAACTGAAGACATTTTATTTAAACTGCAGCCTCCAATCCTGCAGCGGACAGAGCTGCTGCTAATCGACCGACCTGTGAGCCGCCTGCTGCAACCACCATGATTCATCAGTGCCTGAGTCTCTACTGAACACACCAGCTACATTCAAGTTAGCTAAAAACAATCTGTCTCTCTAAAGAACAGAAACTAGTCACTTTGAGTTTAAACAAATCAAAGTCAAGTCAAACAACAATTCCTTTGTTAGCGTTCACAGGACAGCAGCTCCCAGGAGGTTCAGTCCAGCCTGTCGGACGTCTCTGAAACTTTGGTCTTTAGTCTACTTTAGTAAACTGTTTAGCTTTTGATAGAAATAAATATTAAGAAAGACGTCAAACAAACAAAAATATAGAAATACATTAAACTTTTATACGAGTCCCCACAACTTATCAAATCTGTTAATAGCTGGCAACTTATTTAATATATGCTCTTTTTTAGCAATAAATTCCACCAGTATATTTCTTTCTGCGTCTTTCTGCTACAAACTAACGACTCAAATCGACCAAATCTGCACCCGAAAACAGAAAATCAAGGCGACAGCTAGTGAAAATTGTTCAAGAGAATATTAAGGATCGTTTTAAAGTTGCGTTAAACAGTATCTACAACATTTCAGGAGCTATAAGTGAATTGAGCCTGTAAATTATGAAAATATAAAAAAAATTCAAGTCTGATGTGATTATAATTTTGTGTTTGGCTTAGTTTTTGTTTCGTTTCCGTACTTAACGTTAAACGGAAAAGACGAGCTGTTTTGTTGTTGCGTGTGTGTGTGTGAGTGGACCCCAGGTGATAATGGGGATCCAAAAAATAAATTAATAAATAAAGTTGGTTTTGTTTTTACCCAGAGTTGTATGGATATACCAAATTGTTTGGCTGCACTTTAACCTGTGTCTAGATCTGTGTCAACACTGGATAATAATAAAAAAGTTTTATGGCATTCATTCTACTATTATGTTTATTTCTTCATATGTTACACAGAGTTTTAGGGAGTTGAGACATACAACAATTCATATCCCATCCATTTTTATTTTACACGCTGGTATCGGATCAGTACTCTGTATCGAGAGATACCTAAGGTTCAGGGATCAGAAGGTAAAGTGGTATCGGTACATCTCTATTTTTTAGCACTTAATTCCACCAATATATTTATTTTTGCTTCTTTCTGCTACAAACTAACGACTCAAATCGACCAAATCTGCACCCGTAAATTATGAAAATATTAAAAAGACCTGGTTGAAAGTAGAAATCCTCGTTTATTTAATATCCTATTTCCTTGGAGTTAAACGGGCAGATAAATACAGAATTCAAGGTCAGTCAGACAAAGATTTATGTTTATTAAGAATTAATGTTTTTATGTACGAAGATCAGAAATTCAAGTCCGATGTGATTTTTTAGGAGTTGTTACTGATTTATAATTTTGTGTTTGGCTTAATTTCTGTTTCATTTCTCTACTTAACGTTAAACCGAAAAGATGAGCCATTTTGTTGAAACTCAAACTGTCTGAACCTGCATTTGCCTACATCGTTGTCCGGTGTGGACGTACATTTTTAACATACTATTATGTTTATAAATGGACTAACACGGGAACATGAAGGAGATCACATTTCAGTGGCGGTGGGAGGGAGGATAAGCGCTGTGCATTGTGTTTGTTTACTGGAAAGTTCATGTGTTTCTTGAGTTCGCCTCTTAAAAAAATAAAACAACCAGTAGAACAAGATTTGGGATTTGAGCCGAAGAAACAGGTGTTTTATTTAACTGCAAACTAAATTTGTCAGATGTCCTGTTTCTGTTGAGTCCTGTTACTCGCTTTGACGCCCCGCAATGGACGAGAAACTGCTGATTGTTGTAGTTGTTGGAAGTTGGAATAAAGAGTTATCTATACAAAACAGGAGCCGCAAGTTTCTAACAAGTCTTCACTGCCGAGTTGAGCACGGCAATATGAAGGAGATCAAATTTCAGAACAGGTAGAAGACGGGACGAGCAGCGCTCACTTTGTGTGATTACAAAAAACTGCATGTGTTTTTTGGGGTGACGAGACAAGACATGAGTTAGTCTCTCAAGAAAACTAAAACTGCACCAAGATGGCATCATTTTGGATGTGAATGTGGGATGGATGCACACTGTTTCGAGCTGAAACATGTTTTTAAAGCGATGCACATTTACTAGAGAGTTCATGTGTTTTTTGGGGTGACGACACAAGACATGGCAGCATTAGTCTCTCAAGAAACCTTAAACTGCTCTAATATAGCAACACTTTGGATTCAAAGCCGATGAAAGAGGTGACCTGACCTCCTATTTATTCCTGTTGCCTGCTTTGAAAGTGTCGCAGTGGATGAGGAACGGCTGATTCGTAGTTACCGCCAGGGAGCTTAAAGTTTCTGGCAACTAACCATCACTAATAACATTTCCAGTAAACTTCGGTATACAAGTTTGGAAATGTTTCCATTATCTCAACCCAACTGGAAGCCGTTTCTGAATAGAAACCAAAGTTCGAGTTTGAGTTTTCATGCACGCTGCAACATCAAATTGTTCTTATAACGGTCTAAAAAAATAACTACAATGCAAAACTGGGAACGTAAGTGGAATCAGATCCAAAAATACCCTCATTTCTTTCTGAGAACAACTTCTCTGTGGCTCAATCTGCTGACTTTCCATCAATATCACCTGCGTCAACACAAACAAGGGTGGCGTTCACAACCAGATAGTGCTGTAAAAGAAAGTGGTGATACGGCAGAAGTCACTGTAGGAAAATAATGTCATGCGAGAGGAAGTTCATCATTTGAAGCATCGAAGATGGGACCAGCAACTCAGGCAGAAACAAGTGGAAAACATGACTCAGCGTACCTCATGGTTTACGTCACAAAGGTCATCTAATTAAGCTGCTAAAAAAATGTTTTGGACTCAATCAAAGTGACAGAAGTTGAAACTAAAAACTGGAAAAGAAAATGAATCAATGAGCAGGGTCATATTTAGTAAAATTTAAATGATATAGTTAATATAGTGTGAAAACAGTAAATATGATCTCTTTGAATGTGCATGTAGAGCACTGATCTCACAGTTTGGGTTAAATATGACTCAAAATTTTAAGATTTAAGTTTTAAAAAATGCCAAAATTGCTTACATATAGATAAATTACATCAATACTGTGATATTAAGCTAGATTACGTCTTCGATTTTGGACAGAAAATGTTGTTGTTTCCTGGTTATAAAGGCTGCAGTACAGTAAAGTTCTGTTAGCTATTCTATTACGTCGTTATTTTATCCATATTACTGATAGTTATCTATTTACTACCATATCGTCCCAATACTGTTATAACGACTCTTATAACGTATGTTTTGGCGTCAAAATGCTATTTTCTGAAGCTCTTCAAAGAACTGTTTCCCATTTTATCAATTCAATTAACAAAGGATCCGAAATTTGTTGTTCTTCGCATTTATCCAAAGGGACAAAACATAAAACGCGGTCTACGTGTTTTCCTTTGGAAAAAAATAAACAAGAATGGTTTCGATGTATAAAGGACCCATTCGTAAGATATCTTCGGGGCAAAAATTTGTCTTGTACGTTGGGCATAATCGAGGAAGCATAATCACAACCTCTGCATTGAAAACTGACTGAAACTTATAAGTAAATGTATTCCATAGTATGCAATGTAGGACGTTTATCGGTGTCTGTCGTTTTGTATAACGTTGAAAACTAAATAAACAGATTGTTGAAAAAAACGTAGGTTTCTGCGTGATGTCGTAGCTGCATATAAACTCGGGGTGGGAAGCACCAGAGGCCCTGTTATGACATAATCACGATACCAAAGCCACGATACGATATTAGTGCGATTTTAAACGTGTTGCATTACGCTGAGTATTGCGATGTATCTAGTTGACTGAAAAGCCAACTATTGTAAAAATCAATTCAGATTTTAAATGTCGCTTGATGCTTTGTGTTTGCGCTTTGTTTATGGTGCTCTGTCGTGTGCTGGTGTTACGTGCTATACGTGAACGGCTGATGTGTGATAATGTTATGTGTAGTATGTGTTTCTATGGCGCACGTATGCTGGGCAGAAATACTTGAGCAGCTCCTGAATCAAAGGCGAATTTCCCTACAGAGACAATAAAGAGTATCAGATCGTATCAAATCATATTTCATTGTGTCGTATCAAATCATATTCATTGTATTTTATCTAATCATATTTCATCACATTGTATCATATTTCATCGTTTCGTACCGTGTTGTACCAATTGACTCCATTTTTTAGTCGGCTACCAAAACCTAAAATTGTATTTATAATATAAATCATTCATATGATAAAAAAGAAAATCGATACTCGTCGTCCGTGTGTTGATATGATATCGGCACACAAAAATATCACGATACTTTGCTGCATTGATTTTCCCCCCACTAATATAAAGCCATGCACTGCTGTGGACGCCATGTTCAGTCCTGAGCGTCTCACACTAACACTCAGCGGTAGATCTAAAATCACTGTTTTTGTCAACGGAGTCTGGCGGCTTTGAAGAGGGCAATATAACAGCTCCAGCTCCTCCTCGTACAGGCCTGTCTGACAGCAAAGTAAAGCTGTAAAATAATCTTAACATAGTGCCCACTTACACTGATGCTGATTTTTTTTTTTGGGTGGAGGCTAAAATATGTTTTGCAGCTGCTCTCGTCCACAGGCTCCAGACTCCTTTGACAGAAACAGTAATTTTACCTCACAGAACACAAAGACTCATCACTGCCTCTGATCAGTTAGGTATTAGTTTGTGTTATTGCTGTCGCTTTAGCTTTAGGCTGCTTCTCCAAACTGGGAGCGTAGTGACCAGCGTCTGACTGCAGGTTGAATCTCAGCATGTCTTCACCTGGTTAAATAAAGGTTTAACGATAATACAACAGCACCACCTTAAACTCCAAGCTAAGCTCTGAAGCTAACACTCTCATGCTTGCACTGTTA
The DNA here is from genome assembly GCA_026686955.1 of Epinephelus cyanopodus. Taxonomy (NCBI): domain Eukaryota; kingdom Metazoa; phylum Chordata; class Actinopteri; order Perciformes; family Serranidae; genus Epinephelus; species Epinephelus cyanopodus. Next base: position 17,860,818 of record CM048937.1, on the reverse strand, counting down.
GCGATCACCATATCCAGATTTAGTGTTAAAGCCTGCGTGGATACAAGTGGCTGGAACTGGAAAAGTGCTATGTTTTAGCCATACGATGTAGCAACTGAGCACAACGAGCAGATTGGCGTAAGTCGATCGCACTCAGGGATCATTTGTGCGAAGAATTCCATTTTCTAACAGACACTTCGACATTCTATAGTCTTATTTTTTCCTTATTATGCAGTGACTTGTAATGGAGCCAAATTTTGTAACGTTACCTTTGTTACATGTTGCTGTTGTCCCTGGTTTTATGTGAGAAGAGGAAAAGTCTGCTAGCTGCTATGCTAATTTATACAATGTAAAATGCCATAGGCTTGTGCTAATAATGTTAGCATGTTGTATTTGTGGGGGAAATGTGTCCAGATAAAGACAAGTGTTTGTCTGTGAATGCTGCGAGTTATAGGGAAGCTGATTTGTGTACTTGTGTTTGAAACTGTCTCTATTAAGCCATGTTTAATGTGTGTTTAATGTGTGTTTAATGTGTGTTTTGTATCAAGTAAACTTTACAGCTGCTGACTAGTGTTCTGGAGGTGTAACTGCAGAGTGACACGGACACACCACCGCACACGTATAAATGCTCACAACAGCGTAGGCTCTGCCGCACAAGTATAAATCCCCTTTATGTCCCGTTTTCTTAAATTTGGCACAAACGTCTCCTGGGCTGGACGAGCCGATTAGATGTCGGTGGTCAAAGTAGCTAAAGTACTTTCACGCCTCCACATACTGAGCTGTCCAATCACTGGATTGAATTTGGAGACGGTGTGAGAGGAGGAGGTTTCAGACGCTGTTCGACAAGATTACCCGGCACATATCGCACAATCTAACATGCCTTAAAATTAGGCGCAGATTTCAATGGGAACACGGGACACGTTCCCCTCCAATAAAAACGTTAAAGCAGCAGCAGACTTTTATTTTTGACGTAATTAAACACAAGTTAATGAGGGTGTCTACAGGTACCAGACAGTTATATTCAATGCTTTTTAAGTGCCGTTCAGGACGTCTTTTAACCACATTTAGGGACAGAGTTTTGGACGAATCATGTTTTACTTATTTAAGCAGCGCAGGTTTAAAGATTTGTAACATTAAATTTTTTGCACTTTTACACAGAAAGGCGTCAGTCATTTTCACAAAAAGAAACTTAAAAAACGGATAAATGAAATTAGATAAAACGTTTGTTGCAGTTGAGACTATTTCCTGACTTTTAAGGCCTGATTTAAGACCTTTTAAGGACCTGTAGGCGCCTGATTAATGCAGAAAAGGCACAAATTGGTGCAAAAATTAAGTGTTTGATGCTTAAAATTTTGTGGCATTGATCTCCAAACAACTGAATGTTGAAACAAACCTCACACCCTTCTCTTAAAAGCAGTAACGTACAGTTTGACACAGATGTAAAGATTTTATCACTGTGGCGCCATTAGATGTGATTTCTCTCTTTATTTATCTGTGATTGTGGCTTCTTAACATTTTGATTAGATGTTTTTCCTTCACATCTATTACAGTAAATATATTTGATTTGGTTGTTTGGATAAAATAAGATCGATGTCACCTTTGCTGACACTCCACAGACAAAACAAAGACTCGTCGGCTGCAGCTATCAGACCTTCCCACTTTTGTCTCAGAGGCTGTTTTCTGCTGTCTTTTCACAATAAAGCGCAAACGTGTGAATTGAATGCCTATATATAGCTGCGGTGTGAACTCCCGTGTGTGCGGCAGGTAGATTGTCCAAGCCTGTCTGGAGCATGAAACAATCCTGCGGCTTTAAAAAGCACCACACGGCGTTCCTGCCAATAGAAACTGGATCCATTGACTCCAGTGAGGAAACGGCTCCGGTGGTGCTCGTGCACAAACGCTCCTTCAAGACTGATATCTAACAGCCTGCCATCTTACTCCAGGTTTTATCACAGCAGACGCGTGTGTGTGTGTGTGTGTGTGTGTGTGTGTGTGTGTGTGTTCAGGGAGTAATAGGCGCCTGTGAATGGCAGCTTCTAATTGAAGTCCTGCTCCACAAAAGCGAGTTTAGCGAGTTCGGCTTTTCACCTGGAAAGGGGAGGCGTGCGCCGGCACAATGGTGCACACACGCACACACACTTGATTACACACACACGCTCAGGGTGATGTGTAGTTTTCCAGGTAAAAGCGCCACGCAGCCGACCAGGCTTATCTACAGTGAGGAACACTTTGACTTCGCTGTGATTCAGATGGGATTTCCCAGTATTTCAGTGCGGAGGAAGAGCGCCGTGATCACCGCGGTGACCTGGGAACTATGTGTTCAGTCATGTGCATCATAACAGCAGATTTAGTGTCAGTTATTCGGGCTCTGGTGCAGCTAAACGCACCTGGCAAAGACACACAGGCTATAAAAATTAAACATCACATTATTGTCTCTTTAATGTTCCCTATTAACTCAATGTCCACAATGACACAGTCACCTTTAAATTCACATTTTAATGCACATGAGTGGCTGTAACTGCGCTTCATCACCTCTTGTGTTATTTCTTTAATACTAATAAAGCCTGTGTGGTGCGTTCAGGTTGCATTTGAGCTATTTTTGACTCCCTGTAAAGATAATTTCACATATCAATGTAACAAAAAAGGCTTAAATCATGTGCACGCTGCTCTGTGATGCTGCTTTATCTCAATATAATGTTCCTAAACACAGTTCCACACACATGCTGCAGCACTTTAAACCTTCCCTGTGACATTAGAGTAATATGTGGAGCTGCTGAGGTGCTGTCTCTGCAGCATGTGCCGGGATAAAGCAGCAGGTAAGATGCAGGATCAGAGCCAGGTCTACTTGTGCCTACCTGGTGAGTTTGTGGCCCCCTTTGGTCCGCCCTGGTCCGCTTCTTCTTCTGCTCTTTCTCCTTCTTCTTCACTGTTTATCAACACAGAGCCCGGGGGTGAGTGTGTGCACACACAACAAGGCGCCCCCCAAAACAGCAACGGTGCGTAAAAATGACAAAAAATCTTTTAGAAAAATCAAATTATCTCCAGGACAAAAAGAAGAAGCCAAAGAGCGCGTGCTTGTCTGTGCGTGCTCACACCGAGCGACACTCCTCTCCTCTTCCTCTCTTTCTGGAAACTTTTTCTTTCTCCTGCCGCTGAGAGAAAAAAGGCGCAGAATATCAGTTAAGAGGGGAAAAAGCCGCTGACCTTCGTGCGTCTTTTGGTGCGTCTTTCCTCCTCCGAGTGTGTGTTGAGTGTGTGTGTGTGTATGGGTGAGTGTGTGTGTGAGTGTGTGTGAGTGTTTGAGTCCTCTCCCAGCGTCTCTCCACTCCCCTGCACTGTTCACCACTGTCAAGGCGCGCGCAGACACACGCAAACACGCGCTTCCGGCTGGCGTTACAAAATAAAAGAGCAGCTTCTGAGTGTGTGATTACACCTTAAAAAAATTATAAAATTAAGAAAAATATACAAAAAAAAAAAAGAAGGAAAATATACTAAAAAATAAATAATTAATAAAATAAAGGAAAACATACTAAAAAATAAAACATGAATAAAATAAAGGGAAATCTACTTAAAAAAAACATGAATAAAATAAAGGAAAATCTACTAAAACAACAAATAATTAATAAAGGAAAACATACTAAAAAATAAAAAAATGAATAAAATAAAGGAAAGTATACTAAAAAAATAAAAAAAATAAAGGAAAATATACTAAAAAATAATTAATAAAATAAAGGAAAATCTACTAAACAAATGAATGAATAAAAATAAATTTAAAAAAATGAATTAAAACAATGTGAAAATTAAAAAAAATAGAAATTAAATGTAAAAAATAATTTTCTCAATATGATTCTTGATTTTTGCACTTTTCTTTACAGTGTACATTGTGATGTTGTCTTTACTCAATTACATGCTACTTAAACACTTAGTCACAACAATTCAGAGGTAAATAACAGTCTAAAAAAATTCACAATATATATATATAATGTATAAAATATTCTGCCCGACATGTTACTTTCATACTTTTAGTACTGCACTTTTACTTGAACGTAAGACTTTTACTTGCAACAGGTTATTTCAACAATCAGTGACATTTTTATCTGTTCAAAAAAGCCTTTTATTACTTATTTTATAAATGTCTGTTGATTACTTCTATTGTTTTTATCTTGTGTTGTCAGCGGTTATTGTGTCCTATTATTTTTTATAACTGTAATTTTTTGATTTGCTGCACCTCAGAGCAATATACAGGGCAGTTAGTTGCCAACTTTGGTATTTTATCTTTATTTGTATTTTTAGAAATTGCCTCATTTTATTTGCTTTAATTCTGCATTTTATTTTAATCCATTATTTTATTTATATTATCATCATTATTATTGTTATTACAGTACTTTTACTCCAGCAGTACTTCCTCCACCAGTTGTTGTCTACAAACCTGATTTACTCTCATGTGTAGTCCAGCTGCTTTTATTTTGTCACCGCTTCCTGTCCGTGTCTTGCCCTGCTCGCACGCAGCTTGACGCGGGCAGCAGAATAAAGTGGGATATTCCGCGCGGTTGCCACAGAGTCTCTCTCTCTCTCTCTCTCTCTCTCTCTCTCTCGCCCACGCTGCTCCCTGCGTGACGCAAATCCGCGCGTGGGCGGACACACGGGGCGTGGGAGGCTTTCTGCACGGAATACCAAACACAGGCAGGTTCAACACCCACAGAGACACACAGAGACACAGCAGTTTGCACACTTGATGTTCTCAAACTAAATTACCACGGTGGAGCAGATCTCATTATTACTGCCATACTCAGCTGTAAATATTGGCTCACCGATAATCAATATATCACACACTGATTGATCACTGTGCACGCGGACACGCTGCATCCGGTTTACTACACTGTGTCATAGTCTACAAAGTGTGTGTATTGTCTTCATGTGCATTTCACACGTATGAACAATAAAACCTTTGCTCTATATAATGTTGTATAACGTGTATATGCTGTACAGTGTGTACGCTCTATAGATCTGGCAGAGATGTGTGTACGACTGTAAAATGATCATATTCTGTCTATAAACTCAGTTTATATAATTTCATTATCAGTATTTTCCTTATGTACAGTGACAATATAAAACATTTCCTCTGCAAATACTTATAGAAACTGTATTTCATGTATTATGTTTGATAGTGTGTATATAATCTATATATATATATATATATATATATATATAGAATATATACACACACACAATCTGTCCACGTGTTGTTTAGTCAGGGTAAAATGTGTGCACAGGTACGTTTATATAGCCTACTGTAGTAGTAGGATATTTTCTATCTATACATTTTGCAAAACTATATATACTTGCAACTTTTTACATATACATTGTCTGCTGTAAAAGGATAATATTCTATCTATAAATTGAGTTTTATAATTTCTCTATAAGTATAATTTCATCATGTACAATGACAGCATGGGTATATGAAACATTCCCTCTGCAAATAGAATATATATATTTGTGTGTGTATATATATATATATATATATATATATATATATATAGATAGATAGATAGATAGATAGATAGATATACATTTTAAAGTATGCATCATATAACTATATATGTGTATAAATGTGTGTGTGTGTGTATATATATATATATATATATATATATACACACACACATTTATACAAATATATAGTGAGAGAGAGACATTTTAAAGTATGTATCATATAACTATGTATATATATATATATATATATATATATATATATATATATATATACACACACACATATATATGTGTATAAATGTACGTACATATGTATAAATATATATATATATATATATATATATATATATATATATATATATACACACACACATATATACATATATATGTGTATGTATATGTGTGTACATATATATATATATACATATTTTATACAAGCTATAAAGCATATATATGCTTTATAGTTTGTATGTTCTATATGCACAATGTGTCTTTACATTTTCTTTGTGTAAAATATGTGCATGTGCAAGTTTTTATAATACAGCCCACTGTACAGTAGTATACTATAAATCTTGTACATGTATTTATATTTTTTTTCATATACACTGCCTGCCTGTAAACAGACAATATTCTTTCTATAAACTGAGTTTATGTGTTGCTAAGTATATTTCTTTGTTTACAATGACACCAAACATTTTCTTTATTAACTGTTTCTGTGTATACATGTAGTTTGTTGTATTGTATATATATTCTATATATACAATGTGTGTATATTTTTACATGTCTAATGTTCACATGTAAAACACCGATATTATTTTATAATATATATATAATATTATTTTATCTATAACTTTAATATGTACACAGCTCATCAGTCTATCTTGAATATGTAGAATGTGTTCACACGTACATTTTCTTTGCATCAGCAGTTTTTCACATTAACCTTTTGGCAACACTGTTGAAACACAACAGGCTCAATGATGTCCTCACCAGCTCTAGTCTTCCTCAGTGGATGGGTGGATGTAGACGTCTCACACGCATGTGTGTCATATAAAGAATCTGCACAACACAGTAGTATGTCACCACTGACTGATATCTGTCTTAGTGGCTTTTACTCACGTGTGACTGAAGTTGGGTGCCACACAAGTGCGTCAGTGAAACGGGCCTGTATGCAAATGGTCAGTTTAAATTTTCTTGATGTGACAGAGCATGCAAATGGTTTCCAACACGGGGAAGTGGGTAGCAGGAAGCCCTCTGTGCAGTCAGTGTGTGTGTGTGTGTGTGTGTGTGTGTGTGTGGGGTACTGCTCAGTGTTTCCCGAATGTGACACAAAGAGCTGATTTCTGTCTGGATGCAATATTGTTCTCAACTGCAAGTTTTTGTGATGAACTTTCCTCCATTAAGACTCAGTGAAGGTGTATAAGTACATATTATTGATACTAGTGCTGCTACTACGTGCACCAACCTTCCATCCATTCATTCATAACCACTTAACCACTCTACAAATATAAATAGTATAGTAACTATTGATAGTACTGCCACTTCTTGCACTGACCCTACTACTACTACTAATAGTACTACCGTTACTGCTACTATCGTTACTAGTCCAAACTCTATTGCTACTACTTGTACTGACCCTACTGCAGTTACGACTTTGACTTACTATTACGTTTGCTACTATTACTTGTCCATATAATAGTACCACTGCTACTGCCTGTACTGACCTCACCACAACTATTAATAGTGCTGCCACTACTTGTCCTGACCCTACTACTAGTGGTACTGCTGTTATTGCTACGATTGTTACTTGTGGAAATACTACTGCTACTACTACCACCAGTACTGCTACTATTGCTTCTTTTGTTAGCTGTCCAAATACTGCTACAACTACTTGTACTGACCCTACAACTAATGTTACAACTACTGATACTACTATTACTGCTACTATTTTTACTGGTCCAAATACTACCACTACTAATGTTCTGACCCTACTACTACTAATACTACTGGTACTACTGCAACTATTGTTACTTATCCAGATAATACTCCCGCTGATACAACTAGTACTGCTGCCACTACTTGTTCTGACCCTACAACTACTACTGATACTACTATAACTGCTACTATTGTTACTGGTCCAAATACTACTGCCACTACGTGTAGTTGTACTACTACACATACTACAAGTACTATTGCTGCTAATTGATTATTATGACCCTACTACTACTGGTAGTAATACTACTATTACTGCTACCATTGTTACTTCAAATACTACTGCTACAACTTGTTCTAACCCTACTACCACTACTTCTACTACTATAACTACTGATATGACTAATACTGCTATTACTGTTACTTGTCCAAATACTACTGCAAGTACATTTACTAACCGTACTACAGTTACTACTGTGACTAGTATTACTGCTGCTATTGTTACTTGTCAAAATAATGCTAATGCTGCTACCACTGCGACTTGTAAAAGTACTACTACTTCTACTACTACTTGTACTGACCCTACTGTTACTACAAATACTACTATTACTGCTACTGTTGTTACTAGTCCAAATACCACTGCAAGTACTTTTACTAACCCTATTACTACGACTACTATGGCTACTATTATAGCTGCTACTGTTACTTGTCCAAATACTTCGACGACTTATTCTATGACAGCTGTTTCTTCTTCTACTACTACCAGTAGCACCAGTGCAGTTCAGTATGATCAGATAACACGACATATTACTGCTACGTCTCCTCTACTACAGAATCATTAGTACCAGTACCAGTACACTTCTACACGCAGTACACAGTGTACACAATGATGCACTATGATGACTGATTTCTGTGTAGATTTGACATGTAAACAGCAGAGAGTTTCGTTTCCTGAATCATCAACTTGACAAGTAAGCGGCAAGAAGGAGGAGAAAGGTCAGAGGTCGCGGTGTGCACGACACGACAAAGATGTGAACTGGAGGAAAAAAAAAAAATACTGCGTAGTACTGTGTGGAACTTTAATATCTGCATGTAAGACGAAGCCAAGAAAAGCGAGCGGTGCGCCTGTAAACGCTGCTCTCCTGACACCCTCGGTGCTCGAATCAAATCTCCACAAGATCACTTTGACTCTGCCTGATTCCCCATCAATGAGCTATTTTGGGGAATTAGGCCAGACGCCACCAGTGAAACACCCTGGGGACGAAACCAGAACAGCTTTTGTCAACCCACCACCTCCCCAAAACCCTGCCCTCCCACCTCCGCCGCCATTACGCCCCGAACGCAGCAGCCCGAATAATAAAATAAAACAATTTACACTGAGCGCTGCAGCTGCTTTTATGTGTCTTCAAAAGCCCAAACGATGAGAAAACTAGTATTTGTACTGTGTGTGTGTGTGTGTGTGTGTGTGTGTGTGTGTTCCTCTGTGTGGGGGGTGGACGGGGTGGGACTGCTTGCTTTTCAGATCCTCTAATTAATTTCAGAAGGAAACTAAAACAAATATCAAAGCAAAACTGCAGATTATGCTGGAATATAAAATCCTACAGGAGTATTGTGCTGATACCAAAATGTTTAATAACCACACAAATTCAGAAATAAGCTAAATCTTTTCTTTGTTTGTTTTTTGGTACATATAAACTTTGTACGCAGCGCCACACGCACACTAAAGGAAGTAGAAGACCTTAAAGTCCTGTTAAAGTGGCCTATAAAGGCACTTAAATCCCTCTGTGGTAACTACAGAAACACGACAGTCACCATATGATGTTAAACACCTTCAATAAGTAAAGTTTAAAAGAGCATTTGACAGTAAACAAAATAAAACCGGAGCTAAAGGCTTCATGTACACGTTTATGTAGCTAACATTAGCTCGCCTCACTCCCTGTCACTACAGACCACCTCGTTAGGAGGAGCGCAGGCAGCAGCTCTGGAGCAGCAACACAAATTCAGCTAGCGCAAACCCCGGCTCCAAGAGAACAGACAGCCCTGACTACCAGCTTGAGCCGCAAACTTTCTGTTGCTGCCCATTACACAGCTTAGACCCGGCACTGTCGCTGGCCACCAGCCTGCTGTGACACCTTATACCGTCTCTGCCTCAGCTGTACTTTGTGTTTAGTGTTAGTTTAGCTAACGTTAGCATGCTAACACGCTAAACAGACTAAAAACTGCAGCTGTAGCGTCCGAGCTGGCCACCAAATACAGGTTGCGATGTCAGGTTGGTTTTTTGTTGGTTTTAAGTTGTTCCGTCAAGTAACGAGAATCCAACACTTTATAACAACATTTAGTCGAGAGGAATGGAGACCAAACGTAACGTCCACAAAATATCATAATATTTACGTCCACCATGAAGAAACAGTTCACACTTATTCATCATTTTGCAAAGAGTTGGACGAGAAAATTGTCACCACTGGTTATGTTTGTAAATTTAGCAGGTTAGCTTAGCTTAGCACAGAAACTGGACCCAAGGGGAAAAAGCTAGCCTGGCTCCACATAACCTCCCTGAAACCACGACTTATTGTCCTAACATTAGAGTTTTGTATAAATTAAACAAACAGGATACAACGTCAACGCCAGAAGGCACATTTTGTAACGGCTGGACGTGGTCAGGCTAGCTAGTCAGAAAACAAGCAGAAGCAGGGGCAGAATTAGCAAAACAGTCCTTTGCATACTCCTAGCTTTTAGCTAACATTAGCCTTGGCTGCTCTGCACCGTGCACTATCTGGGTCAGGTTGGAGCTAGCTAGCTGGTGGTGACCATTGGTGTAGGTGGCTTCATTTGGATCCGCAAAACCCCTTTAGCACTGTTAACTGTGTTAGCACCGCTAGCCATGTTGACGTTACTATCAGTGTTAACAGTGATAACATAGTGTACAATACTAAAGGAGGATGGCGGCTCAAATTTAAGCCCCTTATGTCGTGTTTACACCAAACATGAATGTTTGTGTTACTCGCAAAAGTTTGAACACTGGAACATTTTGAGTCGAGTTGCTTCATACACACAAATAATTCGCATCATACACGCCTGAAATCATTGAATTGATGAATGAACTTCAGTTGGTACGTGTTCAGCATCATACCTCCCAGGAAGATCTCACTGCTGATTGGCTAATGTGGCGTGAACTGGTCGCTAAAAGATTTTTCAACTCTTGCAAATAAGCGGATGATTCAAAATCGCACTACTCTCATTCATACTGCTTAAGTCGTATATTTTGCGTCGCTAGCTCCTACCTGACCCAGGTTGTGTGTAATTAAGCCATTAACATAACAAATGTAAAAATGGAATTAATCTGACGTAAAGAAAGAACGTTAATTGTTTCCGGGCAATTTGTACATTGAATTTGTTAATGAATTTACATTTTAGTAGCGGTGGGGGAAAATTTATTCAACATGGCATCGGGATATTTTTCGTGGCGATATTGTTTCAATACACGGACACCAAGTATCGGCCTTTTATCATATATATTATTATGTTTTAAGTATTAACATTTTGATACAACTTTTGGTCAAAAAAATGACATTGACAGTTTTCCTTCAGAGAAATGATTTGCAGTTGGAAAAAAAGGTAATAAATTGCAATATATCGCAATATGTTTTATCACAATACTCAGCATATTGCAATAATATCGTATCATGGGTCCTCTGGTGACTCCAAATCCTACACTTTAGGTGGAACAGAACTTATTTTTAAAAGCTAATATATGATTTTATATACTTCACAAGCCATGATAATAAAATTTTAAAGAAAAGGAGGAGTTTTAAGGAGGTAAAGGAGGTGGTTTCTCTGTTTTTGTGGTGGATTTTCTTTCAAAAATGAGTCCAGATGTCACTGTGAAGTACACATTCTTTGGAAACCCAGTGTCCTCAGCACAACAGGCCGCGTCGTACGGTTGAAAGCTCAGGAAAAAGTTAATAAGGAAAGCCGGAGTCGAGATTATTTTGTCACACTACGTAACCCTAAAGTCAAGGATGAAGTTTCATGCAAATATTTATGATGTGTTTTCCAAACGCAGGTAGGCAGGTAGGATTCCAGACCGCCCACCTTCAGCCTCTAAATCCACGTCTGGCTGCTCCGCGTGTGTGTGTGTGTGTGTGTGTGTGTGTGTGTGTGTGTGTGTTATTATGCAGATATGACCTTCTAACGGCGTTCCCATGGATCAACCTCCGAGCAGACGGGGATCAAATCAAATTCTGTAAGAAGCGGAGAGAGAAGGAATATCAGCTCCGTATCTGTCTCCTCTGACCTCACTCCTCAACCACCTCACTCCTCCATCCCACCCTCACTAAACCTTCTCACACACACACACACACACACACACACACACACACACACACACCGCACTCAGAATCTAACAACAAGAACAAATTAAAAGCAAGAGCGCCAGCAGGAAATAGGATGTCCACCCACACTGCGAGGTAGGTCGACACCCAGGCTGCCTGTTCCCACAAGCCCCAGTTTCCCAGTTTACCCAATTGAAACCACTGCCCTGTTTCTTACAGCCTCTGCTCTGCACAGGGAGGTTATTCAGATGATTGTTTCGACAGAGGACAAAAGTCACGGCAGGTTTATCAGCCAAAGTTGCACAAAAACTCGACCTAAGAGCTCCCTTTTCTCCATTAAAGCTGCAGTAGGCAGTTTTATTCTGGCGTCACTGGGCAAAAAACTTCTGCACCTCCTCTTGGCTCTGCTTTCAGGAGACTTTGTCCAATCACACATCACTTCAGAGAGAGGTTGTTCCTATTGGCTGGTCTACAAATGCAGATGTGCACGTACGTCCCTTCAAACGGTGAAAGTCTGATTCAATGATGGAGAATCCTGCTGAGGAAGTTGCTATTCCAGCCTTGGCAACAACTGCCTACACTGCAAAGCAACCCAAAGATGTAGGACACAGAGTCTTAAAGAGTCTGACAATAAATGAAACACATGTCAATTTTAGCAAAGTCTTTAAGAGATAGAAAGAAAATGTTGCTAATAAATTAGCCTTCTGCTAATTGGAGCTAAAGGCCCACAGACATGGCTTCACATTCACGTTTGTGTCCCTGACGTTAGCTCAAGCTTCAAATCACAGTGTGTCCTCCGCCTCACACTCTACCGCTACAGACCCCCAGTCAGCCACAGCAACCAAAATTCAGCTCCGGGAGAACAGACAGCCCCGACTTCTGGTTAGCAAACTTTCTGTTGCTGTCATTACACAGTTTAGACCCCATTTTCCCCACAAATACAACATGCTAACATTATTAGCACAAGCCTATGGAATTTTACATTGTATAAATTAGCCTAGCAGCTAGCAGACTTTTCTTCTACTCATACAAAACCAGGGACAACAGCAACATGTAACAAAGGTAACGTTACATAATTAAATTACAACTCACAAGGTTCACTGACAAAACAACTGTCTTATACTAAACACGTTTTCCAAACAAATGCAACACGCCAACGTTATTAGCACAAGCCTATGGCATTTTACATTGTATAAATTAGCCTAGCAGCTAGCAGACTTTTCTTCTTCTCATATAAAGCCAGGGACAACATGTAACCAAATCAACGGTACAAAATTTGGCTGAATTACAACTCGCAAGGTTCGCTGACAAAACAACTGTCTTACACTAAACATTTTGTTAGATTTCCAAACACATATAACATGCTAACATTATTAGCACAAGCTTATGGCATTTTACATTGTATAAATTAGCCTAGCAGCTAGCGGACTTTTCCTCTACTCATATGAAGCCAGGGACAACAACGACATTTAACAAAGGTAACGTTACAAAATTTGGCTCCATTACAACTCACAAGGTTCACTGACAAAACAACTGTCTTATACTAAACACGTTTTCCAAACACATATAACATGCTAACGTTATTAGCACCAGCCTATGGCATTTTTAATTGTATAAATTAGCCTAGCGATGAGCAAAGAAGTAAAACACAAACGTATAAATTCTGCATTACTTTTACTTTTATTACACAAATGAACTTTGATAGAAGCACGAGAGCAGCACACTGATGATGTCAGAGGGCTGTGATTGGTTGATTGCAATGTTCATCCAGGAGCGTGTCCCATATTTAGACGTGACAGCCTGACAAAGTGGCGATATGTGACGGGTTGGGGTGAGTACGTGTCCTACTTAATTGAGGTAAGTGGACGGGGCGAGGACAAGAGCAGCAACGATATTTCGTGCCTTGCAGAGGAATTTTGTTTCTTGTGTGCTAAACAGTACGACCAATCTGAACTTTCTGAAACCCTTTCTTGGCACACGTGTGTTTCTTTGAGATCTTTGGGGGGGTGTTACCCTCAACACTCTTCTCTGCGTGGGCTTACGAAGTTGTCTCTCTGCAAAAGCACAAATCCATCTTTAGAATTCATCTGATCCGGTTTTAAAATGTTTCCCCAAAACCGACAAAAAAAAAAACCAACCCTCAGCTCATCCTTCAATTTAGTCCTAAAAACATTAGAAACCGCCGAGAGCAAGATGTACAAGGTTTTCACACGACAGCAGCAATCTGCTTTCATGTCGTCCTGTCAATCACTCGCAAAGAGTAGGCGTCACTTTTTTTTTTCCTCCCTGTGTCCTCCCCTCCCCGCCGAAACCTCCAAACAGTGGATGTATCTCATTTGGCAAGGAGCCTCTTCATATTTCACTTTTCAGGAGACGCCTGTTCGTTTAATTTCTGCAGCTCTCTCTTTTTCTTCTTCTCCTCCTTTTCTTCCTCCCTGCAACTTTTTTTTTTTTCTCTCCCTCCTTCTTCTTCTTCTCCCCCTCCGGAGTAGAAACACATTTCAATGACACGCCCACGCCTGGGCCTGTCAGCCCCTCGCCCTGTCAGAGCGCCCACGCTGCTCTGCTCCCCTTCTCCCTCCCCTCTGTCTCCTCCCTCCCCTCTCCTCCCCTCTCCTCTCCTCTCCTCTCCTTCCCACCAACCCACATCCTCAACACTTTGCGCTCTAAAAAAGCAGCTCTTTTCATCCAAGTTCCTCTTTTGGAGGAAAAAAAAAAGAGAAAGAAAGAGGAGGAACAACAGAGCGGCATGATTCAGTCTCCAGGCGGTGGTAGTGCTTGTCATGGAGTGTCCCTTTTCATTTGGAGGGAATATGGGTTACAGGATGACTGTGATGCCAAAAAGCAGCAGATAAAAAAAATGACTGGAGTTTGGTGCCTCCTATTGTCGTCTCCACCCAGTGTTTGGGTGGCAGACACATTTTAGACGGGCGTGGATGTGAGGACGAAAAAAAAAATGTTGTGAAATCAAAAAATCTGGTCAGAAAGTAAAGCAGCCGAGCTGTTTTTTTTATTGAGTTTAAAGATGCCGTACGAGGCCACGGCTCGTGTGTGTATTGAATGTGTGTGTGTGTGAATATGCTAAAGCCGGTGTGTTTGCACAGGCTCCCTGGTTAGCAGAGTCTTACTTTGTGTCTGTTGAGAAAGTGTGGGATGGTATGAGCGGCTTATGTCTGACTGAACACGTGTGTGCCTGCGTGGGTGGGGAGTGTGTATAGGGGCGATGTGTGTGTGTGTGTGTGTGTGTGTGTATGTGTGTGTCTTTGCACACAGATTACACTCGTGTGGGCGTTTTGGGCAAGGATGTGTGTGGGCGTCGTGAGCGTAGGCGGAGGTTATGTGACATACAGATAGAGACTGCAGTGTTCCTGCAGTGTGTTTATGTGTGTGAAACTTTACTGCAGAAACAGCTATAGGAGCCCTGCTGCCTGCAAATGTGCCAGCGTGGAAATCTGCTGCCTTCACACTCTGCGACTACAACTTAGAGTCAGACTCACCTCCATGAAGATAGTGTCTGGAAACACGGGCGCGTCAGTGATCGCAGGAAAGTTGTTTTATCGTCCAGACAACTTCAGAATTACTCTGCTAAAGAAAGTGTGCAGTAATTAAAGAGAGGTAACGTCAGGTGTTTAAAATCAGGTAAAAGTACAAAGTATGAGCATCAAAATATGATTAAAGTACCAAAAACAAAATATTACATTATTGGATTATAACATTGATGCATTAATGCATTTCTTTAAACACTGCTGTGTTGCTTAAAATAAAAATGCACCATAATTTATCCCTACTTTACATTAATAATCTGAATTTGTAAAGTTACTCACAAATAAATGTAGTAAAGTAGCAAAAATACTCGAGTACAAGTACCTTTTGTACTTATCCAAGCAACTATTCTGATAATAAAGTCATAAGTTAATTATCAAGCAACAATGATAAATATACAAATAAATCAATACAATAAACCAGCTCTAAAAAAAAGCTGATTAAAAAATAAATACATAAAAACAAATAATAATTTAAAAAAATTACTGGCAGGAAAACATTTAAAATATTTAAAACAATTTAAAAAAAAAACTGAAATATTTTCTGGCTACATCTTCTAACATGTGAAAGTTTGTTGTTCAGATCATTAAATATATTCAGGTTCTAGACTGCTGGTGGACTCCTGGACTTTATCTGACATTCTGCAAACAGCTAATTAAATAAAAATAATTTACTGGCATGAAAATAATCAAATGAAAAGGTAAAATGTAAATGAAAAAACAACCCTAGTTACAGCTTCTGACATGTGAAAGTTTGCTTTTCATGTCATTAAATATTAAATATATTTGGGTTTTAGACTGTTGGTGGACTTTTTCTGCAACATTTGATTAAAAACATCAAATGAAAAAAAAAAATACTGGCAGGAAAATAAGAGCAGTCAAATGAATAAAAACAAAACTCACGAGGAACTTGGACAATAGTACGGTGGCCCACCGTCCAGAAGACTGGATACAGCTTTGGAGGCGGAGCTTCGTTCATTCCTATAAAAGTTACTCAGCTGCACACAAAGTCAAAATCATTCACCTGCACGATAAAATCACTCAGATGAGCGGCGCTGCTTCCGCATCATTGGGCCCATATAAGCGCACTAGAGACTACACACCAAACTGGCTACCTCAGGTTTAGCGAGCCCGGTCTCACTCCAGAGTCGTCGAAATCCGGCGCTTGGGGAGCGACTTGCGGCGTCAGAAACCAAAAAAGGCGTCCTTTAACGTTGGCATTATACGCAGCAGGACAAGGACGATGGTTAAAGTGGCAAAAGTCCGAGCAGGGCAGGCGGGAGAGGGGGGTGGATCCAACAACCACGGACTTTCACCCAGGAGGCCGGTGTTCATGTCCCGTAAGATTCTAAAGCCAAATCCTGTTGTTTCTTCCGAAACACAACCATGTATGCTTTGTTGAAGGGAAAAAAAGGTCAATAGGTGGCGCTGTACCGACGTAGTGCTTTTATTTTGAAAGAGACTGTATGTTAACATTAAATTTCCTGTGAAAACAGACAACAAGCAGAAGTTGACACTGCGTCTCAGAACGTCAGCAACCAGCGCACCCAGGGTACCCTGGACGTCGTTTGTGGACGTGTTTTCAATCGGCATTATTTCCGAAGCTGCAGCACGTTTCTCATGACTGAAATGTTTCGGCTCAGTGAAGCACATTGGCCCTTGATGGCCACCGTACAACAGATTTTCATCTTGCCTTTGAAATGCTAGAGTTTGATTATAAATATAATTTATCATGATAAAACAGGTAGCACATCCACATGATTCACAATGACAAACACTTTATAATTCAAAATATGTAACAAAAAATGTTTTAATAAGGTGCTGAGAAAATTCAGGGTTTGTAAGAGCAAAACTGATTTGCAGTCTTTTTAGGTTTTGTTTTCACAAAACAGAAAAAGGTCACTCTGAGTACAAGCGCGCATCACTTGCTGTGTAATGACAGGAGTGGGTTCAGATAAAAAGCGGGCCAGGCGTCATTAGCATGGTGGAGTTTTTACTGGTCTGCACCTTTAAGGCTTCAGTGGGAAGCCCTGCAGCTCCCTGCTGACAGGCCGTGGGCTGACGTGGAGGGGATTTGCCCATTTTGGCCACGTACGGGCCTCAGCGACCCTCGCCGCCCACGGCATCCTCACCCTGAGAGTGCTGCTGACGTCTGACATGTCTGCTATCTCAGGCGGAGGCAGACGCTCCCTCCGCCACGACCACACACTGCAGTCAGAGAGAAACCAGCCGGCCTTCGAAGCGGTGCGTGACGAAAACACCTCAACTTTAAGCTTATCTGACGGTGTGATTAATCTGTTTAGTGTATTAATTTCTGCAGAAAGGTCACGACTGCCTATCAGATCACCTCCCAGCCTCGCCGACTGACATGTGCTGAGATGTGACAAAAGAGAGGGGTAAAAACCTCTCGCAGGAGAGGAAGAAGAAGAGATGAAAAACTGGTAGAAATGATGAAACAATGCGAGCTACAAGGGTGTGAGCAAAGTTGAGGCAGGCTTTGAAGTGAAGCCACACATTTTGCATGATTATTGCTGTTAAGTTTTTGATCTCGAGCCAGCAGGCACGAAAAACAACAGCAGCTTGGGATTAGTCTCCCCCCCACTCACACGCCTACCTTGCCAGCATAAGTCCCTGACTCAATTAGAAAAAAACCTCTGCAACTTAGGGCTCCTCACGCACAAGTACCCACATCGCTCTGCCCACGTCCCTGCAGCACATCACAACCAGCATCACTTAAATCACAGGGTACAATGAATGCACAGGGATTTGTCTTGGTGACATTAATGCAGAGACGCGCTGACAACTAATATACACAGTGACAAGACAGTGCCGAGACAACAGGGCCGAACACACGGAGGAAATAAAGATTTATCTGCCGTTAATTAAATATCAGATATCGTCTGTGGAGGTTTCTGTCTGCATGGAGCTCCACATAAACTGACTGGAACATCAGAAATGTGACGAGTGATTGTCTTTGCATGAATGATTTGAATGCAAATCAATTTTTCATCCACAAATAAAAACATTTCATATTTGATTAAAGTGTTAACTGCCCTCTGGAAGCATAAAGCACTTATATTTTAACACAGACAGTTTTGTCCTTTACCTCCTGAACCAAACAAAGAGCTGAACTCTCAACCTCTTCTCTTCCTTCCTGCTAAAACAGATCTGCAGTTAGCTCAGAAATTCTCAGCGTTGCCAGATTCTGTCGGTCACTGCTTCCCGGTCATGTCAGCGATCGAGGAAGTGAAGCGGAGCTGCTTCCCTCCAGGTAAAAAACAAAAATAAAAAGGCTCCAGCTAAGAGAGTAAAATGTAAATGTGAATGTCCTGACGGTGGGCGAATTGAATCTGCACTCTGCTCTGGACAATGGCGTCGGATAAGTGACTAAAATGTAAATGTGCTCCGTGTTTGTTGGTTGTGATGTGGGTGATCCAGGAGCTCATTGTAATGTTTTAAATAACTAATTTAAAAGTCCCTTTTTTTCGCTGTTAAATTGTAAAGTTGGTGTTCCAGGGCCTGAAGCTAACACTGCATAAAAGCCTCGGCTAAATGTCTGCACTGCGACACATAAACACGGATAAATACACGCATCTGGTGTGTTTGATGATTCCAGATTTGTTCTTCTGTCACCTTAAAGGTCCAGCGTGTTGTGTTTATCACTATGTTTTCATTTATTTATAATCACCTGAAACTAAGAACTTTTTTGATTTCATTACCTTAGAAAATTGCAGAATTTATATCTGTGTAAACAGGTAGGTCCTCTCCCACAGAGTCCGCCATGTTTCTACAGTAGCCCAGAACGGACAAATCAAACACAGGCTCCAGGTAGGGTGTTACTTTTTCAAGTTTTTGCTTCTGCCATCGTTATTCAACTCGCTTGGCGCACAGGGGAAGTTTCAGTTCTGCAATCTCTCCACTAGATGCCACACGCTCAACCTTTGAGATATACTACGCAGGATTTATCCTAAGAAGCAAAGTATAGACTCAATCATCACTTATGAGCCACTGTAAGTGTGTGCATTTCAAATGTATTCCCATGCCTACACGCTGTGAAATGTAGAAGACCCTGAAGGAAAATGTTCAGGTCTTTCAGAATAAAAAAACGGGGACCAAGAGCGGTTCCCTGACGAACTCCGAATTAAGGATTTATGTTAAAATAAAGGTGATTTGGGACATTTTAGAGCTCTTGTGGGATTTGTTTCCTGGTGAGGAGGGAGATTATTGACTGTATTTGGTTATAAGAAGAGAGAATATAAACATCAATTATTTTATTTAGCATCTGTCTTTATGTTTACAAAACTTCATTTAACAAAATACTGTAAAGGACTTTTAAAAAAAACAAACAACAACAAAAAAACAATATATCTGTTTCAGTCATCACTTATGAGCCAAAGGAAACTTTGAAGGTCTCTCAGATTCAAATTACAGGGGGACCCGGGACAGTTCCCTGAGGAACCCCAAAATTAAGGATTTTGGGCTCACCCTTTTTTCCCCCTTTAAGGGCGGTGGCCTTGTGGGTAACCTGTGAGGGTGCGACACAGCTCTCTCTTGAGCTGTGTTGGTTGTTGACGTTCTGGGACGCCGTGTCAACTTCAGACTGTTACATACATTGTGTGTTTTCAAAATACACTTCTGTTTTCACAGGAAATTTAACATTTACAAGTCTTTTTCAAAATAAAAGCACTACATCGATACAGCAATGCAAATTGGCATTTTTCTCCCCCAAACAACTAACGCATGTGGTTGGGTTTAGAAAAATGAACAGGGTTTGGCTTTATAATCTTACAGGACACGAACAACACTCTCCTGGGTGAAAGTCGGTGTTTGTTGGACCCATGCACCACCCCCCCCCGCCAGCCCTGCTTAGACTTTAGCCAACGAGCAGCATTAAACTGTAACAGCGACCGGCCGTGTCATGCCAATGTTGAAAGACAGCTTTTTCGTCAGTGTCTGATGCTGTAAGTCATTGCCCAAGCACCGGATTTTAATGCCTTTGAAGTGACACCAGGTTGGAGCAGCACCCAAACGCCTTGCATTCCTTCCTAGAAGCTAGTTACCAGCTAATATTGAGCCAAGCTAAATTAATGTAGTTAAGCCAGTGTGTTCCTGACTATGGGTTCGGAGCTGGTAAGCTGTCACTGAGAGTTGTACTACACCGACTGTGACTAAACAGAGCCTGGTTTCACTCCGAAGTCGTCAATCTAGCGCTTGGGCAGTGACTTGCAGCATCAGAAACCAACAAAACCCAAACCACTTGCTTTTGTTGTTCAAGGAATTTTGCAAACGTTAAATTTCCTGTGAAAACAGAAGTGCATTTGGAAAGACTAACAGGCGAAGGTCAACCACCAATGCCCCAGGGCACCTTGCACATGGTATGTGGATGTGGAGAGTCCATGACCAAACATCAATATGTGACGAGGTCGAAGTGAGAATGTGTTGGACAACACGACAACGTGAAGCTTGTGAAAAATAAACTCCACGACCGCAGAGGGTGGCTGTAGCTCTACACTAACTAAAAACAACTAGATTTAGCAGGCTGAATTACAATATGCTCAAAATTTACTGAGGGATTTTTGTCCAATGACACCAAAATTAAGATGCCTACTTCAGGTTTAAGTTGATTAAAAGGCATCATGTTTCTATTACAATTTATTTGCCATTACAAACTGCTACCCTGGCTGCCACCAGTCCTCTCCCTCCCTCTTATGCAGCACACAGTCTGACACTGATCCAGTGACAGTCACAGCGCAGTCACCGCTGCAAACGTACCTAAACTTCCTCCTTCTCTGATGCTGCCTGCTTTAAACGAGATCTACTGTACTGTCAAACCATATTATCAGCCGGCGTACACGCTCTCAGCTGTATTGTTACCACAGCAACAGATGCAGACAGGTTAACGGACAGCCTGAACACACACACATTCAACCTGGCCTCGCAGATGATAGAGCGACAGTCGAACTGATTCATTCACGTCTGCTGTTTTAGTATCTGCGTAGATGTTAACTTCATCTCGCCTCGTGTGCAGCTCTGTGACGGACTGTTTAAAATCAAGGTGTAAATGTCCTTGTTGTTGCGTGACATTGACAGTTGCTTCACATAAATGAGTCATTTTGTACATGTTTATACTGTGCGAGGAAAAGTCCAATTAAATTGTTGGTGTGCTGCTTGTTTAAATTTCAAGGTTCAGTGTCAGCAAGTGCCTCAGATGCAAAACTGTTTCATACTTGAAATTTTAAATATCTAAACGCACAAAGATAGAATCACAAATATGATTGATTAAAATTGCAAAAATACCTTCTCTCCAAAGCAACACTGACAAAAAACATCAATAACATTATTCACATGACTGAAAGATCCCAAACAGCTACTGAACGGACCTCCAAGGTCAGAAATGAGCTTTGAATGTTTAAGCCAAAATGGTGGAGTGGTCCTTAAAGTGCTCTGAAGAAAAATAGAAATTTGAACGACTTCATTTCAGCTCAGAAAATTAAATTTTGATGACAACCGCATATTTGGAAGTCCGCAATGACATGACTAATGCACAGACGGGCAAAGAAGCAAGTGGTCCAGTTAGGAATGTAGGTTGGGTTGGTGGAGGGGTCACAAAACACAGGACCTTTCCCCTGGAGACCGATGCTTCAAGGTACATCCTCACCATGTTTCTTTTCATAAACCTAAACTTCATAACTTAACAATATTTGTGGGGCGCTAATTCAAAGGATATCGTATGAACTGTCGTATGATTTGTTGGAAATAAAGATACGATGCAAGTGTGAGGATGAATGTCTTTTTAGTCACTCTTTCCCTGCCATTGATGAGATATTCCGTCAATCCGTGTTTTCGCTGTTATAAGACAGGGGGCGCTGTTACACATATGTGAAACAGAACAGCACTGCCGTGTCCAGGAACAAACGAAGAAGAAGATCCGCTGGAAATTCGTCGACCATGTAGCAGCTTGTACTGCACGAAAAATGCAGGCGTGAATGGAAAAGAAAACAAGCCGTGGAGATGTTGATGGACTCAGACTCCGACACTTCCTGTTTTGATCAACAGTCTGAATCCGACTTGGACGAAGAAGCAAACGACTTCTGTGGGTCTTTAAAGATGAATAAATATGATCAAAAAGTGCTGGTGGTGGCTGGCAACTTAAAATAATACTCTGGCGGGGAAAGTGTTAATATTAACTTTGTCTACAGGCGACATCACAACAGAGTCAATGGAGTCTGGCTTTAATAAAGAGAGCGCAGATAAGTTTCAGTGTTTGGGACGGACTGAGCATCCGACTGGAGAAACGAGACTTGGATTATACTGCACGAGTTGTGTGACAATTCAAGGTAATGCAGGGTATTTGTATTGCTTTACGTAACAAGAAATCAGCAGGGTTTTTATTCCCAGATTTCTCGTCCAATCACACTGCCTTTCGTTCTCTCCCTCACATCCCATTGGCTGTGGGCGTCCCCGCCTTCAGCAGGAAGTATCTCACGCTAAGAAAGCTGTGCACTCTCCTACAGTGACTTTAAAGTTCAGCTGAGTGTCAGCTGAAAGCCTTCACATGTAAAGTGCAGCTCTCCTGTTGTGTTGGCCCTGCAGGCTGCGGGGGCCGGAGGAGGGCCCAGGCGGGGCCGGACCAGGCCGGCCTGCTGGGCTGCTGGGCTACCGGCCGCCCACGGAGAGGCCTGGCCGGGTGGGCGTCATCTATGGAGCGATTGATCCCAGCCAGGACAAAAAGTCTCCCTGTTGTCCTGTTGGACCAGCAGCAGCAGAAATAAAGTGCTCAGAGTCACAGGAACTGCACCACATCACTACTACTACTACTATTACTATTACTACTATT
Source organism: Epinephelus cyanopodus (assembly GCA_026686955.1). Taxonomy (NCBI): domain Eukaryota; kingdom Metazoa; phylum Chordata; class Actinopteri; order Perciformes; family Serranidae; genus Epinephelus; species Epinephelus cyanopodus. The sequence continues at coordinate 17,837,707 of CM048937.1, read as the reverse complement.
ACTACTACATCTACTACACTACTACTACTACTATTACCTCTACTACTACATCTACTACATATTCTACCTCTCCTGCTACTACTACACTACTACTACTACTACTACTACTACTACCATTACTTCCTTCTTCTACCTCTACTGCTACTACTACTACTTCCTCTACCACTACTACTTATTCTACTACTTCTACTACAACACTGTATTTTCTAGGACATCTTCTACCTCTACTACTACTACATCTTCTACGACTACTACTACTTGGACATAAGTGTTAACTTCTTCCTACTCGTGTTCAGATATGTAAAGATTTCGAATATTAATTGTAATTTTAAAATAATTCTTAATTATTTATTTAAATAAAATCACATATATATTATATTTTATTTTTAATGTTTATGATTCTAGTTTATTTGTGTCTATGAGAATTTGTATATAGTTTAATATAAGCTCATTTTAATTACTTTTACTTTTCATACTTAAAGTATATTTTACTTTGAATATTCTGAATATTTTTGCACTCTTTTATACTGCAGTATTGCTACTTTTATTTAAGTAAATGATTTGTACACTGAGATGTAGTGTGATGGAAGTATAAGGGTCGCATCATGGGTGAAGATTTAGGGGTGAGAATCAGTGAGTGTAAGGGACACATTGTTTTGCTGTGTGAAGAGCACAAAACATTAAAGGGTAAGTTCAATATTTTTCAACCTGGACCCTTTTTCCCATGTTTTGGTTAAACCAGAAACAGCCTTAAAATCACCGTCACCAAACCCACCAGACTCCATTTAAAGCAGTAATTTTAGCGTGTATAGCGGCAGCATGTTTTCACATCTAACTGGGTCAATAAATTTTATCTCAACCAAACCAGAGCTGGTGATTGTTGGAACAGTGCAGCGATGAACCACAACGGCTTTTGTGAGTTTTATTTTGTTTCTGTTGACTTTGAATGACGTGTGGATAAAATCACTGTTTATTTAAATGGAGTCTGGTGGGTTTGGTGACGGTGATTTCAGGGCTGTTTCTGGTGGAACAAAAAGGATCTTTCTCTTTAATTAAGAGGTCTATTTCTGTAGGGATCCTTTCATAATGTTGTCAGACACTTACAATAAAGGCCCTGACACACCAATCTGACGGTCGGCTGTCGACCAAAGTTGGTCCGTCGGTGAGCGTCTGTCAGCCTAGTTTTTGCGGTGTCTCCCGCACCGTCAGCACTTTGGTGTCAGCGCTTTTCGGCCGATTGAGCATGTTGAATCGGCGAGAGATCACTCTGATTGGCTGTTCAGGTTTTATTTCCTCGCCCCTGTAGCGAGTGAATCTGCCTGTAGTGAAACCGGGGCTAACCGGTGCTTCCTCCTCAGGCTCCACTTCACTCAGCTGCCCCACAGACCCGCTGCTTCTTCCCACTTTAACCTGAATAACAAACCGGAGCTAGCTGGGAGCGGCTAGCGGAGCGTTAGCCGCAGCATGACCGGAGGGAAGCACAGCCAGTTAGCCTCCGCTGGTCTCGACGTAGACGACGCAACAGTTGGCTTTTGTCGGCGCTAGTTCTTTGATGTCGGTTTGGTGTGTCCGCACCTTAACAATCTTTTGTCAGTGACAAAAACACTTTTAGTGAATGTACATTGACAGTGCAAACATGCCCTAAGCTGTTTGGCTGCTGTCTCACTCAATACTGGACAGATTTCAGAAACTGTTGTTCCCATGAGTCACTTAGACACAAAAACATGAGATAATAGGATCCAGGTTGAGAAATACTGCACTTCCCCTTTGTTCTATTAATGTGGTCAAAGGCCATTAAGTCTTTCTGTGATCATGGAACTCATGATGCTGTGTAAATGAATTTATCTGCGAACATTAGCAGTTTGCGAAGAGTTTCCACTGATAAGCGTCGTTGCGTGAGACCACTGTGGAAAGTATGAAGTTTAAAACTTTGCCTGTGCAGAGAGGTGCAGTACTGTATGACTTTCTCCAGTCTTTCTCTCCTTTGAAGTCCAGGCAGCCGTGCTGGGGGGCGGCTGCTGCTGTGGGTTCAGTGTGGAGGTGTTTGCCTGGAGAGGGGAAAGGTCACAGCTACAGAGCACGCGTCTTTCACACTTTATCATCACAGCTGAGTGGCGGCGAGGTTGAGCGCTTTATCAACTGCTGAGGAGAAGAAAAAAAAAGTACCTGCAGTTTTTAGGCGGTGTAGGTTTGACGCTGACTTTTAGGTATTGAGGGAGTTTTGGAAACTTTTGGGCCTGAAACTTAGTAAACAATATTTACTGCAAAGACGCACGATTACCTGTGAAACATATGTTTTTAAGTTTACGGGTAGACTAGGATTCAGAAACTTTCATGAGTAAAAATATGTGTAGAGTTCTTTGTTCTGCTGGTCTTTGTTTTTGGATCCTGCTGAAAGGATTTACCACCTGCATGCGCAGATTCAGCTGTGTACCACTGATTAATTCACTAATTAATTCACCAAATTACCATTCGCTATCAGGAGACGCTCTAAATCTATAATTAGACTGGTGGACTTGGTAAACAAAGCACAAACATTGTTACTAAAGTGAGTCAAAATCCTCTAAAGAAGTTAAAATCAAAGTAAAACCAAGCTTCACCTCAAAATACTTCACATGCCATGATATTTGTGATGCTATAAAGTAAACAAAGCATCTAAAACTGCATGTTTTTAAAGCTTCTGTGAGATAACGAGTTTTGTTGGACCTTCATTTAAGAGTTGCAGCTCCATCGAACGTCGTCAGGCTCCTCTGTAGAACCAGCTGCTGCAAAATTAATGATTTTTCCCACAGAACACAGAAAGTCTTCCCAGAGAGCTGCTTTTTGTTTTTATTTTAACACCAAGGTCAGCTGGGAGGCCTTAAAAGTGCCGCCAGGGATCAGGTCTGTTTTTGGCCAACATCTTCTCTTGTTGATGATTATATTTGTGTAACAGCCTGACACGCTCAGGCCTCTGTAGTCAGTATGTGGAACGTTTGATACTCAGTTTCTGTACCTAAAGTTTACCTGTGGAGGTACCCTCTATTCAAGAGGTAAGCAACATTGCTCTTGTCGTAATTTCTGTGTTCAAGTGCTATTAAGCTCTTTTCAGGCAACATATTCCCATGTCACCTAAATTGTGCAGGGGCCCGAGTTTATATGGTTAACTGATGAGGATTTTGTTTTCACCTCTTGCTGTCAGAGCTGTCAGGAATAAAAAGAGATCACCTCAACAGATATCCTCAATCTGGGCCTCCTCTGGACCAGGTCACGGGTGCAGCAGGCTGAGCAAAGCACCCCAGACGTCCCTCTCCCCTGCAACACTTTCCAGCTCCTCCTGGAGGACCCTGAGGCGTTACCAGGCAGGATGAGATTTATAATCTCTCCAGCGTGTTCTGGCTCTGCCCCGGGGCCTCCTACCAACACCTCTAACGGGAGGCGCTCGGGAGGATCCTGATCAGATGCCCGAACCACCTCAGCTGACCTCTTTCAACGTGAAGGAGCAGCGGCTCTACTCCGAGCTCCTTCCAGATGTATGAACTCCTTACTCTATCTCTAAGGCTGAGCCCAGACACCCTACAGAGGAAACTCATTTCAGCCGCTTGTATCCGTGACCTTATTCTTTCGGCCACTACCCAGAGCTCATGACCATAGGTGAGGGTTGGGACGCAGATGGACCAATAAATCGAACGAGCCCGGTACCCCACACAAGACTCCCTGAGGGACACGGTTGTAAAGCACATGTAGACTGGATGGGTAAACTCCTGCAACCCCACAGAGCTGGTCCACTGTTCCAAAGCCAGGATGGATAATGTTGTTTTCTGATAGTCAAAAGGACCAAAGTAAGATAAACTAATAAACTGGAATAATCGTACGTGTTTAGTGAAGTGTTTCCTTGATGGAGGGATAAAAGGCTTTACAACGCTGTTAAATGAACATAAAAGACGAGCTCTGCATCAGTATAATAAGAGCTAACACGCACGTATCGGCGCTCAGGATAAAATACGTTCCTCTTGATATTCTTACTTTCTCACAGATGCAGCTCGTCCTCCTCGTCTGACAGCAGCATCTGTCGGAGGCCGCAGTGTTGATGCATCTGGGAAAATGAGATTTTGCTGTAATTAGTCCGGTTAGTGACACTCCACTCTGTAGTGCTGTATCCACTGCTTTCTCATCTCACGGTAATTATCATCATAATCCATCATTAGCCACATCATAGACCTACACCACTGCTTGCAGCCACTTATTGATTTTTAATGATTAATAATTCATGTCCATTACGTGCATACTGTCTGTGCTGTCTAATCTACATTGTGAGGGTATACATGATACAGGCGCTGCGCTGAAACACACATAAATTACTCTTGTTGTGAGACAGATGCTGTTCTGTTTGTTTTTTTCCCAGCCATCACATCTCAACTCATCCTCCCCTGATCAGTTGACAGTAATCGATATAAAATGAAAAGCAGCTCCACTAATCTGTGTGCTGAGAACACCAGCAGCCTGCAGCGAAACACTGGTAGCCTCCCATCCTGCTGAGACTCTTTTTGTTGCTCTCAAAATCATATTTGGCTGGTGAGACGGTGAAAGGCTCTGGCAAAAATCTGGAAGGCACCGAGCATTGTGACCGGTGGATGAAAATGTTAATTTCCTCCCTTGATAATGATGCATGTCGTTTCCAAATGTGATTATACAAACAGAATGGTGTGTAACACGCTTGTAATGGGCTTAAGATGTTTTAAAATACATTACCATGCCTGCACACTGTGAAATGTAGAAGACCCTGAGGGAAACCTTTAAGGTTTTTCAGATTAAGAAAACAGGGGACCCGGGACGGTTCCCTGGGGAACCCCAGGATTAAGGATATATGGTAAAATAAAGGTAATTTGTGACATTTTAGAGCTCTTGTGGGATTTGTTTCCTGGTGAGGAGGGGGATTATTGACTGTGCTTGGTTATCAGAGGACAGAATAAACAACAATTAATATATATTAATATATTAAGCACCCGTCTTTATGTTTACAAAACTACGTTTAAAGAAATACTATGAAGGATTTTCTTATAAAATAACATATAGACTCATACTGAAATAATCCTTCTCACTTATGACCCATTCTGGGTATGTGGCTGTGTATTTTTTTTTTACAGAGACTCTCTGTATGAAGTACACGCCCTCTGCATGGATTTTATTTTCTTCTTATCTTCTGTGCTAGGGACGTTTATGGGCGTGTAAGCGCTCAGGTAAGGTCGGGGCTTGGGGCAATGAGGAAGTACAATCTGTATTTCAAGCAATATCAAATGTTAACTTTTCGTGTTTAAGGCATCTCATTGATCAGGAGCCTGATCCCTGGATTACCTGGTCAATTTTGGGTTGTAATTAGATGACTAAAAACCCCCTATGGGTCCAAACACTTCCCTCTATTTGCTCCCTGGAACAACTGTGGTCATGGATATGATGAATATGAAGCGCGCCGCCGTCCCGACTCCTCCCTGCAGGGAAACAAATATCACTGAATCAAATAAGCAATTAAAATGAGGTCAGTGTCCAATAAAACATTAATGTGCTGGACGTGGACAGGTTACATTGCAGCGTCCTCGCTTAGCTGTGTAAACAGAGGCGAGGCTGTATGAACACAGCCAGTGGGGTGATGCCAGAGCGACCATGACAGCTGTCTGCTCTTATATGTCTTAGTCTGCTGCACTTGCTTTACACTGCGGCGCTCAGCCTGCCCTGCACACACACACTGTCAACGTTACTGTAAAACCAAACAGCTAACAATGCTAAGGATGAGGGGTAAAGCTCACATCAGGCCCATTTATTTACAACAAACCGCGTCCTTTCCTTGGACTAGAAAATAAAAATTGTCAAATGTCAACTTGGGTCAAATTCGAATAAAACAAGATCTTATCACAAAGGGCCAACTAAGCTGCTGCTACTGGGCGCCACTCCCACCAGGTACGAAATCGCTGCTACCAAGACGTCAAACAAATACAACATGCTACCGTTATTAGCATACGCCTATGGCATTTTACATTGTATAAATTAGCCTAGCAGCTAGCTGATTTAGTAATAATAATAATTCAACAAAACAGATGACCGCTACACTCAAAGGCCACAAGATACACACAAAAACTTACATTTACTTCACCTCATGGATGTTGGATGGCACGAAAAATGTAAAAAATGTCAAAACTGACATCTTTAAATGCTGGTTTAGCCCAACCAAAAATTAAATGTATTTAGTTTACACCAATATCAAACTATTTGATACAATAACTGCCTCAAACTACAAACTGATATATTAAAAATGTTAACTAGTATTTGTTTATTATATGGTGGTCAGTGTTTTGGCATGGTCAGCTTTCGCAACGCTCATTCTCTTAAGCAGGATTTATACTTGTGCGGCAGACTACGTTGATGGTGGTGTTTCTGTAACGTTTAGGCTGCGTTTGAAAAGCTAGCTCGAGGTTTAACGCCTCAAGGAAACCCTGAAAGTGATGGATTTCGGATATTGTTAAGTATCATACAAACACAAGCAGAGGTTTCCTGGTTAATAATGCCCTGATACAACTGTAAAACACTGTGGTACAATCTGTACAGAAATACAAGTGCCACATGGGAGGTGTGTGGTGGTAACACGCAGCCCCTGCAGGCTGTTTTTATAATTAAAATCAGCATCATGTGTGTTTTAAAATAGGCACAATGTCTCCATCCAAAAACAGAGGAAGAGGCATGCAGCCATGTGATATTTAGTCTGCAGCATCCTGCCAATAACATGACTCGCTGTGGTCTTTAGTCTGACTCAGACTTGACTCAGGTGGTCCTGATCGCAGCGCTGCAGGAGGTCTAGCTGAGGTCGTCTGGTGGGGTGGGGGGTTCCTGGAACAGCGTCAGTGCCAGGCTCATCTTTAACCTGCGACCTGCTCTGTTGTCTGCTCAGTTACACTTCACAGTTTAGTCATTTAGCTCGGTGGTCTCCTGCAGTTCGCCTCACAGGTTTCTGTGACGTGTAACCACAGAGGCAGATAGTTTCACTGCCTTGTAAACAGAGAGCGCCTCGAACAGTCAAAACAAAACATGGTGGCAGCCTGGGCCTTCAGCTCGACATGGTGGACAGTGTTTGCTCCTATTTATCAAAAGTTTCAGCAGTTGAATCTACAAAGGTTGACAGGTACTGTCTTAATAAGATATGTCGCATCAACGTACATTAGTCATATTTTAAACGCAAAATCAGACATGGAGGGACTAAATGTGGAAGTATAGCTTCCCCAGACGCTGATTAATTCAGACCCATTGTTGCTGTTTGTGGCTGCGAAAAGCACAATACACTAATGCATGTAAAAAATAAGATGGCAGCCATTTTTGCCAGGTCAGTCTGCAGCCGATCCCGACACAAAATGAAGTCGTTTGAGGACATTGGGTCTTTACTATCGTCTTATTTGAGGATATTGGGTCTTTACTATCGTCTTATTTGAGGACACTGGGTCTTTATTATCGTCTTGTTTGAGGACATTGGGTCTTTACTATCGTCTTATTTGAGGACATTGGGTCTTTATTATCGTCTTGTTTGAGGACATTGGGTCTTTATTATCGTCTCGTTTGAGGACATTGGGTCTTTATTATCGTCTCGTTTGAGGACATTGGGTCTTTACTATCGTCTTGTTTGAGGGCATTGGGTCTTTATTATCGTCTGGTTTGAGGACATTGGGTCTTTACTATCGTCTTGTTTGAGGGCATTGGATCTTTATTATCGTCTGGTTTGAGGACACTGGGTCTTTACTATTGTCTTGTTTGAGGACATTGGGTCTTTATTATCGTCTTGTTTGAGGACATTGGGTCTTTATTATCGTCTGGTTTGAGGACATTGGGTCTTTACTATTGTCTTGTTTGAGGACACTGGGTCTTTATTATCGTCTGGTTTGAGGACATTGGGTCTTTACTATCGTCTTGTTTGAGGACATTGGGACTTTATTATCGTCTCATTTGAGGACATTGGGTCTTTATTATCGTCTTGTTTGAGGACATTGGGTCTTTATTATCGTCTCGTTTGAGGACATTGGGACTTTATTATCGTCTTGTTTGAGGACATTGGGTCTTTATTATCGTCTCGTTTGAGGACATTGGGACTTTATTATCGTCTCATTTGAGGACATTGGGTCTTTATTATCGTCTCGTTTGAGGACATTGGGACTTTATTATCGTCTCGTTTGAGGACATTGGGTCTTTATTATCGTCTTGTTTGAGGACATTGGGACTTTATTATCGTCTCGTTTGAGGACATTGGGACTTTATTATCGTCGATAAGTCGAGCAGTTGCTTGTTTTGCTAGTCAGCGTGCCGTGTGGTGTACTTCTGGGGACGTTTTGCTTCTGGTACGTCACTGTTACATGAAGTGTTCAAAAAAGCAGACCAAATAAAAGCTCAGGTCTCGGGAGGTTAGACTTTGGGAATCAAAATGGTTCCTTGAGCATGTTTGGACTCCATCACTGCAGCTCAAGAGTGACAAGACACTTTCAGATCTTTAAATGGCAGCTGTGCAGCTTGACCTTATAACTCATGTTCAATGACGCACATCTTTCAAAGACAGACTTTCAAGCTTGCTGCTAAAAAGGTTCAAAGTTTCGACGAAAAGCGTCTTGTGACCCTTCGGTTGTTGACCGCTGTGCCCACCTCGCCCCGCCATGCCCCCTGGGGGGTTTTGGATAATTCGAACAGGTTATTTTGGCTCAGAAAGCGAGTGCCTGATTTCTCCAGGGAGTCCGGGGAGGAGCCGTCATCACCTTGATTCAACAGATCCTGCCAAGTCGCCTCCTCAGGGCGTCTGGCTCGCCTCTCATCACGGCACAGTGAGGAGAAAGGAGCTATAAATAGCTCCGGGATGTATCTGGGCAGCGGTTGGCCGAGGGCGAGTGATTAGAATAATAGCTGTGCTTTTTTAATATTGATGGTCATTAGATAGAATTAACAAAATGGGCACGATTAGGCCATTTATCAGATATTAGCATCAGATTTGGATCCTTTTAATGCTCAGGTGTGAGAACAAAATGTCAGTTTAGGTGTGTTGGGTCAAGGAAAATAAAAAGCAAGACAGAACACAAGATAATAAGCAGCTGAGATGGTGGGAAATGACCTTTATGTCCTTTGATGCCTCTAAAAACTGCAACTAAAAGAACTATAATTGGAATTGTTGATGTTTCTCCAGCTGATTAGATCAGGAACAGACTGTCCAGTGGAAACAACACACCGCTCGTGTGTCCACACCGAGACAAATAATCACCTGACCGTCCACACGTCCTGCCAAAGTGCCCACAAGCAAGACTCTGAAATGATTACCAAGCACGACACTATTTGTTCCAGTAAGTGGAAACATCTGCAGGTCAGCGCCGCAATTTCCAGAGACGTGTCAGAGAATAAAAAAGCCCGTCTCGCCTCGACCCTCGGTGTCATTTAAATTTAAAATGTGTAGCAGCTCGTGGTCGTGACACCCTCGAAATAAAACAACACTATTATACTGTTCATTATTAAGCGAGACAAAACAACAACAACAGCATCAACAGCAGAGGGGCTGGTGAAATTTCTCCACGGATATCAGACAGGCTGAGTGTGCCAAGACGGTTTTGATTTTATTATTTTTATATATATATTTATTTATTTATTTTTTTACGACAGCACATAGTCTAGTTTTTGAGGAAGCCTATTACTGTCCTCCCACTCACACCCATCAGTGGCAGGCGCACCACGACCTCAATAACCCTCCACACACTCATATAGAGACTGGCTCAGTCCATTTATGTCTCCATGACTCCACCGACTCACAGTCAGAGCGCTACTGCCATCAAGTGGCTAGTTTGTCAAACTGCCTCTGAAGCATCCTGCAGCATCCGAGCCACTGTGCTGAAAACTCCTACTGTACTCACTGTAACTACATCTATACTGCTTTTCTTTTTCTGCTACTTTATACTCATACATTACTGTATTTTAGGCACTACATTCATCATTAATAAGGATGGAAGAAGTACTGAGAAACTAATTTGAACACAGCAATACCACAGTGTAAAAATACTATGTATATAATTTAATTATTATTAAAAAAAGAAAAAAAAAAAAAAAAATTTGGCAGAGAACTTTTCAACCCAATGGCAAAAAAATGTCAGCATTGTACCTTTCTGCACACCACAGCTGGATACATTGAAACTTAAATTACATTTCAACAACACTGTAGTTAACACGTGCAAAGAATGTTATGCTATGGTTTGAAAAAGATCACGTTTTGTACCTGGTTTCTGGTGCACAATCTTAAAAAAAAGCAGTGATGTCTCACAAAAAAACTCCAGCAAACAATCCCGGAAGTCTGGAGAAACAACAACCGTTTTCCAAGCCACTTCCCCAGCTAGAAATGCAGCGATGTCTGGTAATAAATAACTGCCTTTTGAGCCACTTTCCTGGCAGGAAACGCAGTGATGTCTTGGTAAGAAAAACAAAAGAAAATTTGGGCCTTCTGGACAGGAAACGCAGCCATGTCTTGGTAAAAAAAAAAAAACACAAAAGAAAATTTGGGCCTATTTGGCAGGAAACGCAGCGATGTCTTGGTAAAAATAAATAAATAATTAAAAAATTTGGGCCTTTTGGACAGGAAACGCAGTGATGTCTTGGTAGAAAAAAACAAAAGAAAAGAAAATTTGGGCCTTTTGGACAGGAAACGCAGCGATGTCTGGTGGAGCTATTCCAGCAGGAAACGCAAAGATGTCTCAATGACAAAGCAATTTCATCACGTTATTCCAGCAGGGAATGCAGCAATGTCTCAGTAAAAACGTGCCTTTGCATGCCGCTATCCCAGCTGGAAAAATGGCAATATCTCCATAAATAACAAGGTGTTTTGTGCCCCTATGTTGGGAAGTAAAGCGCCAATGTCTCTGTAAAAAAAAAACAGTGTGTGGCACCGTCCTGGCAAGAAATACTGCAATGTCCCGGTCAAAAAACTACTACTACTTTTTTTTGCCCTTTCGACAGGACAACAGCAATGTCTCAGTAAAATAAAGGCAGGAAAAGCAGTGATTTCTTGGGGAAAATAAAAAGGCACTTTTCATGATGCTGTTCCAGCAGGATTCACAGCGATGTCTCTGTAAAAACACAATCTATTTCATACCAGTATCCTGGCAGGAGACAATGGGATGTCTCTGAATAAAACAACTGCTTTTCATGGCCCTCTCTGAGCAGGTAAGAGGCACCATAGTTAGCAGTCCAACGTTTTTCATGAAGCTATTCCAGAAAGAAATGCAGCAATGTCTTGGTAAAAATATAACGGATTTGGTGCCAATATCCTGACAGGAAACACTCTTAACATAACATTTAATAACAGTAAAATTAAGATGCACTGATGCTGTATTAAAGGGTAAAACGTCCTTTAATTATTAAACGTACAGAAAAAACAAACAGAATTTCTTCATGTGATTCTGTCTCTGAGGATTTCTCCATCCAGACGAGACATTAACGCAGAACACTGGGAACAGTTTGGCATGGAGATGGAAAACAAAGACAGTAAATACAGTGTGTCGGCTATTGGCAGCTCCAATAGAAAAATATTGGAATCAGGGTTTAAGAAAGACCCTCAGATCCGTCTGTAAAGGGATCCTCGCATGACAAACAGTCACAAGAAGTTAGAACAGTAATGGTGTTTTAAAGAGGCACTTCTTCATCACCGCTTCGCCTGTAAATTATAAAAATATATCTCCAGCAGCACTCTGAACAGACGTGACAGCATCTGAACCCTTTCCTGTCAACGTTACACCGGCTCCCAGCGCATGAGGCCACACAAGATCTACGAGGAAACTCAGCAAAAGACAACGAATAATAATTAAGCAGCAGGTTTCTGCAGGATTTAACGAGCTACATTCAAGACTTTGTGAGACCTTTTTAATCCCGAAGAGAACACAATTAAATATCTGTTTCACGAGCACGCTGTCCAACGTATTCCCCAGCAGTGTTGCAATAATTCCTGCCAATAGAGTGAAGTTTTTGTCTCTGTTTGGAACAAATTTAATCAACTTTCTTTCATTTTTTGTGTGCTGGGGAGCAAAAAATATGAACTAAAAATGTGCATCAATTTACCGTCAGCTGGTCTGCGGTGCAAAAGATTGGGAACTTTTGTATTTCAGTGCATAAAAAAAATCACTAATTCAGTTAAAAAAAAAACAAAAAAAAAAATCGCTATAAATTCTAAATTTGTGTCAGAGACTCCTGACAAAAAGGCATTTTAATGTGTTAATCCTGTGCTGGTAGAGAAGCTGTCACTTTTTAATGCTGTTTAAGTTTTACAGATTCAAACTGCTAAATTAAATCCCCATTTTCGCCACATTTCTACGTAAATTAAGTAAATAAATAAGTCCACCGTCACAGGGCAGTAAATATAGTGCACAACGCTCCTCTCCTCCAAACATTCAACCCAAACGTCCCTTTTGTTAAAACAAGTCGCGTCTGAGTCTTAAAACCGTTTAAAAAAATTAGGCTGCAGCTTATTTTCGGAATGACAGGATGTTTTCTGGTCGTGTTTCAAGCACATTTTGTGACACAGATACAGTGTTTGACTGAACTTCAGACGATAGAGTCAGTGTGCATCGTCAGCCGTGAACGCTGGGTTTTCCTCTCCTCTGGGCGAGGGCGGGTGCGTTTGGTCTTTGTCCCCATTTGCGTCTGTTGGTGCCGGGTGGGTGGTGTCTGGCTGCGTGGGTGTTTCTGTGCCGTCGTCACTCTGGTTTCTGTGTGACGTCACCACCGCCTTGCACTCGGCCGACGCCTGCTCATTAGGTACCTGGCAACAAGAGGAACAAACAGTGATGGTGGTTGACGGGCGGCCAGGTTTGGCAACAACAAGGAACATTTGTGTTTATTTAATTAGCGAGGTAAAGAGCTAGCTGACATCATACTGTCACTGGCTATTAAAATCATGTTTATACAACAAGCTTTAAAAACAGACTTCCCTTCACGCCTCTCTTCATCTGCTGCACTACTCTGACCTCTCAGCAGCTGGTGATCTCCAAAAAATGGCGGCGGGAGGGTGGGGTCGGGGGGGTGACATCACCAGGGGAGCAATTAAAGCATGCACTTCACATGATGTCACGGCGGGAGAGCGGGGGAGGTTCGCAAACACACGTATGCATGCATGTACACGCCCACGCCCCACACAGGTATAGATGAGTCACTGCTATCACCGCATGCATCAGCACACACACACAAAGACACAGAGGACGCCCACCCCACCCCTCAAACACACACACACACACACACACACACACACACACACACACACACAAACACACACAAACAACACACACACAGTAGTTTTCCATCGACCTTTGCACATAGAAGCGTCTCACCTTTCTTCAGTGTGAGTGTGTGTAGGCGGCCGGTTAGAGGAGGAAGCGTCAGAGAGGTCATGTTAGTGAAAGTGAAACATGAAACTTTACAGACACAAACTACAGACCTCGCACATTCAGAGGATGTTTGGTTTTCACAGGCAGACTGACAATAAGGAGTTTCCAGAACAGAAATGCTCGACATTTAACCGCCGAGTCACAGCATGGATTTGTTCGTGGTGTCCCTCAGGGTCTTGGTGTCGTAACGCTGGATTTTTGTCCATTTCTATCAGTTCTCGAGTGGTAAAAATTGTACGTATCAAACATATTTTTATTTGTTCTTTCGCTCACCTGAAGCGGTTGAGTCTCTGTAGGCGGGCGCCGCTCTTCGCCACGTTCATCATTTCCTTAATCTGGACGATAGCGAAGGCGATGGTGACCCAGGGGGCGCCAGAGAGCACCCAGGCCGTTCACGTCCTCCTGGTCCTCCTGGTGTTTGGTCTTCCTGACGGGCAACGTCGCCACCTGGCGGGCCGGGACAGGGCTACCGGCGGCGGCGGCAGCGGCAGCGGCTTGGCTCTGCACCAGGTCGATGGTGGCGATGGGGACTGGGCTGGACGGGACGGGGATGTTCTCCGCCAGCATTTTGTCCTCTGGGAGGAGACGAGGGAAGAGGAGATGTTACAGAGACGGGAATAAACGTAGATGTCGTCTAGATTCAGCTTGACATTTACAGGTTTATAAGAGTCTCCCCACCTTTCCCCTCAGACTCGCCAGTCACACACTGGATGAGGGCGAAGATGAGGAGGATGACGAGGGAGGCCATGCCGATCCCTCTGAACGTCGCTGCAGCACCTGTGAAGCAAACAGGAGGAAAACTATTGCTGTTTAAAATTGTTTTGTGACCCAAACTAAAAGTTTTAACGCCGCCGCCGTCGTACCAAAGTAGTTGACAAACACGCCGCCCACCATGGCTCCACAGCCACGGCCCAGGCCCAGGTGGAGGCCCTGCAGGATGCCCTGCGCCGACGTCCTCAGGGCCGGAGGGACCGCCGCACTCAGGAAGGAGATACAGGCTGCCCAGACTGAGGCGTGGGTCACACCTGCGGGACACACAGGGACAGATGAGGGTCACAGCTGCAGGAGAACGATGTCTGAACACAGTAGGGTTCATACAGATGACAGAAAACAAAATTCAAGGACTTTTTAGGCACCATCTTTTCAGTTTCAAGGACTTCACTCAAAGCAGCTAATTAATTTCATCACTATATTCTTATTAGACATGAATAAATGATGTGATGTTTTTCATCGGTGGCATAAACGTATTAAACCCTCAACAGAACAGCTCAGTGGCCTCAGAGCTTCGGTGCTGACACGACTGTAATCAAACATTCTCTCACACTTTGAAAGTGCCAACTGAAACCTGCATTTCAATTTCAGTTTTCGGCAGAGTGATAACATCGGTGCTGCGCTGAAGACAGAGGAGAACATCCTGGTGAAATGCCGAGTCATTAAGTTCTGTCGTGTCACGTTTTGTAATGCAACAGAGGTCGACTCGTTCAGCTGTGGTTTAAGAGTGGATTATAATGTTTGGTTCACATGCTTGAGTTGAATGTGGTTGCTGGTTGCTCCAGCCGAGTGATTATATGCTAGTTTATTTTCTGACACAGCCTACATGTCACCTTGTTTTCATTTTCTAGATCAAAGTGCTGCCAAACTGTGCTGGTTTTGCGAGAGAGGACATTTCCAGGGTATATGCAGGAATCCTGAGCTTAATTTCAATACCTTTTTTAAGACCTTCCAAAAAAACCTCATCGCCACTTCAAGCTGTCGTTAGCAGCAACACATCTTTAACTTACTAAACAGTTGTAGTTTGCAATTAAATCTATGGAGCACAAACATTCAACAGAACTCAGATAAGATGAGAAGGAGTAAAGCTTGAAAGAATAAATTAAACCAAAGGCAGGTTTATTAAAATACACCTTAGGTCATAACATTTAACACAGCTCTGCAGCTCAACGTCAGCTATTCAAGGCCAACTTGCTGAAAACAACAACCTTATGGCTGCATGTGGGATTTAGGGCTGACCCAAAAAATTCAAAGCTGCGAAGCTTCGAAGCTTCGTTCGATGGCACGGGATTCGATTGTGAAAAAAAAAATTCTAATATTCAGCCTTTTTTCTCCCGTTTTTTCTGGGGGGACCTTGAACGCAACACTAATCATGCCGTCCATTTACAGCTGTTTTTTTTCCCTTTAGCTATATGTAAACTCAAAGAACGAGAGGCAATGTCTGTTAGGCACATAAGATTTCATGTTCCAGTTCCAGTTTGTGTTTTTAATTGATTGTTTTTGGTTGGTTGACAAATAAAGGCCGGGCCCATCAGGCCGAGTAAAGAAGTCACCTGGTCTGATTGCTGCATGAACTGCCTAAAAAAGTTTCACAGTATATCAGAAAACAGGGATATTATTATTGCCACAGGTTATATGAAATGGACAAAGTTAAGTTAGGGGAGAATAGCTATCATGTAATTGAAAAGGAAAACATCTCCGACAAGGAAATAGAAAGCCCGACGTGCAATGAATGGAGACCTAAAGACTAAATTCTTTCAACAATGTGACTCAAAATAATGATAAAATAGATTTTATTGATGTAAAATAATATGCTGATGATGACATTTTCTACTGGTCCACTGCGCTCTGAGTCTGGTGTCAGTGACACATGCTGCTCTGAGTCGAGCATCTGTCTGCTTGGGCTGCAGTGCGCCGACGGTTTGAATTTTTAGTGTTAAATCAAAAGTTAAACACTACTTATCAGCAACCACAAGTGTTTTTCGTTTGTGAATATTTTTATCTTAATTCTAGAGTTGCAAGAAACTACCTTTTAGCCATAATTTGTAAGTTATTAACTTTTTTGGACTTTTTTTTCGCTCAGCTGTCACCGTTAAAACTTCAGGCTACAGTAGCGGCCTTGGCGCATGCGCACTCGCACCCCATAACTCGGTATTCCTGGGACTTCAAGCACCTTGTGTAAGCCTGAGGAAGAGGAGTAAATAACTCTTCTGCCAGCCAATCACATGAGTGGGTGTTCCTGACAATCAGACCTGTCTTGATATTTCTAATATTTTGAGGAAAACTGTGCTTCAGGCTATAAATGTGATAAATAACTGTAGCCTTGTGGAAATGATGTCCAAACAGACACAGTGCAGGTATTAACTGGTTGTGTCTCTGTAAACTGGTCATACACAGACCTGAGAAGCCGTGTGTGAGACATGTGCAGCTGTAACGTCTGAACACTGACACAAACGACCGACCTCTCTGTTGGTGAATGTGTTAAAACTTCACTTCTGGACGGACCTGCCCCTGATGGAGATTTCACGTCTTTGAGGGAACAGCTGAGAGTCTGAGGCTCCACATTTGTCTCTGAGAGTCTTGGCTCAGATCTCAGTGGTGAAAATCACACGTTACTTATCAGGGTTACTGAAAGTGTGATCACAACATAGTGAAATATGATTCAACAGTGGTGTCATTATTAACACGACATAAGCACCGCTTTGTTTAAAGCTCCTTTACAGCACGTTTAATGTCTCATTGTTGATTGTTCTTTGTCTTCAGACCTCGCAGACCTTCAGACTGTGATGACGCCACTGCTTGAGCATCATTGCAATAATACAATATAATCAGGGGCTTTTGTTCTCATTTAATATTATTTTTTCATTCCCGAGTGTTTATGAAAATTCCTGTGAGATGGTTTTTGTCGCCACATGACCGTTTCACCAATGACACAAAGATATTTTAGACACAGTGTCACCACTACACAGTTTGTCCACCAGAGAGCAGCAATACGTTCAGGTGTAAATTCTCCTGCTCAGTCTGTTTCTCAGTGGCTATTTACACTATGTAAATCCACAAATGTTGGTATTTGATTCTGGCTAAAGAATCCGGTAGGATTTATTTACAGTGTAAAACTTAATTAATGATAATTCCTTCTGGGTTTGACACCTCTGCTGTTGTTAAACATCTCCCTACGTGTAAGCAAACAGGCACTAAACTTAAAGCTATACGTACTGAACTTGTTTTCACCGTTTATTCTGCGAGGCATCAGTGTTTTCTCAGGGCGGACAGCTCAAACAAAGCAGCCACACACATCTCTGTACTGTAGCTCACTATCTATACACTTCATCCTGCAGTTAAACCACGTCCTCCTGCGTCGATCAAAGAGATTATTTATGTTAATAACATTAAAGATTTGACTTTGTGTTACGAAGCAGAACTCCAGCGTTTGATGGAAACTGCAAAGAGGTCGTTTCAGGTGACGTGGGGTGCCAGGAGAAACCCTGTCATGCAAATGAGTGATGATAAGTTAAAAGCCTGAGCTGTCGGAGGAAAAAGGCCGTCTGATAAGCGTCCTGTTCGACAAACAGACATTTCCTGCCCGGGCCCCTGGGTCCTAGCTCCCACAGCCTCCCTACAGACGCGTTACCTTGAAGGACCTCCATGGGCAGGACGGTCCAGGCGTTCTTCAGGTAGGAGATGTACAGGTAGCGAGCTGTGTTGCAGGCCAGGCCGATGTACAGCACCCTGAAAGATGGAGGAGGACAGAGTGTGAATCAGAAAACTTATTAGTGAATTAAAAAAAAACAGTAAAAGCAAAAATATAATAAATAATAATAAAAATAGTAATAATATAAATGCATTTAAAAATGTGTTTAAAAATTAATTTAAAATAAATAAAACATAATAGCAAAGATGATAGCAAAATAAATAGACTTCAAAATTGCTGAAAATAAATTAACAAAAGGGAAAAATTAAAACAGTAAATCAAATAAATAAGGAATTACTAAAGTAAATAATAAAGAAGGAAATTAGAACAGAAATAGCAATGTTATTTCAAACTGTATCAATGAATGCCTTCATTTATTTTCTTTAATATTATTAATAGTACATTTAATGGCGTATTCTCTTATTTATCGAGTAATTCATTCATTAAACAGTGATGGTGTTTTTGCCTCATAATTTCTCAAAACGATAAATTAATGATTGAAATAAATGTCTAAGGTAACCAAGCTTTTGAAAACGTCTTTATCTTTCTGATTTTGCTTCCCTAAAATCCAGGTGAGTGTGCGCTCATGGCTTCGTGACATTTGCAGACATCCCTGAGCTGAGCTGTTGTTTGGGGAACGTCTTTGCTCTCACGAACACAAACAAACGCTTCAAACACGACACACCCTCAAAGCATTCATGTGTTCATCGCCAGGCAGGATTACTGCAGTGTTTGTTCACCCAATGACGGTTTGCTGAGCACACAAACAGGTAGGACAGATGCTGCACGGTTAAATGGCAGCAGAGGATCTCTCAATGAAGATTAAAAAAATCTCATGTTAGATCGGGGGTCGACACGGGACACCTGCAGCCTGTGGTGACTTATTAACATCCTGCCTTCTTTAAACAGACGCACGGCCACCACAGCCAGATGTTAACAACCTGCAGCTTGTGTCTGCTCTGCTTCAGTTTCCATGAAAGCAGGAAGTGTGTTTGTCGCAGAGCATAACGTCTCGTGACGACAGGGAGAAAACACACAGTGTGAAAACGACCTGCTGAAGATGGAGACGGCTGCCGGTTAGCTTAGCTCAGCACAAAGACTGGAAACAGAGGGAAACTGTTAGCCTAGCTCTGTCTAAATCCTGTTACAAACACTCCCCTCCCTTTGACTCTACCTCCTGTTGACTCAGGAGTCCTTTCAACAGCGGACACATGTGTCTTCTGATGCAGGTTACAGAGCTGCAGCTGAAATCTAACACCGTGCTCTCAAATGTCCCCGCCGCCTGCGAGGTGCGCCCCTGAATTCACTCCGGCAGAAACCCCCGAGCATCAATGGCGGCTTTGTCTGCAGAGTGGACGACGGATTAAACAGCTCAGATTGAAAAGACGTCCTTATCTAGCGTCCAATGTGCACTCTGATTCAGTATCAGTCGTTACTGGAAGTCGTCAAAGATGAGGAAGTCAGAAAAAATGATAAATTAATCAACAACAATGATCGTCAGCGTCTGTCTCACCTGACGTGTCCGACCAGCTCGATGAACTTGTGGCTGGTGAAGTAGGCGGCGAGCTCCGAGATGTGGCTGAGGACGGAGCAGACGCCAAACAGCGTGGTGGTCCCCTTCAGGTCCTCCAAGTGCCAGTACAGGAAGCTGAAGACAAAGCCGTAGCCGAAGCCCATGAACCAGGCGACGAAGAGGACGGAGCTGTAGCGCACGCTGCAGAGGAGCCTCAGGAGGTCGCTGTAGCTGAACTCCTGAGCAGGGTCAGAGCCGGCGGAACTCTGGTCCGACGAGATGGACTCGGGTAACGCTCCCGGCGTGCACGGGTCCTCCACCACCCCCTCTGGAACCTCCTGCCGGTAGTCGCCGCCTTTTTCGAAGTAAAACTGAGTGGCGACGATGAACGCCAGGCCCATCAGCACGCCGAAGACGATGAAAGCGATCTGGTAGTTGTGGAGGCGGAAGTCGGGCACGACGCAGCCCACGCCGTCGATCACCACGGTGACGTGTGTGTGGTCGATCCAGATGCCCACCAGCAGCATGGCCAGACCAGAGCGCCTCCTCTGCAGGCCGTAACGGTCGCGGGCCTTACCAGGTACTGCAGGGTGACGGTGTCCACGATGGTGACGGCGGGGGCGCTGAAGAATTCGCCCACGATGATGACGAGCAGGATGAGCAGGAAGATGCTCTCCACCTGGTCCCTGTTGTAGGTGATCTGGTACTCCTTCTGCTCGGTCGGAGCAGGCGAGGTTGTGGTGGTGATGGTGGTGTTTGGTGCAGAGACGGTTGTGTTTGGCATGTGGAGGGTGGTGTTTCGTATGGGGACTGCAGCGATTAGCGTTTGCCGGGTGGTGTTAACCAGCTCAAAAGGAGCAGGAGTGGCGTTGGCGTCTACGCTTCGCTCGTACCTGTGGCGCACGCTGAAATAAGAGTCCAGGATCTCAGGAAGCTCGAAGAGATCCAGGAGGCTGCGGCGACTTCTGGTGCGGTTGGTGGAGTTACTCGCCTGCGTGAAGTTATTATCGTACATGAGAGTGGTCATCACCGGCACCAGCGTCGTAGGAGGAGCGGCACCTTTCTCCTCACACTTCATCTCCGCTGGTTTGACGAAGCCGATGCCGCAGTTGAACATCAGCCAGCACAGAACGGAGAACAGCAGCACACCATCTTCCCTTTCTTGAAGCGATCCGCCACCACCCCCCAGAAGGGGGCGCTGCAGAACTCGATGAAGTAGCGGATGCCGACGAGCAGCCCGCTGCGGCTGGCCGACATGCCGAGCTGCTTGTAGTACACGGCCAGCAGAGGGTGCAGCGAGCCGTAGGCGGCGTAGAAGAAGAAGTAGAACACCTTGGAGATGAGGAGGTGGCTGTTGATGCGGAGGCACATGCGCTCGCAGCAGTCCATGGAGTCAGGAGGCGACGCCGCCGGCTGCTCGGGCGGCGTGTCTGAAGCAACCGGCGGTGTGGAAACACTCGTCGGCTGCTCCATGGACAGCGTGTTGAACGGCTCAGCCAACACATACTTCCTCTTCTGCTCCTCCTCATCGTCTGTCAGGATGGCAACCTTGTCGTCAGCTGCCATATCTGGAAGATAAGGAAATGAGGGTGAGAGCGGCGCCCAGTAACCAAATGATGCAGAGTGTGTTCTGCTCTGTCTGCTTTATAAAACACACAACTGAAGAGGCAGAAAATAAATATAAGAACTGAATTTGCTCTCTCCAATAAAGTATGTTATCCTCAGAACATTTAAAAGCACTACATTACATTGTGTTTCATGCATTTCTTGTTTTTAATTGAATTATTGATCACTAATTATTATCGTCTTCTCAGTGTTTCTTGTTATCAGTTATCTTTTGATATATTTTTCTGAATTATGTTAGTTTACTTTTTTATTTATTTATTTATTGTTATTGTGTAAGCATTGTGTCTCGAGACATACCTTTTCTTTTGTTAACAATCCGGATTTTATAATATTTTATGTATGAGCAATTAAAAATAAAATAAAAAAATAAATAAAATAAAATCAAACAATAAAATAAAATAAAAAAAATGTAATAAAAATAAAATAATAAAATAACATGATAAAAAATAAAACAATATGATATAAAATAAATTTAAAAAAATTATACAATAATAAAACAAAATAAAAAATAAATTATAAAACACAAAATAAAATAATACAACCAAACAGTAAAATAAAATAATATAAATAAAATAAAATAAATGCAGAAAAAAAAACAGACCAGGTCCTATTAAAAATAACACTGTACTAGGTTAATAGGTCGACTCTGGTGAGTGTTTGACATATTTGTCTCCTCTTTTTTCAAAGAAAACAAAAGCAGAAAAAATATTTTCACTCTGAAATTTAATCACACAACTCTGAAATCACAGAGCAGTTAAATCACCATTTTTTTTTACTGTGTGTTTGCTTAAAAAATAAAATAAAAAATCCAGGTTACGTGAATCTTAAAGGACGTATAAAAAACTTTCACTTCAGAGAAGCATACACTGTGTCTGCAGCACCTGTCAGCTGGTTACATTTGTACACACACACACGCAGGTGAGTCTCACTTCCTGTGACAAACGCCACCACACTATGTTATATATACTTGTGACGTCTAAAAGCAGAAGGCTTGGCTGGTGTGAGTCATGGAAAATGAGAACTGTGCAGTTTGTATCAAGCATCAAGTAAGTTAACTTGCCTCAGTTGACATTGCACGACTAATGCGCATCACACGATACATGATGCAGCTTTTTTAATTCAATTTTATTTTACATTTATTTTTATTTATTCAGGCTGGATTAATTTAACGTAGGACTGGCTTGTATCAGAGTGTAGTAAAACTGGGTTTAAAATGAGTGCATCTATATTCAAAATTAATCTGCTGCACTGTATAAATTAATTAGCGCTGATGCAATAATATCAATCTGCCTTTAGTACAGTGTTTTAAATCAATTGAATTGAATTGATACCTGTTGAGTGAAATTGGATTTTTAAATTTGTTTAAACAAACAAAATTAAAGTTAAACAATATAACTGGTGTCTGGGCGCCAGGAGCGTGTCTCCAGGATGTTAATAGTGATAATCAAAGCACTGATGATCAATACTAAACGTGCATGAAGTGACGTGTGTCTGCAGACGCTGCACCGGCCCCTGCAGGGCCTCGACACCGGCCCCTGCAGGGCCTCGACACCGGCCCCTGCAGGGCCCCGGACCCCAGTTTGACTCCCGTCTGACCGTCACTGACTGTCACTGAGGGTCTGATGCGGAAGCGTCGCTCTCTTGAACAAAGCCAGTTCATTTTATCCGTCACACAAAACAAATTAAACACACTGAAGTAAAGAAAATTACATGAAGGAGCCAAAATGGCGTCACAATTTAAAAAGAAGAAAACAAACCGGTTAAACGAGCTGGAAACGAGACAAACGTTACACCTGCTGTCATTTAACCGCCTGCAACTTCGATTTATGTCTTTAAATTTATTTAAAAAAGGCAAAATAAACCATTAAATTTAAACAGAGACCAGTTTGATTTTCTTACCTGCTCAGGTCACCGCTCCCATTAAACTATGACTGCGCAGTTTCTCTTGAATTTCTCTCTTCTTTGTCGGACATTTTTCACGCAAACCGCCTCGTGAACATTATTTTAATTCAACGTTTAATGTCTGAATCAACCGCAACGTGTTTGTGTTTTTATTTTAATGTAAATCTCAAGTGTTTCTCCGGCGTCGCTCTCTGTAGGCAGAACAACAGCAGCTCGTCAGACCGGAGCTCCCACCTGTCCCGACACACTGCCGCCAAGTCCGCCATTTTGGACGCGACTGCTTCCGGCTACCGCTTCCAAAATAAAAGTCGTGTTATGTTAAATTCTATTGAAATGTGTTGAGGGATTGTTCTTTACTCAGACTGTAAGTTAGTTGTGAAATTAGGCCTGTAATCACCCAAAGACAATGTTGGTCGACTGTTCACTAGTTTATACAATATAGCACATATTTTCTTTAAACGCTTGTGGTGTGTCTCAAATAACATACAACAGTTAATATCCCACTGAGCCTTAGACGTCTATTAGACGCCTCGTCTAAGTTTAGACCGACATTCGCCCTATAATCGGTCTATATTTTAGCCCGAATCTAGACGACAGAATGTAATCCATTAATTATGAAATATTAAATAAAAAACAACTGTAAGTTGTATAAATGCTGGCCAAATATTGGATTAAAACATTTTTAACAGTCACTGATCAATGTACAGTGTAGTTTAGATTTAGACTCGATTTAGACGTCTAAGATTAGACAAGGCGTATACATTTGGTTTAAAAATAAACATCTAACTTAGGCGTCTATAAACAGACATATATTAGCGGTTATTTAAACGTTTAAGGTTAGTCGAGGCGTATAGACGTAGTCGTCTTTTAGACGTTTATTAGACGGCTAGTCTAAGCTTAGACGGCTAAAAAACTTTCATTTTTAGACCAGCGGTAGACCGATTTTAGCCCAGACGTCTAAGGACCATTAGACGTCTTTTAGACCAAAAAATGCTCGGTGGGATACTTCTATGTAGTGTACCATGTGCACTATGTACTCATTGGCACAGTGCACAAATTTAGACAGGATAGTGTCTCCGACCAAACACAGCCATTGTGCACTGCTAAATTAACCCAACAAACATACTGCTGGCTTATACCCGACAACAGTACAGTGGTGCTTACTGCAAAAAACATGAATTTTCCAGTTTGAAGTGGTCCCTCCCCTTTTTGCTACGTAGCCAAGATGGCGACCGTTGAGAGCGAGAAGTGTCTATAGTTCCACACTCAACGTTTTGACCATCCAGGTACCCATAGTGCACTGCATTTTTCCAGACTTCTCAGTGTGAACATGCTTATGCACTCAAAATATTAAGTGAAGTACACGATTTGAGACACAGCATTAGACTCAGCACAGTGAACATATTCTTACTCTACTATATTTAACATTGTAGCATAATGTACTTTATTTATTTATTTTAATTATTCTATTACTTTAAATTTACATGCTTCTTTTCCATAATCTTACTGTTACTTATAATTTTCTGGTCTTTACATCAGACTTCTGACATAAATTCTACCGACTCTAATAGGGGTAAAATCTGCACAGGTAATCCATAGATTAACGCAGTTGCCACAGTGCTGGGTAAAGAAAGGCTTTGGTGGACACACGGTGTCTGACCAATGAAAACTTGGTCTGACAAGAGCATAACGTCCAAACAATCAACCAACCGATGTTCGATTTTTTAAATTCACCCATAAATGTTTTAAAGTTGAAGAAAAAAGCCTTGTTTTGTCACCCTTTTCGCACGTGCTGGTTAATTCACGCAAACATTTATGACGAAATTTTCAATAGAACGTAAAGTGATTTTGATTTGATTCAGATTTGGTTGTTTTTTCCTGACTGAAAACCAAAATTACACCAAAAATAAAGAGAAGAAGACAAAAAGGAAGAAGTCACAGCCCAGCTGCCCCTCCTCCAATAAGTAAAGAACAGCCCCTTAAACACTTTTTAAGACTCTTTAAATGCCACTCGGAAACATTTAAGACAAATTTTACAATAACCAAAAACAGTGGAGAAAAACTGCAGTATATTATTAAAAAAACAAACAGATTTATTTTGAAATGTTACAATCGAATGTCAACAGAAAATCCTACCTCCTGTGTCATAGCATGTTTAAGATTCTTGAGAGACTGACTTAAGACATTTAAATACCAATTAAGGCCTTATTTTTGGATTAATAAATTCTGTCTTTTAAGACTCTTTAACGAACTGTGTAATTGAATGCAATCGATAGCATAAATAACAAATGGAGAAAAAAAAGACTATTTCACCTTTATTTTGTACGTTTATTGTCCAGGTATTGTTTGTGCAAACTCCTTGTGTGTGTTGATATTCTTTGTTTTCCCTCGACATACGTCATGCTTTTATTTTGCCAACTTCCGGTCCCCATCCGTGCTGAATCGTGTGACTTTGCTGCATCAGCGCGGCTCCGCCTGAAGGTCTCCAGTGTGTCTATTAAAGGGGAAACTTCCATTCATCACAATGAAAACACATAAAAACACTGTAGCAATTGACTTTAAAATAACTGTCAGTGTGAAACAGCACATTTAAATATAAAATAAAACATGAAATAACCACATTAAACCCAATAAACTCACCACTGAGCAGCACAGATGAGGATATTACAGCAACTATAAGAATAATAAACACTATTTAAATATTTTAGACGTCATAAATTTGATAGCAATAAACCGGTTTACCTGCAGAGGGCGCTGCAGACTTCCATGTGACACTGAAGCAGACGATGTGACTCCTGTGTGGGCAAACGTTCATTTTAAACAGGATGTTTTACTCACAAAAATGTCTCAACATTCAATTTAATGTTTTCCAAACTTTTAAAATGGAACAATATCCATTCACATAAATATATTTAAACATTTAAGTTGAGAAAATAAACATTTTCATTCATGTATTGATTAAATTTACTGCATTTCAAGGAAAGAAGAGTTTTTGTAAGTGAATGAAGCAGATGTTTTAGAGTAATTCCCTCCACAGTGTCGGTTTAAAAGCTTTTTCAGGCTGTTTCGGTGTGAAGCAGATGGGAAATCCGACAAAATGAACCACAGAGTCTGAAATCTGTGCAGGCGCACAGATGTTCCTGAGGGATTTAAGCAACGACGACGACAACAGCGAAGCCTGAAAGTCAGAATGTTTTATTTTAATCGTCTTTCTTTGCTGGAAAATAAAGAGTTAAAAAATAAAATTAAATAGTGACATGGTTCAGAAGCTGTGTTTCAGTAGTCCGACTCATCCGACAGCTCCCCCTGCTGCGTCCAGTGCTTCCCCCTCTTCTTCTTCTTCCTCTTCCTCTCGCCCATCAGCATGGCCGCCAGCACCGTTATCACCACGGTGACGGTGATGATGAGCACGGTGACCGTCTCGGCGAGGCACAGCTCCGTGTCCACGTCCATCAGCCTGTAGTCCTGGAGGACCGCGGGCTCCTTGCAGGTGAGGTTGTAGTAGTCGTCCAGGAAGAGCCTCTGGATGCTCCGCAGCTTCCTGAAGACTCTCTGCAGGTCGCAGTCGCAGTTCCAGGGGTTGTCCTCCAGCAGGATGTGGGTGCTGTAGGTGTGGATGCTCAGGAACGTCTTGAACTGCACCGTGGACATGTGGTTTGTTGGCTAAGTTGAGCAGCGTCATGCTGACGAGCGGCTTGAAGACGCCCGGCTCCGTCTCGCTGATCTGGTTCCCGCCCAGGTTGAGGACCTCCAGGGAGCGCAGCATGGAGAAGATGCCGCTCCGCAGGGACGTCAGCTGGTTGCCCTCCAGGTGGAGCTGCCGCAGGCTGCTCATGGAGGAGAACGACCTGATCTGGATGGTGTGGATGCTGTTGCTGGTCAGGTTTAACCTCTGGAGGCCGTCCAGGTGCAGGAAGCTGCGGCTGTCCAGGCTCGTCAGGCGGTTGTGGGCGAGCTGCAGCTCCCGCAGGAAGGCCAGGCCGATGGAGAACCCTTCGGTCAGGGCGGAGATCTGGTTCCAGCTCAGGTCCAGCTTCTGCAGGAACTCCAGCTGAGAGAAGCCGCCGTCCTCCACCACGCTGATGTTGTTGTTCTGCAGCAGGAGGACTCGGATCTTGCGGTTTTTGCTGAGGGAGCGTTCGGGGATGAGGGAGATGTGGTTGTCGGACAGGTCCAGCAGCTCGGTGTTGGGGGGCACTCTGGCGGGCAGCTGGGAGATGAGCGCCCGGGAGCAGATGGTGAACCTCAGATCTCCTCGACAGTCGCAGCCCAGGTCACACCAGCTGCTGTGAGACCTGGAGGACGCCTCCGTCACCACCAGGAGGAGGAACAGGAAGTCCTTCATGGCTCTGAAGCTCCTGAAAACAACCACAGAGGAGTTTGATGATCAGTGCAAATGACCACAAGTGATAAATACAAGTTCTGATTTCAAGGGTCAGCTCAGTATCGTTCAACCTGGACCTTGTTTTAAATGTTTTTGTGTCAAAGTGACGGCAACACCTTTTATAAAGTTGGTCCAGTACTGAGTGAGAGAGCTGCAGGTCAGATTAGACGCTACATGTCACCCGCTGCATTCATTCATATGAGCTGTATCGTAGGCAACTTGAAACATATTTTTTTTTGTCTTATTTTTACATTTTTATATACTGTACATACATTTTTTTCATCATTTATAAATTTATTCTTATTTTATCTCTAAATTTTTGCTTACATTATAAATCATTTATTAATTTATTTTATTTTATTTTTAAATACATTTATTTATTTATGTATTACTTCATTAATTTAATTTTTTAAACATATATATTTTTTAATCCTTTTTACATTTTTATATACATACATTTTTTTATCATTTATAAATTTATTTTTATTTCTTAATTTTTGCTTACATATATTTTTTATAAATTATTTATTTTACTTTATTATTATACACCTTTATTTATTTATGTATTAATTAATTTAATTTTATGAGACATTTTTTTTTATCTTTTTACATTTTTATATGCATACATAAACCTATAAATTTATTTTTATACACATTTATGTATTTCATTTTTAGTTTTTTGAAACATTTTTTCATCTTATTTTTACATTTTTATACACACATTTTTTTTATCATTCTACATTTATTTTTATTTTATATTTAAATTTTTGTTTACATATATTTCTTTTTTATAAATTATTTATTTATTTGTTTTATTTTTATACACATTTTTTTAATTTATTTTTTTTATTTTATTTATTGTCTTTCTTCTCTATTAGATTTCCATTGACTGGCCTGGCTCTCTGTGTTTGTTCCTGGGTTGACGGGTGGGTGGGATTTTCTTTTTGTCCTTACTGGTGTTTGTTTATTAATGCTCAGCACATCTTTATTAACTTACCGATAAAAAATACCTTGTTTTAAAGCACCTCCTCACCAGCACAAAACATTTCTGGTAGCGACACACAAACATTAACATGGCTGCGTTTCAACTGCAGTGAAAGTAGGAATACTGAAGATAAAACCAGGG
Organism: Epinephelus cyanopodus; assembly: GCA_026686955.1. NCBI lineage: Eukaryota > Metazoa > Chordata > Actinopteri > Perciformes > Serranidae > Epinephelus > Epinephelus cyanopodus. The sequence continues at coordinate 17,809,285 of CM048937.1, read as the reverse complement.
CTCCCAGGTCCCACAAATTTTCATTTCAAAACTTTTCCACAACTTTTTAAGGTCTCATAATATATTTCTGTCTTGCCCGTCATTTTTCAGATGAAGGTAGAGATTGAATGTGGGGGAAAAAGCGATCAAATGTCCACGATGGTGAAGCAAACATCAAACACTGACACATATTAAAGCTACGTCACGTCAACAGCTACAGAAAATAAATTTGTAGTTACGTTACATTATGTGGAACATTATCCACGGAGGATTTTCCATGACTTTTCCAAAGCAGGCGTAGTGATGGTTTTAAATGCAAACAGGCTGCAGCATCACAGCCTCCTCTTCATCAGGGTGGAGGTCATAAAATCGTACTTCCTATTGAGTGTGAGGCCTGTGTTTTAAAGCATCAATAAACTAAATAAAAGTTTTATTTTTCCTGTCCTTGCTGTGGTCTGGATTCTTTTCTTCTACAGAGTAACAAAGATGAACTTACCAGCAGCTGCTCCCGTGTCTCCCCGTCTCTTTGAGCCTGCTGACGGTCGTCAATGTACAGCCGGCGGCAGGTGGAAACTGGACATGACGGAGGCGAGGGAGGGCAGGTTGTCACGGCCCGGAGAACCCGACGACGAGCGACGCCACAAAGAGACAGAGTGATGGAAAGAGACACAGAGAGGAGAGCGGAGGGGAGGAGGGGGGGAGCTCGTCAATTATTCACCACGGTGCGCTGCGGCTGTGGGAGGGGGTTATGAGGGGAGCTTTAAGAGATTGATGCTGAACTGGGCCACGGAGCGGAGAATTAGGAGGTCTGGGCAGATTTGATTGATCGAGGGCGGAGAGTGTTAATCTGCACCTTTATTTAGATTTACATATTTCTAACTGAGAGTCAATAAGAGAGTGTTGTGCTGGTTTGATCTGGACGAGAGAGGTGATAATGTTGGAGTAAGAGCTACAAATCAACAGCTAAAGACAGAAATATGAATGTATCACAAATATAAATAAGAGAGGAGGATTAATTACAACCAAATGATCCATGTGACTTAGAAAAAGGAAAAGTTTGCGCCTCCTTTCCTCTGCAGGAAAACCTTTAAATCAAAATGTGAGCCAGTAAAATGTGTTATTCCTCCACACTGACGCCGCGACTCTTCACTGACAGATATCCGAAGCGAGCTGCGGCCCAGATGCGACATTATTTACTGTCATCTGTAGGATGAAGCAGGGATGTATTGGATAGATGATGATGATGAGCGGACCTGTTGGTCACAGAAGCAAAGATTACACTAATGCCGTCCAAATCCCCGGCCCAGATAAAGCACTCTCTGCAGCCACCTCCATTAACCGAGGAATCAGAGCTCGTACCGCAGCTCTTTAACCCAAATTCTTTATTTAGCCTTCAGCTGAGTCACTTTTCACCCCAAAACTCTGGGAATGTGTTCAAGATATTAGATGTTGAAGATAAACAGTGGAATTACAACTCTTGGGTCCGTCACGTGATGCCGCTGGGTCCGTACACTTACAAATGGGAAAGAGACATCTGAAACTTAGTGGACACAGCCCCTCATTTCAAGATCGCCATGTGATCCATGTGCAAGACTGAATCCGTGAATCCCTATTCAGACCCATAAACTGGCGGAATAAAAAGGGTCCCAACTATAAGGTGCTGAAAGTCCGATTCAATGGCGGAGAATCCAACAGAGAAAGTTTCTTTTCCAGCATTGGCAACAACTGTCAACACTGTGAAGCAACACAAAACAGGAAGACGGACTTCTCAAAAAGAGAGTCTAAAAAACAGTCTGACAATAAACGAAACAAAACTCGTGATGGAGAGAAAATATCACTGATAGTTTAGCGTCCAGCTAACCGGAGCTAAAGGCTCTCAGCTGCAGCTTCAAGGTCATGTTTATGTAGCTTACATTAGCTAGAGCCTTGAATCACAGTTGGTGTTCGTCAAAGTCAAGAAAGGATCTTTGAGTGGCTGAATTTCAAGGAGGCCATGTCATCAAATCCCAGCAAGGGACTGTTCAAATGTCAAAGATCCTTCAACTTCTTTTGAGGATGGAGTCCTTCTGTCAGAGAATTCTTTAAGGATGCATCAGCTGGCATGAGGTACCAACAAGTCTTTGCGCACAATTTGCTGCGGGCTTCTTCACTGATGCTCACCTAGGCCTCGTGAGCCTGTTTGGATGTGTGTTTACAGAAGGCTGGGAGGGAGTCTTGCTTTGCCTCTGTAGGACTTGGAAGGACGCGTCCTACCAAGGAAGCATCCTAGACCACTTGTGTCCCTCACCTCGCTCCCTGCCACTATGGAGCACCTTGCTGGGAGGAGACTGAGCAGTAGCTCTGCAGACGAACCCCAAACAGCAGCCGCAGCAACCTAAATCCAGCCAGCACAAACCCCAGCTGAGAGGGACGGGACGGGCCCGACTCCCTGCCACATCATAAACTTTCTGTTGCTGCCCTTACACAGTATAGCTGCTGCTAGCCACATACCTGCTGTGACACCTGGCACAGAGGGTTAGCACTGGCCAAACCTGAGCTGCTACAGCTGCAAGCTGTCTGCACGTCCATTTCTCAGTTGCTGCCTAATTGTTTTAAAAGGCTGAGATCGCTTGACCAATGTGCTGGCAGGAGCTAAGAAGACGTCTGCGTTAGGGGACAGGTATGTCCTCACCATGTTTCTTTCCTAAACTTAACGTACGTATCTTTACTTTCCTAACGCTAACCGACGTATCTTAATTTGCCTACATCTAACCGACGTATCTTTACTTTTCTATCCCTACACATCTCTACTTTCCTAACCTACAGATCTTTACTTTCCTAACCTACAGATCTTTACTTTCCTAACCCTAACCTACGTAACTTTATTTTCCTAACCCTAACCTACACATCTCTACTTTCCTAACCCTACACATCTTTACTTTCCTAACCAACATATCTTTACTTAACTAACCCTAACCTACGTATCTTTACTTGCCTAAACCTAACCTATGTAAATTTACGTTAAGTATGCAAGTGTATCTGTGGGGTGCTAATTAGTAGGATATTTAACAAACTGTCATATGAGGATTGGTTGAATTCTGAGTGCCAAATTCAAGTACTTGACGCACCGAAAGCACCTTGTCCGAACCCTAAAAACCAGTAAAAGTAGCTATTACAGTCGTGGCAGGACAGAATGTAGCAGTAATGTTAGTGGCTGCATCATCAGTACCAGCAGTCGTACGCAGGAGCAGCAGATGTAAGTGATTGTATAAATAGTAGAGGTCAGTACAGGACACAAAAGACAAAGAGGATATATTGTGTATTGTTTGCAGATGCACCTCTCAGAGGACTCTTCTTCCTCCTCTCTGTCTCTTCAGCTCTTCTTTCACTGCTCCTGCTCTGCTCCTGTTTACTGGAAATTAAAAGACATTTCAGTGCAGTGAGTTTGTAGAGACAGTGTTGGTGCAGACTCTTCAGACAGTGATGAGTGACGGTACAGTACAGCAGTGTTTCCTCTCACAGATATTGGGTGTCTGCAGGGATCCAGTTTCAGCGCAGCCTTTGACTCGACCTGGATAATTGTGCAGCAGCTGGAAACGACTTCAGTTACCTTCCTACTGTACACTTAACTTGATTACTGCAGACGCTCCTGCCGTCAACACTAGCCTGTTTTCTCTGTGACAACCACCGACAGATGATCCCGAATACGTGAGAATTGACACAGTTTACTGCAGTAACTTTCTCTGAAGAAAATAAATACAAATACAGATTATGATAGATAAGAATGACCACTTTAATTTAGATATATTCATTCATATATTAATGAAAACACAGCTTCTTCTATCGTTTGTACTGCTACTGCTGCTGCTGTTGACACCACAACTACTTTTGCTAGTACCTCTACTACTTCCTCTCCTGCTACCATCTCTACTTCTTCTATTTCAACTTCCTCTGTTATTAATAACTCTAGTACAACTAAAGTACTGTACAACCACTGCACTGTATAATACCTCTGTTCTCCTGCCACAAGTTTTTCTAAAGCCCTGTTTCCTCCGAGCACTACGGTACAGTTCAGTTCAGTTCAGTTCGCTTTATTTCTGTCTCCACAGTGACAAGTTGTGGATGGTCCCAACAGCAGCGTCCTTAGCGTCCCCGTGTTTGGTCCCCCCTCTGTCGGGGCACACAGATCTGGTACTAAAAGGTAGATGCGTAAAGCGCTCTATTTTGTTCTGAAGATGTCGGCGTGCAGCCTCGTTCTGTGGACGATACACCAGGTGCAGACTGATGAAGAGTGCTGGACGGAGCAGTGAGTGACGACCCCGCCCACATTTAAGAGGACTGTTTGCAGTGGAAACACTAAACACATGTCTGAAGGGTGATTGTTGGTTCCAAAGGTACCATACCGAAAGAGTTTGGTGGAAACGGGGCTTAAGGGCACAACCTGTACTGCAACTCCTACATTAACTAGTAACAATTCTAGTAGCTACTTCCACTCCTGCCACTGTCAGTTCCATATACCTCCAGGTGGTGTTTTTGGGATATCTGCTTGTGAAATACAGACACTACATACATGTGTACAGAGTGTACAGATATACTGTGTCAGTAGTTGTGTGACCCCGGCTGCAGACTATCAGAGAGCAGCAGGATTACAGTGAGACATTGAGGCACATGAAACGAAGACGCTAATCGTTAATCTCCGTGGACGACAGGGATTACCTCCGTGTTCTGCTGCTGGAACATTAAAGTACCACTCGGTCTTCATCTTTCTCACTTTCACTGCTCGTCTTATCAGTTCCGTCTCTGTTGTTCTCTATATCTGCTGCCTTTACACGGTTTGAATTTAAAATATTTACGTATTGAAAAATTCAAAACAAGGCCTGATCTTATAGATTATTATTTAGATTAACTATTGAATAACTGTTCTGTCATTAAAATGCCAACATATACTTCCAGGTTTAATCCATACATCCTATTTTCATCTGTTAAACCTTATCTGTATTCAGGGTTACCACACCGTCTTAGACATCAAATTCAAGGACCTTTCAGGGAATTTCCAGCCCCAATTCCCTTGAATTCAAGGATCAAACATGGCACCACTGATAGTGTTTATAATGGGAACCCTCAGGCTTTACAGCAGCTCACACACAACAATTAGAAAGAGACAGAGGCTTGTTTGTGAGCACTTCTTGTCAGATAATTATATTCTTGTACAAAGTATAAAATTTGATTTATTCTCTCAAAGGATTTTAAGGACTTGTAGAAACCCTGAGATTTTTTACCTCTGATCGATCCAGTCTCCTGTTCAATCAAAGATCAATACAGGCCACATTAATCTCACCTGTGAGTGAGCTGTCAGCAAGTGAGGCTGCTGTGATGTCACCTGTCTGACCAGTGTGCAGTACTTAGAGCATCCAGCAGAGGGCGAAACAGGCCCGTCTGACACATAAAGAGGCTGTTATGTGACGTCCCTCAGCAGCAGCAGCAGCAGCAGCAGGAGGTGTGAGGAGTCACAACAACAGCAGAGAAGTGACAGAAATAAAGGAGTAATAACCATCATTGATAAAAGGCAATTTAACTCACTCTACTTAATAATGCTTACTTATTATTGGTAATGTTTTAATTTGTGGTATTTTAACAGTTAATTGTTGCAGACATGGTAACATTTCATAAACTGTCTTAAGTGTTGTTAATGGTTAATAATTGATCTGTAAACCGTTTATTAAAATTATCTGTGTGGCCCTCCAAAAGTTGCAATGTTCACAGATGCACTGCACAACATTTAGCATCATTTAACAAGGTATTATAATCATCAGCTTTATAGGAGCCATTCAAATAAAGTTAAACAATCATTAATCGTGAGCAAATACTTAAAATAATGCAGAAAAAAAGTTGAAATAGTAAAAAACTAGGCTCAGATGTTTAGGAGCAGATGTTTACCTTAAGCTAGCTCGGGCCATGTTAAAGTTAACAATATTCTAATGAGCAAGGCAAGCTAATTGCTAGCGCGTTAGGTTGAAAAGAACTGTTAGCATTGGAAATCACCAGTTTTGGTTCAATGCCGGAAGTTGCACCCATAATTCACATGAGGTATTATGGGGGCTAGGAATAAGGGGCTTTTTCTGAATTGCTTTCGGATATTTCAAATGGAGATCGATGTTGAATCCAGCCCTGATGAACGTAGAGCTAAACCAAGTGACACTCCGGCGTTGGTTGCAGTGTCCCAGAACGTCAACAGGGCACCTAGCTGACTATGTGGATGTGAAAGTTCGCTGTCAAAGCACGATGTGTGACGACTTGGGATCAGAACATGTTGGACGTATCTGGCAGGTAGCAACAACATTAAGATTACAGTGACGACTGATTGTAAAATAAATTGACTGCGGATACTCTGACATGTAGAGACGCTGTGAAAACGTGCTGACAGGCCCCGCCCTCCAGCTGTCAATCACCCCGCTCTCTGTTACTCACACCTCTGACCAATACCGTAAATTCAAACGTATTTCCAGACCCACGTTTGACAGAATGAGGGTCGACATGAAGCTGCTTCACAGTGAACATTCAACCTGTAGGTGTGTGTTTAAACTTATACAGCATGTGTGTGTGTGAGACGGGCAGAGGTGTTAATGAATGCGACAGCGCGGCGGCTCGTTCGCGCCCCGCCTCAGATCCAACATGGCAGCTCGGACTCTGCGACAGGAAGAGCCCCGGAGAGGTCGCAGAGGTCAGAACAACAAGGGGCGGGTCGGCTCAAACAGATTGTCCGTGCCGCCGTTGATCACAGACTCCTCGCAGAGTGTGAGCCAATTCCTTTAAATCACAATCATCACTGCTGTCATCATCATCATCATCATCGTCACTGTGAGCGTCAGCGCTGTCATCCTGAGCGTCTCCATCTCCATCATCACTGTTAACATCGTTTCATTTTTAATTAACGTCGAGTTCAACACGTACGACTGCGTCCACTACTACTACTACTGCTCCTACAGTGCGACTGTCCTGTGACCTTTCACACTGCGACGTACATGAAACCCGCCATCTGTGCGAGGAAACCACTTCCTGTTTGACCTCTGACCTTTGCGAGCGTGAGTGTGTGTGTGTGTGTGTGTGTGTGTTTCCAGACAGAGCCGCAGTCGATAAAGAAAACACCTCCAGGGAAACTGGGAAAAGTGTGTGTGTGTGTTCGGGTGAGATTGAGCTTGAACACACACACACACACACACACACACACACACACACACACACACACACACACACAGAGTCCCCAGTGGTCTCTGGTTGTCAGTGTGGATCCATCAGACCAACAGGAGGGAGGCCCTGACCTCCAAACCAACACTACTCATCTCTTCTTCCTCCATCGTCCTTTCCCTCCTCTGCCTCGTCCTCCACTTCTCTCCTCTCCCGTCTTTGTTTTCCCTCCGTCTCCTCCTCTTCGTCTCCTTGAACCTTGTTTCTTCAGTATCTAGGTCGAGGTTCTGCTCTCTAGTGTGGACGACTGGCGACTACACACACACACACACACACACACACGCAGAGTATTTTTGGCAGCTCAGTGTGTGATCGCCCCTTGAGATGTCAGAGCTTTTAGGTCAGGCTGATCTGTGAGCTTCAGCAGCTTCCTGGAAAAACTGAAAAACCGGCAGCAGGACGCCGAAAATACTCTGAATTATTCAGCATCATCGTATCGGAGTCGACACAACAAACACGGAGAGCCTCGGAAAAATTCTGTGCGATGAACACAAGCTGCTGCAAAGGAACATGTTTCGTCTGTCACCTGTTGGAGGGTTTAAACAAACACGACCTGACAAATTTCCACCTCAAAACTCCCAGATTATTATTTTTAAAGACGAATAATTTCAGCTGCGTTTCCTGTTTGCTTACAGAAACCAAAAACACTGAAAGCAGAAGTTTCCTGTTCCCTCAGAGGGGAGCAGTTGTGTGTTTCTGCCCCCGGCATCAATATTTGATGACCTCTCCGCCCGCCTCATCTGCTGGGGTCGACAAAACAAGCGCTCTGATCCAACCTGTTCTGGCACATTGACATGGAGGACGAAGTAACGGCAGCCGTGTCGCCAGCCACACACAAACCGCCGGGTGGTGTGTGTGTGTGTGTGTGTTTGAAGGCCGGGGTTGAAGGTCAAACCGTGCGGGTGAAGGTGCTCAGTGAAGCGTCACAAGGACAGAAAACAGAAACGTCTTCCTGTCAAACAAAATCACGACAGAGAGTAAACAGTCTCTTCAGTCTGCAGCTGGTCAGAGGCACATGTTTACATCTCCATATCTTTGGAAACACTTCATCATGACGAGTGGAGGTAAAATGGAGGTGATTAAAACTGACATTCGTCATTCACAGCCCTAATTTTTTGTATTGATCACTTAAGGAGAGCACCATCAAGGGTGGAAGCAACAAAACAATCATCGAAAAGTAAACTGTATGGATAGAAGTGCGAACAAATGTGAAGAGATGTTTGTGGATTTAATTACAGAGCAGTAAACATGGATGTGAAATTTAAATTGAACAAATGTGATTTGATTAAAGCAACTCTTACCTTTCTCGCACTTCACACAGCACTTAGAAAAAATTTGAACTTCCACAACTCCACCTCCCTCCAAAGGCCTACTCCCCCTCCTCCATTACGTCCTCATTACGTCTGTGATAGACGTAGGCGTTGGCAAGGTAACGTTAGACACACGGAAGAGGAGAGCGAGTTTAACGTTACACCCAAGACAGTCACACGCAACCCCGGAGTTTTAAAACTCAACCGGAGTCAATGAAGACCGATGAGTTTCAGAATAAGGTTACAGTGCTAATGTTAAAGAGTAACGTTAACATTACTAGTAAGTGGAAACCACAAGGAAGATAACGTTAATGTTTCAGAGGCTATGCTACAGTAGGCTACGTTAGATGCTAGCGTTAGCGTTACTAGTAAGTGGAAACACACAAGGAAGATAACGTTTCAGAGGCTAACATTAGCTATTAGCAATTGGATGCTGTGTTGTCATGTATAACGTTACATCCTATGTTACGTTAAAAATGTTATGTTACGTTTGTTAAAAATACCTGTCCAGCAGAACTCTGCGACCATCTCAGATGTTACGCAAATGGTTACGTCAGTCGGAGGCCTCCACCTGGGAAGACAGCTATCGGTCCGAACGCAATGATTGGTCGGAGTTTTCTTAGAACCATATGAGAATGGTACAATTATGAGTTTTTATCTCTGGTGGAATTCACGTACATTATAGTGTGTCATCAGCGTATTAATAGCATTTTAACCTGAACACTTTCCCCGCCACTAAGAAGATTTTCCGTCATCAATGACAGAACGCTTCTCCACCACTGACGAGATTTTCTGCTCATACGTTTTCACTGTTAGAAGACAGGGGGCGGTGCCTGAACCGATACCTCAACATATGAGATTTTTATGGAGGTTGAAAAGTGGCACAAATGGGTCACCTTTCGAGCTAGCTCCGTTGTGCTTGATAACATTGTTGAACGTAAACAGAAGTGACGTCCAATAGAGGGAGACATAGCATTAAAAGAAAAAGACCGACTTTCGGTACCCAACCCTAGTTGAGGGTGAACTTGTTTTTGTGGAACATTTGCACGTGGGGAGGCAGGCACTATCGTTAAAATGTCCCAGCAAAAGAAAACACCAAGTCGTATGTCGTGTCACGTAAAGCTCCACCGTTAGCGAATGTTTTCCAATGATCAACACTAAGTTGCATCAAGTGGTCAAAACTTAACAATTAAGTGTGATAGTTGTGTTTAACTTTGTCGGCGTCAGAGCAGAGAGCTGTCAGTCAAAGCTCTGATCCACACCGACACTCTGTGGTGGTTTGACCCGAGCGCCGCGCTGAGGTCGAAGCCTGCGGGCTGAACACCGACACTCAGTAAAGGTTGGGACACACACACACACACACACACACACACACACACACACACACACACACACACACACACACACACACACCCCTCTGGAGGGTCTGTGACCTTTCAGCTCGCTCCACGTCGACTTTGACCACCTGCAATTGCTGAACAAGGTTTTCAGGAACCTGAATATTTGGAGTCATGTTTTCTCAGTCTGATCTGCTGGATCTGAATGATCAGTCATCCTTTACAACATGTCTGTGTGACGTGTCCTTCAGGTCTTATTATATATGAAGTCCTGATTTAATTTAATAAGTTTAAACAGCCAAGCTGCTGACCTCTTTACTGCCCTGCTGTGTGGACCTGCTGAGACACGCCCTTTACTTCATCAACACAGTGAGTCTCCTCACAGCGACCTGCAGCCAGTAATCAACTCAAACCTTCCTGCTTTAAAGTTTTAATATTTGCTCCTAATATAACGCTCATTTCTCTGACATCTGTGATCCTTGAACTCTTCTGAGAGTCGAGTTAACTTTGGTTCAGGCAGCATCTGCTGAATCCTCATCATCCATTAACAGTGACTCACATCAAGCAGAAAATCTTTTCTACAACCAAATCGAAATTTACACTGAGATCAGGTTCAGTCATCTCAAGCTTTCTGACTGCAGCATTTAAAATGTTTATAACAAACTCAGCATGTGCATTTGACAACTACATTTTTCCTTCTGGATAAAGTAGGGCCTTGTTTTTATCTCTCCTATAATAAATTAGATTTTTGTTTTGTTTTATATTTATTCATTTTTTGTTTTATTTTTTTCTTGTTGTATCACAATCACTTGTATGATTTTTTGTCACAATGTTTAATCGTTTTTGTCTTAATTCATTTTATTTTTGTTTTTATTCATGTTTTGTACATTTATTTTACTTTTATTTTATATTAATTTTTATATTACTTATTTGATTTTTATCATTATTTACTTATTTAATTTCTATTTTTCATTCATTTGTATGATATTATTTATTTCATTTTGTTTTATTCATTCATTTCTTTTCTGTTTTTATTAATGTTTTATTATATTATTTATTACATTTTTGTGTTAATTAATTAACTTTAATTTATATTTCTTTTTCATTTGTTATTACATAATTTCATTTTATCTTTATTAATTTTATTTCTATTTTTCAGTTATTTTTTATTTTTTTTTTCATTTTTATCTTTGTTTTTATTCATTTTTTATTATATTATTTATTTATCTTTAAACATTAATTTTATTTCTATTTTTACATATTTTATTATTTGTACATGTTTTAATATTATTATTCATAATTAATTCATGTATTTATTTTAATTATATCTTTTTTGCTTAGTTTTCATTATGATTATTATGAGAGGTATTTAGCTGTTTATAAAAACTAATGAATCCTGTACATTATTAAACCATTTGTTGAATTTACAAACTGCCTTTAATATTTAATGTGTGTGTGTGTGTGTGTGTGTGTGTGTGTGTGTGTGTGTGAGCGAGCTGCAGGTAGTCAGAGCTCAGATCTGGGTTACAGTGATGGGAGCTGGAGGTGGAGGTTGTTGAGGAGGTGCTTCCTCCCTAAAAGCCTCCCTGCCTGTTAACACCGACCATCAGCTCTGTGTTTAAACCTTTATGACAGCGTGCACGGCCGTCTCTGCTCGGCCGTCTGGACCTTTCTGTGTCACTCGCTGCAGATAAATGAATTAAATCAGGTAATTTTCAGTTTCATTCAGTTTTCTTTTTGATCTTAAACCTGTGTCACGTTATTTATTCACGTTTTATTGTCTGTGAAACGTTATTGTGCCACAAATAAAGTCCATGTTCATTATTTATCGTTGGCTTTTCTTCCTGGGGAGGAGAGTGTTTTACCTTTATACCAGGAAGTGCAGGAGTATCTGTGTGTTGGGCCGGAGCTAATGCACATTGACAGCCCGGCGGGTGGAGACAGGGTGTGTGCAGGCAGAGGGAGCGATCGGTGTTTCCTGCTGCAGCTCTGCATGTGGACGAAGAAGAGGAATAAAAAATAGAAACAGATCTGGACGGGAAATCAATCTGGGAGCTGCAGAGGTTCGAAGATTGAGGCGGTAGTTTAAATATGGTGATGTGGAAGGCATTGTGGGAGATGTAGGAAGACACGACGAGGTGGGTTTATCAGGTTTATGACTACGTCTGGGTCGATCGAATGCATTAAAAATAATTGGAGCTGTTGAACACGTGAGAGAAAAGCAGGTCAGGAGCTCTGCACCCGCTCACATGTTTTCCTTCAGAGAGGAGGCCTGAGTGCTTATAGATGGTCAGTAAATATTTCATATCGTGTCCACGCAGCAGGAGCGACACAGTCTCCTGATGGAGGTGTTAAATATTGGACACCTCCAGTAACTCTGTCAATAGCCGTCTGAACTGGATACACACATGCAGACCTGACCTCCACAGTGAAAGATTAGGGAAGGAAAAGGAATAAACAGCAGGAAGTAGTTTGACGTCGTCGAGTCACCTCCTTCAGACCTGCCTCGCCACCGCATTTTTATAGACGCTTAGTTTTAGATGCACGTAGACGCTGAAAAGTTGAAATATTTTCAACTTTTTGAGCATCATGTGCCAGTAGCTAGCGCGCACTGAATAAGCGCTTCCAGCATTTCAAGCGTCTTTGAAGCATCCGCGTCTCGAGTGTCTCATTTCTGTGTGATCGCCCCCTAAAACGTCCAAAAACACATAATTGAAACCACAAAATATCTCCATACTGCTCGTCCGCAGTGATCCAAGTGTCCTGAAGCCCCGACATAAAAAGTTGTTTGGAAAAACATCATTTGAACTCTGTTTTTAGCCTCAATGTAGCCTGTAGCTCTGACTGCCTCTCTGTGACGTTTGAATCTGGAGCACCGTCAGCCTCCATCATTTACATTTTTGGGTGCACTATCCCTTTAAAAAGCCACTAACATCTGGCTTTTTAATGTAATGTCAAAGGTCACAATCAGCATTCACTCCTGGGTCGAGTATTTATCAGTTTTAGCCCCTAAACTGGCGAGATGCAGTGACACACACCACAAAATATTGTCCTTCTCCAACCAAGCCGCGCTCCAACACCGATCTAAATTAGTCTGTGCTGAGTTTGAAAGAGAGACTGAATAAGAAAGAGATATATCCAAGAAGTCAGCACATTTCCACCAGCCTCCCTGCTGCTTTATACCGTTTACTAACCTGTTTCCAAGCCGTACACGCAGCTCTTTCTTTGTTTAAAAACCTGCGTACACACACACACTAATTTTGGTGGATTGCTCCTTTAAAAATACTTCACACTGCAAACAGAACAGGAAGTGATGCCTTTAGTTCATAATCTACTTTAGATTTCATCATTCTCTACGTGCTGAAACTGTCTCGGCGTCTGTGGCGGCGAGCAAAGTTTGGCTGCAGCACCATTATCAATACAAAGGAGACTCGTCCTCCGTGTGGTTTCCTCGGAGCGTCTGTAATGAATTATCTCAATGACCGACACAACAACAACATCTTTGCTCTCGGCTGCTGCCTTGTCGGCCTCCGCTAGGTCTGAGCTCTCCCAGCGGGCCTCGCCGGCGGCGGCGGGCCGTGTGGCGCAGCGGCCCGGAGGAAGCTAAAGTGGGACACACAACATCTTGCTTGGATGATTGATCACGTCACAAGCGGGCAAAGTTAACCGGCTGAAGACTGCGGGAGAAGAAAAACTCTCATAAATGATTCGGGGCGAGTCATTAAAGATGTAAAGTCAGCAAGCTGACAGCGTTCAGCACTCGGGAGAGGAAGCCTCCGTGTGTGTGTGCAGCTCTCTGGAGCTGAGATGTGTCGTTTAAACACCTTCACCGTTGCGCTTTTATCTTTTAAGTAATTTTCTGAATGGATTCTGATCCGCAGGTAGATCTGTGCCTCAGCTGAAAAGGTTCAGTGCACAAAGAAAAGAAAATGGATCCACTCTGACCTCCTTTCCTCGCAGCAGCCTACAGGGAAGGGGAGCTTTGATTTTTCAAACTGATGGCTGTCTGTGGTGCTTTGTGACACTTCAGCATCAAATGAGCTTTTACATGAAGATATTTTCCGCTCTGGCCGAGTGTTTTATCTCTATAGTCGCCTCAGTCTGCGCCGGATCACCTCTGGTATCAGTGTGTGTTTGTTTGCTTTTGGCCGGGCGCGACTTCACACATCTGCTGGTGCAAAAAGCGTAAGAACGGAGGGGTGGGAATGGACAATACTGTGTGTGTGTGTATGTGTTGTCGGTTTGGTGACAGCAGCTAAAAGCTTCCTAAGGTTACTGGTGGCGTGCGTCACTTCACTTTCGGAAATCTCTGAGGTCCTGTGAGGCAGCTCAGGGTGGATTTTACCGTACTGGTTATTCTTCTGGACACACAATAAATACTCACTTTCATGTGTTTTTAAATACTTTAATTATTGTTGCTGTAATAATTTTATTTAAGTCATTTATTTTGATTCTGTTGCGTTAAGTCACTGCTGTAATATTTACTTTTAAAGTGATTTTCAACCAGCTCTGTGTCATGCTGTAATGATACAGAGCTGGTTGAAAATCATTTTTGCTCCCAGGAGGACACTTTAGTGCGTGTTTTTGCTCTCAGGAGGGCACTTTAGCGAGCGCTTTGGCTCTCTGCCCGACCGAACCATATTTTAGTGCACAGTTTGGCTGTAATGTGAGAATATCTGTACAGGAAGTGGGCACCATGTTGTTTAATCTGAGTGAGTTTCTTACCTAACCTTCCTGTCATGACTGTCAGAGGCTGGCTACTCTGCACTCTGCCTGAAGGGCTGACTGGGGAACAGGTGAGCAGCTCAGGTGATTCGACTACAGGCAGAGGACACAGGAGACGTTAGCACAGTCAGACAGACGGAGGTGACGATCCAGTGTGATTGCACAAAATCCTTTATTTCCAGGATCCAAGAGCACATTTCCAACACACGGCTCAAAGACAGACTGCATTTTTAAAAAGACAGCTACGACCTTCAGTGATAAAAGTAGCAAAATAAAGTCTGTGTGCTTTAAAAAACAGAACAATAAAAAGAACCACGAGCAAACAGCGTACAGAGAGTTTGGTTCCAGAGTTCGACTGATGAACACAATGAAAATATAAAACACTTGTGGACAAAGTGGATTAAAAAAAGATGTTCATGTAAAATGTAGCTCAAGTGTTCGGACGATGGATATCTTACCGTTATGGCACCGTTTTTGTTCTGAGCTCAAGTGACGAACATGACACAGAGATAAAACACACGACTCTTGGGAACAATATTCACACAACATGGAGTCATAAAATGCTTTTCTTCTACAAGACTACTTTCAGTGCTGGAGAAAGAGTTTGTAAGAGCAGTGATTGTAAAGTAGTGCTTGCAACAACGCCATAAAAAACACACTTATATACACACAACCTTTTTTTTTATGTTGTTTTTAAAGCGCCTTGGAATATGGTTGCCATTTTATAATCTTTCATACAGCATTTGATCTCACAACTGGTTTAAATATTCTGTTTTATACCAAAAGTCAGTTTACAAAAACAAAAAGAGGCAAAAATCTGTAAATGCATTTTGTCGTCATGACGTTCGTCGTCAGCTAACACTACCGAAATCCACAGAGCACTTCGAAGCACCTTTTTTGTAGTGAAATAAAAGCTTCATGTTTTTCCGTTACGGTTTACACAAGACATTCAACGATGGAGCGACTGCAGACACACGTGTGTTCACATGTTTCTCATTTGGTTTTGGAGGCGGTGCTAAATGCTAAATGCTGTCCAGCCTGTCGTTTTTACGCCTTTAAGAAGTGAGTGACGCTGCGTTCACGTCACGTCAGACCTGATTATCGTGATTTTACACTAAATTATAAAGTCATTAGAAATCACAGCTCTTGATATCCACACATTAAATCATTTTCTTCAACATAATCTCCAGTAAAGAAGCTGCTTCTGTTATTCACAGCTGATCTGACGTGCCGTGAACGCAGCACGAGCTTTCGTGTCCAGGTGACGACTCGAGGGAATCCAGTTTCGTTTTACTGTTCAGAGGAAGTGTGGTGACGAGTTTGTTTGACTGTGTGACATTCAAACAAAAACAAAGACAACAAAGACACTAAACTGTCCTCATGTCCTCAGGACAGCTGAATAAAGTCTCAGCGTGCGCAGTGGTGTTTGTTACAGTGTCTGGTTTGATGCTACGACTGAAGTAGGACATTTTCAGACCCTACATGTTGTGGGTTAAAGGGTAAGTTCGGGATTTTTCAACCTGGACCCTGTTTTCCCATGTTTTTGGGTCTAAGTAATAATAGAGACAAAACAGGCTGCTATATAAAGACTCCGAGCATGTTTGCACCGTCAATTTACGTCCACTGAAAGTTTGTTTTTGTCACTGACAGACTCAGACTGTTATTCTAAGTCTCTGACAACATTATGGAAATGATGAACTACGTAGATGGCTAACAAGAATAACTACGATGGATTTGAGTTTGAATAAAGTGTGTTTTACGATAAGCTAACAGAAAATTGAGCTAGCTTCAGTCTTAGTTTGGTGAAAGAGAGAAACTCGTATTGGGAAGGTGTACGTTTATGTTTCTGTGTTCAATAAATAAAACAGGTTTAAATATTTCACCTTTTTTGACACTTATTTGACTGAAACAGGTAAGAGAGGTTGCGAAACGTAGCAAAGTCTGTCAAGGGGTAGGGGCTAGTACTATTAGAATTATTAGTGTCGACATCATTGACTACGTAAATACATCGACGCGAATTATTAGCGTTGATGTCATCGACTACGTAAATACGTTGACGCGAATTATTAGCGTCGACTTCATTGACAACGTAAATTCGTCGATGCTAATTCCCGTCGACGTCATCGACTATGTAAATACGTTGACGTGAATTATTAGCGTCAACGTCATCGACTACATAAGTACATCGATGCGAATTATTAGCGTCAGCATCGTCGACTACGTAAATACGTCAACGTCAATTATTAGCGTTGATGTATTTACGTAGAATATGAAATTAAATAAATTTAACTTGACCTTCAAGGGGGGCGGGCTAATATAATGGTAGGGGAAACACTGATGTTTCAATAAATGTTAATGTTAATAAGAAATGTTTTGGTATTCATATTGTTTAAATTGCCTCATTAATCAAATAATGGAAAAATAATCGATAATTGAAAAAATTGTTAAACTAATCAAAAAAATAATCCCTAGATTAATCATTAGAAAAATAATTGTTTGGGGCAGCCCTAGATGTTAGACACTTAGAATAACAATCGGAGCCTTTCAGTGGGCGAACACTGACGGCCTGTAATGGACCAATTTCAAAAACTGCTGTTCCCATTCGTCACATCAGAAAATAGAGGTAGAAAAATACCAAACTTACCCTTTAACAGAAGTTGAGACGCATCATTTCAGTATGTGAGCATTTCCCAGTCCTGTAGGGAAAGTCTACACTGCAAAGGAAGGACACAGCTCTCTGTCTGAGCTCGTGTCCGTCTGTTAGCTCTGTTTAGCCTGGCCTGGCTAGCATGGTTTGGTCTGAGTCTCCAGCTGATGCTACAGATCAGGGAGCACTTTCACTTTGCCTCTGATCTTTACTTTAAATTGGTTTCCACACATGAACATAATGACCAGAGATGAGAGTTAAAAAAAAGAAGAGACTGTTTCCTACATTTAAGTGAGTGCATATATTCTCTAAATCATTTGTGACCACAGGAAAACAAAAACTCCAGAAATACGTCCATGCACTTCCTCTTCGGCCTTCAGTTGTAATCTATTATTTACAATTAGGTCCTTAATGGATTACTGTGTGCATGTGAGTGCACTCAGTGTTTCCCACGCGACACGACTGCAGGAGAAAGTAAGCGGGAGTCTGACTGGCCCGAGGCCGCCGAGACAAGGCATTAACGGGAGATTTTCACACTGTCTCCGGTCAGGAAACAAAAATGCTTTTTTTTAGGTTTGAGTTCAGTGCGACTGACGGACAAATCAGATCCTCTGATTCTGCCGCTAATATACATGTAAGTGCACAACATCATTGTAAACCTCAAATAGGCTAGAATGCAGCATTAGGATAAACGCGGTGACGCTGCAGCCACGGACGCAACGTGGTCTCTCTACGGCAATAAATAAAAACCTTCTGATTTCAACCCTTCGCCACCTGTTTGAATCTCATCTCAACTATATAAGAATGAAATGCTGTTTTGTCGACATTTAAAGCACCAGGACGAACGACATCTATGAACCCTACGAGCCATCTACAACTACAAACACTGACGTCTAAATAATCTGTTGGTGTGTTCGGTCCGAATCTCGTGGCTGTTTGTCTCTCTCTCCACATGATTAACATTCCTGTACAAGGAAACACAAGCAGGTTACCAGCAGACATGTTGAGTGGTGCGCGCACCAGTGAAAGCAGCTTGTTATTATACAAAGTTTGTGACCGTTATTTCATCACACACGAATGTTCTCAATCTAAACACAGTAGAGACGTTATAAAATCTCCACTGGAGGCTCTGTTGCAGCCTGTTAACTGCAAATCAAGTCTTTACATATCACTGCAGACCATTTTTAAAAAGCATACCATCGTTTTTTTTAACAAACAAGTGCGTAAGATTTAGACGGATTTACGGGTTGCGAGCAGCTATAACCTTCTGCCGACCCCAATTCCCTCAGTGTTTAGGAAGTTTTAATCAGGAGCAGAATAATCTTCTTCCTCATTTATAGACATTGCGTACACACAAAAGAGGCCTGAAAGAGGCGTACGTCACTTCCCACGCAAAAGTTGTGATCTATAAAAACAGACTTGTCCCACGTTTACGAATATTCTGGAGACAAGACATTGTGGCGAGATGGAAGGTGGATTGTAGGAACTGTTGAATATTTTTTGGTGCACGACATTTTTGGCTTTTGTCCGTACGTACATTTTTAGTGTGGATCCTACAAAATATGAAATCTTTCCCCAGGAATTCGGACACCACTCACTACATCACCGCGTCGGTTACGTTCACGCATACGTAACTATTTTAATCAGGAAGCCACGAGCCATCTACATTTCCAACCAGCAACTACAACATAACAGTAACGTTAGCTACTATTATACTTGCTACTAACGTACCATTAGATTAATAAGATATGTACGACAGGGGACTTCTGCTAGCTAGCTAGCTAACCAGCTAACATTACGAGGCAGCATAGTTATACTAGCTGATGTGTTATCGTAATATGAAAAATCCGACAATTTTGCAGACCAGGACAGATGACAGACGCCAGATAGTGCTAGCTAGCTAACAAGCAACCTGACGATGGTAACTATGTATGAACTTTTTTCTCTGTGTCTTGCTCGGTGGTAGCCATGGCGACGTCTAGCCCTCGCTGGCAAGTCAGCATCCCTCGCTCCGAAGGGCTAGTTTCATACCCACCACCCCTCGTTATGCCCCCTACACGCAAAAAGGAATTGGGACACCACTACCCCTCGCGGGTATTGGGACGGGCCCTGAAACACTCAAACGTGAGTGGCTTTATCTGGAGCCAGTGTTTGGTTTGTCTGTTCTGGGCTACTGTAGAAACATGACAATCTCCATAAGCAAACACCTGCTTCCTATGTAGATATAAACAGCTCATTTCAAGCTAACCAAAACACAACAATTCTTATTTTCAGGTGATTATACACTAAAGAAAACATACTTATTATATTCAGTTTCTACAGATATATCCCCCTTAATCCTACACACTGGAGCTTTAAGGTGGAATATTCCTTAGTTTGCAGGCAGTCGTTGGTTTAGCAATTACAATCTATGTTTTTAGATGCTGGAGCTTGTCAATCTTATGCAGCTTTATTTACTTGCTTAGTAGGAATCTTAAAACGCACAGTATGCTTTAGGAAATGGTCAGCAGTGATGTGAAGGACGCACATTATGAAGGTGAGACAATTAAGGTCCTGTCTACATGGATACAGATATTTTTGAAACTGATCTTTTCCCCTTGTGTCCACACAACTTTTGATTTACGAAACATAGCCGAACACACGAGAACACAAAAATGACTCCCACATTCTCCCCTCGTCGCAAAGGTAGTAAAGTGTAAAAGCTAAAAACATCGACTGTAGATTTCATGACGGTTTGTTCCCCTTCGACGTGAGGACAGAAGAGCTCACTCACAGCCAAAGCAAAGCCTTCACTGGCAACAGTCCCACTCTCGGTTTGAAGACAGGTATCGGCACATCCACCTGTCTCAGATGCAGGAACATTGGAAAATATCAGTTGAGTCTTGAACAGAAAATCCCGCACACTGCTCTCGCTCAGCTTCACAATTTATCAGTGACACTAATGTAACGTTTCTATCCTCCTGGACCTTCGTCGAGAGTGTTCAACCAACACAAGACAAGCGTGTTTGTGTGCGGACAAGAGGCCAAAACGTAGAAAAATATCTGTATTTATGTAGACAGCACTTTAAATAGCCCAGCTCCAACATTACATGGTGCTAAAACTGGGGCTGCACATATACTGTTTCTATTATCGTCACTGCAAGTGCGATATTTCAATCTGGCATTTTTGGAGTTGGTTGAAAGAGAGTTTTAGAGCAGTAACTGCACTTTAAACTTTAACTATTATTCCTTTGTATTGGCAGAGTACACTTTAACATCTGTTTATTCATCACGAGTAATATTGTCATCCCAATATTTAACCCAAATTGTCCTCTAATCGTGCATCCTTAGCTAATGTATTGATTGTCTGAGCTGAGTTCATCTTTGTTTAACAGTTTTAGTGATCCAGCGAAACAGGAACTCCTCGTTCTTTTTTTAACGTATCCGAGCACCAGATAAAAAGAGCCCGGTTTAATAAAGTGAGCGGCCTCGCTGAGTGTCTCTCTGGTGTATATACAGGTCAGAGAGCGACGCTCCTGTCAGGTTCATGCTCCAGCAACCTGGAAACACCTGACTGGCAACAAAGAGCACAAATCTTATCCAAACATGGAAACGAAACGTTCAGTGAGCGCGCGGCTAGCAACACTAACATATGTGACAGATATAAAACGTCTTTCCTGGTTGGTTCTCAGAGTAGCACGAGTGCAAAGTGACACTCTGCCGTCATCCTTTCAGAGGAAAAATCCAGACTTCTGGGGGTCCTGCAGGGCGGGCAGTCCGTCGGGGATGTCGCCTGTCGCCACTGCGTTTCCATTAGGCATCAGACACGTCCTGATGTACGCTGCGTTGGTGGCACTGAGGAGGCAGCCGTTCTCCAGCTGCAAAACAAAGACGATGATATTTTAGCACAATTTCTGCTTGTGAAAACATTTATCTTTTTATTCATTTAAGTTAAATATCACTAGACATCAGCTGTGTTTTCTGTGTACAGTAGTAATGGAGGCACGTTGACCTCGACCACAGAAGCAGGTCAGGCAGTTAGCACTGTTGAGCGGGCAGCCCTGGAGTCCTGAGAGACGCCCTGACACAAGGAGGACGAGTGATGGAGGGAAGGACGGATGGACATTAGAGGAGGCATGAAGAGACAACACCCAGGAGAGAGAGAGAGAGAGAGAGAGAGAGAGAGAGAGAGAGAGAGAGAGAGAGAGAGAGAGAGAGAGGGTGGAGTACCCTGCAGTCTGTAGCTGCTGTGATGTGTAAGTCACAGTGACTGTAATCCTTAACAGATTAGTGAGCGCTGAAGGAGTTCAGGTGTCACATCAACCTGAGTTTCTTCTTTCCTGCTGCATGTTTTAGCTCTTTTGCTCATGATATCATAAAGTGACAAAGGAAATTAATGACACTTGAACACATTCACACTACAGACAAGGCCATTTTTTAAATATGTGGTTGGGAATTCTGCTTTGGAAGGTTTAAAAAAGTCTTTAAAAAAACAACCAAAACAACGAAACTGATGCCAAAGTACCAAAAACTGCAGTTCCTCTAATGGCCACTAGAGGCTGGCTCCAAGAGCAAGTCAATCCCCACAGACATTCAAGTGAAAAAGTCTAACTTTACAGCTGCAATTAACAGGTTTACAGCCTGGTACAGAAACAGTTTGACTGTTTATGTAACTCACCCGTTTATATTTTACTTACGTCTTAAAGGTACGAATAATCAAGGGTGCGGCAGTGATAGTCAGATGCACCGCTCGCTCCTCCACAGTCCAATCTGTCGTTTAAATATGCTCGTCAAACTTGGGGCTCAGGTCCACAAACCAATGGGTAACGTTATTGTTTTTATGTCGACTATATTTTTATACACTTTAAGGAAGGGATGTTAATGTTTTGTTGTTGTTGTTAATATGTTACTTATAATTTTGTGCCAGTGAAACAGTGAAATCTTCATTGCAAGACACTGAATGAGCATCAATTATTGATACAGCTCTTTTTTTTTTTTGCTTCAGGCGCCATTTTATTATACGATAAATCCCTCTCTAATATCTATTTCAATAACTTATTACTGACAAGAGCTTGAATGCATCATAATGCAACCTTTGTTAGCAGCTAATAACTAATGTTAGCTAGCTCACCTCCTGCTGATTTAAACACGGATTTGTTGTTCACAAAATAGCATCGTTAGGGAAACAACAGGGTGCGTCCAAACATGTTGATAGTGAGTTTACTGCGTCCTTTTATCCCGATGGTGTCGCAGGGAAGTTCTCTGTTAACTCCAAACAAATCTGCTATTGGCGGGAACGTCGTTAGCCTCGAGTGCTGCTTTACAGCCTGCGGATACTGATGCAACACTAAAAAAAACATCAGCCACTACCCTACCCCTAGATTTGCGCGTTCCCGTGAGGGGTAGGGGGCATAACGAGAGGTAGTGGGTATGAAACTAGCCCTTCGGAGCGAGGGATGCCGACTTGCCAGCAAGGGGTAGACGTCGCCATGGCTACCACCGAGCAAGAGATGGGGAAAAAAGTTCATACATGTACGTATAATTTCACAAATAAACATGGAAATTTTGTAAAAACGTTTTCGAATAACTGTGTATTTGTGTAGAGAACGGTATAACAATTTTTTATTGCTATTCACAATGTCTAGATTGGAGTTGACAGAAAGCTAACGTCACCGTCGTCAGGTTGCTTGTTAGTGCGAGCTAACTATCTGGTGTCTGTCATCTGTCCTGTTCTGCAAAATTGTCGGATTTTTCACATGACAATAACATGGCAGCTAGCATAACTATGCTGCCTCGTAATGTTAGCTGGTCAGCTAGCTAGCGATCGGTAGGGTGAACTCAACTGGAGACTCCATTGCAGATGCTGGTTGGAAATGTAGATGGCTCGCAGCTTCCTGTTTAAAATAGTTACGTATGCGTGAACGTAACCGACGTGGTGACGTAGTGAGTGTTGTCCCAATTCCTAGGGAAAGATTTCAACCCCTTCCCCTCGTTGATTCATTTCGAGGGCCAAGGGGGAAGTGGGCAAAGGGGGGGTAATGAGATTGGGCCTTAATTTGAAAGGACAGACACAGGAAGTGGCCACACGTTAATTTTCGACTACAAACATGACGTATCATGTGAAACATGGAAGTAGCTACATGCCCATTAGCCCACAGCGTCATTAAGAGGCGGCTCGCTCAGTGTGTGACGTGCACAAGTTTGTAGATAAAATATAGTTTAATTTTTGGAGACATTTCCCTCCTGCTGTGCTGCACTTTTTTATTCCCTTCGGTCTGTAAAATGAGCGTAAAGCAAACTCCAGTGGAGCCCTGCTCTCCTCTCTCTGAGCTGAGAATAGTCTGCGCACATCGCCTGCCTCCCCCTCCGCCCTGCGTTCACAGCATTAGGTAATGATGACAGTCAAATTGTAGGTCAGCACTGCTCATGCTTGACTGGCCAGCCTGCCAGTATTTTTCTTTCAGCGACAGCCACTGACCCTGAAGAATAACAGTGGAGGCTGAATGGGGCGGGGATGAATGGATGCCTGCCGGGGTCGACCATCTCTGGGGCCGACCTTATTCTATTCATTATTGTACTCTTTTTCTCACTACTGCCTCTTTGCTCCTTGTTTCCTCTCTGTGGCCCGCTCTCTTATGTTTCATTATACCTCCTTTGTTACCCCGCTGTGGAACAATCATCTGATCCTCCATAACCTTTCACACGTACACAACTCATTAAATATAGTGACGGTGTGACGTAATGGACGAGGGGGTTCCTGCGTTCCTGACAAAGCCAAGGTGAGATTCAAACTACAGCAGACCTTACACCACTTCAGCGTCAGGTTTTTATTTCGCTTGTTTAACCAGCAGGCTGACCGGCCTTTGTCCGAGCCCACAGCTGAGGTAACAATACACACTTGTTCTGCAGAGGCAGAAAAATAAACCAGAGGTGCCATTTGTGCTGCGGAGACATTCCTGGTTTCAATCCTGCTTAAATTTGGCAGCGCTGATCGGCGAGGTCCCATTACCTCGTTATGTTTTACGATGGGAATTTCTCTGGACCTCCAGCTACGCGCGTCTTTGTACTAGGAGTGATTAGCGTATTTTCGGATGACATTGCCCAGCCCTCGCTGCTCTGCCATTACTGGGAAAAGTTTCTGTTGGACTTTTAAGACAAATTCCTGCTTCCCCTGAACATTATACGGTCTCATTAACCGACCCGAATAATGTTTTTGGGATCTGGGTTTATGTTGGCTGTGGTGAGTCTGACTGTGCTTCAAGATCCCTGCAATTAAATCTGAAACTGCTTTTGTAGCCGATGTTCTTAAATGTTCTGTTTAATGTAGCTCACATTTTATGAAGTCTCCAGCTTCAATTATTATCTGTCGTTATTAATCTACCGATTATTTTATGGGGATGAGCATTTCATTGGGTCATGAAAAATCATGAAGTGTTAAGCCCATTACAAATCCCCAAAGTCAAGATGGCGCTTTCTACGTTCGGAGCTGGACTGGTTATCAGGAGCGTTACTGAAATATCTATACCATTTGGTAATGGATTGACGAGTTGATCCGCGGTGCCCCATTTTCCGCCTCATAGGGTAGACATATTGGTGGAACCTTTTAGTTTAAACAAAATGAGGCGACCTTCCACAACGGAAGGGAGACTGGGGAGACGAGGAATTGCGCGCCCTCCTTGTCCTCCTAACCATCAGATGACGGGGACGGTGAAGGACGGGCCAACTTACGAGAATCACCAAAGGACTGAGCAGCCGCGGCTTCCCTCCCACGTCACTGTTTACGTCACACGCTGAGCTACACGTTTTGTTACTTGCTCACGCCCCCCATTGCCCCGAAAAAGGCACATTCTGGAAAAACAAAAGTAGGTAGGCGGCATTTTGCTGCACTCCCTGATTTTGTTTTTATTCTGCCAATGCTGAAAAAAGACTGATTGGGGTTTGATCTGATCAGCTCTGAATGGATCAACACATTATCCACTCTGTAAGTCTGAGAATTCAGAAATCCTTTGAACATAGAGAGGAGACACAGAGTGATACACAGGCATTTAAAAGCCACAGCGTGCATGCAAAGCCAGACCGGCTAACTACAACAACACACAGAGGAAACATGACGTCATGCTCCGCTCAGGACACCATTACTTATCTTAACACATTATCTTCAATTTGATGAGGTCTGCTCTATTCAAGTTTTGTCAGTGGTACTTCCTGAAAAATCACTCAAGCACTGGATGAATGTGGTTGAATAACTACCAAAATTCAACAAAGAAATATAAGTATTTAATGTGTGTTTGATGCTGATACATTACTGATGTAAAAGCAAACACAGTAATTAACTGCAGAAACAGCCCAAATAAAACCTCCTGAACGACCCTTAACTCGCGCAGACTCTACTGCAACAGTCTATTCTCAGACTGTGCTGCTCTGACCCGTCTCCCCCTCGTCTTATTTACATGGCATGTCTGGTCGCATCATCACAGTTTACACTGAGCTCCATGCCAGCCCGAGGCCTCTGTGTGCAGACTCGGAAAAAAATCCATTTTCATGACAGTGAAAGAGAACAGCGCAGGGGTTGAAGGCTCGTGGATTCTGCAGCCCTCGGTTTGTTGATGTTCTCTGATATTTGAGGGCGACGCAGACTCGGGGCCTCGTCAGTGGGCCACGATCAAGAGTTTGGCTCCCAGAACAAACAGCGATGAAGAGAGCTGGCAGCGGGAGTCGTTTTTAAGATGGTAAGAAGGAGAAGAGGAAGACAGAGTGGGCTTGACACAAGACAGAAGGTCTTAGTGAGAGTCGGGATGACGGTTGAGGGAAGGGAAAGCATGACTCACCTTCTAATGGATGCGCTGTATGATGCTGGGATGGCATATAAAAAGCAAATTACCCTCCAACCTCTGGGTTTAATGAGACTTACTGCAGGATAATAAAAGCTGTCCTGGGTTTAACTCCACGACGTCAACATTTAGAAATTCGCATACTGATTGACAGAAGGCCTGAGGCCCTGACATTGTATTTCACTCAACAAGCTTCTTACTCTGACCCATATTTCTTGAATGTAAAGTGACCCTTCCTGGCGTCTCACCTTGCTGTGAGAGGGTTCCTGTGTGGTGGTGTTGAACATGCTGTAAGCCTCTAACGACGGCAGGCTGTGCTGTGGCTGCGACAGACCCAGTAACTGCTCCAACTCCAGCGCAGAGCTCTGGGGCAAACAGGACGGCGGCACCTGCTGCTGGTGTTTCTGGTGCAGCTGGTACGGCCGACTCTGGTAGTGACAGACGTCCGGGGTGGGAACGCCATTCAGCGCAGCAGCATCTGCGTGCGGTGCGTTGGAGAGGTTGTAACCTGCGTGGCTGACCTCCACGTTGGGTGGAAAGGCTGCGTGTCCGTTTGGGATGTAAGATCCGTTTGTTGTAAGTCCGAGCTGACTCTGGAAGGCGGGCGGCGGAGCACTCTGGCTGCTGAGCTGCTGATGGGACTGGAGGTGGAGCGGGTGCTGGTCCTGCTGTAGCTGCCACTGCTGACTGGCCTCCAGGAGCGTGTTAAGGTGTTTATGTTCACCGTTCAGCTGAGGCTTTGAGCACAGTATGTGGGTGACGGTGGGTGTGGTTGTTGGGGTGATGGTGGTTCCCTGTCGTCCCCACCCAGTGACCGTTAGTTAAAACCTTGGCGTCCGCAGGTTGGGACACAGACTGAATGACGGGCTGAGATTTCGCCAGCTCGCCCGCACTGATGTGTTGCTGCATCTGTTGCGACAGCTGGGATAGGGAGAGGTGGAGGGACAGCAGGTGGGGGGCACGCCTGTGGCTGCTGGGAGACGCTTTGGGCGGAGTCTGTGTTCGGCGGTCCAAATCCACCTCTGTCCCCCCCTTCTGTCGCACTCTCCAGCGAGTCGTGGATGTAGGAGAGGATTTCGTTATTGGTGAGAAGGTCGTTAAGCGTCGGGATGTGGTTGGGGCCCAGCTCCACCTGGATCATCCTCTCGTCCAGCAGCAGCAGCTCCAGGTCCTCGGCGTTCAGGCCAAGATTCTCCAGGGCGCTAAAGAGCTCGCTGTTGGAGCACGTCTCGTCTCCGTCCAGGACAGAGAGTCCAAAGTGGCCAGCAGTGGGTCGAAACTTGATGCTTTGCTGTTGCATGTCTCTGCGTCCCCGTTAGACGGGATCTGCCAGCTGTCACCGCCTAACAAACCACCAAAACCGTCACCGTCACCTTGCTGCTCGCTAAAAAGGCTGCTGTGGTACGACATCTTAGGCTCCGTGTCCGGCTGGCAGACGTACACGGACTCATCCTGGCTCATCAGCGCTCCCAGCAGGGACTTTGGGTCCAGGTCGTCTGAGGAGCTCTTGTCCAGTTTGCCTTTCTTGGACTTGCTGCCTTTGGATTTGCCCTGGAAGGAATCGGGGAAGCCGTGCAGCGGGTAACCGGTCTGGTAGAGCATCGCCTCTCCGGTGGCGAAGGTGAAGGGAAGGTGCATCGACCTCTTCCTCAGGTGCTCCCCTCCTTCCTCGTCCCTGTGAGGAAACATTTTACAGAGCAGAAATTAACAGATGAATCAGCTAAGACACAAGAATCAAGCTGGAACGCTCGTGCACTTACACCAAGGGCCTCTGGGTGGCGATGATGTAGTCCGGCTTGCCGTTCTTGTAGACGAGCCTGGCGTTGGCCTGGACCCACTTCCACCGGTTGTCTTTCGTGAGCAGCCTGAAGACGGTGAGGCCGCTCTCGCCCGTCTTTATCACTGGAATCACATCAGACGAGACATCAGAGGCTCCGTGTCACTGCTGTTTACGCTCTGTACGCCCCGCAGTGTGCACACACTCACACTGCATTTGCTCAGTCGGGCGTGCCGCTGCGATGGAGGCTACATGCTGATGTTCACTTTGGCTACATGCACATGTTACAAGTCTTGTTTGCACACACTTAAAAAGACCCAAACACACACACACACGCACACACACACACACCCTTCTACCGGCGTTCCCTCATCTCCACTGCTCAGTCTTGTGTCTGTCGGTGTGTGTAATTGTGGTGCAGGTATGTTTCTGTGCCGTCTCGTTTCTAAGCAAACATCACAGTGAAGCACAGAACCAGAGAATATACCAGGAGAACATATGGGAACACTGAATATCAGGGATGCATCGACGACTGTTAAAGTCTGTATACAGAGGATCCTGAGTAAAGGAACATCATGTTGTTTTTAGGATCTGCAGAGTTCAGTCATCGCTGCATATTTTTAGCAGTAAAAGCCAGAAGCCGCTGACCTTTAGAGGGAACTGCAATATTCATGTCTGTGGACAAACACTTGTCCTCGTCCTGACGGAGGAGAAACACTGTAGCTCTGTGACCTGAAATGATGCTTTATCAAACTGTGTCTCTCAGCAGAACTAAACCGAACCAATGAGGAGCTGTGAGTTCACTACTGTGGCTGTACTGATGATGCTTGTGCTCATAATCTGAGGGATTACAGGAGGAAACGTCTCCATTAGTCCAGCAATATCCTGGTTCTGCTGTGCTGTATGGAAACCTGCCCTCCCATCTGTGCATGCATCAGAGCATGTATGTGTCTCTGTGCTGTATGTTTCCAAATGCATATGCATGTGTTTCCCTTTCCGTATGCATGACTACATGCGTACAGTGTGTGTCTTTGTGAGCGAGCGTGTCTGGTAGCAGCGCGTCGAGGGCGCCATGGTTACGACTAACCGGGTCATCCGGTACACGAGGTAAGTAGGGCACTTGACTCTCGCTTGGAGATTTCCCCCATCATCGGCAGACGCACACAGAGCGTTTATTTGTTTGTTTGTTGCATGTGTTATTAATGTAGTGTTGAGCCAAACACGAGCCAGAGGTCAAGGTACACAAACTCTGAGTACATGCTAATCCTGAAGGGAGGGGTGGGGGTGGGGCTGCAAAGTTATATCTCTGTGCTGCCAATAAATCAGCTCGATATCATTACATCACTCTAACAGTCAAAACTTCCTCCACGCCCATATTCTAACCCCAGTAGCTGTCCAGTCTCAGCTGTGCTTTGACAAACTGTGATATAAGCCGAACAGAAAGCAAACAGCTGTGACTTACTTCGGACATGATTCTCGGCGCAGTACAGCATGTCGGCAGCGTGGATGAACTGGTAACCCGAACCTCGAACTCTCAGCTCCGCCTCGGTGTAGCCCAGAACGATTTTACCCCTGAAAATCCAGGAAACCAGCACAAACACACTCAGTAACTGGAAACACTTTGAATTAAACACGTCATAAGTGTTTGAGAGCGTACTTTGCGTCGCAGGCCATGGTGTGAAGTCCAGCTTGTGTTTGGTCCTGAAGATCATGTTCCTGGTCCTGATTTCCAAGATGGCTGGAGGCTGTAGGGGCGTGGCGATGGCGAACAGGGCGAGCTGAGGCGGGGCGCTCCCCTCGCTGTCGCACTGCTGCCGGCTCTGACCGTGGAGGAACTTGAGCCGCCCCTGGATGTTCAGCGCCTGAGATCACAAATAAGACGAACACAGAAAGCTGTGAGTCTATTTCCTGGTTGTTGCGCTTTTCCCTCGGAGACGACGCCGTCAGGTCCCGCGGCAGACGAGTGAGTGCTGTTTCCTTTTCTCCCTGTCGAGCACCATCAGTCTTATTTATCCTGCTGGGTAATGTGGAGAGCAGTACCACTTCAGTACTGTAAACACACTGTGCCCACTGGTGTCTCTTACTGGAAACCCTCCAGCTGCTCTCTGGTCACATGACTCACTGTACGCTGGTTAAAAACTGTGTTTAAGTGACTGAGACTTCATGCATGACTGTTCTTCATCCAGCTCAGGCTCACAGGACTCTTTCTAGACAAACCATAGGTCCCACTGTGAACAACAAAGCTTAATGACGAGATGTTACGACAGTCTTATACGAGAAAGTGTTTCTGCTCATCTAAATGTGTCTGATGGTGAAAGTATTCCTGAACATATAATCTACACTAAGAAGGTTTCCTTACAGAGACCTCCAAGAAAAAAACCCTGCGAACACTTTCTCCTGTCTGCTGTCCTCTGCTCACCCTGTGGCGTCTCGTGTGAGGACCCCCACCTCCTCTGTTAGCTCTGGTTAATTGACCTTGGTGGGTTTAAGGGCCTGCAGCCGTGATGTCAGGAATCTAGCCCTGAATAGCAGGAGGGATTACAAAAAACAAAGCCATAGCGAGCGGCAGACAGAAGCAGAGACCTGGCTTAATGCTCACGCAAACACAGTGGGAGGGAGGACGGAGAGAGACGCGGGATCAAACCCGAGTTTCCTCGAGCAAGACGATGAAGCCTCGAGTTGAGCTCTCAGGCGACAAAGCTATACAGAAGTGAACCTAACCTCAGTGTTGTGCATTCATGTGCTCAGCGTTATTCATTCTTGTGACAGTTGAGGAAATTTTTTTATTTTGCTTGATAAATGATTCATTTTCTGTCCATCGCCTCATCGATTCAGCACTGAAAAGCTGCCAAAGTGCCTTGCTCATGGAGCCCCTGCCCCTGTTTTCCCAGCAGCTTTAAAGGATTTTCGCTGCCACTGAACTGCAGGGTGTTTTTCTCCATCTGCAGCTAATTGTCTTAAGTGGAAGTAGCAGTGGCCGGTCTGGAGCTACCAACCCTGACTAAGCAAGTCGGCCCTGTGCTCTCGTCTCCTGTGGGCGGTGGGAGGATTAAGGCCCTTTTCCCCACGACCCCGAGGCTCTCTTAAGGGCGGATTACGGGAGTAAATGGTGGCTTCTGATCCCTGAGGGACTCTGAGGTGGCACGCCATACTGTCATCAGCACCGACGGGCCTGAAAACATCACAGGCCTCAAATATGGACTCATTATTATCACTTTATTGGCTGGGAAACCACCTATCAGCAATATATCTCTGAATCACTCAAACAGGTTCATCTAAGCCACTTTTAAGGACATATTTCAAAGCCTTTGTTTCTTGTTATCTAATGTGAGAGTATCTGTTGATCAGTCTTACCAGGAAGCCGGAGGAGTTATCCAACAAACAGCGGAAGCGGCAGACGAAGCCTCTCTCCAGGAAGGACGAGTTTTCAGGTGGGAGCTGGTCGGGGTTGTAGCTCACCAGGCAGGAAGAGGTTGACACCGACTCGCCATCTGAGGACATCAAATAATAACTAATCGTGTTTATGCTTTTTATACCCGCCATGACACCTGTAACGCAGTGCAGATAAGAGGAACCTTGGGGACAGACAGTTACAGACAGTTTTGTGTTGCTAGTTGTTCCCTACGCTCCCTATGATTGTCTAGTCCTTGTTCCCTACGCTCCCTATGATTGTCTAGTCCTTGTTCCCTACGCTCCCTATGATTGTCTAGTCCTTGTTCCCTACGCTGCCTATGATTGTCTAGTCCTTGTTCCCTACGCTCCCTATGATTGTCTAGTCCTTGTTCCCTACGCTGCCTATGATTGTCTAGTCCTTGTTCCCTACGCTCCCTATGATTGTCTAGTCCTTGTTCCCTACGCTGCCTATGATTGTCTAGTCCTTGTTCCCTACGCTGCCTATGATTGTCTAGTCCTTGTTCCCTACGCTGCCTATGATTGTCTAGTCCTTGTTCCCTACGCTCCCTATGATTGTCTAGTCCTTGTTCCCTACGCTCCCTATGATTGTCTAGTCCTTGTTCCCTACGCTCCCTATGATTGTCTAGTCCTTGTTCCCTACGCTGCCTATGATTGTCTAGTCCTTGTTCCCTACGCTGCCTATGATTGTCTAGTCCTTGTTCCCTACGCTCCCTATGATTGTCTAGTCCTTGTTCCCTACGCTGCCTATGATTGTGAATTGAACTGTCTCCAGTTTACAGACCTGGTGAGGGATCTGTGGGGGGGGCGAGGCCTGCAGGGGGGTTGAGGGCCCAGTGCAGGTTGCTCCTGAACTCCTGCTGGTCTTCAGTGTGGATCAGCTCAAACACACTCTGGTGCATCACGTCAGTCTGACAGGGAAACACAATTCACAGTCTGATAAATCAAAATGAAAATGAGACGACGCACAAGTTAGGGCAGATGTTTTGTTGAAGCAGTCACTGTCAGCAGGTCCCCTGAGGGGTGCGTTTGATTCTGTCGGCCTTGAAGCGGAGCCAAAAGAAATCAAGTGTCGCTCAACATTTGATTCAAATAGTTGAAACGAAGCCAAAGACCCGCCGTGACCCCGATATCTGCCGTCCAGACCCAGCATGACCTGGCTGACGACCAGAGTGGAACCACCCTCACAGAGCGGGAGGGTCAAACACAGGTCACCAGAGAGGAATTTTGTCAGGCAGTTGTGTTGCGTGAAATACCTCTGAGCATAGGAATGAGAAGTTGTAGTTGGGCTTTACTCAGGCTGCCTGTTAAAACAAAGGTTGTGTTAAGCTAACAGTGGCTAAGCTACGAAGCAACACAGTAGGAGCAGCATCGTCTGTGCCTTTCCTTTGTCTGGCTGTTCTTTCCCTTCCTCTTCCTCACCTGTGTCTTGTTCTATGGGTGTTACAAAAGCCGCTGACACCCAGTGTGTTTTGTTTCCAAACACTCGACGTGAGCAGAGACAGCGGCTTCAACACAGATTTGGGTCTGTTCGGTAAATGCATGGTGACGCGCCTCAGGTGGACGGGGAAATGAGGGGTGAGAGGTGATGTTTACACCTGTGCGTGCGCTTGAAAGGGGGAAAGGTGTGCGTCTGTGCTCAGTGTGTCTGCGGTTAGATAGTGTGTGTGTGTAAGTGTGTGTCAGACAGACAGACAGACAGACTTTGGGTAATTTGATAATCACATTCTCCAAAATGAGATTAGACCGCAGGCAGTGGCGCTTCGTTGTGAAGCCAATTGGATTAAAGCTCTCGCTCCATATGTGCGTTTGTTTCAATCCTCGGGGCGATGCGTTCACTTGCTGCTCTCAGGGTCGGCCTGTCATGAGCCTCATTGTCCTCCCAACAATAAAAACCCTCTACAGCCTAAAAAGGACCTGCCTATTTATTGTGAAGTGTTAAGAAGTCTGTCAGTTAGGGTCATTTCCCGTTGGTCCTGTGTTTCCTCTCTTCGTCTCTGGGCTGTTTTCGTAGATATTACGTTCCAACCTCAATGAAACAAGCCGAGCTAAAAGGTGGACACACAGCGTGATCCAAAGAGCTGAGGAGAGGAAGATACCTGACAATGAACAGGAGGGTTTTACCTGATGGAAGCCGAGGTAATCCTGGATGGTGTGAGAGCAGAAGAAGATGATTCCCTCAGCTGTCACCACCAGGACGAAGCCGTTCAGGGCCTGCGGAGAGAGAACGTATTGTTGAGGGGTTTGACCTGAAACAGTCTGGAGATCTTAAAATGTCATCATCCGGTGAGCAGCAACATCCAGAGTAAATATGATTTAAATCTGAGCCGTAGTTGTTGAAACATTTGAGCGGAGAAGCCTTTTAGGACAACAGTCACTAATGATTAGGATATAAGATGGTAAAGTGTTAGCATGTTAGCAACTGAATTATATTCACTAAAGGTAGTTTCATCTGCTGAAAAACAAACGTTAGCCGACAACGAAATATTAAACGAGACTTGTTCAGGAGAAATTAGCAGTGAGAAGAGACGAGACCGCAGAAAGAATAACAGACGACTAAAACAACAACAGGGATGAGACTTCTCCCCGGGGCAGAAAGAGAGGAAGACAAGGAGGAGAGGCTGGAGTCGAGAGGAAGAGGAGGGAGGAGAAGGAGGTCAGCGCTGGATGACTAACACCTCCATCATTGCTCCTCCTCGAGCCTCGGGGGCTCGGTGAGGAGGTGATGACACTGTGTCCCGACACTGCAAAGAGTCACAGCGGCATCCTGCCAGCATCCGCCTACACCTCGCTGATGAGGATGAGGATGATGATGACCTCCGTCGGAATACGGCCGTGATCCGAGCAGACACTAATACGCTCCTCGTTGCTGTTGGGTCAAAACTTCTCCTTTTGAAACGTCTTTCAAAGTCCATTACATGATGTCAAAAATTCATCAGCGTCAGGCTGGAAACAAGACGCTTCTCTTAGCTGCTGAATTATTGACATTAGGTCGGAGAGTTTCACTCCGCAGAGGCAACACGTGACTACAAAGAGACACAACTCTGATTTCTTTCAATAAAACCTCATGTTATTTATCCCCTGGTGTGATATTAATGTTATAATATCGGCCCAGACGGACGTAAATGTGTGCGGCCAACTGGGAGATTTAAAAAGTAGCTTGTAGCAGTTAGCTAACTCAGATGACGGGACACTCTCCAGATGCGATTGTGTCGATGAGGAGTGGAAGGAAAACATTAGCATGCTGGTATGTTTGCGTGAGCTCCTTCATCCTTAATTGAACAGGAATCAGAGGCGATGCGACCTTCAGTACGTGTGTAGAAAAAGGTGTGTTTAGCCTGCGTGCTCTACTACCTTTGTGACGAGGCGATGGCTGAAGAAAGCTGAACTGGCGGGCGTTTAGAATCCGATCGGCATTCTAGCGTGGCCGCAGGTGTTTTGTAAACAGAGGTTGTGTGTGCAAATTTATTTCTTAAAACTAACCACTTTTAAAACCTCTATTAATGTCTTTTAAGAATTTTTAAAGGACTTGCAAACACCTAGAACAATTAGTTTTTTTGTTAAAATGCATTTTAAATTTTGATAATTAATTCATCAAATTCGTTTTAGCTTCTCTAATGTGAGAATTTACTTATCTCAGTTACTTTATATCGTTATAAACTGAATATATTTTGGTTTTGGAGAGTTGGTCAGACAAAACCAGACATTTGAAGACGTCACTTTGGACTCATGAGCAACAGTTTTCACTATTTTATTAGTGAAATAAAAGTGAATATTTTATTATTTTTTTTAGACTGAAGAACAATTAAATTAACCGGACAGTTGTCGAGAGATTAATGTGTAAAGAAAACAAATACACAAAAAAATTTCTTTACAGTATCAGTCCCTGAAATGTGACCAAACTGTCATGATTTTATGAATTAAAAACCTGGAAATGTTTCCAGAATTCAGAATTCCAGAATTTAATCTGACAGTTAAAAAATGCAAAAAGCTGCAACCTGCAGTCCAGTATGTGACCACACCCAACATGCACACAGCACAGTACACACACATGAAGTCACATACAGTGTGCAGAGGGGAGTGGCACACACACACACATACTGTGTATAAATATTTACTGTAGATTCATCTGTTTGTTGTCTCTGTCAGAGGAGAGCAAACACAGGAACACTCACTCTGTTCCTGTCTCAGTGTTTACCATCCAAAACATCTTGACCCAGTTCACACAAGACTCGCTGGTCTATACGAGGACGATGTGACGGCATGAGGGGTGTGTTGAAGATTTGGCGATACACTGTTTAAGTCTACGAATACTTTAAATGCTTTCAGTTGATTTCCACCTCCAGTGACACACACATGCTTCATCCAAACCCCCCTCGCTTCAATAATAGATGTGTTCACCGGCTCTGTATAATTCATGGGTCGGTGTCTGTAATGGAACAGCGCGGCTGAAGGCAGGAAGCTGCTGCTCCTTGATTCTTCACTGCTGCACTGACCCATTTACTCCTCTGGGATCAATACCTTCATCAATGCACTGATTGAGGGCAGAGAAACCAGCGCTTACTTAGTTTGTACTACTTTAACTTCCCTTTAGTTTGTCTATGGCTGTTTTCTGGACCATGCCATGAGAGGTTTACATATCGTCATATTGTCATTTTTAGGTTTATATTTTGAACTTATCAGCAAATAGTTGCTAATGTCAACATCCAGCAGTTTCAGAGCAACATTATCACTCATTCAGAGTCTGATATCACTTCATTTTGCTCCATTTTGGTCTCCACCAGCTCCTGAGGAAACATCTGGTCTGTTTAAATTTTCAAGGCTTAATTTTAGCCTGTTGTTATTGTTGCTAACCCATTTAGTTACTAGAGGTGTTAAGGCGCATCACAGTTCATCACAACTGACTCTTTGCTAAGTCCCGCCCTCAAACACAGACGACCCAATCATAGCACGTCATGCACTAATATCGGTCAAGATTCATCCAGGTCACGGTAATCGTAAGTGCTAAAAGCAAATGGACTTGCTTGCGATGAAAAATGTTTGAGCGATGAATTTGCATGAATTTGTGCATCGTCTGGCAGCCAGCTGAGTTGGTTCATTAGCGTTAGGGGGAGACGAGGCGGAGAAAAGACAGTTGAGCATAACCTGAATACCAAACCGGAGCTAGCTGTGAGGCTAGCAGAGCGTTAGCCGCAGCATGACCGGAGGGAAGCACCACTCTCTCACTCCACTACTTTGTTTATCTCATGCATTCCTCGGACTTCCGCTTTCCCTTTTTGCGTTATTTCCTCCCACGCAGGCGCAGAACGTACATGCTACTGTGCTGTTGGATGTAGTCTTTGTAGTGTGTTCAAATGCAACTGACACAGGGCGACGTGAGGCGATGTAGACGACGTAACACTTGGCTTTCGTCACCACTAGTTCTTTGATGTTGGTTTAGTGCGTCAGCACTAGGGCTGACCTTCAGATCCATTTATGGGCAGCCCAGTAATTTGGACGAGCCAGTGTGTCGGGTTTGTTCGAAAACCATCTCAACAAAAAGAGCGAAAATGACCAAGTTAACTGCACACCTGAGAGTGACTGAGAGTCTATTTTTTTTTGTATTTATAAGGTCTTTATTTATTTATTTATGTTGGTATTTTTACGTGTTATTTTACTAAACCAAAATCAAACCCTGACCCTTTTGTACAGGAGCCAGTGAAGGGAAACTGGCTGGAGGAAGCTGCCAAGGAGTGAAAATGTCTTGTTATCGCTGCTGTTGGCAATACTGTGTGTCTTATTCAGTAAATATCACAAAATAAAATGAGTGTTTTCTGTTTAAGAAGTACAAATGAAGGCAGATAGCAAGTCGTCCGTCTTTTATGTGGTTACCACGAGCGCACAGCTGCTAAGTACATCGTTTGTTGATATGACGTAACAGATAGATAACTTCGGCATTCAATTAGTGTTAATTTTTCTGCTATTTGATTTATATTCGACTCCCAAAATTCGTGGGCCGGAGAGATGACCAACCCTGTCATTACTTTGACTTGTGAAAACAATACTAGTGTGAGATGAAAGTGAAAAACAACTGTGGTGAACTCAGAAAAGCTGAAGTAAGTCCAAGAAAACAAGCCATTCCTGCTCTCGTCCATTTGAAGGTTCCTTCTGACTTAAAGCAGCCAATTACTGTTGTTGTGGTTGGTGTTGTTGTTGTGTACGGACTCTCCGCATGATGCACATGAAAAGAAGCCTCAGCGGTTACATGATAGCTACCCGTCACATATGAATCCAGATACAAACATGTCAGAGACGCACTGAGGGATGATGATGCGACCGCTCAGCTCAAACTGTATCCAGATGTTTACGGAGTGTAAATACATCTGTTTGGCCGAGCCGCACTCATTAACTCCACGCCACATTAGCCGCAGCACCAGCCCTGATTAAAGACGCCACAGATCACATAACATGACAGCGGCCTCACCGACCTGCAGCAGCAGCTCCCCTCAGGTACGCGACCACCGCTGTGATCGCTGCTCTTCTTCACGCCGTTGGACAGCTGGTTCTTCTTCAGCGCCACTGCAGAGAGACACGATGGAAGAAGTTAGTGACAGACTTTAATCCAACACAAATCAACTCTACAAAGGAATCTGTCGTCGTGTTGTGGAGCCGGACTGTTACATATTCATCACATGGAGGCTGGCTCTGTTTCAGGAGTCTCAGCCATGATGGAAAAATATTTGCGGACAGTTTAAATTTAGCATGTAGCAGAACACTGTGCTCTCAAACATTTCCTGTACAGTCAGGCAGACAGAACATCTCACAGGGAGGGGGGGGCTTCTCCGTGACCTCTGACCCCCGAGACAAAAACCCAGAGGCCGCCACGGTGCCTTTGACCCCGGGGATAAAATGTGTTTGAGTGGGCCCAGTCTGAAGGAAACAAAGAGCCTTTCTGAAGCAGCAGCCGAGACGTTAATGGAAGAGGAAGTCTCAGACAATGCAGAGGGCGAAGGTTCCAGCACTTAGACTGCTTCTGTGACGGGGATCAATGAAGCCTCATCGAGTCGTACGTGAGATTTAAAGAGCCGAACCTTTTAGTCTGTTGGTGACAGAGCTCAGTGTAGTGGAAGCTCACGGGGCCAAGAGAGAGAGAAGGAGCAGGGAAAGCATGTCGGCTATCAATAATTAAGATCTGGTGGAGGTGGAGGGGGGTGTTCTGCGCCCTGACGTCATGAACGGGAGCCGGCGGCAAGAAAAACACCCCGAGGCGACCTGGAGGAGGAGGAGGGGACCTCTGTTGGCACAACGGAGGGCAACCAGGACACCAACAGCCATTAAAAACATCACAACAGACACTCCTCACCCCTCTGACTCACTGCGCCAGGGCACACAGGGAAACATAAAGGCAGCTCAAATCATCTTCCTCATCTTTTACTCTGTTCTGAACTGCTGACAAAATCTGAACTCCTCCTCATCCACCTGCAGCAGCCACACACACACACACACACACACACACACACACACACACATTCAAGCCTCCTCTGCAGTCTCGTCGGGCCGCCCGGTGGGACGGTGACACAAACAATGACCCGTCTAATCCAGCATCTCACGGCTGTGACCGAAATAAATTTTTCAAAGGTTCAAGCGAGTGCAGCGTCAGAGCTGACGGGAGGGGAGCGTCCCCCGAATGACAACAGCAACAACACAGATGTGCAAACTACAGTGTGTTTGTGGGTGTTGGGCTTAAAGAGGTGCGTATGAAATATTCATGGAGACTTTGTTTTACTGTTTCAGTCACATACAATGTTGATCCATCTATCTGGGAATTTATTTATTTATTTAATTTTATTTTTTATCAGGGACCATATACAGAGAACATTGGACGACGGCTGTCAAATGATTATTTTTTTGATCGCAAATCACATTTTTTTATGACATTCGGACATTTTATTCATCCCCCCCCCCCCAAACATTTTATTAATATTTGTCGGACATTTAACAAACATATTTTTCTGATATGTTTTTAATATTTAATCTGACATTTAATTAATATATTTTCTGACATTTTATTAATGTTTGTCAGACATTTTATAAGAGATTTTATAATTTTTTTTATATTTAATTAATATTTGTCAGACATTTTAATAATATATTTTCGGATATTTAATTCATTTCCCCCCCCGACATTTTATCAATATTTGTCAGACATTAATATTATTATATCATTTAATAAACTTGTTGGACATTTTATTAACATATTTTCGGACATTTTATTTATATTTTTCTGATTTTTATCAATATGTGTCTGACATTTTATTAATATATTTTTGGACAATTTCTTAATATAATTTCAGACATTTTATTTATATTTTTTCTGATATTTTATTAATATAATTTCGGACATTTTATTTACATTTTTTCTGATATTTTATTAATATAATTTTGGACATTTCCTTAATATTTTTTCTGATTTTATTAATATTTAACAAACATTTTATTGATATATTTTCAGATATGTTTTTAATATTTAACCTGACATTTAATGAATATTTGTTGGACATTTTATTAACATATTTTTTCTGATATTTTATCAATATTCGTCTGACATTTTATTAATATATTTTTGGACATTGTATTAATATAATTTCGGACATTTTATTTATTTTTTGTCAGACATTTAATAAATATATTTTCGGTATGTTTTTAATATTTAACATGACATTTAATTAATATTTGTCTGACATTTTATTAATATATTTTAATCACATTTTATAAATATTTTTTCTGATATTTTATAAATATTTTTGGACATTTTATTAATATTTTTTCTGATATTCTATTAATATTTGTCGGACAATTTATTAATATATTTTCAAGCATTTTCTTAATATTTGTCTGACATTTTCTTAATATATTTTTGGACATTTTAGTCATATTTTTCTGTTGTTTTATTAAAATTTGTTGGACTTTTTTTTAATATATCTTGGACATTTTATTAGTATTTTTTCCAACATTTAATAAATATTTTTCTGACATTTTATTAATACATTTTCAGACAATGTGCATTTCAAAACAGTTTTGAAGTCCACATAAACAATATGAAGCAACCAGAGCGTCTTCATTGAAATTACTTCCTGATCTTGACTATTAGATTTATTTACTCTGCTGCTACAACAGTGAGGTCTGTAAACACAGTGTGTGGCGTCTCATCGTGGTGACGATGAAGGGGGCAGATGTGACTGGGAGGGCGATGCTGTGCCACAGTTCAGGGTCAGACACAGCAAAGGCAGGATCAACCTGAGCCAGGAGCTGGAGCGTGGGACAGTCAGGAGGCCCAGGTCAGCTGATCGGAGGGACCTCACAATAAGAGGAGGTCAACGCTGACAGCGCTCACTGTCACAGATTTAGAGGTTAAGACGTGCTGATGGTCTACACGGATACAAGCAGCGAGGAAGCAGCAGAGGCAGGAAATAATAGACAATGCTGCTGCATTAAATAAGTAACCACTAATCTGCTCTGAGCACTTGGCAGATGGCCTCACATGGAAACAGATGTGGGCTAACACACACACACACACACACACACACACACACACACACACACACACACACACACACACAGGCCTGGATGGATGATTTGTAAACAAAGTTTAGATTTCAGAGTTTACGTGGTGCAGCAGAGGAGTAAACGTGATGGCAGCTGAACTGTAGGGTCGACGTCCTGAACGCAGCGTCGAGCCCTGACCTCAGCAGAAATGCAGTTGGCATTTCGTTCTCCTGCATTTGCTGCCACATGAGGCGGAAAGACACAAAAACAACCGGGAAGCAGTTTTGGAGAGCTGGAAGTTGAGAGAAATGAAGACGGGGGCTTCTCTGAGGTTGCAGGAGTCAAAAGTTGAAAAGTGGGCGCCTGTGCCTCCCCCGCTGCTTTCTTCAAAAGGTCTGTAAAGCGGCCGTGAGTGGATTATCCCGCCGTGTTTTTATTCTCCGAGGCTTTCATCTCCTCCTCCCACCTCCTCTCCGCAGTCTCTTCAGACCTACATTACTGTGTGACTGAGACTTTGGGACAAGGGTCGACTCGTGGCCACGGGCGAGAGGAGCTGACCTACAATACGTTGAGGTTGTATTGAGACGCTGTGATGAGAGTGGGGGGGGGGGGGTCGTCCAGGGTTCACGCACTCACATGGAGATGGGTCTGCTGACCTGTTTCTGCAGGGGCGGCGTGGAGCGAGGGCGGCTAATGTGTTTTTCAGCAGAGAGACGCAGGTTAAAGATATCTTTATACAGTTTACACACACACACACACACATTCATTCTGCTCACGTTTCAAACACACACACCTACATCCCCAAAATCCATCTGCTAAGCCTGCTAACTCCTCAACAAAGCCACTTCACCGCTTCTTAGACGGGAGTCTGAAGCACAGACGGCCCAGACTCAAAGGTCACGACCTCTAAATCTTTATGAAAACTATATTTAGAAACAAAGAGACTTCTGGCGTCACTGTGTGAACGCAGACTCCCTCACCTTCCGTTTTTAACGTGAAACCTTCCTGCGTGTTTTTGTGCCTCTGTGTCCGCAGGTCCTGTGTGAGGTGTGAAAAGCCAGTGTTCCAGTCGGCAGCGGCGGCGAGGACGACGACACACTGACATTTACCAGCTTCACTTTCCTTCTGTCTGTGTCAGTTTCACCAGTCGTCATCGTCACCACTTCTAAACCACGTCGTGTTCTGCTTTGTTGTGTGTTTCAGACATTCTATTAATATACTTTCAGACATTTTATTGATATATTTTTTGAAATTTAATTAATGTTTTTTTCTGACATTTTATTAACATTTGTCAGACATTTTATTAATATATTTTTGGACATTTAAGTCATATTTTTCTGTCTTTTTTTTTTTTTTAATTGTTTGTCATTTTATTAACATTTGTCAGACATTTTATTAATATACTTTCAGACATTTTATAATTTTTTTTTCTGTCATTATATTAATTTTTTTCTTACATTTTATTGATATATTACTGGGCATTTTATTAAGATTTGTCGGACATTGTATTAATATGTTTTTCTGATATTATAATAATATTTATCGGACATTTTATCAATATATTTTTAGACATTTTTAGTCACATTTTTCTGTCTTTTTATTTTCTATTGTTTGTCATTTTATTAATATATCTCAGACATTTTATAAGTATTTTTTCCAATATTTAATTAATATTTTTCTGACATTTGACAAATGCGCATTTCAAAACAGTTTTGAAGTCCACATAAACAATATGCAGCAACTGTTACCAGAGCGTCTTCACTGAAAATCAAATGAATGCATTGATATCTACTTTATTACTCAATCTGGTCGATGGAGGGGGCAGATCTGATGGGGAGGGCGATGCTGTGCACTTTTAAACCACGTCATGTGCTGCTTCGTCGTGTGTGTCATCGTGATGTCGTGCTCTTACCGGAGAAGAAGCTCTTGGTGCGGAGGAAGCTGACGCTCAGCCTCAGGATGGACAGCTTGTCCAGGCTGGAGATGACGTCTTCGGGGAAGGGCAGCAGGCTGGCGAGCCGGTCCAGCTCCGAGTTCAGGCGGTCGCGGTGGCGTTTGGACGGGTTGGACTTGGTGCCTTCGGCTGGGGTCGGTTTGACTCTGGACATGAAGGGAGGACGGTGGTATTTACCGCTTACAGGGTCACAAGTGTGTGTTGGTGGTGGTTGAAGGATGGCACGTACAAATGAAACTCTCTGTGGACACTCAGACTGATGTTCTGCTAAGCTGTTTTGAAGTCAGTAAATAAACTTGGAATAAAAGGTAATAACATTGAGATTTATGTTGTGACAATACGCAGCTTCAAAGGTTTCATGTGCGATTTATTTTCCTCTAAATCAGTCCAGTTATTTACCAAATCAAACATGTCATGTAATCTTGTCAGTTCCTTCAATCTGTGCATTTACAAGGACTTAAATATATTCACACAGAGGCCCCGCGATAATTCACACGAATACAATGACTGTGATTTTAAACGTGTTATATGCTGAGTATGTGCCGTAGTATATATTGTGATTTAATACCTTTTGTCAACGTCTGTTTAATGTTATAAGATAAGTTGAGTGATCTGCATGAAACTGGGTGAACATAATCTAGGGACCAATATCTAAAGTTCCCTCTTGGCAAAAGTTGGAAAACTTCCTAAAACTGAGCTTCTATAAGGCAATGAATATTGCGGAGGGCGTGGCTCATCACATAAGGTGTATAACATCTCAAGGGTTTCACCCATCACCACGCAAACTTTGTAGGCATATGACCACACATAATCTGAGGGGACCCTCCATTATTGACCCCATCAAACAAAATGGGGGCGCTAGAGAGCTCATTTCTTATCTAGGCCTAACCGCCATATGGATTTTTACTAAACTTGGTAGATATGTAGAACAGGACGCCTCAAGGTGACTGGAGAAATTTAACTCTAATTGGCAACTGGGTGGCGCTATAACAACAGAAAAATGCTTCAAAATGGCTAAATGCGACCGATGGCTGTGGCTCCCCCTGTGGACCAATGTTGGTGTCAACACTTTATCTGCTTTTCAACAATGTGCAGTATTAGCCCATTAACTGTACTATCGTACTATCGAATTCATAAACAGTCTGAATACATTGCTCTTAATGGGTTCAGTTGACTATTGAATCAAACAAACTGTGCGTGGGCACCTGTGCACTGTGTGGGTGTGGACGAGTATTTACTATTTAGGCTGCAACTCACCATTATTTTCATTGTCGACTAATCTGTTGATTATTT
Source organism: Epinephelus cyanopodus (assembly GCA_026686955.1). Lineage (NCBI taxonomy): Eukaryota > Metazoa > Chordata > Actinopteri > Perciformes > Serranidae > Epinephelus > Epinephelus cyanopodus. The sequence continues at coordinate 17,765,293 of CM048937.1, read as the reverse complement.
CCTCGATTAGTCGACTAATCAGTTTAAAGAAAACGTGTTTGAGTTCACCGTCACAGGAGAGTGTGTAAAGCTGCCAATGTGTGAACGTAAGAAGCTGCAGTAAGAGTGTTTTTGTACTTTATAGTACTTTTCTATGGAAACTGACTCAAACCGATTAGTCGACTACTAAAATAGTCGGTTAGTCGACTAATGTTTGCAGCCTTAATACTATTAACTTACTTGATTATTCTTGGTGCCATCAGCCACAGAATTCACATTAATATTGACAAATAAAGACGCTCCACATGAATGTTATCTGTAATAACTGCTGTAATTATTCAACATAATAAAACAAACAGGTGTCACTAGTGGATGGAAGCAACTTAATGGCTCCTTGAATAAAGACACTCACCCTTTCTGAGCCGGTTTTCTTCTCTTCCGTCCTGCATACATGTTTGTTGTTGTTGTTCTTGTTGTTGTTGTTTACTCACAGTGAAGCTGGAGGAGATCCATTAACTCCTGTCTCGCAGTAAACACGCTGCACACAGTGGAAACCAGTAGAAACCAGTGGAAGGCAGCAGCTCTCCCAGTGAGCACAGACTCGCTCCAGTCTGACCTGGTCCGAGTGACCGTGAGCTGACGTGACGTTTAAACTTCATTCACGTTAAAGTCCATCACACAGACGCCATTTTGAAGGTAATTAATTGAAGTCACCGTGTGGCTCCGTGTCGCAGCGTCACAGAGCGGCTGCGGCTGCTCCGGCTGCTCCGGCCATGACGCCGCGCCGCTGCGCTCGATCCTGCGCACGCTCCGCCACAAACGCTCCGTTTAAACTTCACATCGTGAGACGAGCTCAGCCGGACACACTGAGTGAACCCGCGCTCAACTTAAACGCTGTTTCTCCTCCTTCTCCTCCTCTTCTTCTTCTTCTCTGCTCCTCTCCTTCTCCTCCCGAGTCCCGGCTCCTCTCTGCTCCTTCTCTCTGCTCCTCCTCTCTGCTCCTCTCTGCTCCTTCTCTCTCAGCGCTGGAGCGGCGCGTCCTTCCCGGGCACTAATTTAACGTCGGGAGCGCGCGGCGGGTCAAAGGTCATGTCAGGGAATATTAATTCAAAGCTTAAAAGTATTTTAATAAAACATTAAAACAGTTTAAAATTAGCATTAAATGTGTTTCATATGTCACTAATGCTGTTTTAATATTTTAATAAATGTCGCGAGGCTCGCCAGCACCGCACCCGTTTGTTTTAACCCTTTGAAACCCGAACACTGACTGACAATAATAAAAAAATACTAACAAAATTAGCAAGAAGTAAGTACAAGGAGGAAAATAAAAACAAGAAAATTTATATTTAAAAAAAAAAGGTTAAAATAAATAAATAAACAAACAAGAAAATGACCTAATAATTCTGTAACATAATTTTAAAATGTAATTATAATAATATAAATATAGGTTTTCTCTAGCTTTTTGTTCGCCACTTTTGAAAATAATTTTGAAAAATAATATATTTTTAAATTCAAAGCAAAAAAATATGCTAACAAAAACTGGTGAAGAGAGAAAAATAAAAACATGAAAAATGGCAAACAATTAAAAAAAAAAAGAAAAAAGAAAATCACCTGGAAAGAGTGCTTGAAAATCATAATAATTCTGTAACATAATTTTGAAAGATAATTATAATAATATTTATAATGAAGTTTTTCTCCAGCTTTTTCCTCTACTTTTGGGAAAAAAAAGTAATATATTTTTTTTAATTCAAGGCAAAAAAAATGCTTATAAAAAATTACCAAGAAATTAGTAAAAAGAGAAAAATAAAAACAAGAAAACTGGTAGTAACATAACTTAAAAATGTAATTATAATAATATTTATAAATATAGCTTAGCCTTAGCTTTTGAAAAAAAAATCATTATTTTTTTTTATTTAAAGCACACAAAAATAAAAACAAAAAAATAAAAACAAGAAATGTATAAAAAAAAAAAAGAAACAAAGAAATGACCTGGAAAGAGTGCTTAAAAATCATAATAATTCTGTAAAATAATTTGAAAGCATAATTATAACAATATTTATCAAGTTTTTGTCTAGCTTTTTTTTTACTACTTTTGAAAAAAAATATTAGTTTTTTAATTCAAAGCAAAACAAAAAATATGCTTAAAATAAGTCTGTAACATAATTTGAAAATGTCATTATAATATTTATAAATTAGAGTTTTTCTCTGGCTTTAAACAAACATGAAAATTACCTGGAAAGAGTGCTTAAAAATCATAAAAATTCTGTAACATAATTTTAAAATATAATTCAAAATTAATTAAATTTGTGGGGACATTTCTAAACAAGTTGCTCGTTGCCTTTTTCCCCATGTTTATGAAAGAAACTTGCCCCGGGTTCAAAGGCTAAAACACTTGCAAAAAGCAGCACAAGAAAAGTGATGACGCTCCAGGTTTCGAAGGGTTAATGCCTGATTTGTACATTTTGAGTTTTTTTTCCTTTCGTTGTGTTCCTGCCTCTGCACACACTATTGTTCTTAAGAAGTACGTTAACTTAAGTATCGGCTGTGAATACTTAATATCATAGGATGTATTGCTGCTTTCTATGAGTCAGTAAATCTGAAAATGTTAAAGGTCACAGCCACTTAAACATTTTTATTATCATGACATGCTCTTAAATTCATTTTTGTTTTTCAGCTGTTTTTCCTGCTTTACATTCACGTTTCTTTCCCTTTAATGAGCAGCCGTCACTGTCACAACCGTTCAGAGATATTTCTGATGCAGCGTGTCAAAGTAAGACAAAACATTGGACTGGTTTTGATCCCAGTTTGGTGCTGGGTGGAAACCATTAGAGGCTTAACTGGGAGCAGATGCATTCAGTGGCAAACACAGAGTAACACTGACATCTAGTGGACACTGGAGACCACTGCATTGACCAGAACTGCAATGAAGTGCAATAATAACGTTGAATAAATGGAAAAATATGCATCAAAAATTCAACTGAATTTGAGCGGTTTGTAAAATTAAGCTTCAGGTCAATTTTCTTAATATTTTCCCCAATATTTAAATTAAAATTTCTAATTTTGGACTCAAATCAACCCAAAAATGACTTTTTTCATTAAACTCTTATTTAGAGTAAGAAAACTTTTCTCATCAAATAATCCTGCAATTTCCCACATTTTTTGGTTAAATATGACAATAAAACACAAATATTCAAGTCCAGACGACACAGCAGGCCTTCTCCAAACACTCGTGTGTGTGATCACATCACCTTTAATATGGTGAGCATGAAAAGATCGACTCAAACACTCAATACACTGTTAGAGGCAAAATATTAAAGGCAAATCCACAAGATATTATATATTGAAAAGTTACAAAAAGAACATCATAACGAGGGGTTAACATGATGAATATGCTGTGCAGAAAATGTACAAAAAAAATGACAAAGGCGTGAGTCGGGTTAAGGCAATACGACATTAAAATACACAATATGGGACAATATTGAAAAAAGGAGAAGACAAATATATATATTTATATACAGGTACACAAAGATACTGCAATCTGGAGCCTTGGCCTCCCGGGGTTTGAAGGGTATAACGTACAAGTACAAATGTTTTTATTTTATCGAGAAGCAAGCGACGATATATTTCATATGTTTATATGAATACTTTGTGATTGGACTGAAAGCTCTCACTTTGTACTGAATCTGAAAAGATACCGTCCATCTGTGATGAGGGTTTGGTTTCATTTTTGTTGTAGCACCTGAAAGCACCACAAACGTATCAAAAATGTCCTCTAAAACAACACAGGGAGAAATGCGGGGCTTTCGGGTGCGTTATTACAATTCACATTTTTTATTTTTCTACATTTGCTGTGGCTCAATTTCACAAACATGTAACATGCAGAGATCCAAAATGAATTCCTATTTTTACAAATTAAATTCTGTCCTTAAAGTGTTAAATTTGCTTTACAAGAGACGTTTTTAAAGATATTTTGAGCCTAAAAAATAAAAAAAATTGCACATTATTTCATAAAAATTGAGCCAAAGCAATTGTAACAAACTGTAGCTCAACCTGCCTCCTTTACTTCTGCTGTCAGTGGTTTACTACATCACCCAGAATGCCTTTGTTGTTGGTGTATGAAAAATCAAATTCATAGTGAAAAAATGCCTGTTGCAACTTCTCTTCAATGTTCTGTGTGACCAGCTGTCTCAAACCAAAATAATCCGTCTTCTGATTGATTGTGTGACAATTCAACATAGTGTGCATTGATAATATACAACAGCATATCCATCAAATTTAGGTTTATTATGTTAAGGAGACACCCCGGGTGAAAAGGGTAAAAGATTTAGCTAACAATTAATTACTAACACTAAAACTTTTTTTTATTCTTGTATTACAAGTTTCTATAATCTTATGTCTAAATATGAAAATTTTTTGTTGTCTTATTGTCTCTTTTTATCAATCCATAATTCAGAAGAAACTGTCAAAAGCCATTTAAAATGCATTTTCACCATATTTTTAGGAATATAAATGTCTCTAAATCAGGTTGTGAATGACACGTGAACAAACCCCTTCGTAAAAACCTTCAGAATATAGATGGGAATGAAGCTAGAAAATTTGGTGATCTTAAGTGCTACTGAAGCAAAAATTTGGCTTGGAGTTTAAGAAAACACCCTTTAAATATACATCTTCTAAAATTTCATACATTTTTAAACCAAACTTTGGGGGAAAACTTTTAATAGATATTATCATTAAATGTCTTCAGCTGATTACCTACACTAAGACAGTTCTTTTTGTATATTACAAGTTTTCTGAGATTTTATGTTTGAATATGCAAATTTGGCATATTTAAGTGCTACTAAAGTTTAGCAAAGAGCTTTAGAAAAGAATGTTTTTGAGAAAACGCCCTTTAAATATTTGTTTTGTGAAGTTTCATACATTTTTATACCAACATTTGGGGTAAAACTTTTTCATAGATATTACCATGAAATTTCTTCAGCGGATTACTTACACTACAATTTTTTTTTTTATATATATTACAAGCTTTATAAAATGTAAAGTAAATGTGAAACTTTGGCTTTATTTAATTAAATAAGGGCTTTTTTAAAAATTAATTTCCACAACAGAAATCTGAACAAAAACATGTGGTTATGTTTTCACCTGGGGTGTCTCGCTTTGAACAACAGGCACTGGCGTCCATATTTGTTCGTCTTCTGATGCATTATCGAGCACAAAGCTGGACATTTAGCAGCTTTCAGCAGGCTGTATATCTCAGTTTGGGTGTTGGTGTGAACGCTGCTCACAAGTTGGAAACTTGTGACGTGAACGCAGCACATTTCTAACGTGTGAATATTGTGAAAGCACAGCTTCAATCTGTCTGATGTGTTTCCTGCTGTTTGAGTGTGGAAATCATTTTGTGTGGATCTGTGTTGTGTCTTTTCCCTTTGGTATCCTGGAGCACATAAAGCATCACAGATGGCTTCACCGATTTTCTCTTTTGGTTTTTATGTCACATATTCAAGTCTGCAGTCACTACTTTTATTTTAGCTTCTAAAATTGTCTGAAACCTACTGATTCTCGGAGAATTATATTTTTAAAAAGTACAAAAGTGCTGAGAACTCGTGACACAAAACTCGCTCAGACAAAAGTCAGATCTCGTGGCTCAGTACTGGATGAAGCGACGCACATGTCTTGCAGTTTGAGGCTTTCTCACGGCGTTTCGTTTCAATCTAAGTGCTGAATTGTTTTTAAAAATAAACAGACAATCAAAGAAGACAATTAAAAGGCACGTGTGAAGTGTTCATCTTTTTTTTTTCTTTTCAATTTTTCCCTCATTTAAAATATACAATAGCTGCCTTTAATCGTTTTACTTCTGTGTTTTTGCTGCCGGGGCGACTCGTCGACCGATGCTCCCGGTCCGAGCAAGAACGTCGATAAATTAACCACAAAGACAGGAAGAGGGAGAGGAAGAGGACGGAGATATGGACGAAGGGTCTACTCTCAGATTAGCATCCTGGTTTGGAATTTTCGGGGCTTTGAATCTAAAAAAAAATTTTTAAAAGACAACTTTAAGGCACTAAGACTCAGTCTGGGTCATTAAAATGTAGAATTATTATTATTATTATTATTCAAATAAGACACAATAATGAGTTTATCATCCAATATCTATAAAATCTAGAGGATCCAGCACTATAAATTTTCTTATCCTGCTCATGAAATCTTTTTGTTTTAAAGCTTAGAGTTATTTTCTCTTCACAAAGCTTTGGCAAACACTTGCAGTGCAAAAAAAAAAAAAAAATCATCTCAAAAATTGGCAACTAAGGCAAGGGCGAGTTTGGTTTTGCAAATATTCCGTTGGAAATGTTTTAAATCAAACAGACTGAGCCTCCCTCCTGTCGCGTTAAGGCACTGTCTGTATTTTTCTTTCTCGCTACAACAGGAAAAGAAACTAAGAAAAGAAAAGGAAGAACTGGCTCAGTGATAAAAGCTCTGACAGAATGCACGAGAGGCACTAAAGAAGCAGCTGTGTTCACTCAATCGTCTTTAAATCTTTAAAAAGATGGTTTGTTAGTTGGATGATGTCGTGATTTCGTTGTGCGTTTTCTTTTCTTTTATATTAATACCCTGTCTGCAAAGCAAATCTCCCTCGCCGGGACAGTGAAGAGTTGAAATGCACATTTTTCAAAAGGACAAACAGCAACAACAAATAAAATCAAAGATATATTTTATCCTTCTGAGCGCTGGTTGTTGGGGAGAGTCGGAGACGGCAGAGGATTGACAGGGTGTCGTCTTTCTTTTAGCATTCGTTCAGTTCAATATTTAGGTGTCAGCCGCTGTGTGGAGACAGGTGTGGATGCTCGGGGCTCTTTCGGAGGTGAGGAGGTAAACCAACCCGCCCACTCCGTCCTCATCCTGTAGGGCTTTTCTCTTGTCTTAAAACAGGCAGGTAACACTGCACAATAAAGTCTGGAGAATATTATACGATGCCTTTCTGGGGGCGCTGCAAGACATGGGGGTAAGACGTGTTTCTCAGGGCTCCTGCAATGGCATTCACTGCATGTAATCCTATTTTCTTTATCTATAATTTCAAAACTCTGACTGTGAGTGTGTTTACATGGACATTTAATTCCCGTCCTATTAAAAGTGATCTTGTAAACACCTAATTCAGTATGAAAATGGCCAATGTGATTGAAAATTTAATCCGATGTAAGGGGCTGGAATATTCCGTTTCTAATTCCGAATGAAAGAATTTCTCTCACTTGTATACACTCATTCCTCTTTAAGTTCATTCCGGTCTCTCTGCACATGCTCGTTTCCTTGCCCTTCTCACGCGATGACGTATATAGCGCGCATAGCAACGGCTGAGATAGAGCAGTCGGACTCGTTGCACTCACCGGTTTCCATTCGCCACAGCACGGTCTTCTATCTCCCTTCTTCAACCTTCTACCTCCCTTCTCCTCCTCAACAGACGAAGCATCAGCAGAACAAGGTTTGTTGTCGTACTGCTGCTCCAAGAATATCAGCAAAACAGCCCGAAAAAAGCACTAAGAACAGCGTCGTCAACCATCCGTCCCGCCCCCTATGCAATCAGAAACCTTCCCTGCCCCAAACCTTGTGCGGACCCGAATACAGGCGATTAAACTGATCTCCCGTGTAAACTCTCATTCAGGATGAATATTTCCCATGTAAACGACCTGGAAAGACTTTAATTCCGAATGATTTCCTTCAACACTGAGTCCTCCAGGTAGCCCCGCCCGACCTGCTACCCAGTTACAAACACGGACCTGGAGGCAACGAAGTCCGACATCCTCTCGTCCCTGATAAGGCAGGAACTGAAGAGCGCCCCAACTGAAGATTTTGATGCTCTAAAAAGTAAACTACAGCGCCGAAGGCTGAAATCCTGAGCAACGCCACAGCTGTCAGGTCCAAATCGAGCAAATGAAAGGGAACGTTAAGGCTGAGGAAGGACTTTGTTCTGATAAGTTCAGGTGCAGACTGGTCATGAAGGATGTCAAACACACGACTGCCTGAAAACTTCGACTCTGTTGCCAGACTCGTGAGGCATGTGGACAAGAGAAAAGCCTGAGGATGAGGACGAGGGGTTGATTTGGTTGACGACCTCACCTCCAGTAAACAGCTGCACCGAGCCACTCGATTGGCCGATGATGAGCGACAACCCAGACAGGCTGCAGCCAAACTTCCGTCCATCAACATGGTAGGAAAAAAACAGACGTTTAAATCCTCCAACTTGATCACGACTGCACAAAACAAATCTTTTTTTTTTTTTTGGTACAATCCAACCAGCGGAAACAAACTCCGAACAGACTCCTCCTCCTCCTCAAAGAGCAGCCGTCCTCAACACTTAAAGCTTTCATCACTGTTTCCTAATGAGAAGAAAGGGGAGGCATCTTGTCGTGTCTCCTCGTTCTTCCTGGGCACATTTCTGTTCTTCAGTCTGATCCACTCTCATGTTTAGAGACAGGAGTCTTTTTGCTTCCTTTTCACTGCCGCTTCAGTCCGAGTCGGGATCCTCTGCCGTCCACAAGCTGCAGCAGCTGATTCCTATTTGTTCTCTGAGTAGTATGCATTCCCATTGGGCAGCGAGGAGAAGGGGAAGCCTCCGTTACAACCACCGGACGGCTGTTGATCTGTGAGAAGAGAAAGGACACAGATTCAGTGTGACGTTGTCGTAAATAAAATCATTATTTGAGCGGAAAGTTAGTAAACTTCTGTTTGAGCAGCTGGTTGCAATCTGCAATCCTCGCCACCAGATGTCACTAAACTGCTCCTTTAAATCAAAAATAAGGCTTCTTCAGATAATAAAACAAGCAGTGTTGTCGCTGATTTACCTGTGTCTCACTGAAGTTTAGGTACGGCTGTTGTTGCACCAGCAGGCCGTTCGGGTCGAGACCGGCCGTCATCTGGCAGGACAGCGGCGCCTCATCGGGTTGGGGATAGCCGTCATCCCCGGCACACGGCTCCACCTCCGGGGAGACCCTGATAGAAGCAGGAAGGCTTGGAGGGAATCTGGTTGTCGGCGGGGTTCAGTCTCTGGCAGGGGGGCGGCTGACTGAGGTGCACTCCGTTTACAGGCACAGAGGTGGGAGCATTACTGAACATACAACTGCTAGGTTGTGCAAGAGTCGGCAGCTCCACCACTGGCTGAACGGGAAATGGTACATCAGGAGTCTCTTGAGTCCTGAACATCGGCCTGCCGTTGACGGCGTTCTGTGCCGTGACAACTCCAGGGAGAGTATTCCTTTGAAACCCTGACATTTGGTTGAGGCAGGCGCCCATTTGTTGGTGTCCACCTGTGATCAGCTGCTGCTCCAGCGGCCAAGACTGTCTCTGATTCTCACTGTTGTGTTTCTGAAGTGCAAAGTGGCCCTGTAAGCAGCTGGACGAGGAGGGACCTGCGGTAAAAGCCGGTTCGTTTGAAATATTTTGGGTGTATGTTTCTACAAAGTTGTCGGCTTGGTTTGAGCTGGGGATGGACGAGTTCCACTGGTTTCCCTGAAAGTTGAACACAGGATTTAACGGTCTCTTTGCGCTTTGGTCCTGGAGGCTGACTGGTAGGTTGGGCGTCCTCATCTGAAGGTGGTTCTGCATTGGTTGAGCCATTTGGTTAGGGTGGATCTGATTGGTTGAACTTTGCCTGAGCGCAAACGCTCCGAGGTTGTTGTCCTTAGCAGCGGCTTGCATGTTCCTCACTTGGTTCGGTGTTTGGGCCGCCATGGGAGGGTTGAAGGTAACTGGAGCGCCAATGTTGCCTGTGGTTCCCATTTGAAGTCCAACAGAAGCGGGGAGCTGTGAGGCGATCTCCTGCAGGGTTGGACCGTTTAAACCAGAACTCATCTGAGGGAGATCCATGTGGGTCAGTTTCATCATCCCCAGGGCCGGAGTCGGCTGTGCGGCTACCATCTGCCCTCCGTTTGTTATCAGCTGGTTCTGGGGCTCCATAGGCCAGCTGAAGTTCTGCTCACACCCTGCTCTGGATTCTGGTTCTGGAGCTCCAAAGTGGAGAGGCAGGTCGGTATGTCATCCAGCTGATCTGGCAGCTTGAGTGTGCCCTCCCTCTGGAGCTGCTCCTCCACGTACGACAGGATGTCGCTGCTGAGAATGTCGAGGTCTTCGCCCATCTCGCAGCTGTTGTTGCTCATCTTCAGCAGGGTGTTCTCCCAGCTCTTCAGCTCCTCGGGCCCACGTCCAGGGCGTCGGCGAGGTCGTTGTCCCCGAGGATCTCCTGAAGGGTCTCCATCATGTCCTGAACTGAGGCGTCGGACTTCATCAGTTTCCCACGACAGGTCTGGGCGAAGGGAGCTGCCAGACATCTCCGGGGACGCTGACTGTAGCGTGGGTGTCCTGGAAGGCGACATCGCTGATGGAGCTGAGGGTGTTGTGTTGTGTTCGCAGTAGACAGACTGGTCCTGACGCAGCATGCTGCCCAGTATGGAGCTGGGGCTGACGGAGTAGCTGTCTAACTTCCCTCTGCTTGGGGCGGAGCAAGGGTCGGGGACGTCGACAGTTGGAGTGACATCGTAAAGTAACGCCTCTCGGTGGTAAAGTTGAACGGCAACTGCAGCCTTCGGAGATGCAGCTGCTCTTCCCCTTCTTCATTCTGTGGCAAAAAAAAACACAAGAGTGGGTCGTTGCTCCGACTGTAAACCATCACTATTAAATACTTTTAGTTCTTTGGTTGTTAAACTTACGTCAAAGCTCTCTGCCGGGCCACGATGAAGTCTGGTTTCCCTGCTTTAAAGACCAACCTGGCATTGGCCTGGACCCAGACCCATGTCCCAGTTTTGGCCAGAAGCCTGAAGACGGTGAAGCCGCTCTCTCCGGTTTTCATCACTGGACACGACACAGAAAGAGTCAGATATATTTGTGAATATACTGATTCACACATCAACATATAGGAGATCTAGAAACATATTCGACCTGACAGAAGTCTGAATAAAAAGCCGTCAGATTAAAGGCTGCACAAATGAATCTTATTCTGTTTTTTAAGGACCTTGTTATAAATTAATAATCTCCATCTGTGTCTTTTATGCACAAAGAAATTAAATCAGTTGAATAAACCATGAAACACCGTGAGAGAGACAATTTGAAGTCGTTGAGGAGATCCATCTTCGAAAATCAGATTGGCCGTTAAAATTACCTGCCAAGAATTACCTGCCAAATACTAATAAAATGTCTGAAAAATTTAAAAAATGTCAGAAAAATATTATAAAAAGTCTGAAAAAAAAAAAAAAAAACAATAAAATGTCCAACAAATACATACAAAGTGTCCGAAAAATATTAAAATGTCCCAAAAAAAAAAAATTCAACAAATAATGATAAAGTGTATGAAAAAATATTACTATAATGTGTCTGGGGAAGAAATTAATAAAAATATCCAAAACAAAATAAATAAAATGTCCAAAAAATATGAAAACAATGTCCAAAAAAATGACTGAAAAATTTCTATAAAATGTCCAACAAATATGAATAAATTTATCTGAAAAAATATTAATAAAATGACCAAAAAATATCAATAAAATGTGCTTCACGCACAGAAGATTAGTTATGGCAAAAAAACATGTTTTCTGAGGTCACACTGACCTTTGACCACCAAATTTTAATCAGTTTATTCTTCAGTCCAAGTGGATGTTTCTGTCAAAGTTAAAGAAATTCCTCAAGTGTTCTTGAGATATCTCATTCATGGAATGGATGGACGCAAGGTCACAGTGATCTTGACCTTTGACCACCAAAATCTAATCAGTTCATCCTGGAGTCCAGGTAGACATTTGTGCCAAATTTGAAGAAATCTCCTCCAAGCATTCTTGAGATATCACCTTCATGAGAATGAGAGTGACGAGGTCACAGTGACCTTGACCTTTGACCTATGCCTTTGGTGGTCACAGGCATGAGGGCATAATATTTGTCCCCTTTCGTTGAATCCGGGCCTTAAACAATAATTTATTTAGGTTGGAAAAAAAAAAAAAAAAAAAAAAAAAGTGCAATTTTTGACATGACACAGAGAAAAACAGCAAATTTTCACTGAAAAGCTGCAACAAGCAAATATTTGGGCAAAGACATGAAATGAAAGTCAAGACGTGACTTACTTCTCAAATGGTTGTCGGCGCAGTACATCATGTCTGCAGCGTGGATGAAATAGTAGCCCGACCCTTTCATACAGAGCTCCACTTCGTCATAACCCAGAACCACCTTCCCTCTGCGGAAGAGAGAAATCAACTCAAATAAAAACACTTGAGATGTTTGCGTTAAAGGTCAGAGGTCATGAGTTTCAAGTTTTGTTTTTTCAGGAAAAGTTATCCAAATCTAATGTAGCCATTGTAAGTATGCAAGAACACAGCTCAATCTGCCGCCTCTACCTGGCGTCGATGCCCATGGGCGTGAAGTCCAGCTTGTGTTTGGACTGGAAGATGAGCGTCTTGGTGCGGATCTCCAGGATGGACGGCGGCTGCATGGGCGTGGCGATGGAGAACAGCGCGAGCTGCGGGGGAACCAACGTCCCGTCCTCAGACACCCGGTTCTGACCGTGGACAAACTTCAGGCGGCCGCGGAAGTTCAGAGCCTGGAGACAAAACACAGGTTTGGCTGAGCTGCAGGTTCGGGGACAGTTTTCCGTACTGGCGACTGAGTCACGTTTTACAGATGTAACTTACCAGGAAGCCGGAGGAGTTGTCGAGCAGGCAGCGGAAACGGCAGCAGAAGTTCCTCTCCAGGAAGGAGGAGTTCTCTGGAGGGATGGCCTGCGGGTCATACGCCATCACGTTGGTGCTGATCTCTGTGGAGCTCTGCTGGCCTGCAGCATGAGGAAATATTTACCATCTACTTCCATGTAAGGTTGATGATTAGTGCTGCTGTCACACTTTCACTAATCAGGATGGAGTTAGATTAGAATAAATGACTGACCCTTCCTGTGAAGACTGATTTTATGTTGGGTACTACGTTAAATGTTTACAGCACATTTGGAGGGAGTTGCTCATCTTTAGCTCCGCCCCCTACAGGTAACTGATGAGGTGTGTTGGTCAGGTGTGACACAGGTTTATATACTGCAGGATGAGCAAACTCACTGGGGCTCACTGCGGTGCCGTCTGGCTGGCTGTTATTTGGGTTGAGGGCGAAGTGAAGCTGCCGTCTGAAGAGCGCTCGGTCATCTGTGTGGATCAACTCAAAGACGCTTTGATGGACGACATCGGACTGAGAACAGAAACAAATCATCATTAGTAGTCGTGGTGGTCGTAGTTGCAGTAGCAGCAGCCAGCGGACTGGTCATAGTAGTTGCAGCAGTATTACTGGAACAACTTTTATTCAAAGCACTGTTTCTGTTTCTGTAGTGGCTAAAAAATAAACCTCAGGTGCTCACAAATCTTGACTTCAGGGTGTCTTTGAACTCAACAAAGCCTGCTGAGTAGTTTGAAGCCATTTCTCAGCCGCTGACAAAGGAGGGTTTTGTGTTGGGTTTGTTTGAGTAAGAGAAAGAAAGCCGAGAGGCGTGGTTCACTCAGCACCTCGGCCCTTTCAGCACAACGGCGTCTCTGTGTTTCCAGCCTTAAGCCAGTGGCATTCATCCACCGGGCTCGATGTGTCAGGACTGAGAGCGCTGTTCACACCGTGTGTGTGTGTGTGTGTTTACACTTGCATCACCACTCTTGAACGCAGCTCGCCAGTACAAACATTAATAAGAGCTGCAGCTCGCCAACAAAACACTCCTGCACGCTGAGGATTGAGCTGGAGAAGAGCCAGAGCTCTTCTTCCTCTGGATCTGTTATCTGATGTTTGTCAGCATCTCAGCTCAGTACTGAACTTCAGTGTGAAAGGATGCCGAGTACTATGAGTATCTGTACGACTGATTTAACCACCATTACTTCTTCTACTGCTGCTGCTGCTGCTACTCATGCTACTACTATAGTACATAACTTATTCTTTTGCTACTGCTTATCACTATCACTAGTACCATGACTACTGAGAAACACCCGTGCTGAGCCGGAGAGCCACCTCTGTTCAGACGTGCACATGCGCGAGTACCAGACTCCCACTTGTATGTTTAAGATGGAGATTGCCAAACACATATTTTAGATCGTCGTGTAAAATAACGTTAGCCTTGTGTTCAATATTTTGTGTTTAAAGAACAGAATACTTTCCCACTACCTAGCGCACTAGCTCACTAGCTAACACTGTCTCATTCTCAGCTCCTTAAACATGGATTAACAGAGAATATAGTAACTATCAGTAGAGGAGGATCACTCCAAGGAACATTTTTGTTGAGATTATCATTTTGAAGTCGAAACAGACAACACGAACGTGTGATAGCTGTACTAGCTAATGCTGGCAGCCAGACACAAACAACTACGACTCATTATTTAATTTTGCTATAATATAAACAAATAACACATTTTATTGTGGCAGTCCTTCGAAAATGAGCAGTGGTTGAAGTTACTATATTCCATTATGATCGGGGAGTTGATACGCAGATGCTAAGTGGTGCTAGCATAGCTAGTTAGTTCAAATGTTGACTACTCCCACTACTGTGACGTGATTGGCTGAATTAAAAATGGATACGTTTTTGATGGCTCAAGCTCTGCAGAGGGATACTCTCAATTAGTCTGTTAGCTCGATGCTAACACATAATGGGGATTACCATTAACGCGCAACTGAAATTACCATCGCAATAACATTATCCTTACAAACGCTTGACATAAAAAAATATGTGTTCATACTTAGAAATAAATTCCCCATGCTCTCTAGAAACAAACTAATCGCGGCTGACTTCTGTCCCCGTGATCAGGTGTTATTGTTAAGGATGCTAATGCTGAAAAATTGTAGATGTCTTGTGTGGGTAACAAATAATGAAGTCCACTAAAAATCTTCCATACTATTACTGCTCTCACTACTGCTGTTGCTGTCACTACTACCAGCCAGCTACCGAAGCCTGGAGCACAAAACACTTCCTGCCCTGATGAGCATCCTGACTTCAGACTGTGTTGTGGAAAAGCTGCGGTGTGTGTATAAGTGCATTTCTCTGTGTGTTAGTGTGTCCAAGTGTGTGTGTGTTGTTTACCATGTGCACTCTCCCCAGGCAACCAACGTTTCTTTTTCTCTTTTCTGTTTTTTTTTCTATCCCCGACTGCAGACATCTTTAACCCCGGTTCAAACGGATGTGTTTACAAGTCAAGAGTTCACAGCCAACAAAGCAGTTCAGTTCTCATGCACGCACACATAAACACACACACACACACACACACACACACACACACACACACACACACACACACACACAATGGGCACATGACACACTGTGAGCCGAGTTTAAAGGACGCTGTTTATTTTACAGCTTTTTTTTTTCCTGTGATTTAAATTGGATTTCCTTCTGAACCTTATTTCAATTCAATCCTGGGTGTTTTTTTACCAACCCCTCACAGCATTTATCAGCTGCATTTCAAGCATCAGTCCTGGGTGTTTTTGCATCTTAAGATCATGTGCTAAAACCTGTATGTAGTGTGGACAGAAGACATTAGTACTTCCTTTGTTGTTTGAGGTTGGTTTTGGTTTTATTCATGCGTCCTGTTTTACCTGGTGGAAGCCGAGGAAGTCCTGGATGGTAGGGGATGTGTAGAAGACGTAGCCTTCAGCCGTCACCACCAACACAAAGCCGTTCAGAGCCTGAAGATAAAAACAAAAAAAAACTTAATGTTGCTTTGTCTCTGAAACACAAACAATCTGTGAACGACCAGCATCGTTGAGGCGTTACCTGAAGCAGCAGGTCTCCCTCAGTGAAGCTGACTCCATCGATGGAGGTCACCTGGTGAGAGATGGAGGCTGTGGAGGACGGAGCCGGCGTGCTCTGGGCGTTTACCCCAAACATGAGGCTCCGCTCGCTGGTCCAGCTGGTGCCGTTCTGGCCTTTCTTCATGGTGGCTGGAGGTGAAGGAGATAAAAAAATACCCTGTCAGTTGTTTTAATCCACATAAGAAGAAACAAAACATCCACAGAGGATGCGTTACTCAGTTTCAAGTGTGCCAAGAAACAAACAAGCTGCAGGTTGGACAGAAAATGAGCCGTCCGATCACATTTTTTATGCCCAAATTGACATTTATTAATCTGTTTCTGTTTTGTACTGTTGTTCATTTCACTTTCTTAAAAGAACACACATTTCTGAGAAAACACAGGAGAAGAAACCACAGACAGGAACTGAAACCAATTTAAGAAACAACTTTTACTTTTCTCCACCCAGTGTGCAGATCTCCGGACAAAGTTGTGCAACATTCCAAGAAACAGGGTGATGCAGCAGCAGTGAACCACGTGTAACACCAAGTGCGTCCACTAAAAGTGTTTGTTTTTGTCACTGACAGGCTCAGATTATTATGGTGCGTCTGACAACATTACGGAAAGGATCCCTACAGAGATAGAGCTTTTATTTAAAGAGTAAGATCCTTTGTGTTTAACTAGAGACAGTAGGGTTACAGAGAACATCATGTTATGATCAGAACCTTTAATACCAGAGTGCGGTCAGTCGTAGCTTTGCTGTAGTTCAAACTTCTTCGCCGTAACT
Organism: Epinephelus cyanopodus; assembly: GCA_026686955.1. Lineage (NCBI taxonomy): Eukaryota > Metazoa > Chordata > Actinopteri > Perciformes > Serranidae > Epinephelus > Epinephelus cyanopodus. The sequence goes on along the minus strand of CM048937.1, from coordinate 17,748,777 downwards.
TCCTCAACTCTCAGCAACAAGCAGCTGATTGTGTTTACAAAACAACTTCTCAAATATATATCTGGCGAAATGAGAAGTGAGAAAAAAACAAAGAGGAACATCTCCGTCTCTTTCTATCAGGGTGGAGCTGCCTGATGTTTCCTGTCGTCTTACAACACTGTCACTCAACTCTTCCTCCTCTTCCTCTTCCCCCTCTGGCACTTATCAGGCACTTCTTATCAGCAGCAGAAAAACAAGAGAAAAATAACCCGAAAATCCTCTCAGAGAGGAAACAGGTGGAGGAAGAGAGTAAAAAAAAAAACTAGAATTAACGCGTCGCAATCGTGTGCCTGCACCAACCAGTCAAGTTGCAGTTACAGTTTATATCCTTACCAGGTCAAACAGTGATGTTTCACACACAACTTCCCTCCAACAGTCACTAATTAAGTATCTAATCAAATATTTCTCCTTCTGTTCTTGAGATATGATGCCGAATAATGGACAGAAAAGTGTTTATGCAGATCATTTTGATGTCACAGTGAAGCTGACCTTTGACCTTTTGGATATAAAATGTCATCACTTCACTATTTTATCCTGTTTGACATGTGTGTGAAGTTCTGTCAAATTTAGCCTAAGACTTTTTGAGTTATGGCCAGAAACATGTTTTGTGAGGTCACAGTGACCTTTACGTTTGGCCATTTACCACCAAATCTTCAGGTGGATGTTTGTGCCAAACTTAAGAGAACTCCCTCCAGGCCTTCTTGAGATATCTTGTTCACAAAATAAGACAGACACAAGGTCACAGTCACCTGGACTTTTGACCACAAAATCTAATCAGTTCATTTTTGAGTTCAAGATGTTGTTCGTGCCGAATTTGAAGAAATTTCCTCAAGGTGAGATGGATGCAAGGTCACGGAGACCTTGACCTTTGACCCCAAAAATCCAAACTCCAAATGAGTCCAAGTGGATGTTTGTGCTAAATTTGCAAAACAATCCTCCAGGTGTTGTTGAGATACAAGTCACGAATTTAAAGACTGAGACACAGGTCACAGTGACCTTGACCTTTGACTTTCGCCATCAAATTCTCATCGGTTAATTCTTCATTCGAGATGGACATTTCTGCCAAATTTAAATAACTTCCCTCAAGGTCTTTTTTGAGATAAGGCGTTTAAAAAAATGGGACATATGGATAGACAACCAGAGAACATAATGCGCCCAGCCACAGGTATTGCTGCTGTGGAGGCATAAAAATGATGATGGGTGTAGTGATGGCGGAGGGACAGGCGGACACAAACCAGTTTGATTTCTGGAACTAAATTATTGGCATAAACCAAATCAATATGTGTGACTTTGGTCTGATTGAAGACGTCACTTTAAGCTCTGCGGACAGTTTAAAGACGACAAACCAACTGATCAGTCCATCGAAGAGAAGCTGCAGACTGACACTCTGCAGGCTGCTGGTTTGGAGTACTGGCTTTTGTACCAACAGGCTCTGAGTTTAAAATTCACCCTCACACACACACACACACACACACACACATGGTGCATGGAGGCTGGCTCAGCCCTGCCCCTGAAACTCCAGGCCAAACGAGGATAACAGGCAGAGCCACAAAATTACCCGTTGGCCTCCGTATTTTCCCCCAGCGGACCGAACGCAGCAGGGAGGCGGCCATTTTGGAAGACAGGAATCATGTGAAGTGGTCGACGACGGCCTCAGACGCTGACGGGCAGACTCGATCGATCCGGCTCGAGCTGGTTTTCTAATAGCGCTCGTGTGTGCAGAAGAGTTTTGCTCCGAAACGAGATGATGGAAACATGCAGCGTCTCCAACTGAACCAGCATAAAAAGCATTTTACGTATAATTTAGAGACACCGGATAATAACCATCTGATTATAAGTTATAATGCACCAGAAGAAAAGTTACAGGAAGCTCTTTTTTAGACGTTTCCTTACAGGGATTATATGTGATGATCTTAAGTTTAAAATGTTTGACAGCAAGGAAGTTGTAGTAACAGTGGTGTTATGACTGAAATTTCATCGCTAAATACACTGATTCATGTATCTTGAATCCGTCCTAAACAAAGACGAGAATAAAGGCAAGAGAAATAATTCAATATATCTTATTTAATATAATTAATTTCGGATCTTTAAACACGCTTAACGGCAGATTTTGTTACCTTTGGTCAGAGCCATGCTAACTAGCTTCATAGCTACCGTGCAAAGATGAAACTCTCGCAGCAAGAAAGCAAATTCCACCAAATGATTGCTTTAAATAGCAGAGGAAAACTTGTCCTCTGGTTGGGTTTGATGGTCACTGTCATCAAAAAGCTTCGAACATCGCCAAGGACAAGCCAAAAGAAAAAGCAGAGTTTGGTAAGAGCCATAAAAGACTCCGATAATTTGAGATTTGCCATAAGAGCCTGCTGCAGAAACGAGAACACGCCAGGGGACAACCAAACCAGATGGGCTGGTTAAAACACAGTGGAGCACACAGAAAGGGAAACGTCCCTGTGGCTACAGCTGGTCACACACTCTTTAAATCTCCTCCCCGTGAGGAAAACCAGGTGGCGTTACATGTCAGGAGCTTCTATCAAAGAGGACGTTCCCGCGCTGTGGCAGGAAATTCAAATAGTGTGGGTGCTGGGCCAACATTGGTTTGATCCGGAGCCATAGAAATATGGAGAGAACACATCATTTGTGTTGTGGAGCAGCTGGTGCGAATCCCAAAATACACCCGAGAGCCAAGGAGATAGTTTGGACGAGCACAGAGAGACTCTGTCTGGTCGACATAAATCAACTTTTTAAAACACACACACAAAAAAAGCAAACAAAAAGCGGGAAGTTTTTATTTTTGAGATGCCCTCGTGTGCTGATTTACACCAGCGCCTGTTTTATTTAGTTTGATTCACGAGGCCGCCGACCGCTCGCATTCCCACAGCAGACATTTCACTTGTCTCACATATTTGGAGGTTTGGCCACCCTGCACGCCCGGCCTCAAAATATTACACGACTGACGCAACACCAAGACATGAACGCACATAAAAGGGAGTAAATATGTCACATAAAGGAATAAATATTCACACAAGAAGTTAAACGACTTTGCGCTCATTTCTAATGATTTTAGTCTACACGGCTTTAATCTGAGATTGTTTCTGGGTGACGATGCAACATCTGGCACCGCCTGCAGCTACAAACAAACAGCTTGTTGGCTAATTTACAGCAACATTTATTAATGTGCACTGTCCTGGTTTATGTGCTGTTGTTGTCCTTTTTGGGGGGGCTACAGCTTTGCATTTAAACAGGATTACACAACATGAACAATATAGCAATAAACCACAACGACAACGCATATTATTAAATGGAAAATAAACAGATACTTTACTTAAATACCCACTTTTGGGGGCACAATCCCGTGTTAACATGGCACTATCCCGGCAGGTTGCTACGAAATAAATGAAGCTGACCTTTGACGTTTTGGATATACAACATCATCACTTCATTATTTTATCCTGTTAGACATCTGTGTGAAGTTTTGTCATAATTAGCACAATAATTCTTGAGTTATGGTCAAAAACATGTATTGTGAGCTCATAGTGACCTTTGACCACCAAAGTGGACGTTTGTGACGAATTTAAACAAATTCCCTCAATGCCTTCTTGAGATATGGACGTGAGGTCACAATGACCTTTGACCTTCAACCACCAAATTTTTTTGATCAGTTCCTCCTTGAGTCCAAGTGGACGTTTGTGCCAAATTTGAGAGAACTCCCTCAAGGCCTTTTTGAGACAAAACAAGACAGATGCAAGGTTTGAATTTCAACAAATTCCTTCGAGATGTTTTTGAGATCACGTTCACAAGAGTGACATGGATGCAACCTTGACCACAAATATCTAATCAGTTCATCCTTGACTCAACGTGGACATTTGTGCCAAATTTGAAGAAACTGGTGGCTAAAAGTACACGTGTTGGGGGCCCAATCCCTGCTGTAAATGCAGCGATGTCTGGAGGAAAAGACAAACGCTTTATGTGGCACCATCTCAGGTGGAAACACAGCGACAGGTTGCTACAAAACACACACGTCAGCTTCTGCTGCTGTTAATTTGTTCTGCTGCTTCTTTGAGTCTTTTTAAGTTTTGTCTTTGGTTGTCTTGTTTTTGTTAAGATTTAATTCACCTGTGCATATGGCAACAATAAAGATCATTAATTCAAAGTCACGTGGAAACTGTACTACGATTACCGCCTCAGGGTTGTATGCCTCCCAATTCTTTTGGCCATGGTTATATCCTGATCCTGAGTTAGGTCGTTGAGTAATGGCCAGAAAAGTATTTTTGCGGAACATTATGATGTCACAGTAAAGTTGACCTTTGACCTTTTGGATATTAAATGTCATAGTTTATTGTATTAGACATTAGCGTATCAGTTCTTGAGTTACGGACAATATTGTGTGCGGTCACAGCGACCTTTGACCACCAATTTCTAACCAATTCATTCTTGAGTCCAAGTGAACGTTTGCGCCAAATTTGAGGAAACTCCCTCCAGGCGTTCTTGAGATATGGAGTTCACAAGAACGGGACATACGGACAGAAGGATGGACAACTGGCTGATTACCTGTGGACTCGACCTCACCTGCTCCCCCGCTGAGCCTGATGCTGGTGATTTCCCAGCATGTGTTGTGAAATGTGTCGACATGCGAGCTTCACGTTTAATCCCATGCTCCTTTGCTCCTTCTCCCCCTCTCCCGCCCCTCACGGGGAGTTTTTCCTCTCCCTCCCATGCCAAATGTTTCACAGCTCCCACGGCATGCTCTGCACGGCGTTTAACGTGATTTATGGCGCAACGCAGCGGTGCCAACTGATTTCATGCGCTCTCACATTTCATGAATTTAAATACTGAATCCTCTGTTTTCTTTTGCGGGCCTGCAGCCGGGTTTCACACTTTGATTCAGCCTGAGTAGGTACGCTTCTATTCTGCGTGTGTTTATTTATTCAGGGAAGGTTAGCTGAGCACAGTCGCTCCGTTCCCAGCGACGCCCTGCTTCACATCACCAGCGTTATAAAGGTTACCACCTGGGAGCTTCCCAGTACAACCACAGACATTCAGCAGGTTTACAGGGGCTGTTTTTACAGGCACTGCTCAAATAAACCTGTAAATACTGTCTAATGCCAGTGAGATGTTTCCATTTTCAACCCTCAGACCCAAAGATATTTCATTTACCACCATTTATGACAAAGAAAAGCACAAAATTCTCACATTTGAGGAGCTGGACGTATATTTCATCAACCAATTTCCCCTCATTGGTTCCTCATCTCCAAGAGTTCAGAGCAGTGAAGTCACCTGGCGTACCTGCACACTCTCACTCTCATGACACCTGGTTTGACACCTTCTCTGTAACCTGACCGCACACAAACATTCCCTCACAATATAGGAATGATAGGAGACGCTTACACAGGATCATCTCTGACAAATATGATATCTCAAGAAGACGGGAGCTCTAAATTTAGACATGCACCACCTGGAGATAAGGGTTTACAGTACACAGTTTGGCTGCAGCCCAAACAGAAACTGGACAGGACTGAACTTGTGCTCTCTGTTGACTAAATGAGACACTTTTACAGGTTTTAAGAGGCTGACTAATGATTTTAAGAGCAAATATGGAACAGTCGTCCAAGAACATAACAAAAACAATGTGTGTGGGTTGTTAACAAATATTCAGAAAAGATGTGTTAACCAAAACTAGGCGCAGGAATTTAAGAGTGTACGTCTTTGTCTTTGATTTCAATGTTGCCCTTAGTGTGGTTTTGTTTTGTAAGTGTGTGTGTGTGTGTTTGGAGGGGGGTTTGTCCGGGCACGCTCAGAGTGAGGGCCTCTCTAACACACTCATATGCACACCACTCATAGCTGGAGGCGATCTGGTTTAGTGGTTTAGTGTGGCAGTACAACAACAATGAGCTATTTTAGTGCCGAGAACATGGTGAGACAGGAGACTGATTAAGATGGGGACGGAGAAATGAAAGAGGCGTGTTGGGTATAAATAGAAAAAGTGTGAACATGCTGAACAAAGTGAGAAATAAGCGTGAAGACAAACGACAAAGTGTGATACTTGAAGGATGAAACAAAAGAAACAAATACAGAAAAACAAACGAAGCAAGAAAAAAGGAAAACATGAGAGGATCGACGTAGGTGCCCTGGGGAACTCCCAGCTCTGCTTCTGACGTGGTTAAAAAACCCACTTCAGTTACCTCTCTACCCCCCAACGCTGACATTTTAACAAGGAACAGCTGACTTTTACCAAACTGCCAGAACCCTCATAAAACAGGAGAGCCCCCTCAAACCTCCTCCACCCTCTCTTCTTCTATGGTTTAATAATGAAGACGGGCCCTGAGGCACTCAACATGCCTCCTCCCCTGCTTCATTTGTGTTGTGTATACAAAGCCTGGTGCCCTTCTTTTATGGTCTTATGTTGAACATACATGGTGCTTGGATGTTTTGGTGATAACTTTACGGCACTATAAAGAAGCTAAGGGTGCTCTAAAAGGTCTGTGTGGGTCGTTAACGGTATAAATAACTCTATTTTAGAAAAAAGCAAGAATTCCTCTGCATGTTAGTGTAATCCATTCATGTGCTTACACACATCTGATTTATGAAGTGTAAGAAAATAGAGGAAATGGTCATTGCTAAACCCACAGACATGCCTTCAAATCACTTCCGTGCGACAGTCCAAAACCCAAAGATACTAAGTTTATCCATCATATGAAATTAAGTAAATCCTTACAATTGAGAAGCTGTAACTAGGGAATGTTTAAGTTATGTTTAAGTATCGATCCGATACCACTGAATTTCAATAGTATCTAAAGTTTAGGCCTTGATAAATTCTATAATTGTGGGATTTTTTTGGAGGCTCTCAGCAACAGCTGGAAGAAGATCAGGGATGCAGCCTTTGTCAATTACGCCCCAACAGATATCAGGGAAGCTAGCTCGCTAAAATTTTTAATAAAAAGTTTAAAACGTATCCGTTTTCGTTAGCCTTTAACTAAGACCGTGAAACTGTTTCTTTTTACGCTTCAAGCTGCTGCAGCTCTTAAAATGTTGTATCGTACTTAATTTTATGATGAATAATTTTGCAATTCTATGATTTATTTTATCTTATGAATACTTTCACCATTTTTTAATAGAATTTTTTAATCAGTTCACCCTTTTTCAAAACAGTTTTTAAGCGTCCTTTTATATCAATTTGCACTGTTTGTCTGTTTTCTGTTTATTATCACTGTTTACAGTCTTATCCCTACAAGTAAAAATATGAATTTAGTTTAATTATTCATCAATTAAAATGCTTGTTACGCTGTGTTCACACCTCGAGCGACACAGCAACAGGCGTCATTTTCAAGAGAAGCAAGTGACATGAAGCTACAAACTGACGTCCGAAACTTGTCCCATCAGATAAGCATGACACTACAAACAAAGTTGTGTGAAGTTTTTGTAGCGCTCAAGCCACACTGAGGTGTCAATTAACCATATGTTTTGGTTCAGTTGTGTGCATTGTGCTGCATGCAGGGATGCAATGCAGCGGAATAGTGTGAAGTTAAAATTGGGCTTGATCTAAAAATGCACTGATATGTTTTTGACAAATACAAAGTTTAGATGATATGAAGTCGAGGTGCTGTGTGGCAAGTAGCAGACAAACACAAGCACAAGACGACAAAGCTATGTTAAGAAGTGTTTGAGCAACACTTGCACAGCAACTCCTCGATCATGTACTGGTCACACTGTTGCCTTGACGCTCGTCGTGCGAACACAGCATGAGTAACAGTCCCTAAAAGCTTCCCGAAGACCCTTTAAGAACGTCTTTTTCTGGGTGTGCACTTGTTAACCCCGTCATGAAATCATTTACACCCCCTTCACTACATCCCCATTTTTCCTTTTCTATCATATTTGCGAACACGCCGCCCATCCTCGCCTCTCGCCACCCTCCCTCCATCTCCAAACACCCGCTCTGAAGCACTCTGCGGTTTCTGTCGACTTTGAAACCCAAGAGCTGAATGGAGTCATTGTTCTTCATCCCTTTGGACTGCGCCATGGAGGAGGAGGAGGAGGGGTGACAGGAGATCAGAATCACCGACTCCCCCCCTCGTCTTTCACTTCTCAGTTTGAGCTCACTCTTCCTCCCTCTCTGATCCTCTCTGGGCAGGTTTGGACATGAACGAACGGCGAGGGCGAAAGTATAGAAAAGCCCTTGTGTGGTTTGGAAATCGAGAAGGGTTTCAGATTCAAAGTTCCCCTCTGAGCGCTTCTCCATTCGCACTAAATCGTCTCTGTGTTTTCTAACATGTATCATCTGTTGTCTGGTGTGCCCAGTTTCCTGTTATGGTGCTGTCCCTTTGATCAATGACATTTTGTGGAGACCACATGTAATCTGAACCATAAACTGCTGCCATTTGTCCATCGAGGGGGGGCTGTAATAACCCTGCTGGTGCCAAACTTCATTTAAAAATATACATGCATCTTTTTATTAACTCCACTTCTCACACTCAGTTATCAATCAGGCCCTGATTTTGTTTTCTAATTCCTTCTCTCCGTCCCTGCTTGTCATAACTGCCACTTCCTGCTCTGCGGTTAAAAGTCTCACTTTGAAAACCACAGCTATTTCACAGATGGCCGCGCCCAAATGGCGAGCGCACAGAAAAATGGTAAACAACCCAACGTCCCAAGTGTCACAGGTGAATCGGGGATTCGGGCCTGAAAACACACACTGTCAGCGTCAAATGCACCCTGTTTATTTATATCGATTTAACGAGGAAAATGTGTCAGACTGTAACTTTGAGATTTTGATTTATCGACTTTTCTGCCTGCGGGCCCGAAGCTGACTGACGAGTCCTGCTGTCAGTCGTTTCCTGGAGACATGTGAGCAAAGGTTCGCACACAGGCTGCATTCAGGCTCTGAAACTGCACACAACGTCCTGTGAAAGTTCATGCACCAAACACACACACACACTGCTCCAGCCCTGACCCTGCTCTTCCTATGACCTCTGACCCCCCGGCATGCTGCTACGATAAGGCCGAGTCTGGAGGAGACGTCTCAGCGTTTACATTCCTTCTCGTCTGAACGGCGGGTCATCCTCGGGTGCCTCCGCTGATACTGCACACGACCCACCACACCCTGATACACACACACACACACACACACACACACACTGGGATCACACCAATCACTCAGTGAACGAGGGGCAACTTCAGGAGTTAATCTGCAAACACTGTTACTCAACTACTCTGAAAACTAAAGGAGCTAATTTTGAAGAAGGGACGGCACGTTTAAATGAAGTTTTAAGGTTCGTATAAATATAGAAATCACCCATTCTTGAGAATTAGAGTACAATAACCGTCTCAGAAAACATTACGTTCAGTTGAAACATTATTTATGTGTAAAAACTCTCCCTTTTTTACTCTCCTGTAGAAATGTAACAGGGGGCACTACTGAGCCAATTTTTGGCACCCAAGCATGAGACCTCTAAAATACCATGTGTGCAAAATTTCATAACTTTCTGAGAAACTTTAGGCCCTCGATGAGGAAGAAGAAGAAGTTGTGCTCGGGCCCTAATAAAACTGAAATTGTCTGTCCAGTTGCATTTTTTTTCCGCCTCAATATCACAGATAAGCAAATGTACACGGTTTGATTACCGTTAATTTACATATCACAGGATACCTTAACCTCTTGTACTTTTTTAGAACATTAGAAATTTGCAGTACTGACTTACTCCACCCCCATTTTGTAGCAGAAACGCCTAAAATGACATACCCAAATTAAAATGGCGCTCAGGTACTTGTGTGTTTTCTATTGATTGATGAATTCATTCAGTAATATTTCAGTAATATTTACATCAGGTGTGTCTCAACCAGAACAGGTGAACTCTGTCACCCTTCGAAATCCAAATTTAACACGAATTATGGTTATGAAATGAGTAGTTTGATTAGCATTGAGAGAACTCTTCAACCATCATGATTGTTATTCAAGAAAATATTTCAGTTACAAGTTTTAATAGTGAAGACTTCCATCGTAACCTTGAGACTGATATGAGATAATAAACTACTTACATCTGGTGACTGCAGGAAACTACTGGTGTCAAAGTTTTCTATGAAAGTGAGTTCATTTGTCTTTGTACGTTGTCTGGCTCACAAGTTATAAAAAGTGTGAATGTCAATTCAAGATGGCTGCCAAACAAACCCCATGTTCCTTGGCAACAAGACAAAAACTTAATACGACACCTTTAGGCTCCTAAAAAACATAGTACATGAAGACCTTTTTCTCCTGCTAAACAAAAATGACTGAAATAAAAGTAAAAATATAAGAGACATGTTGCTCAAAAATGTCGAGGTATTGCAAATTTCTCAAGTTAATTTCTGTCTTAATGTTGAATCACGTTACGTACAGGAAGTTACAGACTAAAAACCTTATACAAAATAAACATTGCATCAAGAGAGCTGTTGTTTCTATTAATATTATCACAGGTAGGTGTCACTATTAATCAAGCTTTTGTTTTAAGACTTAAAACATAACGTTTGTGGGGTTTAATTCCTACAAAATGATCACTGAAAAGTATTAAATAATTATTACATTTAAGTATCTTTGTCATATTTGTTCTGGGGCTTTTTTTCTAATTTAATTTAATTACTTTTATATTTTTTATTAATATAAATGCAACTGCAGAGAATCTGAGGCCCAAACGTTTTAAGGATGACGCATTCATTCCTTCCAAAAGAACAGACAGAAAACAACACGGTCGTTTGGCAACACGGTTTCGAAAGACGAGTTTGCGCTAAGAGAAACTTCCAAAAAGAAGAAGGTCGTGTTGTTGAAAGAAAGAAAGAAAGAAAGAAAGAAAGAAAGAAAGACAGGAAACATCAGGAGGGTCAGAAATGATCCGGAAGCCTCTTTACTCGCTTCAACACAACTGATGGAAACACGGCTAATTTGCTGGAGTTGCTGCTTCGGTTTCAAATGAACTCCCCTTTTCCCTACACACACACACACACACACACATACACACACACACACACACACACACACACACACACACACACACACTTAGCCTCGCGTGCGAACTTTCAATCCCCGGCATCCTGAGCTGAGAAAGGAGAGGAAGGAGGCCGGCGGAGGAAAAGACGAGAGAGAGAGAGAGAGGGGGAAAACATTTAGTATGATTGTGTGTGTACGTGTGCACATAGACACACACACACACACACACACACACAGAGTAATGGGGACGGCTGCCAAAGCGTCTGATATGCCTTCACTGGCTTTTGAATGGTTTGCATGATTACATGTTGTCCAATTTGGAACTGCTAAATGTTGTTATACAGTAGATACTGATGAGGGAGGGGAGGAGGAGGAGGAGGAGGAGGAGGGAGGAGGAGGCAGGGAGAGAAATGTAAAGAGAGGCAGAAGCTGATGAGAGGTAGGAGGAGAGATGGAAACAGAGACAAGGAGGACGTTTCTGGTAAAGGGAGCAGGACAGGAGTTGGGGTGGGAGGATGAGGGGTGGAGGAGGTGGAGGAGGTGTGGAGACAATAGAGGAGGAGGTGGAGGGCAAAGGGAGGAGGTGAGAGGAAGAAGACAGAGATGGAAGCTGACGGGAGGTAACAGGAGGTCAAAGGAAATGATTTTACAACAGGGGGAGAAAATAAAGGAGGATGGGGAGGAGCGCTAAAAGGAGACCAGAGGAGGTGGAGAGGGGTCGGGAGGAAGAGGAGGAGGAAGAGGAGGAGGAGGCGAAGGCAAAGAAAGAGCAGGGGAAGAAAATGTAAAGAGAAGCAGAAGCTGATGAGAGGTAGGAGGAGAGATGGAAACAGAAACGAGGTAAAGGGAGATAAAAGGAGGACGTTTCTGGTAAAGGGAGGAGGAAAGGAGTTGGGGTGGAGGAGGTGTGGAGACAATAGAGGAGGAGGTGGAGGGCAAAGAGAGGAGGTGAGAGGAAGAGGACAGAGATGGAAACACAAGGGAGGTTACAGGAGGTCAAAGGAAATGATTTTGCAACAGGGGAGAAAATAAAGTGGAGGAGGATGGGGAGGAGGTGGAGAGGGCTAAGGAAAGGCAAGGGATTGGGAGGAAGATGAGGAGGAGGAGGAGGAGGAGTAGGTGAAGGGAAAAAAGAGCAGGGGGAGAAAATGTAGAGAGAGGCAGAAGCTGATGAGAGAAAGGAGGAGAGATGGAAACAGAAACGAGGAGGACGTTTCTGGTAAAGGGAGGAGGAAAGGAGTTGTGGTGGGAAGATGAGGAGGTGAAGGAGGTGTGGACAGACAGGAGGAGGTGGAGGGCAAGGAGAGGAGGTGAGGGGAAGAGGACAGAGATGGAAACACGAGGGAGGTTACAAGAGGTCAGAGGAAATGATTTGTAAAAGGGGGAGAAAATAAAGTGGAGAAGGAGGACGGGGAGGAGGTGGGGAGGGCTAAGAAAAGGAGAGGGGTTGGGAGAAAGAGGAGGAGGAGGAGGTGAAGGGAAAAAAGAGCAGGGGGAGATGTAGAAGCTGACAGGAGGTAGGAGGAGAGATGGAAACAAAGTAAGGGGAGATGAAAGGAGGAGGAAAACAATTGGTGTGGGAGGATGAGGGAGGTGAAGGAGGTGTGGACAGACAGGAGGAGGTGGAGGTGAGAGGAAGGCTGGAAACACAAGGGAGGTAACAGGAGGTCAAAGATAAAGGAGGAGACAGTGAAGAAGAGAAGAAGAAAGGAGAAAATAAACTAAAGGAGGAGAAGGGGAGGAGGAAGTCGGTGGGAGTAGAAGGGGTGGGAGAACAAAGTTGGAGGGAGGTAAAGTGGTAAAGAAGAGGAGGATGGCAGGTGGAGGAGGTGTGGAGAGATAGGAGGAGGTGAGAGGAAGAGGACAGAGATGGAAACACGAGGGAGGTAACAGGAGGTCAAGGGAAATGATTATTTAAAAGGGGGAGAAAATAACGTGGAGTAGGAGGAGGGGGAGGAGAGATGACAGGAAGGAGGAGGTGGGAGTAAGAGGAGAAGGAGGACAACAATGGAGGGAGGTGAAGTGAGACGGAAAGACAGGTCGGAAGCAGGTGGAGGAGATTTTTGTAAGGGGTGAGTAAAAAATGGAGCAAGAGGAGAAGTGGGAGGTGAGGAAAACGTGAGGAGCAGGAGGAGGAGTGGGCGAGGAGAGACAGGAGGAGGTGGAGGCCAAAGAGAGGAGGTGAGAGAAAGAGGAGGACAACCATAGTGGCAGGTAAAGTCAGATGGAAAGACAGGTACAAAGGTGAAGGACACTTTGTAGGGGGCGAGAAACAAACGGGAGCAAGAGGAGAAGAGGGGGTAAAAAGATTTTATCGAAGGAGGGGTGAGACGACACCAGAGGAGGGGGGAGGAGGAGGAGAAGTAGAAGGAAGAGGAAGAGGAGAGAATCAATGGAAACAGGAGGCAGGAAAAAGGATTTCTTTTTTGATTTTGTAAAAGGGGGGAAAAGGGGAGCGGGAGGAAAGACAAGAAGGAAGGAGGTGTAGTGGGTGAGGAGGAGGACAGGAGGAGGAGGGGGTGAGAAGAGGAGACATGAGGAGGTGGGCGGAAGAGGAAGAGGGGGGGGGGGAGCATTAGAGCCAGTAATCTGTAATGGAGTTTGAAGCATAATGTAGCTCCGGTGCTCTTATCGCTGTCGTGCCGTGGACCCATTGAGAACAGGAAACCATTCGGCTGCACACACACACACACACACACACACACTGCATACACACACACACACAGAAGGAGCCGACACACACACACACACACACACACACACACACACACACACACACACACTGAGACATGAAGCTGTAAGTACTAGTAAAGTTTTTTCTTCGCACCGAACCTCATTGACAAAACGACTGATTTAAGAGTCTGACTTTAAGCCATCAGGTTTGATCTCCTTCACGTCTCGTCTGCGTCTCCTCCTCCTCTGTCACCACCACACTCCTTCCTCCTCCGAGCACCAAACCAAAGTCCACACACTAACAAACCTCCACCCAAACCCCAAAGCGTCTCTGGAGTACACCACCACCTCCACCTCTAAAGAACCTGCCAGGAATAATAAGCTTACTCCCAGCATCTGCAGGAGGGCACATTTCAGTCGTCCCACTTAACCTCCGTTCAGTTGTTTCCCACTGCAGCAATTTGTCTTGATGCAGAAACATGGTGACAAGCTCAAGTGTTACTGGAGGAGCTTCAGTCGCTGTTATTATTGCCGGTGGCAGCTGTAATCTTAATCCAGTAAAGCCTCATTAACATGACTCACTGCACCGCTGATTTGAAAAATTTGCAGCGGGGCTTTGATCCTGTGTGAATCTGCCACGGCTACCATTCATGAATCCTAAATCAAACACTGCTGAATGTTCCTTCTGTTAGTGCTGCTGCGGAAACGTGGAAATCTGAGAGGCTCTTTAATTAAGCAAAGTCGTGAAGAAGAAATCATGAAACAAAATAAAATCTTGATGCTTAGATGAATCGATTTCTTCTCGCCCCCATAAGAAAACCAGTGAGCTGTCCTGTAGCCCCGATCGCTGACTGACAGGCGCTCTCAGCAGCAGCACTGACTGGTTTACTGCCAATCAATTAGGCAGGAAACCAGTTACTAAACCAGTAAACCAGTCAAATAACTAGGCAGTGAACCAGTTAGTAACCCAGCCAATCAACTAGGCAGCAAACCAGTTATTAAACCAGTATAGCAGTCAAATAACTAGGCAGTGAACCAGTTAGTAACCCAGCCAATCAACTAGGCAGGAAACCAGTTACTAAACCAGTATAGCAATAAAAAAAAACTAGGCAGGAAACCAGATACTAAACCAGTAAACAAGCCAGTAAACCAGTCAAATAACTAGGCAGTGAACCAGTTAGTAACCCAGCCAATCAATTAGGCAGCAAACCAGTTATTAAACCAGTATAGCAGTCAAATAACTAGGCAGTGAACCAGTTAGTAACCCAGCCAATCAACTAGGCAGGAAACCAGATACTAAACCAGTAAACAAGCCAGTAAACCAGTCAGTAATCTGGCCAATCAATTAGGCAGGAAACCAGTTACTAAACCAGTAAACCAGTCAAATAACTAGGCAGTGAACCAGTTAGTAACCCAGCCAATCAACTAGGCAGCAAACCAGTTATTAAACCAGTATAGCAGTCAAATAACTAGGCAGTGAACCAGTTAGTAACCCAGCCAATCAACTAGGCAGGAAACCAGATACTAAACCAGTAAACAAGCCAGTAAACCAGTCAGTAATCTGGCCAATCAATTAGGCAGGAAACCAGATACTAAACCAGTAAACAAGCCAGTAAACCAGTCAGTAATCTGGCCAATCAATTAGGCAGGAAACCAGTTACTAAACCAGTATAGCAGTCAAATAACTAGGCAGTCAACCAGTTAGTAACCCAGCCGATCAACTAGGCAGCAAACCAGTTACTAAACCAGTAAACCAGTCAGTAACACAACCAAACAATGAGGTGGTAAACCAGTTACTCAGCCAGTAAAGCAGTCAAATAACTAGACAGTAAACCAGTTAGTAACCCAGCCAATCATTTAGGCTATAAACCAGTTACTAAACCAGTATAGCAGTCAAATAACTAGGCAGGAAACCAGTTACTAAACCAGTATAGCAGTCAAATAAATAGGCAGTAAACCAGTTAGGAACCCAGCCAATCAATTAGGCTGTAAACCAGTTACTAAACAAGTATAGCAGTCAAATAACTAGGCAGTAACCCAGTTACTAAACCAGTATAGCAGCCAATCAACTAGGCAGGAAACCAGTTACTAAACCAGTAAACAAGCCAGTAAACCAGTCAGTAATCTGGCCAATCAATTAGGCAGGAAACCAGTTACTAAACCAGTATAGCAGTCAAATAACTAGGCAGGAAACCAGTCAGTAAACCAGCCAATCAATTAGGCAGGAAACCAGTTACTAAACCATTAAACAAGCCAGTAAACCAGTCAGTAATCTGGCCAATCAATTAGGCAGGAAACCAGTTACTAAACCAGTCAAATAACTAGGCAGTAAACCAGTTAGTAACCCAGCCAATCAATTAGGCAGGAAACCAGTTACTAAACCAGTATAGCAGTCAAATAACTAGGCAGTAACCCAGTTACTAAACCAGTATAGCAGTCAAATAACTAGGCAGTAACCCAGTTACTAAATCAGTATAGCAGCTAGTAAACCAGCCAGTAATCCGGCCAACCAATGTGGCAGTGAACCAGTCAGTAAGCCAGGATGGATCGCTGAGTGACAGGCGCTCTCAGCAGCAGCAGACAGGCTCGGCAGGCCGCCAGCTGAGTTGCGTGTAAAGAGTTTATTTAGACGAGAGCGAGGGGGGGGGGGCTGTTCAAAGATGTTGTGTTGAGGCCTGAGGCATCACGGTGCTGCAGAGAGGGAAGAGGTCTCACTCCTGTCAGAACGCAAAACCCAGAGTGAAAGGTTAGAACTGAACCGCACCGCTCCAGCTGACCAGATGGGATCTCTGTAAACTGTGTGTGTGTGTCAGTGTGTGTGCTGTCCTACACTCACACACTGACACATGCACAGTGTTCACATGCAGCTGCAGGCTCATATGCATGTGAACACACACACACACACACACACACACACACACACACACACAGATATTCACCCTGCAAAAGTGCATTTGTGCACACACACACATTAATTTAGCTGCGTACAGATGAATATGCAAATACTGGCACAACTGTGAAAGAATGTGAGCACACACACCCAAAAATCATGACTGATATGCTCTGTTGCTGGCAGTGGAGTGTGTGTGTGTGTGTGTGTGTGTGTGTGTGTGTGTGTGTGTGTGTGTGTGTGTGTGTGTGACATGGTAACACTATCAGTTGGATCAGAGGACTTGGCTTGATCTAATGTGTTTCTGCAGTGTGTCTGATCATGTCTGAGGTTTCCTCTGCCGAACACTTTCTCTGTCCCTCCTTGTCTTCCTCCTCTCTCCTCTCGCTGCTCTCACCTTCACTCCCTTTGTTTACGGACGATCAGTGCAAGGACCTGAGGTCATGTCAACATGTTACCAAAACAAACAAACAAACAAACAAAAGGCTGAAACAGTTGCTGGAAAATTTCAGCTCGAAAATATCTAAAACAGAAGCAACTTTAAAAAATAACACAAGACTTGCAGAAACAGGCAAAAGCATTGGCAGAAATATAGTTGGTAAACCAGCCAGTAAACCAGTTACTAAACCAGTAAACCAGTCAGTAATCCAGTCAATCAATTAGCAGGAAACCAGCCAGTAAACCAGTTACTCAGCCAGTAAAGCAGTCGAATAACTAGCCAGTAAACCACTAAGTAATCCCACCAGTAAATTAGGCAGGAAACCAATTTCTAAACCAGTAAAGCAGTCAGTAATCCATCCAACAAATTAGGCAGGAAACCAGTCAGTAATCCAGCCAATCAATTAGGTCGTAAACCAGTTTCTAAACCAGTAAAGCAGTCAAATAACTAGCCAGTAAACCAGTCAGTAATCTGGCCAATCAACTAGGCAGGAAACCAGTTACTAAACCAGTAAAGCAGTCAGTAATCCCACCAGTAGATTAGGCAGTAAACCACTTTCTAAACCAGTAAAGCAGTTAGTAATCCAGCCAATCAATTAGGCCGTAAACCAGTTACTCAGACAGTAGACCACCCAGTAATCCCACCAGTAAATTAGACAGGAAACCAGTTATTAAACCAATAAACCAGCCAGTAATCTGGCCAACCAAATTGGATAGTAAACCAGTTTCTAAACCAGTAAACCAGTCAGTAATCCCACCTGTAAATTAGGCAGGAAAGCAGTTACTAAACCAGTATAGCAGTCGAATAACTATCCAGTAAACCAGTCAGTGACCCAGCCAGTCAGTAATGCAGTCAATTTATTAGGCAGGAAACCAGTTAGGAAATCAGTTCAGCAGTTAAAGAACTAGACAGTGAACCAGTTACTAAACCAGTAAACCAGTCAGTAATCCAGCCAATCAAATCAGCTGTGTGTGTTGTCAGAACAGCGCCCTCTTGCTGTCATAAAGCAGAACATGCCTCCAGCATGATGAAGGTCATGATGAAGGTCATGATGAACTGAACACATCATGAGCATCAGCAGCAGCAGCAGCAGTAGGAGCAGCACTGCAGGTGTCGTGGGTTTGAGGCCCGGTGTGTTGCATCACTGAGTTTAAAGAACAAGTGAATCAGAGGAAAACCCGGCGGCGGCCTCAGACCTCAGCAGCTTCCTGCCCGCCGCTCGGCGGTGAAACCCAGAAGCAGCTTCCGCAAAATGACACAATGTGGGCCGTGATTCAGCCTCAGATTCCCCGGCGCTCTCACCTGCCACTGACGCTCAGCAGCCTGTAACGTGGACTCGATACATGGCTTCATTTCACTTCCTGTGTTGAGGTACTTCACAATAAAGTCACATTCAGTCATGAAAAGCTGGACCTTTGTTAAAAATTGTTCCTTTTCCAGTTGATTTCGTCCAAATTTGAGTAAAAGTGGCGCCTAAATGTACAGTTTTGACGATGCCTTCTTCACCAGGCTTCAAAAAGATGACTGACTGATTGATTTGAGGTTTGAGTCTCCCGCTGCACAAACTGCACCCTGCGCCTTTAAAACCCTCAAACGTGCCGGCTTCTTTTCATAGGGGACGCCACGTGCTGCGGGTGCCACGAGGCGGAAGTGGTAGCACTTGGCTGCCACTGTGGTGACACACACACACACACACACACACACACACACACACACACACACACACCCTGTGTAAATGTCAGCGATGGTTCGTTATTTCCATCGACGCTGGGCGGTTTGATTGAGATGAATGAGCGGGAACACGCTTTACATTACTGTCACATCACGGTTGTTTTGATGACGATGACGATGATGAAGGTCTAAAGGCCATGCAGTGTTTGTAGTTCATCATGAATCAGTCGGAAACACTGATGACCTCATCACTTCCTCTTTTCGTTCTCGCTTACGGCTGAAAACTGGCAACTTTTTCAGTGGTGACGCATTCTGGAGAAAACTTGCTCCTAGACGACAAACGGAGGCAATAAATTACCCATCATGCACTAGTGCACGGCTTTAACCTGCAAACTGAGCCGCGATGACTTCAGTGCAGTTATTGTGCTTTAAAGCAACTCGGCCCGCAGCACAACCACAGTCTTACACAGTCTTACACAGTCTTACACAGAGCAGAGCGTGGAGTGACACACTATCTATCTATCCATCCATCCATCCATCCATCCATCCATCATCTATCCATCCATCCATCATCTATCCATCCATCCATCCATCCATCCATCATCTATCCATCCATCCATCATCTATCCATCCATCCATCCATCCATCCATCATCTATCCATCCATCCATCCATCATCTATCCATCATCCATCCATCCATCCATCATCTATCCATCCATCCATCCATCCATCATCTATCCATCCATCCATCATCTATCCATCCATCTATCCATCCATCCATCCATCCATCCATCATCTATCCATCCATCCATCATCTATCCATCCATCCATCCATCCATCCATCATCTATCCATCCATCCATCCATCATCTATCCATCATCCATCCATCCATCCATCATCCATCCATCATCTATCCATCCATCATCTATCCATCCATCCATCATCTATCCATCCATCTATCCATCCATCCATCCATCCATCATCTATCCATCCATCCATCTATCCATCCATCCATCCATCCATCCATCATCTACCCATCCATCCATCCATCCATCCATCCATCATCTACCCATCCATCCATCCATCCATCCATCCATCCATCCATCCATCATCTACCCATCCATCCATCCATCCATCCATCCATCTATCCATCATCCATCCATCCATCCATCATCTATCCATCCATCCATCCATCCATCCATCATCTATCCATCCATCCATCATCTATCCATCCATCCATCCATCATCTACCCATCTACCCATCCATCCATCCATCCATCCATCCATCCATCCATCCATCATCTATCCATCATCCATCCATCCATCCATCATCTATCCATCCATCCATCCATCCATCATCTATCCATCCATCCATCATCTATCCATCCATCCATCCATCCATCCATCATCTACCCATCCATCCATCCATCCATCCATCCATCCATCATCTACCCATCCATCCATCCATCCATCCATCCATCCATCCATCCATCATCTACCCATCCATCCATCCATCCATCCATCCATCCATCATCTATCCATCCATCCATCATCTATCCATCCATCATCCATCCATCCATCCATCCATCCATCCATCCATCATCTACCCATCCATCCATCCATCCATCATCTATCCATCCATCCATCTATCCATCCATCCATCCATCCATCATCTACCCATCCATCCATCCATCCATCATCTACCTATCCATCCATCCATCCATCATCCATCCATCCATCATCCATCCATCCATCCATCATACCCATCCATCCATCTATCCATCATCCATCCATCCTCCATCATCTACCATCATCCATCCATCCATCCATCATCTATCCATCATCCATCCATCCATCCATCATTCATCCATCCATCCATCCATCATCCATCCATCCATCCATCATCTATCCATCCATCCATCATCCATCCATCATCTATCTATCCTTCCATTTTCATCTGCCTATCGTGGGCCAGCTCATACCAACCTTTACAGTTAATGAATAACTCCCTGCCAGACTGAAGGTATAGAAACGTGTGTGACGTGGTGTAACTGAAACACAGAGGGAGTGACTGCCAAACGTAATACAGATAAAGATCAACAGAACTCTTGTTCAAGCTAAAATCTGTGTTTCTGCCTTATTCACGCCAAATAATATAAAGAGTTTCTGTTGCAGAGACGCTGCAGAGTGACTCAGCTCAAAGTTTTAAAGTGTATAAACAGCTTTATGTACAGAAAAGTGCAGCTGCTGGTTCAGTCGGTGTAACAGAGGTGAATGCAGTCAGACAGGCTGGGTCAGTTTGTTCCAGCGCGGCTGCAGGAATGTTACTCAGACTACTACGACTCACACTGCCAGAGCCACGGCATCCTCTGCTGATCCTACCCAAGATGCTACATGAATGACATGCCTCTCACATGCAGCTCAGGTGCTTCCTTCTCTAATGAGCGCCTGCAACAAGGCAGCAATTACCTGTACTAATAAAAGTCTTACCTGTGGCAGGAGGAGCGGAGGAAGGAGAAGAGTCATCATCATCATCACATGGAAGAGAAGACAAAGAAAAGGGATTGTCAATGGAAAGCTTCTTCCAATTGATCACACTGCAGGGTTTGTTTTCTGAGCTCCAAGGCTCAGATTTCATGTCCACGCGTTTACATGCACACAAGATACCAACGTAGCTGGAGAGAAATCAGGTTACACGTGTAATAAGATAACGTGTTTACGCTGCAGCAACCACCTCGGGCAGCGTCCTCTGAACAAACCATTCTCCCTCGCAAACTGCAGCTGAATATTTCAGTCCTGCAGGGACACTGAACGCTTCATGCACGACCCATGTGCCAACACTTTACACTTCAGCAACACTGTGGTTACCATGCGGTTTATGCATAGGCACAAAACGGACATAGTAATGGTTAGGAAAGGATTATTTTTTGGCTAAAAATATACGGTTTTGGGGCACAATCCCAGCAGGAAACGCAGCTATGTCTCAGAGGAAAACAACCGCTTTTCTTGCCAGTCTACCGACAGGAAATGCAGCTATGTCCCGTAAGAAAACAAATGCTTTAATGCCAGTGGACCAGCAGGAAACGCAGCAATGTCCCGTAAGAAAACAACCACTTTTCTTGCCAGTCTACCAACAGGAAACGCAGCTATGTCCCGTAAGAAAAAAACAGCTTATTGTGCCCCAGTGCTGGAAGGAAATGGAGCAATGTCTTGACAAAAAAACAGCTGCTTTCTCTGCAGTAAACACAGTGACGTCACCATACAAAAGGGCCACTTTTAATGCCACTATGCCAGCAGGAATAGAGCAATGTCTCGTTAAAAAAAAAAAAAACCACACCGACAAATGGTGCCTAAAAAGCTGCTGGAACACGGCAATGTCTCGCTAAATCACAAACAGTTTTGATGTTTGTTGGTCTGTGGCTTGGCAGCCACCTCACCTAGGTGTCACACATCCACCATCCTCTCTACCTCCTACTGACTAAGTCACCTCACATACTCCGTCAGTTTTGAAACATTGATATAATAAGTATGAAGGCGTGTATTTGTATTTTGCAGACACATACAATGCAAACATTTTCTTCTGGCAACTGAGTGAAATATTTAAACCCATGACTCTGTTTGAGGCACTTAAACGTCATCATTTTAGACACATCTCCCCCACATTCTGCCTGACAAACTTTGAGCTCTAAGTTACACCTAAAAATTAAGTTTGTGGATTTTAACAGTCTGGCTGAACAGCACAAGCCTGTGATGGTGACACTGCTTCCATGAATGTTGGTTTTTAAATCACAACACTTGCAAATACATATTGTGTGGGCCTTTTTTTATATTTCATCTTAACACGTCACAGACAACTGGCAGAAAATGGCATTTTCCATTTCTTTGTGGCTCCGAAAAGAAAACCAGAATGTTCAAATCTTGTCATGAGATGAAACTATGAAGTGGAAACTATGTAGAAACTCTCTGAACTGTGAATTTAGTTCCTCACCACCATTTCAAAAAGCAGAGACACCTTTCAAAGTAAAACTCTGCTGCCCTGAAGCTTGAAGCCATCTTCACTCCAAACGGCATCCCTCTGATGTTTGCTTTAATTATTATTGAGCAACAGACATCGGGCATCCATTTTCTTTTCCTAAATAGATTTATAGTGTTTAGGAATGAAACTCTTCCAATGTAAACTCTTGGTCTGCCTCGCCACAGAACCTAAACAGTCCAAAGTGGGACCGGAGGCGAGCTGCTCGTCCCTAGACGGAGTGACAGAGCCTCTGGATGGCATCAACGCAGAATTAGGCTTAGGGAATCATAAGCCGAGCGTGACTCCATGCCTGCACTGTCAGTAAACACTGGTGGTTGAAAAGAAAAGAGGCCTACATTTTTGGCCGGCTCGGGAACGCTGCAAGAAAAGCTTGTTTTCCATCAGCGAGTCACAGTCTTTGGAGACCGGCGAAACCGCCGTCACCGTCTTTACGTCACGCCGACCGCAATGGAAAGAAGTCTCCGAGACTTCACTGTGGCATCGTCCCGAGATTTAATCTGTGCCGTGTTTCATTAATGCTGTCATATCACATATCCAACATACATTAATGTGTTCAGTTTTCATAACGAGGAGAACAGTTAAAAATTTCCTTATTGAGGGAATTTTTCTCCACGGACTGAATCACACTGACGTCATGCTAATGAACAATCACTTCTGGGCAGGCAACAGGCAATTGATTTGATTAGCGAGATGTGTGAAATTGGTAAACATTGACATTGACATTTTAAGCCGTAACTGTAGCATTTAAAGATGGATAGTTTAACACCAGTGGTCCGACCTAACTGATGTTTCTGCTGTGTTTTATAGCGACACCGCTGTGTTTCCAGCGATGCATGTACCACCAAAATGTTTTTTTTTTTTAGCGAAACATTACTGCATTTCCAGCAGCATTTCTAGTGCTAGTTATACAAGCAAAATGATGTTTCTAGCAAAACATTTCCAGCGGCATTTCTAGTGCCAGTTATACGACCAAAACGACGTTTCTACCCAAACATTACTGTATTTCCAGCGGCATCTCTAGTGCCAGTTATACGAGCAAAACCAGGGTGCTTTTAGCAAAATACTCCTTTTCTAGTTGCATTTCTAGCAGAATTTGTGCATCCCAAAACGGGGTGTTTTTACTCCATTTCCAGCAGAATATCCAGCAGCATTTGTGCGACTGAAACGGTGGTTTTCTTTTTAGGAAAACACTGCATTTCCAGTGGCATTTCTAGCTGTATTTGTACAACCAAAACATGGTGTCTTTAGGCAGATTTGTGCGACCAAAATGGGGGGTTCTTTGGTGAAACATTGCTGTGTTTCCAGCTATGATTCCAGTGGTATTTGTGCGACCAATTGGGGTGTGTTATAGCTCAACATTGCTGCGTTTCCAGAGGCATTTCTAGCAAAGTTTGTGTGTTTTTTAGTGAGACATCGCTGCGTTTCCAGCAGTCAATGTGCAACCAAAACAGGGTGTATTTTTGCGACACAAAAGTTTCAGTTTCCAGCTGAGTTTCCAGCTGCTCTTGTGCGACCAAAACGAGCTGTAACAGGTAAAATAGAAAACACCTCTGCACTCTTCCTGTAACACGGCACCCCCAAACACAACAACACATAACCATCTTCTCTTGATGTCTCAGCTGTGGTTTGCTCAGCAAGATTTAAGTATATGCACGTGACACATACAATTAAATGGTAAAGATCTGAGTCAAAAGCGTAGGCACAATGATATTAACTGAATAAAATGTCATCCCAGTCTGACCCACGCTCACAGTCTGACTAACAGTGCAGCCATGGTACTACTCTTCACTCCGCTCTGCATTCATTCATGTGAATTCACCCTCTGGCCCTGTTTTCCTTCAGCTCCACTTTGGTTTGTTCTCTAGTCCTGCTTTTATCTTTTCTTTTTCTTGCATCTGTGAAGACACTGTGGTGAAACTGGCTGTTGAAATCTGAAATGACTGGACGCTGGGATTTTAATTTAAAGGAGCAAAAGAAGAGAAATGAATCTGCTGTTTAAGGCAATATTTTAATCTGAAATGTGTGTGTTCTATGACATTAAGCTAATATCTTAGGTTTTAGGACCATTTGTAGGACAAAACAGGAAATGTTCATATGCTGATTTAATTCATAAGAAATTGCAATCTGCAATTTTTCACTTAATTTGCATGAAATTCTGTTAATAATTTGATAAATCGTGACCACAAGCAACTTTTTCAGATTAATATTTTGCTTTATATGACTATATTTCTGCTGGACTTTGTGATAAACGACAAAACAATACATCTTCTCAGTGAATCAGCTCCAGCTTGGAATTTCAGTACATCAGTTTCCTGCAAATCTGAGGATACTGTGGTGAAATGAATCAACAAGTTTCTCTGCAGCAGATTTATGACCGCTGCAGCTGAAATCAAAGATGCTTTTCGAATTAAAACAAATCACTCCACTCCGTCGCTGCTGGAAATGTATCAAGATGCCTGCGACAGCTGTTTAGATTAGCATTTAGGGCGTTATCTCTGCGCACATGTGCCAAAAATCTAATATGAGACACTGGATCTGTTCGTCTGGGCCCGGGAATCTCTCGCCTTCCCTCCCAGCATCGCAGCAGCGGGAGGAGGGCGACAGGTTTTTATTTGGCTCCCAAATATACACCACATATGGCTAAAAATATTTCAGCAGAGGACGCTGATGGCTTCAAGAGCTCCGTCAGCTGCTGCTACATGACGCCCAATAGGAAACACATGATAAGCTACCTTTAAACAGTTGCTGCTGCAGACTGTGGGACTGTTTAACGCGGGGAAGTTTAACTCCTCTGCTGCACAAAGAATCCACTTAAACCAGTTTGGTAACTGATTAAATGCTTTTATTTTCCTCGGGCAAGTCCTCCGACGCTGACCTCTGACCTCAAAGTGAAAGAGGGAAAGAAAAGATGTTTGCAGTGACTCCTACGTGGAAACAAACTGGTTTTATGCATGAAAGTGAAAGGTGTCCGTGTGCTTGTGCAGCCCAGCCTCCTAAATGTGGAATTATCTCATGATATTCATAAAACAAGACGCTTTACTGGGGTTGTAACTTGTTCTACTCAAGTAATCATCTCAACTCCCACAAAACGATGTTCCTGATTAATTTCCATCCCCACACACAGATGTTTTGCAGCGTCATGCCTTTAAACTAACCTACAATCCCCAATTAGCTACATCCGTTTTGCAGGGTTTATTTTTAACCTGTGCTCTGCTTCCTGGAGGACATGAAAGGGTTAAAGCAGCCCTCTGCAGTGTGTGGAGTGATTACACAACCGGAGCCATTGTTTTGGTGTTTGGGCCCGGCGGCGAGGAAGGCCAGTTTGCCGACATGTCTGAACCAGCTGGAAGGAGGCGCCGGCTCCTCTTTCATCTGCAGGAGCTCAAGTATGTAAACAAGAGGAGCAGCGCTGCAGAGAGTCACCGGAGGAGCAGCAGCAGCGGCGGCGTTTAAAACCCAGAGATGTGCTCCCAGAACACGAGACATGAGGTCATTTTCTCTGCAGTACCATCCGGATGGATTTAGAGAGTGTTAAAGTACTGCGGTGCTCCCACAGAGAGATACCTGCAGTGAAACTGTAAAGCCACATGGAAGGCTGCAACTACTGAAACCATTACTTTCAACATCAATTAGTCCAGGACAAATGCTGGAAAATAAAACCAAGTCAGCAGAAGAAGATGTTGGCACTGTACGAATATGTTTCCACGCTCCTCAAGTGACGCAGTATGTGAGCGGACATTGTGATCAGGAGGTGGAGGTGATGGTGGACACCTGTCAAGATGCACAGCACTGTTCAAGACAAACAAACAAATCTGGTTGTGATTTAGCGAATCATTGCCGTGTTTCCAGAAGCTTTTAAGCCCCAGACATGGGTGGGTTTTTTAGTGACCTGTCACTGTTTTTCCCGCAGCTTTTTAGCCCCAAAAGGCGGCTGTTTTTAAGCAACTAGTGGCTCCTTTGCCAGCAGCTTTTTAGCCCCCAAATGTGGCTGTTTTTTTGTGATCTGTCACTGTATTTCATGCAGCTTTTTCACTCCTAAAGAGAGTGTTTAATAGCAACCCATTGCTGTGCTTTATGCAGCTTTTTAGCCCCTAAACTTGGCTGGTTTTTAGTGAGTAGTGGCTCCTTTGCCACCAGATTTTACATCTTCAAACATGGGTGTTTTTCCAGCAACCAGTCACTGTGTTTCACGCTGCTTTTCAGCAACTTGTAGCTGTGTTTCTTGTGGATCTTTAGCCCCCAGACTTAGCGATGCATGACTGTTTTTACAGTGGGATAATTCAAAGAAAAGCAATTGTTTCTTCCAGAGAAACTGTTAATTTTCCAGCAGCAATAGTGCCCCAAAAGCAGGTATTTATATAACCATTTCAGAACCATTAACAAGTGATTTTTGTGCCTACACCTACCCACATGTTAACCACAGCACTGAACGTACAATGCCAACATTTTTTTCTGGTGTTTGGGTTGGGACAATGCCCAAACTGACCAAAACCCAAAACATCCAAGTTAACTGTCAGAGTTAAAAACCCTCAGAAGTCAGGTTGAAAACCAGTGACTCACACTCGTCACAAAACATCCGCTCTGTTTGTGTGATTTAAAATCAGATATTGATTTTTGCTGTTAAGAACACTGTGATAATCCACAGGTGATGTTACGTGTTGATCTTAAGCGTTCCAGTGAATCCTGCAGCAGCGAGCCAACACCTACAGCCGGGATTATCTACTATAAACCATCACACACACACACACACACACACACACACACACGTCTGCAGCTGCAGTATTAATATCTGCAGTGTGTGTGTGTGTGTGTGTGTGTGTGTGTGTGTGTGTGTGTTTTGTGAGAGAGGTTTTAATTTCCTGACTCAGTATTTGGGTTGAAACACTCAGCGACTTGGCTCCAGCGTATCGCAGCAATGAAACACAGGAAATGAATCAGTGGCAGCTCTGGTAGTCGATTCATCATTTCAGTATCAGATAAAATACAAAATATTTGCTGGTTTAAGTTTCGTAAATGCTACATCCATTTTCTACACACATTTATGTCGTGCAGATGTGCAGAGTAAAAATCTGAGCATCAAGACAAACGACTGAACGCTGCAGGTACAGAGCATTATCCACAAAAGCTGACTGATTATAAGCAGGTTTTAGTGACTTAATCCGAGCAAACACTGTGCGGATTAAGACAGATTTTAACCCCAAATTTCCTCGACTAATTCTAGAGTTCAATGTGTGCCAGATCGGTTGACATTTATGACTCCTGATTGATCGCCTCATCTGGCATCTTTCTCATATACCACGTAAACAGTTTACAGAAATCTGTTTCTGGAAACATCTGAGAGGAGGGATAAGTCGTGCAGTTCCTAAATTCGTCTTCATGATTGACAGCAGTTAGTTTAAAGGTTTGTCTGGAGTTTCCAGAGGCGGCGAGGACGCCCACAATTTGCATAAAGTGCCTCGATTCAACTTTATGGAAATGAGGAGCTCTTTTGCAGAAGCTTTTATGTCTCCAAATATGGGTGTATTTCACATCCAGTCACTGTGTTTCCAGCGTTTTTTTGCTGTGTATAAGCAACTAGTGGCTCCTATTCTAGCGGCTATTACGTCTCCAAACTGGTGTTTTTTAGCAACCAGTCACTGTGTTTCCAGTGGCGTTTTAGGCCCCAAACATGGCTGTTTTTATGCAACTAGTGGCTCCTTTTCCAGCAGATTTTACGTCCCCAAATGTAGCTGCTCTTTAGCAACTAGTCACTGTGTTTCCAGCTGCTTTTTAGCTTCCAACTAGGCTGTTTTTAAGTGACTAAGGGCTCTTTTTTCCAGCAGCTTTTTAGCCCTCAAACGTGGCTATTTTAAGCAACCCCTGGCTCCTTTGCCAGCAGCTTTCAAGGCCCCAAACATTTCCTGCTGCTTTTTATCTTCAAAACACGGCTATTTTTTGTTTGTCTAAATGGTTTTAAGCCTGTTTTTCATGAGCAAAAATTCGCATTAGAATCATCCCAGCTGTATATGCACCCTGCTAACCAAGCTAGCAGCCAGTTTTTTTAGTTTGCTGCGACATCTGTTCACTTCTGGCTCCAAAAAATCCAAGATGGCAACTGCCAAAAGGCCCAAAACTGGAGTCCACAAACCAGTAGGTGACATCATGCTGGCTACTTGCATTATTCATACATGCTCTGTGTTTTATATGAATGTAAGCTGAATATTTTTAGGTTTCAGACTGTTGGTCTGATGAAGTAAGAAGTCACACATTGCAGAGACGACACAATAAATGGCGTAATGATCCATAATGAGAATAATAGTTAGTTGCAGCGCTGCTTCAGACGCCTCTGTAACACCCAGTCTTACTCACTCACTCCTCCAACTTTCCAAAAAGCTCAGCCGCAGTTGGACTAATATAAACCAATGACACTGCAGCTGAAAAATATCACCCGACATCAGGACAATGTCACCATTCAAGTTAATGAGAAACTGAGAAAACGCTCGGTCATGGATGTGAACGTAAAACAGTGAAAACAGATTAAGCTCAAAGCAAAACTACTGAGCTGAGGCTGTGTTGTGAAACATATTTCACAAGACGGCTTCCTCTGTGTTCATTAAGATAAAAGCAGCTCTCCATCTTCCTTCACACCTTTCTGCTCTAGGGGACAGTTATTTTTCTTTTCTCTAGCGCGTCTCTGGCGTCAGATCACAGCCGCGGAGCTTTTAAAAGGCACACAGAATCAAGATGGTCACGCAGGCTTTTTTTTTTTTTTAAACTCCAAACCATCTCGCCTCCCTTTTGTGGCACATATCCCTATCAATTACACAACTCTGATTTCAGAGATTAAAAATATTCCCAGAAACGGCCGCAGACACAGCTGGGAAACATCGGGGGGGGATTCAGGGCGATGTGCTCCAACAGGCTTTTGCTTTTTCATGCTTTGGCTTCAAGTGTCTCAGCAGAGAGAGGGAAGACAAAGAGACTCGATGTAGATGTAAACTGCTGATTACACTACTGTAGCTCATCGCCGCTGTAATCTTGTGTTGTCTGTCTTGCAGCAGATCAAATTTCCACAGTCAGAGAACATGGAAATGTGCGGTTATTAGCGGATATTAGCCTGCTGAAAACCTAATTAGACAGTGTGTTGAAAAGGACGGCAGGAGACGATGAGAGGGAAATAAACGGCCGATGAGTTTAGGTTTGTTTAACTTGTTTCTCCTGTTGCATCAGGCTCTGTGTTACACATCTTGTGTCTTGACTTGAAATGTAGGTGTTGCAAACTTCTATAATCTTGCTATTAGATGCACAATACTGTGCAACTGAGACTGAAATGTCTGGTAACAGTGCAGCGTTTCCTGGCGCCATTTGTGGCATCGAAGCTGGATGTTTTTAACCGGCTCTTTGTGCTGTTTCAGCCGCAGAACTATAGTATTTTTAGAAGCGCATCGCAGCGTTGCCAAGCAGTGTTTGAGCCATGGAACCTGGATGTTTAAAGTGCAGCGTGATGTTACCCAGCGGCGTTTGAGCCATGGAACTTTGGTGTTTTTGTGGCACGTCACAGCGTTCAAGCATCTTTTTAGATGCACGTAGATGCTGAAAAGTGAAAATATTTTCAACTTTTTGAGCGTCAGACACCAGTAGCTAGCACGCATTGAATAAGCGCTTCCAGCATTTCAAGTGTCTTTGAAGCATCCGCGTCTCCAGCGTCTCATTTCTGCGTGATCACCCCCTAACGTTAGCTCCTAGCTGCGTTGTTCATCATGTCACCTTGTTTGCTGGGAGTCATTAGCCTGTTTTGTTCTAGTTTTGTACTTTGGTGATCGTACATCATTGTTAGCTGTTCTCCAAAGGGCTGTCTTTAAAAAATGTAGAGCTTCAATGTATCTGCTACAAAATGATGTACAGATGTAATGACATATCTATTGTTTTCAGAAACATTTATTCTGGTGATTGGGCTGACCAGAGAAGACTTCTATGTTAAGATATGATGTGCAGATATAATGTTGAGCAGCAACTAAAGTTCCTGCTGCAACAACCAAGACTGACAATGACTCACAAATGTCTCTAAAAAATCTCAGGGTGCAGATGACAGGAGAGGATAAGTGTGAAATGTTTAATTATGTTCAGTCAAGCTTCTCTCAAAGTGTATAATTATAAATAAATTGTTGCTGGAGAAATTATATTTTGTGAAGTCAAGTTCCTGCAGCACCAAGATTACTGTGTTGGAAAAGCCTCACATTAGATCAGTGGTTTTTCCTAAATCTATAATAGAAGATAAGCTGTTGCTGAAGGTATCACAGAGCAGATCAAGTTCCTGCTTCACCAAACCGTCTTTTTGCACTTTGGCAGCTTCTCCTTTCCTTAATGACCCGCACATAGTTGCCTCGCTGCCTATGTAAACTCTCATTCACAAGGAGAGAGGCGGGGCCGAGAGGCTGCCAGTAATTTTCCACCATAAAGATCTAACCGAACTCACTTCCCTGTCATTACAACGACAGAGCCGCTGCAGCTCCAGACGTGCAGCGTGTGCAGGGGAGTCCCAAAACCTCAGCAGCAGCACACTCCAGTATCAATATCACACATTTATTACTTCAATACTTTGTGTATAAATCTCTCCGTGTAGCCAGGATTCATGCAACAGGTGGATGGACAGATCAGCAGCCGCTGCTTTCTGCACATGCTGTGGCAGGATTTACGGCTGCGGGGAGACTTGAGATCATCTGGGCGCAAAAACACAGAGCATAAAAACAGGTGGCGACCGCCGACAGCTGTCCATTTCCTCCTTTCAGGACATTTAGGGAATCTAAACACACTCTTTGGCCTTTAGGTCACGTGGTGTTTACTTAATAAGGGTGGAAACCATGCATAGGACACACAGAAGATGCACAGGAGATAATCTTTATATATCACAGGCAGAGAGGATGTTAGTTCTTGTAGGAAGCACAAGTGGAGCGCCTATTATGCTTTCAGACATGAACGTCTTCAAAACAACCCAGTCACTAGAAAATATGTTGGCACTGTACATTTTTGCAAACCATTGAAACCACAGTGGATACACTGAAGCTTTAGGTGTCAGCAGCGCTGTGGTTAACGTGTGGTAAAGTTTAGGCACAGGAAACTCTTGGTTATGGTTAGGTTTGGCTTAAAATACCCAGGTTTGGTGACACAGCAAGTCTCTTCAAAACACAACCACTTTTTGTTGCACTGTTACGGCAGCAAACGCAGCAATGCCCAAGTAAAATCAACTCCTTTTTGTTTCACTATATGGGCAGGAAATGCAGCGATGTTGTGGTAAAAACAACCACTTTTCATGGCACTATCCCTGATGGTATAGGGTTGCTAAAAAAGCACCCATACGTAGTAGCTGTCACCTTTTTCTGGTGGCAACTAATCAGTTAGACACAAAAGTAATCTGCAGACTAATCGACAATTTTTGGCAATAATATATAATAATAATCAATAATAATCTTAACATGCATGCCCTGTTCGTTTAAGTCACTTCTCCAACAATGAAGCAGTTTTCCTTCAGATAATAAAAAACACTCATGGAATACAGGTTTTAAATAAAGACATGGTCATTTATAAAAGAACAGCTACAACATATGTTACACGTTCATCATAAATGAGCTGCAGACATCTTCTCCACATGCTTCTTAATCACCAAAATAAACTAATGTCAGACATAAAAATAACTTGGCATAACAGAAGTATTTTTATCTCTATTTCTATGCTCTTATTTGAGTTTAACTGCAGCTTTTCACTCTAAATTATTTGTCCTGCGTGTTTGAAATTTGCTCTAATTGCGCTCGTGCTTAATTTGCTCAAAGGTCAACAGCATTAGTGAAAACGTGCTTTAATTAAATTGATCCTGGTTCTGATGTAACAGCACATAAAAGATGACATGGCTTGAAGCACAACAATCATTTAAATCGATTCAAGACATAAAATGAAAGAAACGCATCAATATTCTTCTGAGATTATGTCCGAGGCAGTGATTTGAGGTCCGATCAAAGTCGTCTTAATTAGAAACATCCTCCGAGGTCGTCTGACATCAACAACATGTGTACCGGCTGGAGAGTTTCCCCCAAAGCAACGGAAAAAAAAACATAAAACATTCTAAAAAAGCAAAAGACACGAATCAAGATTGATAACGAGCTCAGCAACTGTCATTACGTGAATGATCGTCATTGTTGGAAGGCGTCTCCGACCAATCAAAGCGCTTGGCTGCAGCTCCTCGTTATATAAAAGCCACATCCAGCAACAGATTATCCTATGAAAGGAGATGCTAACTTTGACCGACACATTTGGGTCGATAAAGGGGAAGTGAAGTCAGGAAGCAGCTTGTTCCTCTGAGGAAAATGAGATCATGACAGCTTAGTAACTGTATCCTGACTCTGGAAATGTCCGCATATAAACACTCTCTTAAAGAAGGGGTTCTGGAGAGTAGAAGAAGAACGCTGCTCAGCCGTCAACTACGGGACAAGAACATGATCTGAAATCATATATTCACTCACATGAGACAGCTCAGAAACTAGACAGAATGATCTACCCTGGAGCTTTTGATCACTTGACATGATCTTCATCAGCAGATGGAGTCTGAGCCAAGTTGTCATGGATCTGTTCGTCTGATTCACCGGATGCAGACTGTGGCTACAAGCCTGCAATTGGCTGGATATTTGGGCCGGCATTCTCCCTCCCTTCCGCCATCTGCAAGTTATCGCTTTCAAGATCCCCTTGGCAACGGGAAACAACAACAACAACAACAACAACCTTCGAGCTGACAACATTCACACTGAAAATGAGCCGGATCATGCAAGATCACCCTCTCAAAATATTCGTCATTAACAGGCGCCTCATATTAATGGCTTTCTTTTTTTTTGACTAATTCTGCATGTTGAATCAGGATTGGAGATGACAGAATGAAATCGCTCCGATTGGCAGTTCAGCTTAGTAAACGAGAAGAGAAACGGAAGTGAGGAAAGTAAACAAAAGGCTAAAGTCAAGCGGGAGTGGGATCGAAACAAATGCCACTGAGTTTGCGGTTGTTTTTGGTTATTCTTTGCTAGTGTGCGATAAAGATAATTTGTTCTTGTGTTGTTTATGTGCTAGCTGGCTAACTAGCCTCTTGAATCCATCTTGTCAGTTTCCCGCTGCCCTTTTTTAATGACAAATACAGCCTACTGACGTCTGCTGGTGTGGAAAGTTATTTCCTCTTGTGCAAGCGCAGAGCATACGTTGACTGTCTTTGCGATGTGTTCAGGCACAACTTTTTGGCCGAGACAGAGGCAACCTAAGGTGGCGCAACAGTCGGCCTTTGTCAGCCCTCCTTCTTTGATGTCATTAACACGTCTCGGCTTTAGAAAAGCTGCAAGTTGATCAAGAAAAAGTTAATCTGCAAATACTTCCCTCTCTCTATCTGTCTTTAGTTTGAATGTTCAACATATATTACAATTTCTTTCATTTTGAAGTGCAGGAACAAACAATAATAGCTGTTTCAGTTTAATATTAAGTGACAGGGTTTCAGGGTAATTAAAAATGAGATTCAATAATCAAATATTACTTGTTCGGTGACGTTTATGAGAATATGACAAAGGTTAAATAATCCTGGAATTTCCATTTTAAAATAAGTTTTAATTGGTGATTATAAAACTTTTCCCTTTTTTAAAAACCGCAAAACATCCACAGTCGTTAAGAACTTTAAGTTTTGGGTTTTACTTTAAAACATCGTTCTTTCAGGGTGGGACTGTCGGCTGGCTCAGAAAAATTTCTTTCTTTCTCAGTACGGCTCTGCTCTAATCCCCACACAGCAAACTTGTGATGTGCATCTCATCCTCTGGTGAAATTAGTCACCAATTTACTCACTACATCGTAACAGTTGCTTCGCTATTTAAATATGTGGCAACCGCCGTCTGATGTGCCGCACTGATTCTGAGAAGGTTATTATTATCTTTCCTGAGAATGTTATGCTTTTGTCTTCATTTCCTCCTAAAGCAGGAAGATACGGACGATATATTCTAAGTTTTAAATGAGTCGACAAAGGTTTCAGAGATCATTTTACAGAACTTGCTGATAAGCAGCAACAAATGTTATGTTTTGGGGGTGAAGATTATAAAATGCAACTTAAAGTTAGTCAGAGAGGATTTTTCTTTCTTCTCAACTGATTTCCTCGATTCCCTCCGCCGTGTCAAAGCTACGACTGCCACCAAAAATGCAGGAAAGTCTATTTAAATCAAGCTGCAAGCTCCAGGGATGGTTCTCGCTCCAAATGAATCACCACAACAGGGAGGCTCGTTTGGTTAATTAGCTGCTGCTCTCAGACTGAAGCTGTGGTGAAGATTGAAATCAGCTGCTGTCGTGTTCGATTGCAGAGACGTCCTGCAGGCTCTTGGAGCGTTTCAGAGGGCGAGCTGATCCGAAATGTTCAGTTTTGTTTTCTTACATTTTGGTTTTGGCAACTTTTCCTTGATCTTTCCTTTCTATTTTGTCCCGTCTGAGTTGGACTCAGACGGGACATATCTTCAGTGTTCCAGCAGCAGAGTCACAGAGCACATCATGTCCTGTACTTTTCTAAATAACAACCCCTGTCTTTTTGGCTAATCCGAACCCAGTTTAGCCCTGGCCGAGGCTAGATCAGAGGTTAGCAGACACCTTTTCTCTCCACCACCACTTCGCCCCGGGCGCTTCCTCCCGCCCTGACTTCCTCTGACAAACTCCACTTCCTGTAAGACACTGAGGAGAGATTAGTCAACGTGTATTACAGGTTTCCCCCGATTAACTGAGACGCACGTGGAGCTCTGCTGCATACAAAGCTGAGCTGCATGCCTGGCCGGACGCACACACATCGATCTGAACTTATCTGCACCGCACTGCTTCTCATTAAACTTCGGCCTATAAATCTGACTCTTTAACTTATCCTGCTGTTTTATTTCTTGACTCTGTCTCAGCTTTTCTTTGTATTTCTGCCAGTGCATGCGTTTAGTGTCATTTATTTTAGCCTCAATGTCTTCTGTGGAGCGCTATTTACTACCATTTGTACAAAACAGGCCACAAGAAATAAAGCTTAGCTGTCGAACAGAGACAGGAGAGAGAGCGCGTGTGCAGGGTTTCCGTATGTGGAGGCTTTAGGTGAAAGGTGCTCTGTGGTTTGGAGTTGTTGCTTTGAACGAACCCGTCTCTGTTGTGTAGTAAACACACATAAATAACCAATCAAACTACTTGGCGTCATTCATGCTACGACCTCTGTTCAGTCGCATTTAACATTTTTTAATTTCAACCACATTTCCAGGCAGCTTCAGCACCTCATTTAGGAGCAAATCGTCTTTTAAATAACAAGCAGACAGCCTGTTTTCATTGTGACTGAAGGTGTGTCGATCACTGACTGACAGCTGCTGTGCTGTGACGCCGCACGCTCGTCTTGTCAACCGTCACATATGAATAAAAGTCCTTTCAGGTACAACACGCCTTTCATCGTCCCGTGTTTGCCGTCGGGCTGTTTTGTGTGAGGTCTGCGAGGACAGCTGAGCGAGGCAGCAATGCAAATCACTCATTTGCATAGTGGAGATAAAAATCTAAAAATATTTTGCCTCAGTGAACAACAGAAACAAACACATCCCCAGATTTTACTACCTATGCATAATCCCTCATGGAGCGGTTAGTGGACCTGTCAGGTGCTGGACGAGAAAACGCTCTCTCTGTTTGGAGGATTCTGGGTAAAAAAAGCTAAGTGTTGAGTCACACAGATGAAAGAGATGAGGGTCGTTTCATTGTTTGCCAGTTTTATGATTGTTGTCTGCATGGGAGTAACAACATCGTGGCACGAAAACAAAGTGCGCCTACCAGTAACAGATGATGTCACTGATAGGATAGTAGGATACTGTGATGAAAAGAGTCGGGCATGTGCGATTGATTAGTGATGCCTGGCGTGTTGCCACAGAGAGCGGACTGTGTAGGATGTGAAGGAGAGGTTTGGAAACACTCAGCAGCAGCCACTGTGTGCGTCTGTTTACTGTACAGACTCAGATTCAGTTGTTTTTCTAACCTGAGTGAAACTAAAACAGTTTGTCGTAAAACAAAAGTCTGACATCAGCTTGTTGTTGTTGGAGAAACATCAGAGAGAGGAAATGGTTTCACTCTAGGGACTCCATTACCCAGAACTCCAGAGCTGTGGTCAGGATTCGCACACGTATAAAACTAGAATTACCGCTCTGTGGTTGTACGTCTCTGTGCACTGCTCAAGTCACACGCTTCACACACACAAGATCTATACAAAATATATACTGAGATATGATGTCACAGTGACCTTTGACCTTTTGGATAGGAAATGTCATCACTTCATTTTATTCTGTTTGCCATTTGTGAAGTTTTGTCATAATTAACGTAGGAATTCTTGAGTTATAGCCAAAAACATGTTGTGTGAGGTCACAGGAACCTTTGACCATCGACAATCAAATTCTGATCAGTTTATTCTTGAGTCCAAGTGGACGTTTGTGCCAAATTTGAGGCAAATTCCTCAAGGCCTTCAGGGGATATCACGTTCATGAGAGTGAGAAGGACATAAGGTCACAGTGACCTTTGACTACAAAGGTCAAGTGAACGTTTGTGCCACATTTAAATAAATTCCCTTAAGGCGTTCTTAAGATATAATTTTTAAAAAGATATGAGATGATTGCAAGGTCACAGCAACTTTTACCTTTGACCATTGAAATCTAATCACTTCATTATTGAGTCTATGTGAACATTTGTGCCAAAGTTTAAAAAAAATTCCTTTAAGGCGTATCACATTTACAAGAATGAGACAAATTAGGTCACAGCGACCTTGACATTTGACGTCAAAATCTAATCAGTCCATCATTCAGACTAAGTGAATTTTTGTGCCAAATTTGAAGACATTCCCTCAGGATGTTCCTGAAACTGGATTCAATAGAATGAAACAGACTAGGGCTGGACGATATAGAAAAAAAGAATATCGATAAAAAAAAAATCATATTGATCGATATCGATAATTATCAAAGAATTTTGAAACATATATTTTAATTGCAGCCCTGGGCGTTTTATGCTATTGCTTAATGACCTACTTTTAATAAAGAACACACAAGCACCAAATTCAAATTCAAACCTTTATTCAACCACCTTTTAACACAACTGAAAGTTTTTTTAAAAAAGAAAAATAAATCAACTTAAGTGACCTGAGTGACAAATATATATAATATATAAATAAAAATAATACCTTTTGGTGGGAATAGCACACTCAATAGGTCAATAGGTTTGACCTATTTAGTAGTAGTAGGTAGTTAGTTTAGTAGGTAGGTTTGAGACATTTAAGTGTTCATATTATAATTCATATTATTATTATTCATTAGTGCTGTCATGAGATTAAAAAAAATGAGAGATTAATTATGATCTGTAATTAATTGATCTAATTAATCTTTTTTAATCTCACCTAAAAATTGCTGAGAAAAGCCCTCAACTTGAGGTATTTTCATTAAAATCCATTACATTATTGTGGCAGATCGAAAAATTGATTGATATTGATACTGATGAGTATTTTTAACAATGATTTACTTTGTAGGCGGAGTAAATGCGGCCGCGGCAGCTACGTACCCTCGTGACGTCATGGCCGTGCGATGTGGTACAGGAAGCCACAGTGAGCAACATGAACAACCACGTCCTGCAACTCCTGTGTAGCTTCTTACAGGAACCGTGAAACGACACAGAAAAACCACACAGCCTCCGACACGACGGCGGTTAATTTGATGACAAGGGAATACGGAGCCGAGGTGGATTTACTGCCGAGTTTGGCTCCGGACAGTTGAGTCAGAAGAGAGGAGTGCTCACAGAGTTAGTCTGTGAGCCGTCGGCGCTAACGGCTAGTTAGCAATGGCAGCTACGTGCAGTCGTTAACTAGACAGTCAGT
Source organism: Epinephelus cyanopodus (assembly GCA_026686955.1). Taxonomy (NCBI): domain Eukaryota; kingdom Metazoa; phylum Chordata; class Actinopteri; order Perciformes; family Serranidae; genus Epinephelus; species Epinephelus cyanopodus. The sequence continues at coordinate 17,710,189 of CM048937.1, read as the reverse complement.
CACCAGGAATCACCTCGGCACTGTAATGATCTCTGTCATCGTTGTTGAAGGCTGTGTGTTGCTCTGGTCCGGAGTTATTCATTGTAAATGTGCTGTTTGTTAGCATGTCTGACTGTTAACTGCTAATTTGGCAAGTGTTTTTCTATCGAACTTTTTATCGACCCGTTTTTTTTCTATCGCATCACATGTCTATCGATCGATATATATTGTTATCGAATTATCGTCCAGCCCTAAAACAGACACAATGTCACAGTGACCTTTGACCTTTAACTTACAAAGTCTAATCAGTTCAGCGTCGAGTCCCAGGGGACATTTTTGCAAAATCTGAAGAAATTCCCTCCAAGTGCTCTTAAGACATGTTCACAAGAATAAGATGGATGCAAGGTCACAATGACCTTGACCTTTGAACATCAAAATCTAACCACTTTTTCACTGAGTCTAAACGAACATTTGTGCCAACTTTTAAGAAATCCCATTAAAGCATTCTTAGGATATTACAGTCACAAGAATCAGACAAACAAGGTCACAGCGACTTTGTCACTAACTACCAAAAACTAACCAGTTTGCTGTGAGTCAACGTTTGTGCTAAATTTTAAGAAATCCCTTTAAGGTGTTTATACGATATCTCATTCACAAGAATGAGGCAAACAAAATCTAATCAGTCCATCGTTGAGTCTAAGTGAACATTGTGCCAAATTTAAAGAAATTCCTTGAAGGCATTCTTAAGATATGTGTCTCAAAGAATAAGATGGATGCAAGGTCACAGCGACCTTGACCTTTGACATCAATGCCGAATGAGTTCAATGTTAAGAAATTCACAGCATTCTTAAGATATTGCCAACACAAGAATGAGTCAAAGAAGGTCACAGTGACCCTGACCTTTGACCACGAAAATCTAAGAAGTTTATCGTTAAGTCAAAGTGGACGTTTGTGCTAAATTCAAATCCCCACAAGATATCACGTTAAAAACAATAGGACGGATCCATGGTCACAGCAACCTTGTCCTTTTCGCACCAAAAACTTATCAGTTCTTTGTTATCCTTGAGTCTAAGTTAACGTTTGTGCCAAATTTGATTCCCTGAAGGCATTCCTGAGATATCACGTTCACAAAAATGGGACGGACAGACAACAATGTAAAAACATAATGCCTCCAGCCAAGCCTATCCTCAGCGCAGAGGCATCACAAATACCGACATTTATTAATTTATACTGTTGAGTGCTCTTGATTGGCGCTTTAGATGTTTCCAAGCAACTGGTTTAGAGGTCAACTGATATTGGACTTTTAAAGGCCGATATAGTAACGACAGTTTGGAAAAGGAAAAAAGATACTTGCTGATGTCACGAAGTCACCACGATGGGATCAATCAACACGACATCAGGAAATGTCCTTATTGTTTGACTGCTTGGAGGGAATTTGTATAAGTTAGTAAGTTAGTGGCAGCATGTTCCCGCAATGCGACTGATCTGTACACACACACACACACACACACACACACACATCCTGGTCTTCCCCAGATGCCTGGGCAGGTTTCACGACCGCCTGTCTGCTGTGTTTTGACTGCGATCCTCCAGGCAGAGGGTCTGCAGGTCTGATGTTATCACCCTGGACACACTGGAGACATCCCAGCACTTAATCCAGGACCTTTCCAGGACTTGATCCCGAAAAGTTTCCCAAACGCAGACATTTCTGCTCATTAAATCAAATCGGAGACATTAAGTCATTGATAACAACCACATTTGGCTCATTTGGCTCATCGTCTATTCTCCTCCGTCTTATTCTTTCTGTTCTGTTCTCGTCGACTTTATTCTGCGTTGACAGAACCGGTTTGTTGCCGTGTTACAAAGGTCTCTCTGTTGGACTTTTTGTCTCTTGCCAATAGAAATATTGATGTTCAGACTCCACTGACACAAACCAGTTCTCTGTCTTTTCTTAATCCTCTTCCTCCTCGGTGAAAATGGATAAAGCTGAAACAATGAACGCAAGACAAAACAAATAAATCTCACTCGGAAACAATGCAGAAATCTGGATGTGGATGCAGCATCAAGCCTCTCGCACTACTGGAGGGATGGAGCCAAAAAAAAAGGACAAAATTTGATGTTTTCAAGTAATTAGGTCCAAAAAATGTCTGCAAATTTAAAGAAAATGAGGCTGTGTTCATTCAAGAATGTGGAGAAGAGGCCATGAAAAAAAACAGAGCGACAGTTTATTTAAAAAGATAATTGTGGGGCCAAACCCATAATACTGGGGCAATATGGCAGCTGTCCAAAATCATGTTTATTTCATGTCTTTCCCAAGTCTGCTCGTGTTTACCAGCAGGGAAATCTTCAATCCAACCTCTGACCTGACTGCCATGCATCTCTAAAAGCCCCTAATATTCCAGGAGCTCCATGACCAGCATGAGTCCTGTGATTTGAAAACACTTTCCCTTTCGACTTGATTTAGCTCCGCAGCAGCTCTTCAGTTGCCTCGTTTCGCCTCAGGACACAGGCAGGTCCCACCGAACGCAGTTAAACCAGGCATCTGTTTCCTGACGGCGGTTAGCCGGCTCGGGAGTCCTGCCAAACTGTGAATCTGCAGCAGGACTCACTCATGTTTTGGAGCCCGAACCGCTGATATGTTCTTCTTTTGTGTGTGTGTGTGTGTGTTTTGTCTTACATGTACATTGTCGCTGTGTGTGAAACCTCAGCAACAACCGCAACAGGGAACGACAACACCAGTTTGTGTCTGTCGACGCCTCGCATCAGAGCTGTCAGTCAGACGGGAAGAAAAGCAGAAGAGGGAAGAAGTGGAGGCACCAAGTCGACACTCCCATGAGTCCTGTCTTATAAACTATTTTACATGCAGTTTGGCTCCAGATAATTACACCAGTTACATTTGTTTTCATGCACCTTGCCTCTTTCTCATTTCAAATATATTCTAGCTAATTTAAGGGTAAGACTGTAAAAAGATGAGCATGAAGGTTATATTTAACACATGCTCTTGATCTGTACTCAGTTTAACCTCACATGCTGAATTAGTTACCAGCAGTTTAGTCAATCGATTACTTATGTGATTAATCAAGTACAAAAACTTTCTTAAATTATTCTCAAATGCGAATTTTTGATGCTTATCTGTTATATCAATAAAATTAACTTCAGTGGGCATCGTATTTAACCCAGGACCACGTAATGAGCATTTTACAGACTAAATTACAAACAGAATAATGTCAATGATGGTTAGTTTTTCTCCAACACTGTGGTTTATGTTAATGTGTGGTTGTTTAGGCAGAAAAAACATTTGGTTATGGTTACAAGATCATCAAGATCAAGATCAGGCAAAATCACGGCAGGAAATGCATGCATGAGTGCTCGGTAAAAGACAAACCATTGTGGGTTTGGAGCCTAGAAAGCCACTGAAAACACATGCTGGTGGCTACAAAACACCCATGTTTGGAGCCTAAAAAGCTGATGGAAACACACAAACTAGTTGCTACAAATCATCAAAATTAGGCATATGACAGGCCACTGGGAACTCAAAGAAAGGTTGCTACAAAACACCCACATATGGAGCCTAAAAAGCAGCTAGTAACACACAAACTGGTTGCTACAAAATAGCCAAATTAGGAGCCTGAAATGCCGCTGGAAATATACAGACAGATCACTACAAAACACCCACATTTGCAGCCTAAAGAGCTGCCGGAAAAACACACGCAGGTAGCTACAAAACACCCACATTTGGAGCCTAAAAAGCAGCTCAAAACACACTGACAGGTCACTACAAAACACCCACAATTGGTGCCTAAAAATCCACTGGAAAAACACATTCGGGTGGCTACAAAACAACCACATTAGAAGCCTAAACAGCCACCAGAAACACACAGAGAGGTTGCTATAAAAATCCGCTGGAAAAATCACAAACGTGTCGCTACAAAACACCTACATTTGGAGCCCAAAGTCCACTAGAGAAACTCTGAAAGGTTGATACAAAACACCCACATTTGAAGCCTTAAAACCAACTATAAAACACATTAGAGTCATCTGGAGCCCCAAAAGGCACTAGAAACACACAAACAAGTCACTACAAAACACCCATGTTTGAAGCCTAAAAAGCTATTGGAAAAACACAGACAGGTCACTACAAAACGGCCATGTTTAGAGCCTAATAAGCCGATGAAAACACAGATGGGTTGCTACGAAACACCCATGTTTGAAGCCCAAAAGCCCCTGGAGAAACACCAATAGGTTGCGACAAAACATCCAATTTTGGAGCCTAAAAAAGCAACTGGAAAAACACAGACAGATGGCTACAAAACACCCATGTTTAGAGCCTAATAAGCCAACGGACATACAGATGGGTTGCTATGAAACACCCACATTTGGAGCCCAAAAGCCTCTGGTGAAACAAACAATAGGTTGCTACAAACCATCCATTTTTGGAGCCTAAAAAGCTGTTGGGAAAACACAGACGGGTTGCTACAAAACACCCACGTTTGGAGCCCAAAAGCCCCTGGAGAAACACCAATAGGTTGCTACAAAACATCCATTTTTGGAGCCTAAAAAGCAGCTGGAAAAGTGAAACCATCTGAACGGCCAAAAACACTTTTGCCAAAACAATCTCCACTCAAGGTCCAATTACTGACTGAGCATGTCAAACAGAGCATGGACAAATGCCTGTACTTTGAGCCTGTAAATGCTGTTACCCCTTACAGCAGGGTGAAGCCTTGACCTTTAGCACCTGCCTCCATCTTTGCCCATGAGGCAGGTCAGATCAAGCTGGGGGTCAGCAGGGGTCACAGGGTTCAGATAGAGGAAGCCCGACGACCTCTTGTAGCTTTAATCTGCTGGGAAAACTGATGGAGGCCTGAAACTGTCCGACTGGAAACACATCTGGAAAACGCATGGAGGGCGAAGGGGGAAGGGTGTGTGTGCGCAAGTAAATACTGAATGTGTAACAAAGAAAAAGTGTGTATACATGCATGTATGTGAGTGAGTGTGTGTGTTTCCTGAGGCCCTGCAGAGGAGGGAAGTTCAGCCGAGCTATTATAAGACCACAAATTACGGCTCTCCACAGCCAGAAATCTCCTCTGCTGGGGCCTCATCAGCAGCACAATGAAGTCTCCAAAAAACCATCTACTCTGGAAAAATGTTGCAACCTCAAATTCATCCCTCTGAATTTTAAGAAGCGCAGAGGACCCTCGTCAGAAACAACCACTCTCTGGGCATATATTTCATTGATGAAAAGACAGACTCCTTTGTCCTCCTCTCTGCAGTGCATACAGCATCTTTATCTGCAAGTGTGGGCAGTGCAGCGTCTGCTGTCTCATTTCTTGTGAAATACATCATCCTTTACTTTCACACCTGTGATTACCGCCACCTCAGGTGTGCTTCATCTTTCTTTATCGATTGTCAGACAAGTAAACATGTCCTCCCACGCAAATGATACAGCAGACAGAATGAAAAACTGCAGAACAGAAAGCAGTATTGTTCAGGTCTCCGCATCTTTTGGGCTTTTGTATTCATTTTATGTCGCTCTGTGATCGTTTGGCATCTTTTCGGGGTCATTTTGTGTCTCTATGACGTTGTTTTGTGTCTGTTTTTGTGGCCGTTTTGCTTCTTGTTTGTGTCTCTCTGTAGTTGTTCTGCATCTATTTGCAGTAATTTATGTCTCTGAGGTCATTTTGCATCTAAAAGTGGCCATTGTGCATCTTTTTATGGTTGCTTTGCATAAATTTGGGGTCATTTTGTGTCTGTTTTTGGTTGTTGTCTTGGTTTTGTGGCTGTCTTGCTCCTTGAGTGTTGTCTCTTTGTAGCTGGTTTGTGTCTCTTTGTGGACTTTTGAATGCTTTCCAACAAGAAATGTTAACAGTCACTTCAAAGAGAGGCTGTGACCCCTTTGGCCCCCTGGGCCTGTGCACTGAAGGCCCGCTCTTTACTCCTGCTCTGGGTCTGGTATTTGTCTTTATACTGTTTGTATGAAATAGTACGGGGCAAATGTGTATTTAAAAATAATTAAAGTGACAAGCTAAAAGAGCAGGTTAGGTTCTGTGTGACTGCGTACATGAAAAGTAAAATAAATGTGAGATTATTTCTAAGTTGACACCTTTTCTTTAGTCGGATGGAGGGGGAGAAAAAATAGACAGACAGTGAGGATAAAAACAGATCTGTGTCTGAAGATGAGGGAGGAGGTCTGGTTCAGAAAATGTCCACAGTGTTGAACAATGGCGATGTTGTGAGCGTCGGCCATGGGATCGAACCCCCGGGCATTTCCCATTAGCCCGTCGTCCCCGTCCAGCGGCTCGGGAGAGAGACGGGGACGAGAGGACGGACACAGAGCGTTCCTTTCTCAGCCACATCCTGCTGGAGCGGCGAGCCGGCCTGGCCTTCCCATGAGCCTTTACACTCCGGGGTCATCTTTGTTCGCTGAGGCGCATGATGGGAAATTCACCACCACACAGACTGTGAATTGCGGCGTTAGGCAACGCCGCAATCACAATGAGGGATTCACCACGGCCGCAGACACTCGGCCTGTTTCTAAAACTGTGGATGTCTTTATGTCTGATGAATGAACTCGTCCAAAGTCTTTGCATTGGATGTCTGGACGGATTAGATTCTTTGATTCAACAGTTCCTGCTTTACATCAAATTTCAGAATAATCTATTCAGGAAAAGATCTTGCACAGCTGCGAAAACACGTCTATATTCTTTACAGTTGCAAATATGTTTTAAGACCACAATATTTATCTTAGTACTTTTAGGTCTGGCCACAGTTGCAGGTATCCACTCTGAGGTCCTATTGGACTCTAAAACTCCTCTTTAAGCGATACATATATTTTCATTTATGAGTCTTTATCGCAGCAGATAATAAGGTTGGCCTGTGTTTATAGGACAATGGAGGAGGCATGTCTTTGTTGGCGAACACCAGGCTTTCCCAGCCTCGGAGGTCTTGTGGTTCATCTGAATTCCTCATTGAGAATAATCTAATTGAGAAACTCCTGCTGCCATCAGCGTCTGGACTGCACAGGGGCCACACACGAGCTCACAAAGGATACGTTCATGCCTGTGCTTTGGGAACTGAAAAGGGTTGAAGATGCATCTCTTTCTCTCTCAGCCTCTGCTCAATAACGGTAGCTTTTAGACCATTGTTGGACAGTTTCGGAACATAAAGCTATGAATCAACATCTAACTTTGGGCTCTGTCCACATGTTGTACTTCTGCAAGGAAAATATGTCTTTTTTCCCAGATGCCAAGGTTGGAAAAGCTCAGTCTAGGCTCAGGGGCTAAGAATATCAAAGCCACTTCCTGTCTTGTCGCTGTGCTCCCAGCAGGACTTTACGTAACATGGTCTACTTTCTTTCAAGGGCCAGTCAAAGCAGAGAGTCATAGACAACATTCAAGAGATAAAGATCCTCAACTTTACGTCGACTATCATGAGCACAGGTTTACTTTGTAGAGGTATTTTCACTATCGAATAATCTGTGGTTTCCACACTGGGACACAATTGAGGAAATAATCGGCAGATTAGTCGACAATGAAATGACAATGAAATTAATCGTTAGTTGCAGCCCTATTGCTGGTAAATCTCAATGAAGAGAATCCAACAGAGCTAACGACGTGTAGCGTGCCCATACTGACAACAGCTTTACTTAAATGTTTCAATGCCCGATGCTAAGATGGTTAGAACTAGTGACCTGCCCACTGCCCTGGACCACACCGTGTTACTATAAGCCTTTCATTCATAATTTCAGGAAGACATAGAAGAGGAGTTAAATTCAATATCTTTGGGTTTTTCTGTTGGGTCAAACTAAATGAGGACTTCTAAGCCGTCACTTCAGGGTCTCGGACATCGTGACAGTTATTTCCCCAATTACAAAAGACACAGGTATGGAAATCCAACCTTTTTTTTTACACCAACTATTGGTCCTTGGAACAAACAATCATCGAATTGGAGGAAACCATGCCAGCATTACTGATGAAACCTTTTCTGATCAACATAATGCTGCACTTGGTTCATTTCAAACTCAAGAGGAAGCAAAATAAACCTTGACAGGAGCAGCTGTGTTGTATCAGTATCAGTTCTACCTTTAAAATCAGCCTGTAAAAACCTAATTTTATGGAGTTGCTGTTACATGATGTCTTTTATTTTATAGTTTTCTCTATTATTTCTACCCTCTGTCCCGTCCTTTTATCTCCACTCTCAATATTCTCCCGTCTTTGATGTATGCTTTTTATTTGGATGTTTAAGTGCTTTGTAAACTTTTATGTTCGATGCCGTAAAAGCTGCTCATGCAAACAATGTTTACTATAGAAATAAAGAGAGAAATAATAGACAGAGAATTATTCTTATTATTATCATGATTAGACTGGAGCCTGCACCAGCTCATAACCTATACTCTGAGGTAATTTGCCTTTCACTGTCTCATCCAAACATCCGACTTTAGCAGGTCATACATTGCATTATGAAAGAGAAACAACCTCTCAAGGAAGACGCACGGCATTGTCTGCACAACACAACCATAAAGACGATCAGGAATGATAACGAGGAACCAGGAAATTAAGAGACGACTGGTTTCAATAACTAAACAGAGTTAATATTGCTCTTTGGATTCATCTCAAGGTGGACAAACATGCCATTACTCCAAAGTATCAGTAATGAGGACTTTTAAAATACATCACAAAGACAAAGCGGAGCCTCAAATGTGGATAATCACATGCACCACAATGCACTTCAAATGAATCTGATGCATGCACTAAAAGTGCTTTGAAGCAGGAGCGACGGAGTCAAATTGAGGGACCTCTCAGTGTGTCGGAGAGTCTCATGAATGCATAAAGCCCCGAGTTGTCCCCGGTGCTGCAGGCCTGCCGTGCGAACAGGCCTCCCCGCTGGAACAACAAACTGGAGTCCTGCAGCGTTTGTTTGAGGTGGAGGCGGGGGCGAAGGAGCTGTGAACTTCAGACGGAGGAGCAGAGGAGGGAAAGGCTCAACAGTCAGAGGAAGAGGGGCCCCGGGGTGCTGCAGGGGCCGACACAGGAAATGGGTGGGGCTCGGTGGGAGGGAAAGTGAGGGGTATTTGTGTGTTCTCAGGAGATTTTATGAAAACTCAGATCTCTGGCGACTTAATGGAGTAAATTAGTCTTTCTAATGTGTTGCTCACAGGCAACCAATCAATCATCGTCTACGAAACACAGTTACTTCATTACTCTATTAAATGATTCTGATCTGTGGCTACAACTAATGATTAGTTTCATCGTCGATTAATCTTTGTCGATTAATCAATAAGTTGTTTGGTCTATAAAATGTCAGAAAAAGGTGACAATGTTGATCAGTGTTTCCCAAAGCCCAAGATGACGTCCTCAAATGTCTTGGGTCATTAGTCTGCAAGATTTCATCAGTCGCAAAACTAAAAATGACACAAACATTAAACTCAAAACCTCCATGACTTTAATTTGAAAGGACAGACACAGGAAGTGGCCACACGTTAATTTCCAGGGCGGTTATTCCACAGGCTAGTTAATAACATGTCGGGCAGGAAATCCAAAGTGTGGGATCATTTTGAGAAGGTGAAGGAGGAACCCAAGGTGATATGTAAACTCATCTTCATTGGTCGACTACAAACATGATGTATCATCTGAAACATGGAAGTAGCTACATGCCCATTAGCCCACAGCATCATTAACAGGTGCCTCATATTAATGGCTTTCTTTTTTTTTTGACTAATTCTGCATGTTGAATCAGGATTGGAGATGACAGAATGAAATTGCTCCGATTGGCAGTTCAGCTTAGTCAACGAGAAGAGAAATGGAAGTGAGGAAAGTAAACAAAAGGCTAAAGTCAAGAGGGAGTGGGATCGAAACAAATGCCACTGAGTTTGCAGTTGTTTTTGGTTTTCGTCTTTCACCCGTACATACATTTTTAGTATGGACACTAGGGCCGTAACGGTACATGTATTTGTGTCGAACCGTTCGGTACGCGACTTTCGGTTCGGCACGACCCTGTACCGAATTATTGGGCGCAGGATATTATTTTATTTTATTTTGTTTTATTTTAATTCCGTTTTTGCGAGCCGAACCATTTAAAATATCTAGTTCCCCGATGGACATAATTGAGTGACGGACCAAGTCCCGTAAATCTCCACTTTCACTTTGTGCAGCGCATTCTCGCATTTTGACAACATGGCAAGTGAGCCTGACGAACCTGAAGACCCACCCGCAAACCTTAAGTCCTCCGTTTGGGAACACTTTGGTTTCAGGGTAAAATACGAAGATGGAAATAAACAAGTTGACAAGACAAAGCAGTGTGCCGACACTGCAGAACAGCGGTCGGGCCAGCTCCGCTATACTTTTTATTTTAATTGAGTAAAACTGAGTAGAAAAAACTAAAACTAAAAAAACTGAGAGGAGAGCTAAATCCAGGATAAATATTGGTGTGCCTCTCCAAGATGGAGAGAGCTTATCTAGGACTACAATTCGATGGCGACCTCGCGTGTGTTCTTCTAGACAGGCAAGCAAACATCTGGCTGATGTTATCAAAATATTAAAAATTTCCACCAGTGTATTGCTGCGGAGCGGTGTGGAGCGGGGGCTGGCTAACCACAACATCTAACATTAACGATAGGTTTCTATAATGCTGAGCTGATGCTGGTAAATGAACTGCATTTATAAAAGAGGCAGAAGAATAGCTAAACATAAGACGCACTGAGCAAGAGAGAGGAGCAGAGAGGGAGAAGCCATCGCTGACTGTAAAGCTAAGTAACTAGCAGTTTGCTTAAATAACTAGCAGATTGCTAACTCAGCTAAAGTAAGTAGCATTTCTGAATAGAGTGTAAATAACTGAGGTTAGTGAGACAATCACTTAAAAAGAGAGCCATGACTTTAACACGGAAAATCGGACATTATAATCAGTTTATTTAAAAAACCCGGACACCCTGGATGGGACGTGAAAACTGGACATGTCCAGGCAAAAGAGGACGTTTGGTCAGCCTAAGTAACGTTACTACTCATAGTTAGATCAGAGTTTGACGATCCGGTGTAGGTACCAGATCGGCTCGGGCTGCTACACCAGCCAACGGACCGCATTTGCATAAGTGAGGAGCGTTAGATCTGTATTTGTTATATAACTACAACTCCCATGATCCCACGCTACTTCATGACGCCATCCAAGTCCGTCTTCTGTTATTGTTTTGGTTTGAAACCCCTAGCGGCAGAAAATTACACATTGCAGAAATATATTTTTCATTCAAAATGTGTGTTAAAAAAACAGCAGGATTTTATTTTTCACTTTTATATTTCTATTTTCATTCAAACAATGTGAAAAAGCAGGATTTTATATATATATATATATATATTTGTTTCATTCAAAAATTGTGTAAACTGCTGAGGTGGTATGTTCCAATAAGTAAAAGATATTTAATAGTTGTCTATTTTTTTCATTACTGTACCGAAAAAAACCGAACCGTGACTTGTGTACCGAGGTACATACCGAACCGAGATTTTTGTGTACCGTTACACCCCTAATGGACACAGTAGCCCTTTTTAGATAGGAGTTGTGCAAATTTGCAGGAAAGCCCAATCAGTCTTTTTTCAGCATTGGCAGTACAAAAGCAAAATTGGGGAGTGCGGCAAAATGCAACTCGTCAACTGTAACAGCATGTCTGTGCTTGAAATTACTTTTTGTGGTGTTAAGAGGCTCTTTCAGTTAATTATCATGTCATTATAATGTCTTTATCATACTGTAGGGCTCCAACTAAAAGTTTGTTTCAAGTATTGATTATCGACCTCGTAATTATTTGGTCAGTGACACATTGAGAAACGTTTTGAGAGTCCAAGGTCACATGTCCTGTTATGTCCAAACCTCTGATATTCTCAGCTGTAGAAGCTGTAACCATAAAAACCTCCCACTGATCCTCTTTCAAAATAAAAGCGCCGAGTGGAGATGCGAGAACCACCAACCTCGCCGCCCACCGACGGTGTAGCTTGAAAGTAACCAGACTCCAAACGCTTTTGTTCAGCCGACACTAAGTGACCAGCGCTGCCAAATAATTGATGACTCCAAAGCAACTGGCTATGCTGCCTGTTTCCTTTGGCAACCGGTCGACTGAAACTTTGTTTTGATGAGAGCGGCTCAGACCACACTGTCTCTGCACATACGCTCACATGACAGACGTAATAAGTCAGTTTTATACGGTCTCCGATCACAGAAAGACCAAACATGTCTGCAGGGGGTTGATGGGGTTGTTAGTCAACGCCAGTGACTCATTGATTACTTAATTTCTGGCTGACTTTGTAGCCCATTATGGAACAAAAACTCTCATTCATTCCAGCGATGAAGGCCTCAATTTCAAGCCAATAAAGTGAACGCAAGAGCGGTTTTATTATTGCAGTGCTCAGGAATGGTGATATATCACCACCTCACAGACGTTCCTGCTGGATCTGAGCTCTGATTAGCTCGTTTAGAGATCTCTGTGGGGAGCTGGTGTCAGTTACAGCTCCAGACACGCTCAAATTTAGCAGGGTTCATCTTAAATGTGGAGTAAAAGTTTAAAAAAAAATTGTTTTGATTCTTAATTTTTAACTGTATTTGCCATCAGCGTCTTCACCTCTGCTCGATAATCTCTCAAGCTTCCCTCCAGGCGTCCTCAGAAACATCCAGAAACCACATGTACCGTCTGGTATTTACCGACTGCACACCCACACGCTCTGATCATACATGTGTGTACATTAGCATTTCAGCCCGCAGCACACCTGCTCTGCGCTCTCGCCTCGTCTCGCTCCACTTCACACCTCCCACAGCAGACGAGGTCAGCTCCAAATATACGGTGAGCCAGGAGGGCCAGATTTCACAGCCCTGCACAGATATAGCCTCTGAGCTGGTGGCGGCCACACGCCCCCGACGCCCTTCACTGTAAATAGGAACCCTGTCTCTCGGGCTGTCTGGGGCTAATCGCTGCTGTTTTCATAAGAGCAGGCGGAACAATGTGAGGAAGCTCACTGGAAACTGGAATAACCTCACTGAGCCTCAAGTTTCCCTCAGACATGCTGACAGAAATAGGTCAGGATTCACTTTATTTCTGTGTCACATCTGGAAAACAAACAAAAAGACTGCTTCCTAGGTGCAGCGAAATTCGACCTTAACTTTTTCTCTGCTATTCAAATCAGCTCAGAGTGTGTATGAAAATGAAAGCATGGCTCTGGGTGTGAGATCTGATTGCAGTCTAGACGTCTGCCCTTTAACCATTTTCAGATAAATACATGCGTCTGTTGCGTTCATGATAGTCATAAATTAAAGGGATAGTCCAGATTTTTTTTTAAGTGGGGTTGTATGGGGTACTTATCCATGGAAAGTATGTTACAAGCAGTAGATATCAGCTGGCATGCCCCCAGTTTGGAGAAGCAGGCTGGAGTTCAACACAGAAGCTAAGAAATCCATTGCTGTGGATGGGGGCCAGCAACAAAACATATTTTAGCCATCTGAAAACATTAATATCAAAGCTTACGCTACATTTAGAGCATTTTCACTGCTTTACTTTAACATCAGATGGTGATTTCCAGAGAGAAAATGAAGCCGATATATCGCTCTCTTCAAAGCCAGACTCTATTGAGAGAAACAGCGATTTACCATCGCTGAAAACAGGAGCTGCTGGTCGACTGCTGCCTGGATGAGTTACTTATTTCTTGTGATTGTGCAACTTTGGCATCTAAAAGGAGTTAGTTTGGATTCACCAAAGTCGCACAATAAGACTAACTAACTTACTTATCGAAGCAGCGGTACACCAGCAGCTCCTGTGTTAATAGAGTATAAATTGCTGTTTTTCTTAATGGAGTCTGGTGGCTTTGACGAGAGCGCAGATAGGGAGCTGAAGCCATTCAAACAAGCTGTCTGATGGAAAGATAAAGTGGTAAAGATACTCTCAATATGACATACACTCAAACTGATAGTGAAATTTTAGGTGGCTGAATACATGTTGTTGCTGACCCTCATCACGAGGAGTACTATGGATAAATACCCGATACAACCACATTTCAAAAAATATTCCCAACGTTCTTGGCTCAAAGACACTTCTGACACTCACCGTTGAAGAAGCTCTTGACCTTCAGGTACCCGACGCTGAGGCGCAGCACGGACAGCTTGTCCAGCCGTGCCCTGACCTCCTCGGTGAAGGGCAGCAGGCTGGTGAGCTTATCCAGCTCGCCGTTGAGCCGGTCGCGGTGGCGCTTGGACGGGTTGGACTTGGCGCCATCTGGGGGTGGTGGTTTGGGTCTGTGGGTACAGAAAGAAGACAACGTTAAAACACGGTAACAAAGAAAGATCCACGTATATATATATAGTTTGCTACAGACATCAGCAGTGTGACAAAGCACTGAGCATCTATTCTGCTCCGAATGCTGCATGTTTGGCATTGAATCGAATCCATTAGAACAAAATTATTAAAATTATTAAAATTGTAATAATAAAAGTAGACCATTAAAAGAGGATAATACATATGAATTAAAAGTAATTTAAAAAAACAGGATGAAATATGATAGACCAATAAATGATTTTAAAATAATATGTTAAGCAATAAACCAGTGCAAGTAAAAGCATACCTGATTTAAAATCAATAACATAAAATATATTAAAATAAAATAAATTAAAACAATTTAAAAAATGAATTAAAAATAAAAATAATAACATTAAATTAAATTAAATTGATGTAAAACCAATAAAATAAAATATATTAAAATAAAATAAAACAAAATAGAAAAAAATAAAACAAAAATAGAAAAATAAATAAAAAATACAGAAATCAAAAAATAAAATAAAATTAAATTAAAGTAAATTAGATCTTTTAGTACATGTGATTCATGTGTTTTTCCGTGGTATTACACTGGGTATTGGGAAGTGTGGCAGTACACTGGTATTGGTATCAGCTACTAAAAATTTCTAGTATCATGACATGCCTGGCTGCAACTAACAATTACTGGAAAGATTAGCACAAAACCAAAAGATATCCAGTTTTCACGCACCAGTGCACAGATTTATACCGAAGACAAACTGCCTACGTTCATATTTGAGAAGCTGGAAAATTATTTAACCACTGAATCAATCATCAGGATAACTGCAGATTAATTTTATGGTGATCCACTTGTGATTAGTCGCCTTAAAACAGTCACTACACACGATAAATCATGATGTACATGAAGCGTTCAAAAATACTACCGGGGGCTGACGGAAACAGGACTTCCTCAAATTAATAAGTAAGATCTGCATCATGTTTGACCTGCACTCTTGATAACATCCCCACATTGCACCTTCTTCTTCTGCTGCAATGATTTAATGGCACATGACTTAACTGTGACTCCTAATATTCAGCAGCAGAGGATGAAACATGCTTTCCTGTGATATAAAAAGTATTTCATGTTTTACAGTTTCCATGTTTCGTCTGCCTCCCTGAGTGGAAAACAACACGGCACGCCCCGGTCCACCTCCACTCTCCAGAGGGCCGAGCTATCTGCTCCATCCACTGTCGCCATGGGAACCAGGTCAGCAGCCTGGTGTCAGGGCTTGTTTGTTATCGCCTCACCTGTGTGTGTGTGTGTGTGTGTGTGTGTGTGTGTGTGTGTGTTTGTGTGTGTGTGTGTGTGTGTGTTTAGGACGCAGGACAGACACATTTTCCAAGTGAGAGGAAGCGTTTCCCTTCCTACATGCGACTCTAAAGGTCACGTAAGATCAGATTCTTGTAACACAGACAGACACACGTTCACCAGCTATACGTTCGTTCTTCACTTAGAGTTAAATGCGCCCGTCTGTTTGGCTGCAGCTCAGCACCATCACATGAAGCGCCGCAGCAGAAAGCGCGTCTGTATCTATAACCGAACTCCGGTGACCGGCGGTAAACCCGGCGGCTCCTCGGCTCTAACTCGAACCAGACCTCGGCAGCACAGAGGGGCTTTTCTTTTTCCCAGAGAAGGTGTGAAGCTGTGGAGCGCCTCAAACCGGCCCTGGAGATGCCTCTCGTTTACACCCAGGTTTCTGGGTCGTTTATATTTATCCGCGGCAGGTTGTCGCAGCTCTGCGGTGATTTTCACACCCGTACGGTTTAACCACAGTCTGATATCTGATAAACGGCAGAGAAAGAGGGACTTTTATAAACCTCTGAGAGGCACTTTGTTGCTCAAGTTTGTGTTTTTCACTATTTCAAGAACAAGTTTTTATGATTTTCATGATTAAAGATAAACTTCTCCTTCAGTGTGTTAAGTGCATTAAAGACACGAGAACAGAAACTGATTCTTATCACAATTCGTCTTCATTTCTGCTCTCCACTTGGTGGAAACTTAATCAAGTTTCACATCGTTGAGCGTCTGTGTTTTTCCCCTTCACAATAAATCTTTGAACCGAAAGCTGACATACTCCGTGGCCGCTCTCGTGGCAATCACAGCCGAGACAAGCTTGATCAAACCGGAGCAGGACTCCTCTGCCAAAGGATGCTGGGAAAGTTTCCCATGACAGTTATTTATCTCCGTCTAAGTTCTGAGTGGATGTTCTCACACAAGCGCCGTCTAAATATTATAAATATAGCAGTAAGACGCTCCCTGCCCTGGAGAGCAGTCCAGCAAAACAATCCCAACTCAAAGCTCTTTACGCGCGATCTGTACGCCGATGATTCCCAATTTTACATGCCCCTGAAAAAGGCCAGTAACAGCTCCCTGGCACCTCTTGTTGAATGTCTTAATGACATTAAGGCTTGGTTGGCTCAAAACTTTCTACTTTTAAATGAGAGTAAGACAGAAGTCATAGTGTTCGGATCCAGTGGCTCACTGCAACCCAATGTCAAACCCATAGTCTCATTCTTGCTCAAATTAAATCTGTGTTGTCTTTTGATGATTTTGAACAAGTGATACATGCTTTTATTATTTATTTCCAATCATCAAGTTGTATCCAGTACTTATGGTACCAAAAAAAAAAAAAACAGATATGGACGTATTTTTTGCATGTTGGCATCGACTTGGTACCGAAGTATCGGTTCTCATGACAACCCTAGATTGGATGTCCATAATTTTTTGAAAGAAATTCTGTTAATATTTTCCCCACTGTGTGTGTTCATGTACTGTCCCCTTAAAAACGTACTACTGCGTGTAGTCACGTGACCCCGCCCCGTCCAGCTGCCGACCTGAAAGCAAACTCAAACACCGAGCCAACTGAGCGACTTGAGCAGCTCGTACCAAGGAGAAATGCCTTGAAGAGCGGTTTCAAAATATGTGTGCGTTTCCTTCAATTGTTAAATATTAAAAATGTATTCCAGCTGTAATATTTGAGCATATATTCAGTACAAAGCTTGTTAGTGAAACATGAGGGCAAAAACCAAAAAACAAAATAATCGTTCATTAATCGTAATCGAGGTAAAATGTTGAGGTGTATCTGCAAATTAACACACAATAAAATATTTGATCTGAAGACTGTGAGCAGATCAGGTGTCAGGGTCTTGCTCAAGAACACTGCAGCAGAGCATGTGGTTGTAGTGGGAATGGAACCAGTGACCTCCCAGTTACAGGTCGGTCTCACACAGAGCAGCTGCGCGTCTGCTGGTTCTCAAGTTAAATCAGGTTCAGATGTTCCTGCTGATGACTCCGCTGGGGATTTCTAGGTCAGGTGAGGCCAATTGTGCCGCTCACTGTGTGTGTGTGTGTGTGTGTGTGTGTGTGTGTGTGTGTGTGTGTGTGTGTGTATGTGTGTGTGTGCACCTGCAGTATCACACTTTCTAGACACTGTGACCCTTCAACTTCCTCATTACTGGTGCCTCACTGTGTCACAATGTGCGGTGTGAGGTTGCAGAATACGTTGACCAACATAAACCCCCCTCAGCAACAAGAAATGGACCAACAAGAGTGAGGAAACAGTTTGTTGAGCGCACAGAAACTTCTCTTTCCAGCACTAGAAAATGAAAAGTAATAAAGTTTTTGGAGCTGGCTAATATCTGGCGTGCAAATTTATTATTTTATAGTTGAACAAAGCAGCCAAAACGTGGATTAAAATGCCTCAAATATGAACATAAATGAGGTGTGATGAAACACGACTTTAAATACTGGCTGTGTAATAACTCCGGGAAGGTTTAAGCTGAATATCGAACTTTAATGTGAGGAAAAACAGGCATCTACGACACATACAGACCAAGCTCGCTCCGTAAGAGACTGAGGTTTGTTCTGTAGTTCTGCACCAATGAAAAAAACAGACAGAAATGTTAATGAAATGTGAATAGCTGAGGTTTTATTTGCAGAGCATTCACCTGCCAATCCTAATGTGTAATTTTACAGCCCAGCTGCTGCCAAAAGGACAGCCTTTAAAAACACTAACAAGAGGCTGAACAATCCACGTCTGCACTGTGAGACTTCACCGAGCTCAACTTCTCTCAGACAACAGCAAGATGTCTCTGGAAATAACATGAAGAGGAAGAAACAGCAATAAATAACGCAGTACGTTTGGGCCCGTTGTGGACACGGTTACATTCAGATGAAATATAACAAACCACAGTAGCAGACTGGAGGAAGCTTTCATCTGCAAACGTAGAATTTTACAAGTTAGCTGATCTCAAAAAGGCAAAAACATGCTGCAAAATATGTTTAAATTAGATTAAATTTAACAACCAGTAAGGTAAAATGCAACAAAATGAATATGACAGTCAGGACTAACTAGTGATTTCACGGGTTAAATGCTCTCAGAGGGGACGAAAGGGTCTGCATGAGAATTCTTGCCTCTAAATGTTGCAACCAAGGACCAAAATGCCTCTAAATGAAAACATGAGGAGGCAGAACACTTCATTTGCTGACTTTTATTTAAATGAAATATAATAACAGTCTTTTAAATATACAAAACAGGACTGAGCTAAGGTTAAATGTGTGATATCACTGCTTAAGTGCACTCAAAAGGGACCAAAAATGCCTCTAAAAATAACATTAGCAGGCAAAACAACTTGAGCTGCCTTCTGCAAAAAATATAACAACTGTGCTCTAAAAAAATGACCAAAATTACTTTAATAAATAACACAAAGAGGCAGAACAACTCATGCATTGACTGTCAGAGTTGTCTACCGCAAAATATGTGAAATTTAAATGATACAGAACAACCAATGTGGTAAAAATACAAAAATGAATGTGGAAAAACCAGCATGACTGAGTTAAATGTAACCCTACGAAACCTTTTAAATTAGCCTGATCTCTTTTAAAATATGTGAAGAAGGCAAAGAGCGACAAAAGAAGAAAGTACGCCAAAAAAATTCAAAAAGAAAAATCAGGAAAAAGAGAAAATTAAAAACAAGAAAATTGGTAAAATAATAATAATAAATTTAATTAAATTAAAAAAAGAAATGAAGTTAAAAAATGTTTTAAAAAACAAACCAACAGAGAAATGACCTGGCAGGCCGTTAAAAATAATTCTGCAACATATTTTTGAAATGTAATAATATAATAATAAATATTATAATACTTTTTCCCTTGCTTTATTTAAATAATTATCTGATTTTTTACTTTTTTTTTTTTTTTTGCAATTTGTGGGGCCTCTTACCAAGTTGCTCAATGGAGGAAACATAACAACAGTGTGGTAAAATTCGCACAAGAAAATGTGAAGAAGTACTGATATAAGGTTTAATGTTTGACTTCACTGGTAAAATGTTCTCAAAAGAACTTTTAAATAACATTTAGAGGCATAAATTCCCGCGTACTGACTGTAAAAGCTGCCTGCTGCGCCCTAAAAAGAACCGAAATGCCTCTAAAAATAACATTTACAGGCAGAACACGTGTTGCCTCCTGCAAAATATGTGAGATTTGGATGAAATTTAACAACCAGCGTGGTGAAATAATTCAACAGCAGGAATGTAAGGGGCTGGCAGGACAGAGGGTGAAGGGTTTAATCAGCAAATGTACAATTTCACAGGTTAACTGCTCGCAGAAATGCCTCTAAAAATAACATTAGGAGGCAGAGCAGCTCGTGCAAGTGCCGTGCTGTGGAATATATCAGACTAAATATAACAACCGGTGTGTTCAGAAACCAAAAGAAAGTGCGGGTGGATGGGCGTGGAGTTCAAACTAATCTGCAAACGTTAGTGACTTGCAAACCTGACCAGGCCCTGCTTCGCTCCCTCCTGTAAATAAGACATCTGCTTCCAATAATACTCCAGAACACGACATATCTGAAATCAAGGCGAGATGCCTATCGCCACATTCCTGACGGCACAACTCCCTGCAAGAACAATGAGTGGCCAGTGTTGTTGCTTCTCATTTTATCTACCAAATCTGCCCTGGAAGGGGTGTGTGTATATATCTGAGTGTGTATATGAATGTGTGTGTGTGTGGGGGGGGTTTTGTTGGACTTGAAGAAAAACACTCCCCTGCGTTCACACAAAGGCACTTTGTCTCCAGTGGGGCAACGACACCTTTGCAGAACAAAAGAAACTATATACGATGTTGGCGTCTGTTCCACTGCTGGAGTTATGATACAGGAAGAGAAAAGAGCCCAGGAGGAGGATCGGAGCACCACCGATATCCCAGAGAGGCAATGTCAGGCCCAGACAGGCGATACCAGGCCCAGAGAGGCGACATCAGGCCCAGAGAGGTGATACCAGGCCCAGAGAGGCGACATCAGGCCCAGACAGGCGATACCAGACTAAGAAAGCCAATATCTAGTATCAGTAATGCAGAGAGGCGACATCAGGCCCAGAGAGGCGATACCAGACTAAGAAAGCCAATATCTAGTATCAGTAATGCAGAGAGGCGACATCAAGCCCAGAGAGGCGACATCAGGCCCTGAGAGGCGACATCAAGCCCAGAGAGGCGACATCAGGCCCTGAGAGGCGACATCAGGCCCAGAGAGGCAACATCAAGCCCAGAGAGGCGACATCAGGCCCTGAGAGGCGACATCAGGCCCTGAGAGGCGACATCAAGCCCAGAGAGGCGACATCAGGCCCTGAGAGGCGACATCAGGCCCAGAGAGGCAACATCAAGCCCAGAGAGGCGACACCAGGCCCAGAGAGGCGATACCAGACTAAGAAAGCCAATATCTAGTATCAGTAATGCAGATGACCAAAGACAGGAAGTAATACTCGCAAAATAAACACAAAATCAAAGCACCACTGTTTTGATGTTCACTGGTGTCATAACGTCTGGGAAGTGAAAGCTGAGACTGATGTCCGTCACATGTCAGTCATAAGAGAAACAGCCGGTCAGCCTCACATTAGCATGACCCCATGAAAACACACAAAAAACCCCAGTAACCAGCAGCGACATCTGACCGTTTAGTTCCTGCTGAGTCGCTCCAGTGTTCTGGCACTCGCATTCATCCGCAGGCCAGCGCTGGATATAAACAGTCACAAGTGAATGCATGTTCCACATTTTACCGTCACAACACCAGGGTGGAGTTTCTGTGTCCTTTTGTGTCGTTTCATGAAGTTCTTCAACTTTGAAATCAACCCAAAGAGGAAACTATCTTTTTCTGACTCTTTCTAGGGGTATAAATCAGCATATTAATCACACTCTATCAATGACAGAAGTCAAAGAAACTTCTATAACATGTGTTATCACTCCCATCACGACATAATAAGTAAAAATAAGAAAAAATCAGACAGGTAACTTTAGTGATACTGTTGTGTCACGCACTTAGAATTCCCACTCGTCGAAACGTCCCCAGAAGGACACTGCACTCTGAAGGACGGACGATAGATAAACATCTAAGCAAGTCTTGCTCCCCTCTCGTCGTAAGTACCCTTCCTCTAAATTACTACAACTGTTTTGTTGACTTTGGTGAAGTGTGGCCACACTTTGCACACATTTGTATATGTCAGCAGTTTTTCTTTTGTTTGCAGATACCTGTCGGGTCAGACAGAGGCTAAAGAGACTATTTAGAGAGACTATGAACAACTGTTTAAAGATCCAGCGTGTACAATTTGGGGGGTATAATGACAAGAAGCCGAAGCCCAGAACGAACAAACGAAACACTGGCTCCACATAGAAGGACTCCCGTTGGCGCGCCAGTTGGCAGTCCCTCCACGACGAGCCAAACTGCGTTGGAAAAACACAGATTTTTAACATGAGACTAATTTATTCAGTGTTTTCAGCAGTTTAAATCACCAGGTCCGACTGTTCTGGAGAGGAAGAGACCTCTGCGAATAATTCGGCTCATGGTAAAAACTAACTGCAGGTTCATGTTTAGCACATGGCAAGGTTTCACTTGGCTGCGATCTGCAATCCCCACCGCTAGATGCCACTAAATCCGACACAAGTAATCTTGGTTTTTCACTCCTCTGGAACCAGATCCATCCCCAACCTCAGCCCCGTCCTCTGAGATGAACTGCAGCCAGGCCTTATCGCCCAGCATCAGTGTTGGACTGCACTGAAGCTCTTGTGGGAATTCAATGGGAACAAATCCCTGCAGCTAGACTCCAGAAACTGATGGAGAGACTGAAACCAGAAGTGTGAAGGCTGTAAGAGCTGCACGTTGATGTCCAGAAATGTGTTCTGGCATCATATGTGTGTCTTTTAACCTATATTGTGTGTTTGCCTCTCTCTAACAAACGCAGAGAAATTTCCATACATTTAAATGTTCTCCCTTTACAACGCAGTGTAAATATAAAGGCACACTGCCTGAGGGCAGACTGCCGTAACATCGCCTCGAGACCTGTGTGTGGGTTAAACTGTCTCTGTCTCTAACACACACACTCATAATTCACTCACTCCTTCCCAAACAAAAAAAAACAGAAAGATAAACTCCCCGAGAGCAACTTTTCCTGAAAAACCAAAGCCGAGCGAACATGGCAGAGTTATGTAAGCGTTTGCGTGACACTGAACTATGTTAATTTGTGTTGAGGGAGGGAGGAAAGAAACAACCCCCCGAAAAAACACCCAGAGAGACAGAAGGAAAGACAGGAAAAAAGTATGTTGTGGCAGTCGGAGGAGGAGGAGAAAAAAAAACACACAGCAAGTCTCAGATTACGCCATCCTCCCTCCCTCCCTCCTCCCTCGTGGAAACATTGCGTGAGAGTGCTCTCGCTCCACGTCCTGATTATGATTAATGCAGGTAGTACCACACACACACTGAAACCGCGGTTCTGGCAGGGTTCTGGCCGTGGTTCTCTGCTCGGGCCTGTGGTTCTGTATGCAGCAGTTAACACTCCCGTCTGGCTTGTTAAAGTTAGAAATCACAACTGGTAAAATCCCAGTGAGGAAGACAGCGTGGCTCAGAGCTGCTCTTGTGTTCTGAAAGGGTTCTCTTTGCAGCACCACGAAGGGTCTGGGGACACCTATGCGTGCATGGTGCTTTAGAGAACGTCTCCAAGACAGTTCTCTTTGAGTCCTTGAGGAACTATTCAAGCATGTTATTACGTTTATTAACTGTTCCATGGAGGATCTAGAAGAACCCTTTGACAGTGTGCTTCGGATAATTTCTCCAGAGGGTTCGTTCGTTCTCTGAAGCACCATTAACTATTTCTATAGTTATGAGAGATAAAAGAAGTGCTATACCTCTGTAAAGGTTCCTACACTTGTGTGGTGCCTTCAGGTACTTCCCCTGAAGGTACTTTTGCAGTTCAACTTGCAGGTGAAACCACAAAAATACAACGCTAAGGAGAACTTTTGAATAGGTCTTTTATAGCAAAGGTTGGTGGAAGAACATTTGTGCATGGTGCATTTAAGAACCTCCCTAAAGCCTTTCTACAGCACTGAAAAGGACTTGGTGGTACCATTTCAGCATTGTACTTGACAGAGCGTCTCTCCAAGGTTCTTTACAGCACCATGAAGGTCTACAACCACCCATTTCAGCACCTTAAACAGTTCTCTGGGTCTTTAAGGAAGTCAAGAGAACATCTCCAAACATGTTTTTTGCAGCACTATGAAGGATCCATAGTAAACTGGTGCTGGACAGGACTTACGCATGATGCTTCAAAAAATTCTCTCTAGTACTGTGAAAGACTTCCTTTAGGGCCCATCTACAGGTTCTCTGCAGCACCATTAAGGGTTTATTCTTCTAATAGTTATCAGGAGTCGAAGACGAGCCATGTTACCGTGGTGCTGTCCCACTGTAAAGGGTTCTACGACTAACGCTTTGTGTGTGGTGCTTTCGGAAACTTCCCCTAAATGTTCCTTGAAGCTCTACTTCGGGTTTGAACCCACAAAAATACTATGGAAGAACTTCAGTAGTTCTTCAAAGCAATGTCAAAGGTCACTGGAGGAACATCCGTGCATGGTGCATTAAAGAACCTCGCTAGTAAGTTTTTACAGCACCGTCAAGGGACTACGAGGTACGGTTTGAGCATGGTGCTTGACAAAACCTCTCTAAAAGGTTTCAAGCATTTCAAGATGACTGAGATAAAACGATTATTGTGCCGCAGTCTGTTTTGCAGGGATGACGGTTTTGGTAGGCCGATGCAGAAGTTAGCGTCGCCAAAAAGCCAACAAGGTTTTTCCACTGGATTTTGGATTCAGCAAGATAATCTTCACAAATGAACTCCACTTCAATGACTGTTGAAGCCTCAGCGCAAACGCCAGGAGTAAAAAGCTAACGTTGACACATCGAGGCTGTTAAGCTGTGTTCGGCATGATAACGCTGTGAAGTCTCATTTAGCCACTTGCTAGCAACCGTCTTTTTTAAGACACGTCAAAGCTTCAAAATTCAAAGTGGGATATTTAGTGGCATATTTTACGTCGTAGAACATGTGAAAGTCTCTTCAGCTTGTGTTGACCACAGACCTTATTTCAGACGTCTGACTTCAAGACAAGGGAACCGAGTGTGTAAACTCACTCACGGGCCACTCTATTTAGCTGTCATTAGATTACAAGGCGGCGCTCTTGGGACGTCTGCTAACATTTGATTTATGACGGCATCGCCCGCATGTGTCGATTAGCAGAATGAGACACAAACAGACTGGAAGGCGTGTCGTTCTGGCCACAGTGTTCAGACAGCCTCCCACTGCAGATTCAGACCGTGCAGTTCAGGAGTTCTCAACAGGTCTCGCTCTAAATACGCATCAGAAAACCTCCATGAAGGTCTCTTTACGGCACGATTGAGTCGACGAAGAACTCCATGACATTTGTTGAGGGCTCTTGCACAGAAAGGTCTACGCAAGGACCCATGTTAGACACATTTCAGAAGGTTCTTCAAAGCACGAGTCATTAATAGAGTCTGTGGTTTATTACCTTCCTTACAGTTCATTAAATGCACAAATATATAGGCACTTGTGAGCAGGCCAGAAAGAGCGCTGGTGGCCAAACTGTGGTCCAGAGACCACCAGAGAGCCTTGGAACGGGTCGAGAAGCTCCCAAAAAACCATCAAAATCAATCAGTGCTAACAAAGGCTGCCTCACTGAACCACTGGAGCATTGTCTTGAAGCGCAAATAGCATTCCTCCTGTATACGACTCTGACGCGTGGTCTTCTGGCTCTCAGATTGTGGTCTGGGGCCCTTCGGGGGCTCTCGAGGGGGAAACCGAGGGAGCAAAGACGAAACCATACATCCACCTGAATCAAGAGTAATTTCACAAGAAGGCGCTGTGATGATTTCACTGATGCGGGGATCCACACTGCACTGTTTCCCTCCCCGCCCACGGCGCACACTCAAACAACAACCCAGCACTAATAACCAAACTCCAAATTCAACCCTCAGAAAAAGGGGGGGGTGAAATAAAAGAAGTTAAAATGAGCTCCTGTGGGACGCCAGATGATATAACTGGATTCAAAATAACACTTGGAGCAACAGTTTTCTTTATTTTCCGTGCTGCATGTGCCTGAAGTGCTGCTGGACTTCAGCACTGGCCAGCATTGCATAACCACAGCAGGGAAAATAGACTTTATGGCCTGTGTGGATGCAGAGTGCACTTAGTTACTGGCATGTAGCAGAGGCTGTGATGCAGTCTGGAGGTGTGTGTGCGCTGCACCTACAGAGCAGTGTGTGCAGTGTGTGCAGTGTGTGGATGATTTAGGGAGCGAAATACAGCATAACACACATGCTCCTGCACTAATGCATGTTATTTGTATGTAAATAATACACGTAAACAATGAGGCGCAGGATAGTTTAGTGTTGCAGCATTATTAAAGTATTACAGTGTAAGTACAGATGGTGCCTTCAGGGACACCGTAGCAGCGATGTAGCCGCTATAAAAGCACACTAAATTGTTATATACACGCTTCATACGCAGCCACACACAGTGTGAGATATTCCCGGAACATTACCGTGATGTTTGTGTGTGTTTACGCTTGTTTACTCACATTTTCTGCACCGGCTTCTTCCGTTTCTTCGCCGCGTAAAGCGCCGTGTTGGTCAGCATGGTGCCTTCAAACGGAGCGGGGTTCAAACACAAGAGGCGTTATCCTTGTTGTGTGTGTCAATAAAAGCAGCTCCAAGCAGGAAGACTCGCATCCCTCGGTGTAAACAAACAAACAATAAAAACAACCACGGAAAACAGAGACGTTAAAATCCCCCTTGCCGTTAACGTTAGTCCTCGGTCGCGTCTCGTGCGCCTCTCAGCTGGCAGAAAAACTTACTTTGTGGACTTTGCGTGCTCCGAACTCCCGCGAGACGTTCGCTAACTGTCACGGCTTTTCATAATCCTGCCGTTTGCGTACTTCACACCGATTTACCGCAAACACCGTCACTTTTACGCGTTAAAAAAGTCCCGGAGGTTTTATGTAAGTGCTCCGCCTGCGCGTCACCGCCGTTGTGATTTGACGGAGCCGCCGCTGCCGCGCGCTCCCGTCGCGGTGCGCTCTGAGAGCAGAAATATTTAAGGTGGACCGGATGAGTCTGACACCGCGGAGCAGGAACGGCTGGGAGGCTGCATTCCAACCCGGCCCACCTTAAGAGGGAACCTGTCACTGTCACCCGATCATATTACAGTGTTTTAATTAGGGGCCTCGAACGAAGGACGAGGTCCTTATTGTTCTTGTAGCGTTTATTATTATTATTATTATTATTATTCTTTCTTTCTTCCGCCGCGACTTTAAACTGGATTTTGACCCCCTAAACATGCTTCAAAACTCACCAAAATTGGCACGTATGTCAGGACTGGTGAAAAATTTTATCTAATGAAGAAATAAATTCAAAAAGTGCAAAAATGGCTCTGTAGCGCCACCTAGAATGACTGAATCAGACTGAATCACTAAAATGGCCGCTGCTGCCAGTAGGAATGTCGTAGGAAGACCAAACCAAAACAGCCGTGTTCGTTTCATCAAGACCTACAAATCACGTGCTCGCACCAATGACCTAAATCCAACAGGAAGTGAGGTATTTCCCTTTCAAAGTAAAATTTTCCTCAAAACAAGAAATTCCTTAAAAATCGAACTACTCCTAAACCGTTTATCGTATCGGCCTCAAATTCGCACACATTATCGATCAATTGGTCCTTGTCAATTATTCTGCGTCAATTATAATTCATTTGAAGGGTTTGGATTTACTGGCCTCTTTTGTGTGATGTGCTCCCTTTACCTCCTGACGACTTGTTGTGCCACCTAGGCACACAAAAATGCCCGGTGCGACGGGTAGGAACCACTTAGAAAGACCAAACCAAAACTGTCGCGTTCGTCTCATAAAGACCTACAAATGTCGCACTGCAACCCCTGACCTAACTCCAACAGGAAGCGCACTGTTGTTGTTTGAATGTAAGATGGCGTTTTTGACAAATTCTGCCGCTCAAAGATTTTTTGCTCCTACACCGTTTATCAGAACTGCTTCAAACTTTCACAAATTACAGATCTACCCCTGGTGAACATTACTTGAGAAGGATTTTGTCCTAACTTGAACGGTTTGGATCTCCCAAGCGTTTGCAGGTGCAGAGCACAACTCCTCATGATGATCTCTGTAAGAAAAGATGGGTGACAACACATCTTAAACTTGTGACTGAGGCACATTATTTTATTCCATAAACATACAAGCTTGATATCACTGCGTTCAGAACAAAATTATCTATCTGGTGATGCTTTCAGATTGAAAATGTGACTCACGGTTTGGTATCTAAAAGGACTAGTTTGTGAGATTTTCAGCCCATTCAGCTGTCTGCCTGCAGCCACATGCAGTCCTTAATTAGCATAACAAAAGCTGAAGTGTGAGTGTGTGTGTGTGTGTCTCTGTGTGTGTGTGTGTGTGTGTGTGTCATTCCTAATTTTCCTAAATAAATGCCTGATAGCAAAAATTTGTAACTACAACATTCCCTGGTGTAACTTTTTTTTGCCTCATTAACAATTGGAATCAAATCTGTAGCTACATCTGTGCTGCAGATCATACTGTCTTTGTGTAAACAGGAATCAATCACCAAGAGCACACAACACGTGTGTTCATCTTAAAGGTATATTTTATCAAAAAACTCTACATGTAAAACATCATTTACTCACTATTTATGGAAAATACAGTGTTGCAATGCCTATATGCTATGAAACTTTGTATGTTTCCTTTTGAAATCAACATTATTAGGAGAAATACAGTTCCATTATTGACAATGCTATATCTCAATACACATGTTCCACAGCCAATTCATATTAAGCCTTGATCATAAATGTTTATAACATTGTTGTGTATACTTGAATATCTCAAAATTAAATCAATTTCCTAAAATGTAACTCCACTGTAAACTTTTTCTAAAATTCTTCTATAATATTAATACTTTCAGTAGTGTCATTGTAAGCTGTCAAATGCTTCCTGCTGATGTTGTTATCATTAGTTATAGTCAACTCATCTTGAGTACATGGTCATTAATTAGCATAAAAATGGCTTCACAGATATGTGTGTGTGTGTGTGTGTGTGTGTGTGTGTGTGTGTGTGTGTGTGAGATTCCTAATTTTCAGATACAGACACACCAAAACACACACTCCAATCCCTGTCCCCTTTCTCTCTCTCTCTCTCTCTCTCTCTCTCTGTCTCTCGTGTCCTGTTAGTGCATGTCACTAACTCGGCTGACTGCATGTCAGAAACTCAACCTCTTCTCCACAGTCTTTGTGCTCTACTACCTCACAGGTTAACTTCTACCACAGCACTGCTTGGATAGTGTGACATGTGAGGTCGTGCTATAGCTGCTGATTTAGTTAACATTAGTCATTAGTCAACTCATCTTGAGTGCCTGGGCTTTCACCTAACTACGTGGTCCTTAATTAGCATAACAATAGCTCCACTCTGACAGATACATGTGAGTGTGTATGTGTGTGTGTGTTTGTCTGTCTGTGTATGTGTGTGTCTGAGTGTGTCATACTTATACTCTCATTATACACATTTGATTATTGTCACGTATGTAAACCATTAGATATTAATATATACTTTCAACAAATTGTACCACAATAACCAGAATTGAAATTATAATATTATTACTTTTATGAATGTTGTTGTAAGCTACTGTCATGACCATCTGTCATACATCTCTCTCTGTCTCCCCTTCTGTTTCATTGGGTCTGAAGAACAGAGGGATGTTGTATGCTGTAAAGCCCTGTGAGGCAAATTGTGCTTTGTGATATTGATTGCTTGATTGATTGATTGACTGACTGACTGATTGATGTCCTCATCAGTAGTTTGGTTTTCAGAAGCCATCAAAGTTCTACTCCCATGTCATGGGTTCATTGTAAAAAAAAATGACCTTGCGTTCTATTGACATAACGGAACGCGACGCTCGCTTTCGACGTACGCCGGACCCCGAAATGGCGTGGGTCGAGGCCCCGTTCAACGCTGCTCGCAGCTTTAATTGTTTTTACTGCTGTAAACACAAACAACACAAACAACACAAACAACAATAAAAATAAGTAATAAAGTATTTATTTATTTTTATTGTTGTACAGAATAATGTATCAACATAAGAAGAAAAATAAAAACAAAATCATTTATTAATAATAATATTAAGAATAATAAATTCAGCTACTGTAATTAAATAATTTTAGCATGTTTTTACAGAATTTAAGTAATTAAAAAATAAAAACAAAAAGAAATAATGAAATAATATTAATTATGATAACAATTATACTAAGAATAATAATAATAAATAATGAATTCAACTACTGTAATTAAATAATTTAAGCATGTGTTTTACAGACTAACAGACTTAAAGTAATTTAAAACATTAAAAACAAAAATAAATAAATTAAACAATAATAATATAATAATAATTATGATAACAATTATACTGATAATAATTTTAATAGTAATAAAAATAACCCTATTTGTGTGCTTTATTTATTTTACTATTTATTTATTTTACTAGCGTTCCATCACTTCTACTACTCCTAAAATATAAAACAAAATAATAACAATAATAAATCCAACTAATTTTAGCACACATGTCTTTTTTATGTCACACTGTCTGATCACAGTGTTAAAATAATAAATACAAATCTGAATAAAAAAAATATGTATTTATTTTTTATTGGCAGACAAAAAAATATGATAAGAAAAATTAAAAATACAATCCTATTACTTTTGATGATGATAACAATAATTATGAATCTAACTACTGTAATTAAATAAATTCAAAGCACAGTGAATGGTCTATATTTAAATCATTTCAGCATGTTTCCTCGTTGTTTTATTGCTGTACAAAAAAGTTATCAATATAATAAAAAGAAAAAGAAATAAATTAAATAATAATAACAAATAGTAAAAACCCTGTTAATATGCATTATTTATTTTATTATTTATTTGTTTTACTATCATACCATTTCTACTACTAATACTAAAAAGTAAAACAAAAATAATAATAAAAAGCAATAATAATAATGTTTGCTGTGTTATTTTCTAAATCTCTTTACATTTACAAATATTACAATAAATCAAAGTCATTTTAGCAAACCTGTCTTCTTCTATTTTTTTTTCTTTTTTTTTTTTTGCCATACTGTCAGATCACAGTATTAAAATAATAAATACAAGTCTGAATAAAAAATATATATATTTATTATTTTATTCATTATTTTGGTAAATAAAAAAAATGCGAGCGTTGTTTTATTGCTGTACAGAAAAGTTATCAATATAATAATAAGAAGAAATATAAATATATTAATAATGGTAATAAAAATAACCCTATTAGAGTGCTTTATTTATTTTATTATTTATTTATTTTACTAGTGTCCCACTACTACTGCTAAAAAATAGAATAAAATAAAAATAATAAAAACAATAATAAAAATGTTTGCTATGGCATTAATAAATCTTTTCACATTTTACAAATATTACAATAAATCCAACTAATTTTAGCAAATATGTCCTCTTTTTTGTCACACTGTCAGATCACAGTATTATAATAATAAATAAAAATCTGGATAAAAAAATATGTATTTATTTTTATTGGCATACAAAAAAATAATGTAACAATAAGAAAAATTAAAAAAAAATAGTAATAACATAAATAATAAATTTACTATAGTATTAATGCATCTATTTACATCTACAAATATTACAATAAATCCACCAAAATAATAATCAACTTGTCATTTTACAGTATTAAAATAATTATATTTATCATTTTTTTATTGATGCACAAATACAGTTATTGATAAGAAGAAGAGGAAGAAGCAGAATATGTTTAATTTAGTATTAATAAATCTATGTTGCCCTGTAGAGAACATCTAGCTCCAAATAGTCAAATAAAGTTCAAGTACAGTGCTTAAATTATTTTGGAGGACACAGGAAGTGCTGCAGGTTGATAGCCAGCCTCTGAAGCTCACAGTCATGTTTATATAACTGGTGCTGGAAACAAAAGCTCTCACTGAAAATATGACATTTGGGAGCTGTTCCCGCGACAGCAGCACATGACTCAGCTGCACCACGTGTGTCACTGTAGCTGGGTGCTTATCTCCAGGTGAAGGTTCAGTTTCTCTCCCCTGTTGCTTCACTCTGCCTGCACAGTGACGGGCCGCGGAGCTGCCAAGGTGCATGTACATATTTATCCAATGTTTCGGTCATTTGGCAGCCAGGCACCGTGTCCTCCTACGCTCTGTCAGAGCAAGGTGAACCGGCTTTTACAGGCTCATGAATCTGCAGGATTCCTGTATTGTTCATTGTGCTCTAGCGTGATATATCATGGTGTTTGTGCTCTTGGTGCGGGACCTGCTGCAGCACGCCAGGAACCAAATTTACAAAACTGAAAGGCACACAAATCCAAGTTCAGGGTAAAAAATAAAAAAGGCTCAGAAGTCGGCGGCTGCTCTGTAATATTTGTCATCCAACATCTGTCGGTTATAAAGTAAACTGGATTCTTTTACTCATTTGTGATTTCTCGTATTGACGGCTTAGGTTGTGTAATACGTTGCTTACTTCCAGAATCAGAGTTGTAAATATGAACTGTCACGCATCAGGATTCTTCTGGATGGAAATAATGACAAGAAGCTGGGTTTTTATTTGGTGTTTGAAGTTCAGACCAAGACGCTGAGAGCTGCTTTGAGCTGCAGTGGCAGCATGCAGAGGAGCTCCACTTCACTTTCATCATCTAACGCAAAAAGAAAAGCAGAAGTTTGCAGGTATAACGATGATGACAAATACAAACATGTAAACACAAGCTGCAGGTGGATGACTGCAGTCTAATAAAGCTGTAAAAGTGATTGTGTCCTGCAAACATTGTTGTGTCATCTAACAAAGCGAGAGCAGGATAAAGACGTCCCCAAAGTTTCACCAAAATCACATTAGTCAGAGATAATGTGCATGACACACAGTTGGACGCATCCTGATTTGACCTCCTCCAGCTTCATGGAGGACAAACAACTGTTCAACACACTCATCTATGAAGGACAGTCATATGTCCTGGCAGGGGATGCAGCAATATCTCAGTCAAAAACAATCTTTTCTGGCCATTACGCCGCAAGAAACGCAGCTGTGTCCCGGTGGAAAGCAACAGTTTTTGTGACGCTATCCCCGCAGGAAATGCAGCAATGTCTTCGTCGCAGCAACCTCTGTTTGTGGCACTTTCTCGTCATAATCTGCAGCACATAAGCAATGCTTTTCATGTCACTGTTCTGGCAGACAAAGTAGCGATGTCTTGGTAAAAACAACCCCATTTTGTGGCACTATCATGGCAGGAAACGCAGCAATGTCTCAGTAAAAAGCAGTTCCCTTTTGTGGCACCATCCTGGGAAGAAAAGCAGAGATTTGTTAGAAAAAAACACAACTGCTTTTCATGGCACTATCCGGGCATGAAATACAGTGATGTCTTGGTGAAAAACAACCTCTGTTTGTGGCACTATCCTGGCATGAAACGCAGCAATGTCTTGCTAAAAAAAACTGTTTTATGTGGTATTATCTCGACAGGAAACGCAGCAGTGTCTCGGTAAAAAACAAGTTTTTCGTGGCACTATCTCAGTGGAAAGCAACACTTTTCATGTTGCCATTCCTGGCAGAAAAAGCAGCCATGTCTTGGCAAAAATAATTACTTTTCATGGCACTTTCTAGTCATCAAATGCAGCTATGCTTGGGTGGAAAGCAACACTTTTCTTGTTGCTACTCTGGCAGAAAAAGCAGCGATGCCTCCATAAAAGTCTATCGCTTTTTGTGGCACTAACGTGGCAGGAACAACCGCTTTTCCTTCAGCTATCCCACTGGAAAACACTCCATCACTTAGGAAAGTTGGTATGATACCTATGAAATGTGCTTTGCATTTTGGGATCATATTGGGTGTAGGAGGCAAACAGATACATAAATACTTGTCGCTGCAGAGTGTTTGCGGCCTGATGACATGCAGCACTGCTAACTTTAATTAAAGCAGCACTTTGACAGGGAAAGTGTCAGCTGAGGGAAACTCGAGCTGCATCCACAGCTCTGAGATGCGCTGATGCTACCTGGCACCCTGATCTGACGCACGTGTATAAACTATCTCACATAAAGCCTCTTTATTCTTTCTTTCTTCCCCCGTAATTAAACTGCACTTCTCATTTGTGACTGCTCTGCATGTAAAACAGTTCCAGCTTGGCTGGCAGCGCCGACGGGGAACTCTTGGCCTGCGTGTTGCCATGGCAGACACGTTGTGTTTAACGCTAAACACGGCAGTTACCAGTCAACAGCTATCTGCGATATGCCACCCTCTGGCCTTATTAAAAAGCAACCTTTGTTTAAAATACACCCTGTTTTAATACAGCTTGGCTCGGGCCGGCAGCGCCTGGCAGCAGCGCTCGCACTTTTCTTTACAAGACTTTTTTAAAGAGCCACAGCGGCTGTTCTTTCTGTCAGTCTGCAGCTCTGGCTTCTTGGAGTGGAGTGACTGCGCGGAGCATGACAGGTTGATTTGTGCCTGCGCAGCCTGAATTTATGGCTTTGTGATCTGCAGGCGCTAATGGAGCCGACCAACTGTTGCTCTTAATGGAGACATCCACAAACTGATTTACAGCGGGCAATTAAAACAAATGATAGTGCATTTAAAAGTATAATAGTCAACTGAAGGCTGACAGCGTGATTATGAATTAGTGAAGTGTTTTCTTCTGATCAGAACTTGCAGCAGTGTTTGCATGAGCGTGCTCCATGACTAAACTCCACCAGCAGCACCACAACAGGCCGAAGAGCTGCGGTAACGTTCCACTGTGCCACCGCAGGCCGCTGCAGCGTTTTACTGCGACATGCAGAGGTGGCATTTACACGGCAGTAAACGCGCCGACAAACTCCGACTACACCTCGTGAACTCCGCCATTCGTCGGCTGTCGGCGACACACTGCACCGAGGACGTTCCACCTGATCACTCCTTCCTTCATACGACTACTCTGTACATGAGGTTTTGTTTGCGTGCGTCTGCCATGAGTAAATCTAACAAATGAAATGTGCTTTATTAGATTTCTCAGTAATGAGTGTAAATGTAACAACATTAAGCCTCGGCTCAATATTTTCCCAAAAGAACATTTGAATTAATTTGGCTTCAGATGATGCAACAAAAACATTCTGGTCCGAAAATTCAAATAAATTCCTGAGTTCTTGTTTTTTTTTTAATCTCAAACTGTATCCTCAACATCTCAGTTTTACTTAGAGCAAAGACAAACAGAAACATGTTCATGTGTGAAACTCCTCTGTGGCTGCTGCCGTCACTCTCCTGTGTGTTCAGCTGTAATTAATCAATTGGACGTGAACGCCGTCTCTATTCTCCGTGTAATTAGCACCAAATCACACAGCAAGAATGTTATTGGAACTTTTTCAGAAATTACAGACTCATAAAATGAAGCATTACCGTAAACTTCTGTGGGCCAAGCTTCTTAAAGGGACAGTTCACCCCGAAAAATACATATTCTTCCTCTTACCTGTAGCTGTTTATCAGGCAAGATAGTTTTGGTGTGGCACTTGGCTTGTGGTGCTCAAAGCACCAAACGGAAAAACTCAACATCAATGTGTCTTTACAGACACCATGACCTGGTTACTCAAGATAATCCACAGACCTTGCTGTGAGAAGTTTCATGTAGGAACTATTTTCTTTCTACTGGACTACACCCACCAGCTGTATCACTGAGCAGAAGGAAGAGTACATCTGCTCATGCAACCCAGTGTCACTCCGAAGTTCTCGAATACTTCCGGCGTCATACTCCAGCAGCTCCTTTTAACAGGTTTAACGAAAGAGTCGAGCAGGAGATGCGCCTCCTACAGTGACAGTCCTTCAGCGCTGAGACAGATGGTGTTTTGTGGCAGTGTGTCTTTGCATCGCACCAGCAAAGGGGCTAAAAGTAGCACGTCCACCCGGGTGTCGTATCTCTATCACTGCTGACTGAAGCCGACTATCATGGCAGGAAACGCAACGATATCTCAATGAAAACCATCTGCTTTTCGAGGCACTTTCTCGGCATGGATTGAAGCAATGTCTCATAACACCTGCTTTTCTTGGCACCATCCAGGCAGGACACGCAGCAATGTCTTGGCGAAAAAGATTTTCTTTTCGTGGCACTTTCTCAGCATCAAACGCAGCCATGTCTTGGTGGAAAGCAACGATTTTTGTGTCGGCATCCTGGCAGAAAAGCAGTGACATCTGTGTCTCTCTGAAGTTCTCGATTACCGGCACTTAGTCAGTGACTTCCGGCGTCCTTTCACATCGTCCTTCATCAGGACGCGCAGATTACTGCAGAGCCATTTGTCCCGGGAGTGAACACCGGTATCTACCCACAGCAGTCGAAACGCAGACCTGCAGTGCACCATAACTCTAGAACCAGGAAGTATAATAATGGAATTTATGATTATGGTTCATGTGCTGATTATTATCTCAGACGGCAGCGTGTGGTTGCCTTTCACAGCAATCTTCATGGATGTGTCCCCAACAATATATCACAATGCCTGCCCCCATCTGCAGTCATGAAAGTGACGTTTTTTAACTCGACTGTTTTCTGGTTTCACAGACGGTTGACAAAAATAATAAGCCTCCATCTGCTCGTCCCCGTCTCCAAGCGCGGCACGGCGATCAGGTCGAAACTTTCAGACACACGAGGTCTCAAATTAGCGTCGTGCCACTGACAGACGCGGGGATAAAGGATGTAGATCAAGATATGATTAAAGGTCACGGCCACTCGAAATTACAGGCCTGCTGCAGCCGTGTTATTTTCCATGTCAGGTCCTCCAGGTCTGGAAGGGCCTCGGACCTGCGGCTCATCCTCCAGCCCTGGTTAGTGGTGGAAGCAGCCGGCGGAGACACGGCAGGCTGCAGCTCTGGTTAATAGTTGTATCCGGCGCAGGCTTGTTCTGGTAAATTGGTGGCAGATGTTGGTGAGTTTGGACGTAAATTAGGGCTTCTCAGAGGGAGGGTGGTTGCTTTGTATCAAACTGTGGCAGCACTTTTCATTACTGTAATCTGGGAGCTTTGCTTATTGTGCCTATTTTAGTGGTTTCAGAGGCTTTAATTATATTTCACCCATTTTTGGAAACCAAAACTGAGATAAGAGAACGTTACAAAGCCTGAATAAAGCCTCTGAGAGCAGCTGAGCAAGGCACCTAACTTCCAACTTTTCTCCAGCGTCATTTTAAAGCCCCGAGCGCCACAAAGGACGGTTTGTCTGTGGTGAGTTTATTGGACCATTAGACCTCAATTTAGCACCATGTGTTGTCAATAGCATGTTTAAATGTTAGTCCATTAAATAGCCCGCCACGTGATGTGGTTGGAGGGTTAGCGGCGCTGAATCTGAAAGTTCTTGAAGAAACAAAAGGGCCAATTGTTGACTTCTTGCATCTTTAAAGTATCCACGAACGCAGAGGAAGCGTCTTAGTTTTGCTCTGATGAGCAGCAACAGAAGCTGGAAGGGTTTTAATAGCACGACAGATGTAAACTTAACTTGCAGCATTAGACCGTTTGACCTTCAAACTGAGCACTGAAGCAATCAGACTCTCATTTACTGTATTCACTGCGATTGGTCACATTCATTGACAGCGTCTCGTATCTATACAAGGACTTTGTGCTGGAGCATTTCCCCCTTGTTCTGTTCTTATCAGCTGAGTGTTGTAAGTTGCGTCTGTTTCGTCCGGCTCTTTGTGGCTTATTTTATGGAGCCTTTATAGTTTATTTACTGTGGTTTGATTGTCTTTTATAAGATGATTTTACCATGTGTTTACTGCTGGAAACTCCTGCCTGCAAAAACCCACTTTCACTGATGGGAAACAGTTTGAGGGGAGAGGAATCCGACTGAGCTTTACTGGGCACGTTTACAGCGTCGACTTTAATGCTCGCTGTGTAAAAGTCTGACATTTGTCGTGGTGGTTAATTGGGGGGTTTGTGCAGATTATCTTTCGTCACAGTGACTGGGAGGTAGAAATACAAAGTTCACAGTAGGAAATAAGCAAATCTGAGTGTGGCCTTGCAGCGTAGGTTTGGTATTTTTCAACCTGGATCCTATTTTCCAATGTTTGTGTGTCTCAGTGACTAATGGGAACAACAGGTTTTTAAATTGGTCCAGTATTGAGAGCAGCAGGCTGCATGTAACCATTAAGGGCATGATCGCACCATCAATCGTACAAGCTCACTCTGCAACACAAAGCTCTATCTGTAGGGATCCGTTCACAATAACAATCTGAGCCTGTCAGTTACAAAAACAAACACTTTGAGTGGACGTACTTTAACAGCAACCCCGTGTGGTTACATATCAGTGTGTTTCGCCGCTGCTGGCTGCAGCAATATTTCAATATTTTTGGCACTGACAGGCTCAGATTGCAATTCTAAGCGTCCGACAACATTATGGGAATGATCCCTTCAGAGATAGAGCTTTTAATGGACGTACATTAACAGCAACCCTGTGTGGTTACATTGCAGTGTGTTTCGCCACCACTGACTGCAAGAATCTCGAAAAAAAATAAAGGACCAATTTAAAAAATTGTTGTCATTGACAGGCTCAGAATTACAATCTGAGCCTGTCAATGACAACAATTTTGAAATTGGGCCTCCATTATTACATTGCAGTGTGTTTTGCCTCTGCCGGCTGCAGTGATCTCTCTAAATAAAGGCCCAATTTCAAAAATTGTTGTCACTGACAGGATCAGATTGTTATTCCAAGTGTCTCTCAATTTATGGGGAGGATCCCTACAGAGATAGAGCTTTGTGTTAAAGAGTAAGATCCTTTTTGTTTAACCAGAAACAGCCCTGTAATCACCATCACCAAACCCACCAGACTGCATTCAGGGCTGTTTTCGGTTGAACAAAAACGATGTCACTCTTTAACACAAAGCTCTATCTCTGTAGGGATCCTTTCCATGATGTTGTCAGACTTTTTTTCATCAGATATCTAATATATTATACCTACCCAACACTTTTGGGGCACTACTACCCAACTGGTATGGGTGTATCCACATCTAAACTGGGTGTACGTTCTCTTGTATCGGCATTTGTTTTGTATCCATAATGTCGTCAGCTCTGGCCGTCTGTATCTTATTCTTTCAGTACATACAGCAGTATATGTTGTTTCACTCACATCAGCAGTGTCACTGAGGCTGAGAAAGCAGGATGGTGTCTGACTTGTCTTTTCACCGTCCTGTGTCAGATACCTCTGAACCGATGAGTCACGCTGAGCTCACGTTCTCATGGCCGTTACGTTCGTCATTGTTTACAGGATATAGGCTGCAGACGTTCACGGCTACATGCAAAACAATCAGTAAGTACGTTGGTGTTAAACAACCAGGTGTGTTAACGACACCTGAAGGATCAGGTAGTGTTTAACAGCCTGACGCCGCCGTAGAGAGAATAGTTAAAACTGTATCCAAGCTTATTAGTCACTGCTGCTGGTGTCTTTGTTTGGATAGCGTCTGGCCTCAGTCAAAGCCTCTGACTAATGTCTATAAGGAGCTACTGTTCACAGGAAGTTCGCTCCCCGAGGCTATGCAGCTTTGAATCTTAAACCCAGAGGCAGCAGGTAAGGTCAGCCGCCACTTTGATCCAGACCGAAGTATCTGAACACCCGCCGGATGTTAGAGTCTTATTAGACTTTCTACAGACGCTCATGCTCCCCTCTGAATGTGTTGTGATGAATGTGGAGCTCCTTTCACTTTTCAGTTAACGCCCACATCAGGTCAACACGTTAACCCGCCTGATGATTTATGACCACATACCTGCAGAACTCTGACATCAGCCTCAGTGTGTTTAGAGCAGGCAGCAACCTGCAGGGCTGCGAAGTGAACAGCTGCAAAAACTGCAGGTCCTGTAACGTCCACTAGAGGCTGGCTCCCAGAGTGAGTCAGTCCCCACAGACCCCTGTGTTCAACTGTCCAACTGAACAGCCACATAAACATGTTTACAGCCCGGGACAAGAGACGACATTTGTGTCTCTTTGAGGTAATTTTGTGTCTCTTGTGTCTCTTTGAAGTCATTTTGTGTCTCTTTGAAGTCATTTTGTGCCTTTTTGAGGTCATTTTGTGTCTTTTTTGGTTGTTTTGTGTCTTTGAGTTCATTTTGTGTCTCTTTGAAGTCATTTTGTGTCTTTTTGGTTGTTTTGTGTATTAGAGGTCATTTCGTGTCTCTTTGAGGTCATGCTGTGTCTCTTTGAGGTCATTTTGTGTCTCCTGTGTCTCTTTGAAGTAATTTCGTGTCTCTTTGAGATCATTTTGTGTCTCTTTGAAGTAATTTTGTGTCTCTTTGAAGTCATGTTGTGTCTCTTTGAAGTCATTTCGTGTCTCATTGAGATCATTTTGTGCCTCTTTGAAGTCATTTTGTCTCTTTGAAGTAATTTTGTGTCTCTTTGAAGTAATTTTGTGCCTCTTTGAAGTCACTTTGTGTCTCTTTGAAGTCATTTTGTGTCTCTTTGAAGTCATTTTGTGCCTCTTTGAAGTCACTTTGTGTCTTTTTGAAGTCATTTTGTGTCTCTTTGAAGTCATGTTGTGTCTTGTGTCTCTTTGAAGTCATTTTGTGTCTCTTTGAAGTCATTTTTTGTGTCTTTTTTGGTTGTTTTGTGTCTTTGAGTTTATTTTGTGTCTCTTTGAAGTCATGTTGTGTCTCTTGTGTCTCTTTGAAGTCATTTTGTGTCTCTTTGAAGTCATTTTTTGTGTCTTTTTTGGTTGTTTTGTGTCTTTGAGTTTATTTTGTGCCTCTTTGAAGTCATTTTGTGTCTCTTTGAAGTAATTTTGTGTCTCTTGTGTCTCTTTGAAGTCATTTCGTGTCTCTTTGAAGTCATTTTTTGTGTCTTTTTGAGGTCATTTTGTGTCTTTTTTGGTTGTTTTGTGTCTCTGAGTTTATTTTGTGTCTCTTTGAAGTTATTTTGTGTCTTTTTGGTTGTTTTGTGTATTAGAGGTCATTTCGTGTCTCTCTGAGGTCATTTTGTGTCTCTTGTGTCTCTTTGGAGTCATTTTCTGTCTTTTTTGGTTGTTTTTGGTGTGTTTGAGGTCATTGTGTCTTTTTTATTTGTTTTGTGTCTTTTCAGATCATTTATGTATCTCTGAACATATTTGATGTTTTAATGGTTGTTGGTGTCCTTCTTAGGTAATTTTGTGTCTGTTTTGGTCGTGTTGTGTCTTTGAAATCATTTTTATGTCTTTTTAGGTAATTCTGTGTCTCTTAAAGATTATTTTCTGTCTTTTTTGTTTAATTCCCTCTTTTCTAGATATTTTGTGTCCCTTTGTGTTTCCTTTGCATCTCTTTGTGGCTGTTTTGAGTGTCTTCCTGGTCAGTACATTTTAATTTATATTACATTTTGCAGGTTAAGGCCTGACACTTTGGGCCTCTGGGCCTGAGCCCAGCAGGCCCAGAGGTGATGCTTTGAAAGTGTATTTCTTTCCCTCCTTACATCCACAGGACATCAGTGTGGGCACAATTAGCTCCAACACGAGGCAGGTTGATTTCCACATTTATAACTCTTACTGGAGTTTAAACAATGTCAAACATTCTCTCACAGATTTATTGATTTCTAAAGAACAGCGAGAGAATTCATCTCTTTCCAAATATTTCTTGGTTGTAAAAAATGTTTTTGTTTTATGAGTGGAATAATATGAACTTTGATTTAAGGAAACCATAGTTGGAAGAAGTGAAATGATATCACCTTCCTGATGGATTTGTGTGCTCGTTTCAGACTACATAAAGACGAAGTTAAGTTGTGCGTCGGCCCTCCCACGAAGACAACAGCTCGACTGTAGTCCTGCCAGAGGTCTCCCTCTCATGAGAGCGTCTGGACCTCTGACCTAACAGCCTCGTACCCTGTACTTTAACCCGACAGCCTCTGGAAACCTCTGCTCCTATTTATACCGCACGCTCACACAGCTGAATGCTACCCGCTCGTTAAACTGCCTCTTGTGGTGCGCGGCTGGCTTGTAAGCAATTTGTTTGGGGGCAGTTATCAGGCTCCACGTGGGATCAGATGTATCTCTCAGCGCGTTTGCATTCACATCTGCAGCAACTGTGTGACGTCATCACGTCACTATGGACCAACATCTGTGAGCAGTGACTCCAGCACCTTGTTGAATCTGTACCTGCCAGGTGTCCCTAATAAAGTGGCCGGTAAGTTACATATGTTGACATATGACGTGCAAGGTGTCTCTACATCTATCAGAGCAGCAGGTCACAGCAGAGGACACACAGCATCAGTGTCTGACAGTCAGCTGGTCTGCACACAGAACTGAAACCTGCTGCACCTCCAAAGAGCAGAGCAGGACGAGTGCTCTCCTCACCTCCTCACTTTGCTCTCCTCTCCTTTCCTTTCCTTTCATTTCCTTTCCTTTCCCTTCTTCTCCTCTCCTCCTTTGCTCACCTCATCTTGTTCTTTCATCTTCTCAAGTCCTTTCCTTTCCTTTCTTTTGCTTTCCTTTCCTTTCCTTTACCTTTTCCTTGCATTTCCTTTGCTCTCCTCTCCTCTTCTTTCCTTATCTTCTTTCCTATCCTTTCCTTTCATT
This sequence comes from Epinephelus cyanopodus, assembly GCA_026686955.1. Lineage (NCBI taxonomy): Eukaryota > Metazoa > Chordata > Actinopteri > Perciformes > Serranidae > Epinephelus > Epinephelus cyanopodus. The sequence goes on along the minus strand of CM048937.1, from coordinate 17,667,997 downwards.
TCCTTTGCCCCATCCTCTCCTCTCCTCTTCTTCTCCTTCCTTTCTTCTCCTTTCCTTTCTTCTCCTTTGCTCTCCTCTCCTCTTCTTATTTTATACTCCTCTCCTCGACTCTCTCTCTTATTCTTTCCTTTCATTTCCTTTCCTTTCCCTTCTTCTCCTCTCCTCTCCTTTGCACACCTCATCTTGTTCTTCCATCTTCTCCTTTCCTTTCCTTTCCTTTCCTTTCCCTTCCTTTCCTTTCCTTTCCTTTCCTTGTCTTTCCTTTCCTTTGCTCCCCTATCCTCCTCTCCTTTCCTATCCCTTCCTTTCCTCTCTTCTTACCTTTCTGTTGCTTTCATTCCTTTCCTCTCCTCTCTTTTCCTGTGCTCACCTCATCTTGTTCTTTCATTTTCTCATGTCCTTTCCTTTCCTTTACCTTTTCCTTGCATTTCCTTTGCTCTCCTCTCCTCTTCTTTCCTTATCTTCTTTCCTATCCTTTCCTTTCATTTCCTTTGCCCCCCTCCTCTCCTCTCCTCTTCTTTCCTTTCCTTTCTTCTCCTTTCATTTCCTTCCCTTTCCTTTCCTTTGCTCTCCTCTCCTCTTCTAATTTAGTACTCCTCTCTTCGACTCTCACTCCTCTTCTTTCCTTTCCTTTCCTTCCTTTCCTTTCTCCTCTCCTCTCCTTTCCTTTCCTGTCCTTGCATTTCTTTTGCTCTCCCTTCTTTCCTTTCCTTTGGTGTGTCACAGATCACTGTCCTCTCCACCGTGTCCTCTCAGTCTTTGGTGGAGGCAGGTGAAGCATTTTGCAGCTCAGGTTGGAGCGCGTCAGCATCAGTCGGTCTGACTCGACGCCATGAGGTCAAAGCGCTTCAGGAGAGAAATGATTGGCCGGCAGCTCGTCGGCGTCGGAGCTGTTTGAAGTGTGAGCATTCGTCTGCCGTCCTGTCAGCAGCAACGTGCGGAGAGACCACAAATCAGGAGGCAATGTAAATAAAGCGTCCTCCTCCTCCGACCCTCAGCTGCTCCGGAGACGATTAAAGTCCATTTGTTACAGCCGAGGAATCTGAAGATGAGTGTGTGTGTGTGTGTGTGTGTACGAGGCAGCGATGGGATGTGGTGGACGAGCTCGTACGAAGAAGACTTTTGCTGATAACAGGCCACTTAAACACTTTCACTGATTAAGGTTTTGAATGCAGGACGTTAACTTGTACTGCAGCACTTTCACAGCGTGGCACTGCTACCAAGTCAAGTTTGTTCCTGTTTCCAAGCGACAGTCAAGGTTGGTTTCTTTGCACCTCCTTGAGTCAACCAAATGGTCATTATGGTTGTAACCATGATGACGAACGTTCCCTAACCTCCACCAAGTGGTCATTTAAACTAAACCAATGCCTCGTGTTGTTTTGAGCCTAAATCTGACTAATAAACTGCTTCTGTGGGTCGTTCTGGAGGGCAGCGGCCGACAACGTTTCATTTGGAGGACGCTGTTGCCAATGGGCGGCGCCGCGGTGCACAGCAAGACAGTTCAGGGTTCGTGCTCACCTCACGCCTCAGGGCCGTCTATCTGGAGTTAATGTGCTGCTTTCTGGTTCCAGCAGCAGGTTTTGCTCGACCTGAAGTGCAAACCGTGACGACATCAGTGGGCGTGTCATATTCTACAGGTTGGAAAGAGCAGATGGAGCAGCTTGTGCACTGATAGTTGGTCCATACTTGTTTTTGGGGTAAAAATAAATATCTGTGGGACGAGAACGAAAGCTCGTAGGTTGTTATTGTGATCTGACATCTTGCTACGACTGATGACACGTCCTTGATTACAGCGGGCAGAGCAAAACTGGCTGTCTTGATAGTATCAAGGTTCCAAGGTTCAAGAACCAGAGCTAATTTTGTGGGGTACCAGTACATTTTCTGCAGGTTCTCAGGCTTCCTCCCACAGTCCAATGACTCTAAACGCCCTGACACACCAAGCTGACGGTCGGCCTTTGACCAAAGTCGGGCCGTCAGTGAGCATCTGTCGGCCTCGTTTTTGTGGTGTGTCCCGCACCGTTGGCCCTTTGGCGTCTGCGGCTTTTCGGCGATTGAGCATGTTGAATCGGCGACGGAGCTTGTCGGTGAGAGCGATCACTCTGATTGGCTGTTCAGGTTTTATTTCCTCGCCCAAAAGTTAGCTGCCTGGTATCTCGTGTGCACATAAGCCCCATGATGCAGAGACTGGGGTAATTTCATACCGTGAATAATGCAACACTAAGTTGTTTTGACTCCATGCGCCACAAAGCAACTTTCACAGTAATAAACAAGGCCCCACCTTCAGCGCTTCCTCCAGTTCTCTTTACACGTCCATGGTCCAGGATGAACCTTCCGCTAGGATCAGCTCCGTGGCTCCAGCCTGAAGGGACAAATCGTAAAAAACTACATTTGTTGTTGTGCGTCAAAAAGAGTTCTAATCACAAGTTAAATGTGGCTCAGTATTAATGATGATGGTAAAGCTTTTATGGCCAAACCCGCTGAGAATCAACATCAATCAGCAACTTTAAAATAAAATTCAACATGTACAACTCTAAAAAGGAAGCTTTGTTCATGACTGTACTTCATTAATTTCCCACGACATCAGCAGAAGAAAACCAATTACGACCCACACGAACGCTCGTTTCAGCTCGTCCACAGAGCATGATGAAGTGAAAACACTGGGGTTTCAATAACAACAGTGGACACAACTATGCAGCTGATGAAACTGCAACTTATCATTAAGAGCATCCAGAAAGCATTGATGTTGGAGGGGAGAATTGATCACAGACTGCTGGGAATCATCCGCTCGGCTCATGTAACCCATCTGTTTCCTGCTGTTGGACATTTCTATTGTTTGGTGAGGATGAATTTAAGTAGAATGCCTATAAAAAACATTTATTGTGGTTCATATGTTGCCTTGTGCTCCACGCCTGTCATCGCTTCGGTACATGCTGGGAGATCGAAAAATGTTCATGAATGCCAAAAATAGAAACACTGCACTCGTTTCTTTCAAAACTGAAAATATCTTCATATTATTGATATATTCTCGCTAAAATTTACCTGTGATGTGCATGATATGATAAATTCAAAAGAAACCAGAATAAAAAAGTGTAAATTCAAAGCAGTTTGTACATGTTTAGGTTTCAAACTGGACCATAAACAAACATTATTCACCGCTTTGTGCGCAAAGAGCGACAACTGATGCACTTGATGCACTTCCTGAATTCATGCTGCCATGTTTGAGACACTGAAGACATTCCAAGATAAAGAAAATTAACACTGAACATCAAACGCTCAGACGTTATCTCGGCTCTGTTTGCTCAAAGACGAGCTTTCACACACTGACGCCCGAGAGATTAGCTTCGCCTGCGAGCTTCTGTTCCTCAGCCAGCAAAGAGAAAAGTAAATTTATGAGGAATATGATGGGTTTTCTTCTCCCACTCCATTCCTCGGATATCAAACATCCCACGCACTTCACTGCCCATCAATATCAGAGCTGAGCCCGTCATGGGAGTAACTTCAGAGGTCTGTGTGAACGCCAGAGAGAAAGGTCACAGTGGTGAGGAAGAAACAAGAGAAACTAAGTTGATCTCACGTCTCTGGTCTTTGTCAGACAGAAAACACAGGTAGAGCAGGTTACTCGCTCAGGGTTTCCAATCAGCTTCATCAATCAAGGACTTTTACAACAAGAAGCCGATTGAAAATGCAGTTTTTAGATCAGATCAGATCCACTACAAAGGGTCAAAGGGCACGTCCATTACTTTTTATATACAACTCTGTAGCTTCCCAGTGGTCGTCCTTACATCTAAACATTCAGATTTTGGTAAAAATGTTTTTGTTTTAGTGTCTTAATATTATTTCCCAAGCCCTCCTGAAAATGTTTTCCCATATGACCTGACATAGACTTGTGCATGACGATGTTGCTGCATATAAACCTCCTAATATGCCTCTTCATGACTGAGCCAAGCCGTCTCTGAGAACTGTTTGTTATCCCGTATGAGCTATATTCCTCTAAGCCACAAGCTAAACTATGAAGGCCGTCAGATGAAAAACACTGATGATACCTGTGAAAAGACCAAATATAACGTCACAGATATACCTGAAAAGCACCAATTTCCTGAAGAATAACAAGACAATAAAAACAAATAAAATAAGACAAGATAAGACAAAACAGGACAAGACGATGAAATGAGACAAGATGAAATAAGACAAGACAAAATGAAATAAGACAAAATAAGACAAAACAAAATAGGACAAGACGATGAAATGAGACAAGATGAAATGGGACAAGACAAGATGATATAGGACAAGACAAAATGAAATAAGACAAGACAAAATGAAATAGAACAAGACAAGATGAAATAACACAAGACAAGACAAGACAAAATCGGACAAGATGATGAAATGAGACAAGATGAAATGGGACAAGACAAGATGAAATAGGACAAGACAAGATGAAATAAGACAAGACAAGGCGAGATTAAACAAGACAAGATGAAATGAGACAAGACAAGACAAAATAGGACAAGACAAAATGAAATAAGACAAGACAAGGTGACATAAAACACAACAAATATAAATAAAAACACAAATATAAATAAAAACACAAAGACAAGACAAGACAAAATAGGACAAGACGATGAAATGAGACAAGATGAAATGAGACAAGACAAGATGAAATAGGACAAGACAAAAGAAATAAGACAAGACAAGGTGAGACAAGACAAAATATGACAAGACAAAAGGAAATAAGACAAGACAAGGCGAGACAAGATAAAATAGGACAAGACAAAATGAAATAAGACAAGACAAGGCGAGATAAAACAAGACAAGATGAAATAGGACAAGACAAGACAAAATAGGACAAGACAAAATGAAATAAGACAAGATAAGGTGAGTTAAAACAAGACAAGATGAAATAGGACAAGACAAGACAAAATAGGACAAGACAAAATGAAATAAGACAAGACAAGGTGAGTTAAAACAAGACAAGATGAAATAAAACAAGACAAGATGAAACAAGACAAGACAAAATAAGACAGGACAAGCCATCAGTAAATGTACCTGATAATGAATAACTACTTTGGGAAATAGCTTTAAAATCTGTTTTTATGGTGCCAAAGACGAAATATTTTTAAGTTTTGGAGGAATGCAGAGTCGTTAAAGAGTTTCTATTTTCAATTAAAATGGGCAGGCATTTGATTTGACAGAAATAGACGTAGTGGGACACCATCATATGAGAAGCAGATGGTGAGTGAGACAATATGTTCAGTTGGGTGAACTGACCCTTTAAGTGAAGCAGCGACGCTCTCCAGACACCACAGTTGTGCCCTTGAACAAGACACTTAACTTCCAATTAGCTCGGTGCGGCAGCAGGCTGTGGTCGTATACTGGGCAGCTCCCAGTAGCCAGCAGCAGGAGGCTGTGGTCAAACTGGGCAGCTCCCAAATGATAATGTGTGCAGCTCTGTGAAACAGAATCACGGCATTGTTGAGAGAGAGTGAAACCTCCCCCTGGATAAATAGGGGTTTGAATAAAAACCTCATCTCCAACCTGGAAGTGGAGGTTTGTTTTCATGTATTTATTTGGAAGAGCTTTCAATCCATCATCCTGCTATGTGACTAACCGAGCATGCTGGGAAATGTTTTCGTCAGCGGAGATCCTTTCCAAACCCCGAAGTTCTGATGACTCACTCCTCGAGCCAGCGTTAAAAAAAACACGTCTGGAAAATGAAACTGGTGTTTTTGGTGAGCGATGAAATGAAAGTGTTTCACGGCCCCAGAGGAAAGAAAGCAAACTCAGAGAGGTGCTGCTCGGCCTGCGGGGCACGAAACGACTTTTAATCCGGTCCAAAATTAACCAAAAATCCAAAGTGGACTCTGTCAGAGACAAAACAAACTGACACCAAGCCGCGTCAGGTTTTTACAGCTCCCAGTAAAAATGTCAGAGATGTCGATGTGGTGACGCTGAACCTCAACCGTGACACATCCAACATGGAAAACTCCCTTATTTTGGTACTTATTGTCATCATTCCTCTTGAATTTGATAATATGTGAGTCACCAGCTTCGTTTGGCAACACAGATGCTCAGATGATAAAACAAACCAGCTTCACCATATCCAGTAAGCACTGGTTTGGTGATGGAAATATTTCCCCTTGTTTCACATTGTGATCAATAACAAATCCAGTATTTCAAACGCCTCGCGCTAACGTCACGCTGACGTACAATAACGACATTTAGTCCTAAGGTATGGAGAACAAACCCACGTCTGCAACGTGTCCACTGTTAATGTCCAAAAACACAATATTCTAAGACATTTGAAATATTGTCAACACAATTCTTATTCCAACTAAAATTAAATGTCCATCCAAAGTAAAAGTTCAACGTCTTTCGGACATTATATCGATGTCCAGAGCCTGCTGGTAAGATAAGATAAGGCGAGACGAGGCAAGACAAGATGAAAATAAAACAAGACAAGATAGAACAAGGCGAGGTGGGGCGAAGCATAACAGGAGACGAAGCAGGACGCAACGAGACGTGACAAGACACAATGAGACAATACAAGACAAGACAAGACACGATGAGACAATACAAGACAAGACAAGACACGATGAGACAAGACTGGATAAAGCAGGACAAGATAAGATAAAACAAGACACGAGACAAGACAAGATAATACAGGACAAGACAAGACATGACGAGCCAAGACAAGACACGATGAGACAAGACAAGACACGACGAGACAATACAAGACAAGACACAATGAGACAAGATGGGATAAAACAGGACAAGACAAAACAAGATGAGACAAAACAAGACCAGACAAGTTTGGATAAAGCAGGACAAGATAAGATAAAACAAGACACAACGAGACAAGACAAGATAATACAGGACAATACAAGACAAGACACGACGAGCCAAGACAAGACAAGACAAGACAAGACACAACGAGACAAGACGGGATAAAACAGGACAAGACAAAACAAGACGAGACAAGTCTGGATAAAGCAGGACAAGATAAGATAAAACAAGACACAAAGAGACAAGACAAGATAAAACAAGACACGAGACAAGACAAGATAAAACAGGACAATACAAGACAAGACAGGATAAAACATAACAAGAAAAGACATGACGAGCCAAGACAAGACACAACGAGACAAGACAAGACACGACGAGACAATACAAGACAAGACACAATGAGACAAGACAAGACAAGACACAACGAGACAAGACAAGACACGACGAGACAATACAAGACAAGACACAATGAGACAAGATGGGATAAAACAGGACAAGACAAAACAAGACAAGACAAAACAAGACCAGACAAGTCTTAATAAAGCAGGACAAGATAAGATAAAACAAGACACAACGAGACAAGACAAGATAATACAGGACAATACAAGACAAGACACGACGAGCCAAGACAAGACACGATGAGACAAGACAAGATAATACAGGACAATGCAAGACAAGACAGGATAAAACAGGTCAAGACAAAGCAAGACGAGACAAAACAAGACCAGACCAGACAAGACAAGACTGGATAAAGCAGGACAAAACAAGCCAAGACATGACGAGCCAAGACAAGACAAGACACGACGAGTCAATACAAGACAGGACAAGACACAACGAGACAAGACACAATAATACAGGACAATAGAAGACAAGACAGGATAAAACAGGACAAGACAACACAACGTACAACAAGACACGATAAGATAAAACAAGACCAAGCAAAACAAGGCAAGACAGAATAAACCACGACAAGACAAGACAAGACAAAGCCGATTGAGACACGAGGGGATGAGACGGGACATGACGAGACTTGATGTGACGCAACGTGACGAGACGAGACGAGAAAGGCTCCCCTGGGATGGAACCAGAGACCCTCTTGCTGTGAGGTGACTGCTAACCACTGCACCACCACAGACACACTGTTTCTAGTCTTAGATCTTTCTGATTAGTGTTTCGTGTCCACGTGCAGAGTAGGAAAATACAGTTTCCCCAGATCTGTGAAACCCGGGTTCATTAAAACACAAGGTGACAAGGTGAGCGTACACACACACACACACACACACACACACACACACACACACACACACAGTACCTACAACCAGGACTAGTGAAGCACTGTACTGTAGTTATTTCCCTTCAGTGGAGTAGAAGTACAAAATGGAAACACTCAAAGGCATACAAGAATCTCAAATTGGTTAAATGTGCACACACACACACACACACACACACACACACACACACACACACACACACACACACACACACACACACGGTGAGCAACGTTCGCACGCAAAGGTGCCGCTGTGGTCCTCTGTGTCCCACATTCTCAGAGGGTGACTTCAGAGTGTGTCAGTGTGTGTGTGTGTGTGTGTGTGTGTGTGTGTATGTGTGTGTCAGGGTTTTGGGGGGCCGGTCCTCCGGTCGAACTCCGCCAGCCCCCAGACTGTTATTACTGCTGTTACACACACACACACACACACACACGCACTGACTCGACTCGTCTGGCCTCTTTACTCATCTGGGGTTGATTAACATCCCCACTTCCCTACACACACACTGCTGTGGTGTATGACTGTGTAAATTGTGTGTGTGTGTGTGTGTGTGTGTGTGTGTGTGTGTGTGTTATGAAAGGACACACACACACACGCGCGCACACACACTTGTGAGCGATGTGACGGCGGCTTCCCATGAACTCAGTCACCCCTTCAAAATAAAATCCCTCTCCTCTGCTCCGTAATAACTTTCTTGTTTTTACTGGTCGACACTTTTCCAGGACTTTTCCAGGACTTTTCCAGGATGGGTCTCAAAAATCAAGGGTGCTCAAATACATCCTGTTGACACTCATATTTGGTGCATGTTTAATTTGAGGTCTTGAAAATTAGCATTTTCATTTCCCTGTATTACTGACACGGGTCATGAAGGGTTTTACTGTGACATGGTTGCGTTTCCTGTCAGAATAGTGCTGTTAGAAATGTGGCTGCTCTTTACTGACTCATATCTGAGTTTCCTTCGGCAGAGTGTCATGAAATGTGGTTGTTTTTAAGTCACTGTTATGTTACTAAAGACGTTTTAGCCCCCAGGAGACACCCCCACCTTCCCTGGCAGCATAGTGCCATGAGAGGTGAGTCATTACTCAGCACGTTTACATGCAGGCAGCTAAACTAAGCTAAGCTAAGCTAAGCTAAGATAAGCTCATATCTTGGCAAATCAGTCAAGTCCGACTTCTCGTCCTTTTTAATAAAGTACGTATTGAACTAGTTCTGGTCGACCCACAGAGGAAGCTAACGATGACTGTTTAGCTCCTTTAGCTGTCAGAGCATGAATGTAGTTTCCTCGTCCGTTCAGAGGTGCGTCTTCTGCGTCTCGGTCGCCATGGTGTTTGTTTGTTTGTTTGTTTGTTTTTTCAGGAGTTACTGCGCTGCCGCTGCGTCATGTCATTCTTCTTCCGAGTGAAAGCCTGTGAAAGGAAAAAGTGGTGCATGTGCAGAACGCCGTGGATACATGCAGCAATTATCATTATCTCGATGTTAGTCGAGCTTCTGATTTCAGTCAGACTAAGCCGTTTACAGGCATTTAAAAGTCCGATTACAGGCATTTAAAAGTCTGATTTCAGTCGGACTAAGCCGTTTACAGGCATTTAAAAGTCCGGTTTCAGTCCGACTAAGCTGTTTACAGGCATTTAAAAGTCCGATTTCAGTCGGACTAAGCTGTTTACAGGCATTTAAAAGTCCGATTTCAGTCAGACTAAGCTGTTTACAGGCATTTAAAAGTCTGATTTCAGTCAGACTAAGCCGTTTACAGGCATTTAAAAGTCCGATTTCAGTCGGACTAAGCCATTTCCCAGCATTTAAAAGTCCAATTACAGTCATTTAAAAGTCTGATTTCAGTCAGACTAAGCCATTTACAGGCATTTACATGTCTGATTTCAGTCGGACTAAGCCGTTTACAGGCATTTAAAAGTCCGATTTCAGTCAGACTAAGCCGTTTCCCAGCATTTAAAAGTCTGATTTCAGTCAGACTAAGCCATTTCCCGGCATTTAAAAGTCTGATTTCAGTCAGACTAAGCCATTTACAGGCATTTAAAAGTCCGGTTTCAGTCGGACTAAACCGTTTACAGGCATTTAAAAGTCCGATTTACAGGCATTTAAAAGTCTGATTTCAGTCAGACTAAGCCGTTTCCCAGCATTTAAAAGTCTGATTTCAGTCAGACTAAGCCGTTTACAGGTATTTAAAAGTCCGATTTCAGTCGGACTAAGCCATTTCCCAGCATTTAAAAGTCTGATTTCAGTCAGACTAAGCCGTTTACAGGCATTTAAAAGTCCGATTTCAGTCGGACTAAGCCGTTTACAGGCATTTAAAAGTCTGATTTCAGTCAGACTAAGCCATTTCCCGGCATTTAAAAGTCCAATTACAGTCATTTAAAAGTCTGATTTCAGTCAGACTAAGCCATTTACAGGCATTTAAAAGTCCGGTTTCAGTCGGACTAAGCCGTTTACAGGCATTTAAAAGTCTGATTTCAGTCAGACTAAGCCATTTACAGGCATTTAAAAGTCCAATTTCAGTCGGACTAAGCCGTTTCCCGGCATTTAAAAGTCCAATTACAGTCATTTAAAAGTCTGATTTCAGTCAGACTAAGCCATTTACAGGCATTTAAAAGTCCGGTTTCAGTCGGACTAAGCCGTTTACAGGCATTTAAAAGTCTGATTTCAGTCGGGCTAAGCCGTTTACAGGCATTTAAAAGTCCAATTTCAGTCAGACTAAGCCATTTACAGGCATTTAAAAGTCTGATTTCAGTCAGACTAAGCCGTTTACAGGCATTTAAAAGTCCGATTACGGTCATTTAAAAGTCTGATTTCAGTCAGACTAAGCTGTTTACAGGCATTTACAGTAAATGCAGAAGACATGGAGTGGTGCCATGAAAAGTGGTTGTTTTATTAGCAAAGTGTTTGTGTGTCTGTGTGCTATTAAGCCACCAAACGCGTGTGATCGCTGTGAATCCAGCAGGGACAGTTTGACACAAAGCGGTTGTTGTTTCTCACTGTGAGGTCTCATCAGGCTGCCTGAGTGGAAACACCTGTGTGGGTGAATCACGTCTGTGTGGGAGCCTCACACTGCGTTTGAACGAGACATGTAATCGATATCAGTGGAAATCTTCACGCTACGACTGTGAAACTGGCGTTTCCTTTCTTGAGGGACTCTGTAATATTCCCCTCCGAAAATAAGGGAACTTTTCTACGTGCACGATAAAAGCTGGAGAGGCGATGAAGGAGGCTGCAGGAAGCTGCAGTCGTCCTTTTAGACTCAATACCAGGTTGAATAAATCACTTGAGTGACTGGATACATTTCCACATTCCTGTGATGATCTTGTGGGACTGCCGAGTGGGAAACTGGACCCTGCCAGACCTCCTCCTCTGGAAAGAGACGGCGTTACTGTAGAGAAATTACTCAGCTCTCCGGGGAAATTTGACATCTTTGATTTCCTCCCTCAAAACAATTTGGGCTCATTCTTTCCTTGGCCACCGCAGCGCTGTTGTTATTGAGAACACTGTTAACTCAAATTGATTTGACAAAACAGAGAGCATGTGAGTCACAGATGAAATTTCCCGCCTTGGTGGAGCTCGGCGCTCCTCTGTGTCTCCCTCTGTGATGAAGAGGGGAAAAACCTGAAACCCTTTGAACTGCTCCTCTTTAATAACCTCACCTGCTCTCGCCTCAGTGACGAGGATGTTGACACACACGCAGCCTCATAAAGCTCAGAGTTAGTCGGCCGTCGCAGTTCAAAGGTGCAGTGTGAGCGCTCTGTGAGTCAGCTGTGTGAGGCTCAGGTCAAACATCAGCAGCTGCTCGGTGTAAATGAAGCCACACAGTTCCCAGTAAGTTACTGGGAGGATCTTTCAGGCACCACTGGTTGTTTTCACTTGAGTGCATGAGGCAGGGGAAACCCGAGCACCAGAGTAAATGTTTGCATTGAGTCTGCAAACCGACACGTTAGTGTGTTACGAGTTAGATTTTGTTTTAACAGCGCTGTGGTTAACGCGTGGTTACGTTTGGGCACGAAAACCACTTGTTTATGGTGAAGAACAGGTTTGGGCTTAAAATACCTGGTTTTGGGGTCAAAATCCAGACAGGAAATGCAGCAACATCTCAGGAAAAAAATCGCTCTTTGTGGCACTATCATGGCAGGAAACGCAGGAACATTTCAGTAAAATAATAATTGCTTTTCGTGGCACTTTGCCGGCAGGAAACATGGCAACATCTTGGTTGAAGGAACGGCTATTTGTGGCACTATCCTGGCAGGAAACGCAGCAACGTCTCAGTGAAAAAACTGCTCCGTGAGGCACAATCTTGGCAGGAAACACGGTACTTTTTATGGCACTATCCTGGCAGGAAAAGCAGCAATGCCTTGGTGACAAACAGCCGCTTTTCATGGCACTATCCTGGCAGGTCACACAGTAACATCCTGGTTAAAGGAACAGCTTTTTGTGGCACTATACTGGCAGGAATACACAGCAAAAACAACCTCTTTTTGTGGCACATTCACGACAGGCGAGGCAGCAACATCCCAGTGAAATTTGCTTTTTGAGGCACTAACCTGGCAGGAAACATGACAGTGTCTTGATTAGAGGAACAGCTTTTTGTGGTACTGTCCTGGCAGAAAATGCAGCAACGTCTCAGTGACAAACAACTGATTTTCATGGCAGAAAACACAGTCATGTCTTTTTGTCTGTCATTTTTCGTGGCACTTTGCTGGCAGGAAACGTGGCGATGTCTCAGTCAAAAACATCCACTTTTCGTGGCACTATCCTTGGGTGAAAAACAGTGACAGGCTGCTACAGATACACAGGTAACACATCAACACTCCCTAAAAACAACTGCTCTTGTTGCTTGTTGGTGTCACACACAGGTCTGAGCAGCCACTAATTCAGTTTGTTGAACTTGAGTATTTGCATCTTATGGTACTTTCGACTTGACGTGATGATTAAAAACAGTTAAACACGTCACATTCGTACGTCTCACATGCATCAGTCAACTTTGTACAGTGATGCAGAACATGAGCTGAGGTGGAGAACATGGTGGACTCTGCGCCCTGTCAGCGAGGACGTATCGTGCTCAGCTGGTTAGTTCTTCACCGCCTTGAATCCAAAACGACCTCACATGGTTACCGTGTTTTACCCACTAAGCTGTTTTAAGGCTGCGCTGGTGTGTGTGTGTGTGTGTGTGTGTGTGTGTGTGTGTGTGTGTGTGTGTGTGTGTGCATTTCAAGGCAGTTCATTAACAAGCGTCACACGGTTTGAATTTGTGGGTTTTATTAGCCGATAAACACACACAGACACATGATGTTAGTGTTCTTTACTTTATTACTGATACCTCAGAGTAAAAATACTTTAATACAAGTACTGATACCTCAGAGTAAAATATTTTAATACTTTAATACAAGTACTGATACCTCAGAGTAAAACACTTTAATACTTTAATACAAGTACTGATACCTCAGAGTAAAACACTTTAATACAAGTACTGATACCTCAGAATAAAATACTTTAATACAAGTACTGATACCTCAGAGTAAAACACTTTAATACTTTAATACAAGTACTGATACCTCAGAGTAAAACACTTTAATTCAAGTACTGATACCTCAGAGTAAAATACTTAATACAAGTACTGATACCTCAGAGTAAAAATACTTTAATAAGTACTGATACCTCAGAGTAAAACACTTTAATTCAAGTACTGATACCTCAGAGTAAAATACTTTAATACAAGTACTGATACCTCAGAGTAAAACACTTTAGTACAAGTACTGATACCTCAGAGTAAAACACTTTAATACAAGTACTGATACCTCAGAGTAAAACACTTTAATACAAGTACTGATACCTCAGAGTAAAATACTTTAATACAAGTACTGATACCTCAGAGTAAAACACTTTAATACAAGTACTGATACCTCAGAGTAAAACACTTTAATACAAGTACTGATACCTCAGAATAAAATACTTTAATACAAGTACTGATACCTCAGAGTAAAACACTTTAATACAAGTACGATACCTCAGAGTAAAATACTTTAATACAAGTACTGATACCTCAGAGTAAAATACTTTAATACAAGTACTGATACCTCAGAGTAAAAACTTTAATACAAGTACTGATACCTCAGAGTAAAATACTTTAATACAAGTACTGATACCTCAGAGTAAAACACTTTAATACAAGTACTGATACCTCAGAGTAAAACACTTTAATTCAAGTACTGATACCTCAGAGTAAAATACTTTAATACAAGTACTGATACCTCAGAGTAAAAATACTTTAATACAAGTACTGATACCTCAGAGTAAAAATACTTTAATACAAGTACTGATACCTCAGAGTAAAACACTTTAATACAAGTACTGATACCTCAGAATAAAATACTTTAATACAAGTACTGATACCTCAGAGTAAAACACTTTAATACAAGTACTGAACCTCAGAGTAAAACACTTTAATACAATACTGATTCAGAGTAAAAACACTTTAATACAAGTACTGATACCTCAGAGTAAAACACTTTAATACAAGTACTGATACCTCAGAGTAAACACTTTAATACAAGTACTGATACCTCAGAGTAAAAACACTTTAATTCAAGTACTGATACCTCAGAAAAACACTTTAATACAAGTACTGATACCTCAGAGTAAAACACTTTAATACAAGTACTGATACCTCAGAGTAAAACACTTTAATTCAAGTACTGATACCTCAGAGTAAAACTCTTTAATACAAGTACTGATACCTCAGAGTAAAACACTTTAATACAAGTACTGATACCTCAGAATAAAATACTTTAATACAAGTACTGATACCTCAGAGTAAAACACTTTAATACTTTAATACAAGTACTGATACCTCAGAGTAAAACACTTTAATTCAAGTACTGATACCTCAGAGTAAAATACTTTAATACAAGTACTGATACCTCAGAGTAAAAATACTTTAATACAAGTACTGATACCTCAGAGTAAAACACTTTAATTCAAGTACTGATACCTCAGAGTAAAATACTTTAATACAAGTACTGATACCTCAGAGTAAAATACTTTAATACAAGTACTGATACCTCAGAGTAAAACACTTTAATTCAAGTACTGATACCTCAGAGTAAAATACTTTAATACAAGTACTGATACCTCAGAGTAAAACACTTTAATTCAAGTACTGATACCTCAGAGTAAAATACTTTAATACAAGTACTGATACCTCAGAGTAAAACACTTTAATACAAGTACTGATACCTCAGAGTAAAACACTTTAATTCAAGTACTGATACCTCAGAGTAAATACTTTAATACAAGTACTGATACCTCAGAGTAAAAATACTTTAATACAAGTACTGATACCTCAGAGTAAAAATACTTTAATTCAAGTACTGATACCTCAGAGTAAAACACTTTAATACAAGTACTGATACCTCAGAATAAAATACTTTAATACAAGTACTGATACCTCAGAGTAAAACACTTTAATACTTTAATACAAGTACTGATACCTCAGAGTAAAACACTTTAATTCAAGTACTGATACCTCAGAGTAAAATACTTTAATACAAGTACTGATACCTCAGAGTAAAACACTTTAATACAAGTACTGATACCTCAGAGTAAAACACTTTAATACAAGTACTGATACCTCAGAGTAAAATACTTTAATACAAGTACTGATACCTCAGAGTAAAACACTTTATTCAAGTACTGATACCTCAGAGTAAAACACTTTAATACAAGTACTGATACCTCAGAATAAAATACTTTAATACAAGTACTGATACCTCAGAGTAAAACACTTTAATACAAGTACTGATACCTCAGAGTAAAACACTTTAATACTTTAATACAAGTACTGATACCTCAGAGTAAAACACTTTAATTCAAGTACTGATACCTCAGAATAAAATACTTTAATACAAGTACTGATACCTCAGAGTAAAACACTTTAATACTTTAATACAAGTACTGATACCTCAGAGTAAAACACTTTAATTCAAGTACTGATACCTCAGAGTAAAATACTTTAATACAAGTACTGATACCTCAGAGTAAAATACTTTAATACAAGTACTGATACCTCAGAGTAAAACACTTTAATTCAAGTACTGATACCTCAGAGTAAAATACTTTAATACAAGTACTGATACCTCAGAGTAAAACACTTTAATACAAGTACTGATACCTCAGAGTAAAACACTTAATACAAGTACTGATACCTCAGAGTAAAACACTTTAATACAAGTACTGATACCTCAGAGTAAAACACTTTAATTCAAGTACTGATACCTCAGAGTAAAACACTTTAATACAAGTACTGATACCTCAGAATAAAATACTTTAATACAAGTACTGATACCTCAGAGTAAAACACTTTAATACAAGTACTGATACCTCAGAGTAAAACACTTTAATACAAGTACTGATACCTCAGAGTAAAACACTTTAATTCAAGTACTGATACCTCAGAATAAAATACTTTAATACAAGTACTGATACCTCAGAGTAAAACACTTTAATACTTTAATACAAGTACTGATACCTCAGAGTAAACACTTTAATTCAAGTACTGATACCTCAGAGTAAAATACTTTAATACAAGTACTGATACCTCAGAGTAAAAATACTTTAATACAAGTACTGATACCTCAGAGTAAAACACTTTAATTCAAGTACTGATACCTCAGAGTAAAATACTTTAATACAAGTACTGATACCTCAGAGTAAAACACTTTAA
This sequence comes from Epinephelus cyanopodus, assembly GCA_026686955.1. Lineage (NCBI taxonomy): Eukaryota > Metazoa > Chordata > Actinopteri > Perciformes > Serranidae > Epinephelus > Epinephelus cyanopodus. Next base: position 17,651,227 of record CM048937.1, on the reverse strand, counting down.
TACAAGTACTGATACCTCAGAGTAAAACACTTTAATACAAGTACTGATACCTCAGAGTAAAACACTTTAATACAAGTACTGATACCTCAGAGTAAAACACTTTAATCAAGTACTGATACCTCAGAGTAAAACACTTTAATACAAGTACTGATACCTCAGAATAAAATACTTTAATACAAGTACTGATACCTCAGAGTAAAACACTTTAATACAAGTACTGATACCTCAGAGTAAACACTTTAATACAAGTACTGATACCTCAGAGTAAAATACTTTAATACAAGTACTGATACCTCAGAGTAAAACACTTTAATACAAGTACTGATACCTCAGAGTAAAACACTTTAATACAAGTACTGATACCTCAGAGTAAAACACTTTAATACAAGTACTGATACCTCAGAGTAAAACACTTTAATACAAGTACTGATACCTCAGAGTAAAACACTTTAATACAAGTACTGATACCTCAGAGTAAAACACTTTAATACAAGTACTGATACCTCAGTAAAACACTTTAATACAAGTACTGATACCTCAGAGTAAAACACTTTAATACAAGTACTGATACCTCAGAGTAAAATACTTTAATACAAGTACTGATACCTCAGAAAACACTTTAATACAAGTACTGATACCTCAGAGTAAAACACTTAGTTACATGTAGTCGAGTTGATGCAGTCAGGTTTGTCTCAGCTCTCTCACTTCCTGTTCAGGCAGGATGTGGTCACGCGGCAAAAGTGAAAGTAATGTGAGCACGAGGCGCTCCGGAGCGGCGGGATGGATGAAGGGTCCAAACACCGAGAGGAGGCCGGTGAACGTGACTGAGATGGCCGTGATGGGTAAGTGCTGGTGACGTGTCTCACCTGGACACAGGTGAACGTGTGTCTGAACAGAGGCTGGAGCTGCGAGGACTCCAACACTGACTGTGACTGTCCCCCTGACAACAACCAGGAAGTCAACACCTGGCTGTCCTGTTTTCCAGCTCCTGATCCCGAATTTACGTTTCTTTCACCGCGCGCTTTAGCTCCGCCGTCGTGAGACACGCGGGACAGAAGAAACGAGGAAACATGTCTTTCAAGAAACGAGACAACAAGCTGCGGTGAAGTCGGACAGTTTCCCGACAGTGTCCAGCAGCCTTCAGTCCGTACAGGAAGTCACGGACACTAACTTCCTGTCTGGAATGATGTCAGTTCATTAACGTGATCAGACCCATATATCAGTTTGTTCTCAGTCTCCAGTTTGTTTTAATTATGATAGATTAATTTATTAAATGCTTCACAGGTGATCTGTTTATGTTCATGAACTCTGCTGTAAATCAGCATCATGTCAGGTTGACCTGTCGCCATGGCAACAGAGACCGAACACACTGCGTGTGACTGTAAGCTTCATTTGATACAGCAGCTTCCACTAAGGCTCAGTCAGATACAGTCAGAGCTTCACATCTGTACATGTTAGTTTGAGACTGATCATCAGTCTGTGATGTGACACAGTTAACACACAGCAGACTCTGTGCAGTTTATGATGAATGTGTTCAGTCTGTGACACTAAACTTCACCGTCAGTCTCACGACATGTTTCTGTCACAGAATAAACCTTCAGATCAGACAAATCACATTTAAATCTCTGAAATAAAAAAAAAAAAAAAAGTTTATCTAAACGTCATCTTGTTGAGTCGACATCTGAACCAATCAGCTGTTAGATCAGGTGAGAGCCAGGCGGTGCAGTCGGTGCAGAGCAGCTGCAGCACCTGGCTCTGAAACTGCGGCCGCCTCGCTGTTGCTGTTTTATCGCCGTCCACTTCTGTAATACGTCAGAGCAAGTCGGGATGAAGTCGGACACAAAACTAACCAGCATGCATTGTGCGCCGATCGCCAACGAACCTAATGAGACGTGTTCTATATTGAAACATCACGCGAAGCGACGTCTGTTTGTGATGATGATGTCAGGAGGCTTTATCAACAGCTGACTGTGTCTGAACAGTGTTATAGTGTTGTCACGGTACGATGCCAGTATCACGGCTCTGAGTAGTATCAGGATACCACAGTGAAAATGAGGCAGATGTGCCTTTTGTCATTTATAAAAAGATAAACCACTTTTCTATAACACATCAATGATATTTCAATGGAATAAATTACTTATTGACTTATTCATACTTCAAAAACAGCATCAATAAGTGATTAACATAGAGAGGATCAAAATATAATAAATAATTGAAATAAATAAAAATCAACCAGCCACCCTGACAAGTAAAGAACAGTCCCTAAAGTGTGGTGAGTCCCAGCTTCCCAGCTAGCAGACGCTAACTGGCTGTTGCGGAGCGGCAGCGCTGGTTATCCGCTGCGTGCTACACCATCCGTATTGATCAGTTTAATCAGTTTTATTTATAAAGCCCAATATCACAAATCACAGTTTGCCTCTCAGGGCTTTACAGCATACGACGTCCCTCTGTCCTTTGGACCCTCACAGCTGATCAGGAAAAACTCCCCAAAAAATGCTTTAATGGGGGAAAAAAGGAAAGTAAACCTTTGCTGAAGTGAGAGTGAAATCATGCCATGACAACAGCATCCGCCGCCACAGCCGATACACGCTGGTGCATTTTTAATGTTTCTAACCCACTGAAATAGAAACATAAATAGAAATGCTAAATTGTCACTGCACAAGAACCTCAAAATTAGGAGTGCTTCTCCTGGTCAGTGCGATTTATGCAAGTAATAAGACAAATTAGGACAGACAGGCACTCATTCAAATATGAAACTAAAAAAAATACTACGAAAAGATGGTTTTCACTTAAAATAAACATGTACTGCTCTTGAAAATATAAGATTTGTATTTAAATGTTGGGAGTTAAAAGGTTAGCAGATGATGGTAATTCTGTAGTGTGTGTGTGTGTGTGTTGTTGGAGTTAAGGGTCTTGATGGTTCAGGGAAAGAAACGTGTCTTGAGCCTGTTTGTCAGGTTTTTGATGCGCCTCAGGCTTCTCCCAGAGCAGCAGGTTGAACAGGTGGCGTCCAGGGTGACGGCTCTGCACAGGCACCCTGAGCTGGAGAGGTCCTCCAGGGAGGCCAGAGCTCTCCTGTCAGCCGGCACACCGCACAGTGACGCAGTACGCCACCACACTCTCCATGGTGGAGCCGTAAAGTCCACCAGCAGCTTCTTGTTCAGTCTTTTCTTAGCGAGGACTGTTAGAAAGTGCAGTCGCTGCCGGACCTTTGTTAGCACTGCTGGTGTGTTGGCAGACCAGGAGAGGTCCTCCCACTGACAGCTCTGATAGAATTCAAACAACTCAAAGCATTTTTAAACTAACTAACTGTTTTTTTTCCTGTTCTGCAGACAACATAAATGTGGTGTGGCAATACATCTGGCAATATGAGACAACAAAGGACCAGGTCTAAAGACTGTTTGGCTTTCACACACTCTTTGGGTCTCTCACTCTTCAGAAGGACACAGGTATCCATCTTGGAACTAATAAACAGCACGATGATGTTAAACTGTTCAACGCTGCATCTTCTGCATGATGTTTAGACTCTCCTGCAAAAACATTTTACTCTGTGAATTTTTAGACGTCTTACGAAACAGTTGATGCATCACAGAGAGAGTATTTGTTGTAATGAGCATTTTACTGAACCTGATTTTTTTGTTCTCCAGGTTACTGAAGTTGGCTCTGTGTGCAGAGCATACAGAAGTAAGGACACATGGCGTGTACGACACAGTCTGCTTTAGGTTACGTCAAGAATGCCAGATCCCGCCTTTTGGGAAAACTAAAGAATCTCTCAGTGATTCTGGAGAACTTGAGACAGGCAGAAGTTTTCAGTGACGAGGCAGTCAGCAAAATACAGGCAGAGAGAGATGACTACGATAAAACCAGAAAAATACTGGACCAGGTCAAGTGTAAGGGGGAAGACGCCTGTTACGAGTTCCTTAGGATTGTTGACATGACGAGGCAGCGAACCTTAGAGGCTGACCTGCATCACTGGATCAGCTGCTTTCCTTTCAGGGAAGATGCACAAATGGATACAAAGTACTTACGAGGTATTTTAAAGCAGAACTCTGATTGTGTCACATCTTTATCATTTATCTTTGATTTGCTGATATTGTATAATACACTTTATGTCTGTGTGCAAGTATTTATCTGTTATTTAGTGTTGGGGCACAGCAGGTAGTTCATTATATATTTATTTACTCTCTGTTGTTTATATTTTAGGCCCAAAGCCGTGCCACAGATATCAGGCGAAGTTAAAGTTAAAAGCACGAAAAACATCAAGTGAGTTTTGGACGGCAAACAAGAATCTGTTTGAAGAAAACAACAAACCTGATCTGTCGTACATGTCTCTTGTATTAGACACACAAGGAGGTGTCTCTCCATCAAAAATAAAGAAGCTTAAGAGCAAGAAAAGCAAAATGATTCGCCCTAAAAAGCTAAGGACATACGTCCCTGAGGACAAAGTAGGAACTTCCCCCGGTGACCTTTTGAAAACATATCGAGACGTACTCGTGGTTGGTAAACCTGGAATTGGAAAGACAGCAGTCACCCAGGAAATGTTGAGACTCTGGGCACAAAGAGACAATGAAAAGCTCGATTACATGTTTTACTTTGACATGAGAGAAACATCTCACATCAGGAAGGACGCAAGCTTGGAGGATCTTCTCTTCAACATGTTCAGTGAACCGGATGAAGGCAAAGAAGAGGTCCTACAGGACATAAAGAACAACTCTGACAATGTTACGCTCATTTTTGATGGAATCACAGATCTGTCTTCATCAGTGGTGAAGAGACTTGTAGAGAAGGACCTACTACCTGACGCCAAGATTATTGTGACTTGCAGACCAGATGACGAAGAAGAGTTCTTGTCTAAGAACTCTCTCAGAGTGGAAGTGAAAGGCTTTAGTGAGCAGACCATTAAAGCATACCTATCTGCAATGCTAGGCGAAGAGCAGAAGAAGGTTTTCAGCAACGTGGAGTTGTTTACTCTTTGTCACGTCCCAATGTATGCACTGATGGTGGCTGCCTGCTTCTCATATGAGACACCAGAAGACTCACCACAGCCGTGCACTATCGCAGAAATCTACATCAGTATCGTTCGCTTCTGCCTTCAACGAAACAGCAACAACCTCAAAACTAAAGATATAAATCCCTTCATCAAAAACAAGAGTGAGGAGATACTGTCTTTGGCTGAGGTTGCTTTCAATGCAACTGAAGGAAAAACTGTGAACTTGACCGAACTTCCCTGTGAGGACAGCTGCGTCCTTTCCTTCCTGAAACCACTTTTTACCAAAGTCGGCCAAAGACAAAAACCATTCATGCATTTCTGCATTACACAATGCAGGAGTTTTTTGCAGCACTGTGGCTCCTGAAGAATCCAGATAAAATCAAGGATGTTTTTCAGCAATGCCTCACTGAGGAGAAGAAACACATGAAGCACCTGATCCCTTTCATGTGTAGACTGATGAATGAGAAGAGCCCTAGTTTGACAAAGTGTCTGATTCCAGCTGAGGAGCTCAAGAATACATCTGACTGGTTCTTCAAGGAAATGATAACCACGATTTTCACATGTACGTGTGAAGCTGATACTGAGGATGATGGGCCTGATGTGGACATACTGTTCTTATGTCAGTGCTTGTATGAGTCCCAGAGTCCTGAAGCATGCATCCACCTTCTGGACAAACTGGACTATCAGCTTGATCTCAGAGGAGAGAGTCTTGATCTCTTACCTTGCTGTGCTGTGGCCTATGTGGTGACTCAGTCCAAAGAGCGGAAAGTATGGCTCAACCTTGAGGATGTCAGAGTATCAGACCAAGGAATGAGACGACTATTTGGATGCCTTAAAAACGTCCAATGGTAAGGATGAGCATGTGTTTGACGTGTCAAACCACTGCTGAGGTTACAGCATATCTAAGGAGAATTGAATTTGTCTTATTTTATTAAATAATCTAAAACATAATGAGGATGATAAAACTTAGTGACCTTGATCATGATGTGTAGAAAATGGATGAAAAATATTCAGAGACAAAAAAAGAATGTTACTTTTACTGGAGCTTCTTTTCCCTAAACAGGATTTCATTCATATACTTTACTGATTCTCTAATAAGGAAATGGTCTCTGATTATTCTTCAAATTATAGGCGTGACCCTCTGCCACTGCAGCTGTGGAAGATCTTCCTTCTCAGTGAAGGGCAGATGGACCACCTCAGCTTACTTGGCCTTGATGGAAATCAGTTGCACCTTCCAGTTGAAGGTAAAAGATGTCTGTTTGATCAAGCTGTAAAAGTCATGCAGAAGATGAATGTGAAGGTCAATGTCTGCCTCCACTGGGATAGAGAAACTCGTGTCTGCCAGGATCTGTGTGAGTCTCTCTTTGAGGCTTTGTCTTACATCAGCTCACTCAGGTATGTAGCTTTTGTTTTTGTGTGATGCTGATTTCACACCCTTTAAATTTTTTTTGGAATCAAAATCCTGCTTGTGGTTAAATTATTGGCTTTTCAGATGGTAGTATAAGAAGAAACAGTGAGCCCAAAGATTACAACTGGTTTACACACAAAGCCTCACCTCAGCTGATCTCCATCACCAGAAATACACACTCATTTACTACTTACTTTCATTTTAATTTCAATACAAATATAAGAATAGTCTTAGTTTATTGACTCATTCTATGGTCAGATGACACTTCCAGTTTTGGATGCCACACATTTGACAAAAAGAACCTTTTGGAGCCCTGCACAGATAAAGTTATTTGTGGTTGAAATAAAATAAATACACCTGGCTCACAAAGGTGTGAGATCAGTAAGGGCAGTAAAGTCTGAACTGCATGTTGACAGACAGAGGGTGGATACTCATCATACTCATGAAGATGTTAACATTTTATTTGTTTAAAACTGTATGTGCTTAAATTTAACATGACGCAGTTTTACTGTCCATGCATCATTTGATACACGTGTTTGTCATCATACTGTTTCAGGGTGAGGTGTAGAGGTCCAGGATTGCAGGACCAGAAGCAAAGCCATGAGACACTGGAGAGAAAAGAAACGCAGCTGTTACTGGATTTATGCCTGACAGCTGCACGTCACAAAGGAGAAAGCTTTCACAATGTAGTGAATACGCTCCTCTCGTTGTTTTCTGTTGACACTGACTTCCTTCTTGATTTTTACCAACATGTCAAGAGTGGAGGTTTTTTAAGTGTCATTCCACTGAAGCCAGTTTTCCAGTCAGCTCCTGCAGTCTGGGTCATAAACCTCTCAGAGAGAAAGCCCTCCATCCTCCTGGAAGTGCTGAAACTCCAGTCAGAGAAGAAACAAGTGAAGCTGACAGGCTGGTCAGATGAAGAGAGTGAAGTGAGGAGCTTCCTGCAGTGTGTGCCTTATATCTCACAGCTCAGGTAAATGAATTGTTCTTCATGTGACTTCAGTGCACATTTGTCAAGTTGTGTTCTTACATCTACAGCAGCTCACAGGTAGTTTTAAGGTGAAGGTACATTTTCAGTTGTCACTGTGTTTAGTTTTATAGATGGCATGTCTTTATTCCATGCACCCAGATGTACTTCTTCCTAAATTAGCCAGAGTTGTGTGCAGATCAAACACCCTCAGCAACACTCTGACAGAGAGCTGCTCATCTCCATGAACTGATTAGTGTTTACTCCATCAAGCACCAAGTTTTTACTTTGAGGCTGTTTTCATCAGTCATCTGTGGAGTCAGTAAAAAGTAAAGAGAGACTCAGCTATAATGATGTGACCCAACAAGCTCCAGCAATGTAAGCAACAGAGACCATTAACATTGTGTTGATGATGAGGAGTTCAGCTCTTCTTCAGGACCAGTGATGGTCTCTCTTTGTTTAACAGTTAAATATTCTCAGGGATGAAGCAGAAGTTTCTTGCATTAAAATATAGCCACACATGATGGTTCCTCTTTAAGGACATCGATGTGTTAGTGTTGGATTTACTGTCTGAGTCATCTGAAGACATTTTTGAAGTTGTTCAGCTTTTGAAGACTGAATCTGAAACATATTGTGTCACAACATGTGATTGGTCATGAAAGCTGGGTTGGCTGCTGATTGATTGGCTGATTTGATTCCAGGAGAGCCAATCAATGTGCAGTGACTGAGCAGGATGTTTGAACAGAGAATAATCCAGAGGAGTGAATGAAAGGATTATTCACAGGTGTTTTTTATCCTTTCAAACTAAACACCATGTCATGAAGACGTGAGGGAGTTAACCCTGCAGATGCTAATTATGCCTCACTGCTCCTCTTCAGGTTTTATAGAGTTTTACAGAGTGATGCAGATAACAACTTGTGGTCCAGTATTTCAGGCTTTGGAGCTAACTGACTCATAAATAATCTGGATCAAACATTCCTTTCAGCCAATAACTGAACTGTAAGTGAGCAGCATGTTTGAACGATGAATGATTTAGAGGAGTGATTGAGAGCATTTTATTCAGGTGGTTTATGAGCAATATTGTAATTAATCTCCATGTCATCAAGATGTGATCAGTTCACCATGACAGCTCTTCATTTTGTTCCTCTAGTACTGTATGTCACAAACTGGATCAGAGTATGTGACAAGAAGGAGTCCACACAAAAGATTTACTTAAAACAAGCCAAATGTATTAAACTAAAATGAACTTAAATAATCAATGGAGTGTGTATATCAGCAAAGTCAGTCATGAAAGCCATGCATGGGTGAGTGTCAGGTGTTCTGTGGAGGTGTTGAAGGTGCAAACCAAAACCAAAGATGCTCAGTGGATGTCAGCTGAAAGGAAGGAGACCAAGTCAAGAGATTAGGCAGCTTTTCTAGCTTGGAAGCCCAGGTGAGCCTAATCAAGGTAACGACCCTCCCATGTCAGCCAGCTGCCTGATGAGACTGGCTGAAACATTCTCAAAGACACTGGGAGGGACGTCACATGTATGAAGTTTGATAGTTTTACAAAATGATGGTAAACTTGTGGGTCAAGTCTGCCTTTCAGCCAACCTGTTGATTCAGGATCAGTTTATCAGTGTAACATAATGTGTTTTACTACAGAGGTGAGGATACACCTTTAGAGCATGATGTAAATGGTTCCTTCAGACAAATGATCAGTATGTTCATTTTATAAGAGTCTTTCAAAGTCCACATACAGCCCCATCAAAGCACTGTTACATTACCGTAGGCTGATTGATTTGACTGTATTATGCTAATGAGCAGGTATTTGTAGGTGTTTAGCAGACACACTCTGTATCAGTGAGGCACGGCTCTTTTTCTGCTGTCAACATCAAATCATGACAAAATGTTCTCTTCTTGTTGCAGTTTCGATCGCCGGTGTCGAGGCTCAGGTGCAGTCAAGTTCTTTGGGAATCTGTTCTGTGCAGCAGCAGAGAGAGAACAGCAGACAGGAGAGAAGATACTGGAGCTGTTATCATCACTGTGCTCATATCAGAGGTTCCCTCTCAGTGACTGGTTTGATGATGGTGAGGAATATCAGAGTGATTTCCTCCTGGATCTGTACTCTCACCTGAAGGACTGTGAGACTCAAACAGGTCTGAGTGTCCTTCCATCAGTACAGTCAGTTTTCCAGTCAGCTCCTGCAGTCTGGGTCATAAACCTCTCAGAGAGAAAGACCTCCATCCTCCTGGAAGTGCTGAAACTCCAGTCAGAGAAGAAACAAGTGAAGCTGAGAGGCTGGTCAGATGAAGAGAGTGAAGTGAGGAGCTTCCTGCAGTGTGTGCCTTATATCTCACGGCTCAGGTAAATGAATTGTTCTTCATGTGACTTCAGTGCACATTTGTCAAGTTGTGTTCTTACATCTACAGCAGCTCACAGGTAGTTTTAAGGTGAAGGTACATTTTCAGTTGTCACTGTGTTTAGTTTTATAGATGGCATGTCTTTATTCCATGCACCCAGATGTACTTCTTCCTAAATTAGCCAGAGTTGTGTGCAGATCAAACACCCTCAGCAACACTCTGACAGAGAGCTGCTCATCTCCCATGAACTGATTAGTGTTTACTCCATCAAGCACCAAGTTTGTTACTTTGAGGCTGTTTTCATCAGTCATCTGTGGAGTCAGTAAAAAGTAAAGAGAGACTCAGCTATAATGATGTGACCCAACAAGCTCCAGCAATGTAAGCAACAGAGACCATTAACATTGTGTTGATGATGAGGAGTTCAGCTCTTCTTCAGGACCAGTGATGGTCTCTCTTTGTTCAACAGTTAAATATTCTCAGGGATGAAGCAGAAGTTTCTTGCATTAAAATATAGCCACACATGATGGTTCCTCTTTAAGGACATTGATGTGTTAGTGTTGGATTTACTGTCTGAGTCATCTGAAGACATTTTTGAAGTTGTTCACCTTTTGAAGACTGAATCTGAAACATATTGTGTCACAACATGTGATTGGTCATGAAAGCTGGGTTGGCTGCTGATTGATTGGCTGATTTGATTCCAGGAGAGCCAATCAGTGCAGTGACTGAGCAGGATGTTTGATTTGATTTTTATTTGTCTCAAACAAGCACAAGCATAAAAACAGGCAGTATTTGTAATAGGAAAAAGAAAAAAATGGCACACTGTGATAACGTGCAAGTTCAAGAAGGGGCTGAAGGAAGCAAAGCTTATCATGTTCAGCCCCCACTTACATTGTCATATAAGCACATACATAATCGATAAATCTAAAAATCTTAAAATTTAAAACATTTAGTCTTTAATATGAAATAGAGCCCTGCTATAAACATACAAGGCTAAATAAAATCCTTTCTAAAAAAGTATAAAGTGCAAAATTAGCAGTCCAGTTCTTTATAGCTGACCAAGAGTGATTATTTGTAGTTGTTTAAATTGTTTTAAGTTAATGCACATTTTTGTGTCCTCATCGAGTTTATTCCACAGTTTTACACCACAGACAGAGATGCACATACTTTTCAGAGTCGAATGGATGGAAGGATGTTTAAAATTGTGATTCCCTCTTAAATTGTATTTTCCCTCTCTGACCATGAGCATCATTTGAATGTTGCTCGGTAACAATTTATTACAGGCTTTAATTTAAAATACCCGATTTTAAAAACAAAGTATTAGTATGATCAAGGTACCCAGCACGATGAACCATCCTTATGACTCTTTTTTGTAAAGTGCAAATCTTTTGTAAAGTGCTTTTGTTTGCATTTCTCCATACCTCAACATAGTAGGACAGATATGGATAAATAAGTGCATAATACAAAATTTGAAGTGATTTCTGATCTAAAACGTGTTTAGTTTGACCCAGTATTCCAATGCTACTGGATACTCTGGAGCACAAATATTTGATGTGAGGTTTCCAGCAGAGCTTATGATCAGTTAAACACCAAGAAACTTAATTTCGTAAACTCTTTTGATTTCAACACTTTAAATTTCCAAATGTACTTCTTGCTTAATGTGACGATTTCCAAATGTCATAAACTTAGTTTTGTTCAGGTTTAACGATAATTTGTTTACATCAAACCAACACTTTATTTTTTGCAATTCACTTTTGACCACCAATAATAGCTGCTGCTAATCCTCCTCCAAACATAAAATATTTGTGTCATCTGCAAAAACCACCAGTTTTAAAATATTAGACACTTTCCAAATATCATCATGTATAAAATTAATAGTTTGGGTCCCAATATTGACCCCTGTGGGACACCGCAGGTAATGTTTAAGCACATTGATTTATGGTTACCCAGTTGAACAAACTGCTTCCTATTACTGGTATAACTTTGTAACCAGGTGAGTGCTGCCCCTCTGACACCATACTGTTCCATTTTGTGAGCAGTATCCCATGGGCAGTTGTATCAAAAGCCTTCTTTAGGTCAATGAAAACACCCACTGCATATTTTCTCATATCAATGCATCCTGTTATCTTTTCCACTAGCTCCATTAGAGCCATGGAAGTTGATCTAGATGATCTAAAACCGTATTGACTGTCATTTAGTAAGTTATGTTTGTCAATAAAATCATCCAGTCAAATAGTTTCTCCAGTATCTTTGAGAACTGTGATAGTAAGGAAACAGGTCTATAATTTGTGAATAGATGTTTATTGTCGGCTTTGTATAATGGAATAACTTTAGCCAGTTTCATTTCATCTGGGAAGGTCAATCAATCAATCAATCAGTCAATCAATTTTATTTATAAAGCCCAATATCACAAATCACAATTTGCCTCACAGGGCTTTACAGCATACGACATCCCTCTGTGCCTGTTTTGCACGACAAGTTACACATATGAGTTAGTGGATCAGCTATTCCCTCAATTATTTTCTTTATCAGTGACATATCAATGTCATTCCAATCAGTGGAAGTTTTGTTGGTACTTCTCTTTACAATATCAATAATTTCCATCCTATCAACAGTTCCCGTAGACATTGAATCTGCATTTCTCTCTTCACATTCCATTTCAGCTGGTTTCTTTCCAGCATCCTTTATTTCTAGAGCAAGATTGGGCCCAACGTCAGCAAAAGGCCCGTTTCCACTGAAGAGGTTCCTGGTACTATTTGAGGAGCAGGAACTACTACAGGAACGTCCTCTCGCTCGGACCTCGCAACCGCCGTGTCTCCACAGAGAGAGCGGAAGACGAGGAAGGTTCCCTTAAAGTTAAGGGCTCTGGATGTGACGTAATCACTGCGCAACCATTTTGAGCGGGGCGACGTAGGGACGCCATTAGCTGTTAGCCGATAGCGGTGTCTGTAATAACTCACTAAATGGCCCGTGAAAAAAATATTTTTTCCAGTGGATGTCTTAGTTACAACATGATTGAGCTAACTGGAGTAGTTTCGTGTCATATCCGACAACGGGAGGCTTTTAACAGATGACGTCCTGATGTTAGCTGCTGTTGCTGTTAGCTGTCCCTGTCAGCTGCAGCCACTGATGCTTTCTAGACATCATGATTTCCCAAAACTGAATAAATACCACACATAGCAAAACAAAACTGCTTTGCTAGCTCAATCATGTTGTAACTAAGATATCCGCTGGAAAAAATCATTTTTTCACGGGCCATTTCGTGAGGTTTTTTTTTACATGGCGGCGGAAGCTATATGAACGAGCTAACCCTCGTCTGCTGAGTTTTAAAAATGCCGGCTACTTTGTTGCTTTCTGTTGATGTCACATCCCTCCTTGAGTATATCCAATCAGCACCAAGTAACCCTCAAGCCCCAGCCAGGAGTCTTTCGGGGCCGTTCTGAGCACCTACTCCGAGGCAGGGACTTGTTTAGTCCCCGTACAAGTTCCGGAACTCTGTCCTTCGGGGTGGATCCTGCGGTGGAGACACGCACCAACGACCCCGGCCCCGTAAAATTACCCCGAAGTTCCTGCGGTGGAAACGGGCCTAAAGAAGCTATTAAAACCATCAACCACATTCTTCATTGTAACAATTTGCCTTCCCTTATCTGTAAAGTGATCAGGATATGTTTGATTTATTTGTTTATTTCTAATAATACTGTTTAATATATTCCATATACCTTTAACATTATTTTTATTCTAGTCTAGTAGTTTAGTATAATAATCCTTCTTGCACACTCTCATAATAGTTATTAACCCTTTGACACCTGGAGCTGCGTCACTTTTCTTGTGTGGCTTCCAGACACCTTTTGCAACTATTTAAACCTTTTGAACGCTGAGCTAATTGGTGCGATTTCTTTCAAAAACATGGGGAAAAAAGGCAACGAGCAACTTGATAAGAAATATTCCACAAATAATAAAAAAGTAATCAATTTAGAAACTAATTGTTAAAAGCGAGGGTAAAACTATATTTATAATTATCATTCTTATATATTTAAAATTATGTCACATAATTACTATAATTTTTAAGCTCTTTTTCCAGGTAATTTCCGTCTTTGTTTACACTAACCCTAAAACCATTTTTTTCAGCTGACAATAAATGTTTCTGGTTGTGTAGTAGTGTTACTGACTGATCCTGCTCAAAGTCTTGACAGTTTAGTGCAAACTGTTGAAAATCTACATTTTATTTTAAAAATGTGGTGTGGAGTGCCCTCTACAGCTTGAAACCTGGTTACTCTCTTCCTCCAGACTCTGGGACGTTGATTTCCAAATGAAATGCAAAATTTACTTTCATCAGAGAACATAACTTTGGACCACTCAGCAGCAGTCCAGTCCTTTTTGTCTTTAGCCCCGGCAAGACGCTTCTGACGCTGTCTCTTGTTCAAGAGTGGCTTGACACAAGGAATGCGACAGCATTATGTCTTGCATACGTCGGTGCGTGGTGGTTCTTGAAGCACTGACTCCAGCTGCAGTCCATTCTTTGTGAATGTCCCTCACATTTTTGAATGGGTTTTGTTTCACAATCCTCTCCAGGGTGCGGTTATCCCTATTGCTTGTGCACTTTTTTCTACCACATCTTTTCCTTCCCTTCGCCTCTCTATTAATGTGCTTGGACACAGAGCTGTGTGAACAGCCAGCCTCTTTAGCAATGACCTTTTGTGTCTTGCCCTCCTTGTGCAAGGTGTCAGTGGTCGTCTTTTGGACAGCTGTCAAGTCAGCAGTCTTCCCCAAGATTGTGTAGCCTACAGAACTAGACTGAGAGACCATTTAAAGGCCTTTGCAGGTGTTTTGAGTTAATTAGCTGATTAGAGTGTGTCTTCAATATTGCACCTTTTCACAATATTCTAATTTTCTGAGATACTGAATTTGGGGTTTTCATTAGTTGTCAGTTATAATCATCAAAATTAAAAGAAATAAACACTTGAAATATATCAGTCTGTGTGGAATGAATGTATACATTATACAAGTTTTTGCTTTTTCAATTTTTTTTTAATTTGCTAAATTCTTGCTTATTTTTTGGGGGGTAATTTCATCTGTCGTTGCTCATTACCCTCTTGCCATGTTTTTGAGAGAACTCAAGCCACTTTGCTCGGGTTTCAAAGGGTTAATTTATTTTTATATTTCTTATATTTAAACTCTGCCTCTTTCGTTTTATTTTTTATAATTAGTCTGTACAAGCTATTCTTTTTTTTTCCATGCATTTTGAAGCCCCTTGGTCATCCAGGGGTTTCCTGCATAGCGGTTCTTAGTGCTATACTGTTTACGAGGGCAGTGCTTATCATGTAGATCTTTGAATGTATCTAAAAATAAGTCATAAGCCTTGTCTGTCGCTGTTTTATTATATACACTGATCCAATTCCAATTCATTAGATCATCTTTTTTTAAAGAAGCTATAGATTCTTCAGTCCTTATTCTCTTATATTTAATTTTCTTTAACTCCCTCTTTTTTTTTATAATTACATTCATAAATTAGAAAGACAGGCAGGTTTATCACTAATATCTTTCATTAATATTCCACTTATCACTTTACTTTTCATGTCATTTGTAAAAATATTATCAATTAGGGAGGCACAATGAGATGTTATTCTGGTTGGTTTGGTTATTGTTGGGAAAAGACTCATACTATACATTGTTTCGATAAATTCATTTGTTGATTTATGCTTGTTTAGATTCAGCAAATTAAATCCCCACAAATATAAGTATTTTTTTTTTTGTTTTGTTGAGGTAAACAATCTTTACATATTTGTGATAAACATGTCGATATTGGATCCTGGTTTTCTGTAGACACAGCTGATGATTACATTTTTTATTCTCACCAATTCTATTTCAATAGTAATACTTTCCATGATATCATCAGTTGTTACTGACAAGTTATCAAGAACCTTGTAAGATAGACCTTCTTCAACAAACAGAGCCACAGCACCACCAGGTCCATTTGCTCTCCTGGTGCAATGAAACCCATTATCCCTTACTAAGAAATCGCACCCCCTCTCTGCATGTATCCATGTTTCTGAAATGGCAATTATATTGAAGGGTTTTTTGAACTGACTTAGAAAATCTTTTATACTTTGAAAATTTGCATAAAGACTTCTACTATTAAAATGGATAATGGATATACCAAGGTCATATTTAATAGTAGCATTGAACTGTTCCTCTGTGTAGTAGCAGCAGTTTGCATAGATGTTGTCAAGAAGGTTCTGATCGGGATCTATGTCTTGTTCAACTTCTATCATGAGTAAAGCATAGAAGTACAAATAGTGCAGTACATACAACAATGGCAACTTATCCCTGAGAAGACGGCAAAAGTAAAAATTAAAAACTACTAGTCTCTATCAAATCTTTCAAATTGATCCCTGCTCCTAATGCACACACCTTTGGAATTCTCTGGTGCACCATTTGGTTTAATAAAAACCTTACAGTTGACAGTCCAAGTGGTCTGAATTTTGCCGTTTCTTGAGCTGTCTTGCCTTCCTAAAGGCATGTTTGAGCCGAGAATAATCCAGAGGAGTGAATGAAAGGATTATCCACAAGTCTTTTTTTATCCTTTCACACAATATACCAACATGAGGGAGTTAACCCTGCAGCTTTGGAGCTATCAGTGTAACTTAATGTGTTTTACTACAGAGGTGAGGATACACCTTTAGAGCATGATGTAAATGGTTCCTTCAGACAAATGATCAGTATGTTCATTTTATAAGAGTCTTTCAAAGTCCACATACAGCCCCATCAAAGCACTGTTACATTACCATAGGCTGATTGATTTGACTGTATTATGCTAATGAGCAGGTATTTGTAGGTGTTTAGCAGACACACTCTGTATCAGTGAGGCACGGCTCTTTTTCTGCTGTCAACATCAAATCATGACAAAATGTTCTCTTCTTGTTGCAGTTTCCATCGCCGGCGTCAAGGCTCAGGTGCAGTCAAGTTCTTTGGGAATCTGTTCTGTGCAGCAGCAGAGAGAGAACAGCAGACAGGAGAGAAGATACTGGAGCTGTTATCATCACTGTGCTCATATCAGACATTCCCTCTCAGTGACAGGTTTGATGATGGTGATGAGGAATATCAGAGTGGTTTCCTCCTGGATCTGTACTCTCACCTGAAGGACTGTGAGACTCAAACAGGTCTGAGTGTCCTTCCATCAGTACAGTCAGTTTTCCAGTCAGCTCCTGCAGTCTGGGTCATAAACCTCTCAGAGAGAAAGACCTCCATCCTCCTGGAAGTGCTGAAACTCCAGTCAGAGAAGAAACAAGTGAAGCTGACAGGCTGGTCAGATGAAGAGAGTGAAGTGAGGAGCTTCCTGCAGTATCTGCCTTATATCTCACAGCTCAGGTAAATGAATTGTTCTTCATGTGACTTCAGTGCACATTTGTCAAGTTGTGTTCTTACATCTACAGCAGCTCACAGGTAGTTTTAAGGTGAAGGTACATTTTCAGTTGTCACTGTGTTTAGTTTTATAGATGGCATGTCTTTATTCCATGCACCCAGATGTACTTCTTCCTAAATTAGCCAGAGTTGTGTGCAGATCAAACACCCTCAGCAACACTCTGACAGAGAGCTGCTCATCTCCCATGAACTGATTAGTGTTTACTCCATCAAGCACCAAGTTTGTTACTTTGAGGCTGTTTTCATCAGTCATCTGTGGAGTCAGTAAAAAGTAAAGAGAGACTCAGCTATAATGATGTGATCCAACAAGCTCCAGCAATGTAAGCAACAGAGACCATTAACATTGTGTTGATGATGAGGAGTTCAGCTCTTCTTCAGGACCAGTGATGGTCTCTCTTTGTTTAACAGTTAAATATTCTCAGGGATGAAGCAGAAGTTTCTTGCATTAAAATATAGCCACACATGATGGTTCCTCTTTAAGGACATCGATGTGTTAGTGTTGGATTTACTGTCTGAGTCATCTGAAGACATTTTTGAAGTTGTTCACCTTTTGAAGACTGAATCTGAAACATATTGTGTCACAACATGTGATTGGTCATGAAAGCTGGGTTGGCTGCTGATTGATTGGCTGATTTGATTCCAGGAGAGCCAATCAATGTGCAGTGACTGAGCAGGATGTTTGAACAGAGAATAATCCAGAGGAGTGAATGAAAGGATTATTCACAGGTGTTTTTTATCCTTTCAAACTAAACACCATGTCATGAAGACGTGAGGGAGTTAACCCTGCAGATGCTAATTATGCCTCACTGCTCCTCTTCAGGTTTTATAGAGTTTTACAGAGTGATGCAGATAACAACTTGTGGTCCAGTATTTCAGGCTTTGGAGCTAACTGACTCATAAATAATCTGGATCAAACATTCCTTTCAGCCAATAACTGAACTGTAAGTGAGCAGCATGTTTGAACGATGAATGATTTAGAGGAGTGATTGAGAGCATTTTATTCAGGTGGTTTATGAGCAATATTGTAATTAATCTCCATGTCATCAAGATGTGATCAGTTCACCATGACAGCTCTTCATTTTGTTCCTCTAGTACTGTATGAAGTTTGATAGTTTTACAAAATGATGGTAAACTTGTGGGTCAAGTCTGCCTTTCAGCCAACCTGTTGATTCAGGATCAGTTTATCAGTGTAACATAATGTGTTTTACTACAGAGGTGAGGATACACCTTTAGAGCATGATGTAAATGGTTCCTTCAGACAAATGATCAGTATGTTCATTTTATAAGAGTCTTTCAAAGTCCACATACAGCCCCATCAAAGCACTGTTACATTACCATAGGCTGATTGATTTGACTGTATTATGCTAATGAGCAGGTATTTGTAGGTGTTTAGCAGACACACTCTGTATCAGTGAGGCACGGCTCTTTTTCTGCTGTCAACATCAAATCATGACAAAATGTTCTCTTCTTGTTGCAGTTTCTATCGCTGGTGTCGAGGCTCAGGTGCAGTCAAGTTCTTTGGGAATCTGTTCTGTGCAGCAGCAGAGAGAGAACAGCAGACAGGAGAGAAGATACTGGAGCTGTTATCATCACTGTGCTCATATCAGACATTCCCTCTCAGTGACAGGTTTGATGATGGTGATGAGGAATATCAGAGTGGTTTCCTCCTGGATCTGTACTCTCATGTGAAGGACTGTGAGACTCAAACAGGTCTGAGTGTCCTTCCATCATTACAGTCAGTTTTCCAGTCAGCTCCTGCAGTCTGGGTCATAAACCTCTCAAAGAGAAAGACCTCCATCCTCCTGGAAGTGCTGAAACTCCAGTCAGAGAAGAAACAAGTGAAGCTGAGAGGCTGGTCAGATGAAGAGAGTGAAGTGAGGAGCTTCCTGCAGTATCTGCCTTATATCTCACAGCTCAGGTAAATGAATTGTTCTTCATGTGACTTCAGTGCACATTTGTCAAGTTGTGTTCTTACATCTACAGCAGCTCACAGGTAGTTTTTTTTTTTGTGATTAACATTTTTATTTTCATTGTTTCAGCAAAACAATAGGAACAGTAACCCCCCTCCCCCAACAAACAAACCCTTCCCAAGCCACCACCATCCATGCTGATCCCTTTCTGGTTATCAACATCAACCATTGTGCTCCTTCATGTACAGCTATTACAGCTACATGGCCTGCATCAATGTAGACAAAACACAAAATAACTATAACAAAATTAGACACAGAAAATTACTCAAAACAAGGTTAATACAGCACAAAGTAATCACTGCATTAAAGAGATAATTGGTAAACAAATGAGAAAAAATAAAATAAAATAAAAATAAAAAATAAAAGCAATAATAGCTGAATAAAATTCAAACACATAAAAAGCACTATTCTGTATTTACTCACAATAATGAAAAAAACAAACAACAGCTTGCATCTCTCCACCATCCAACCCCTTTCAGGAACCCTTTAAAAATTGTATGTATTTGCCCCACTTTGCTTCATATAGATCCAATCTACCCAGTTGTTTATATGACATTTTTTCAAATGCTGCAACTCGTGCCATCTCTACAGCCCACTCTTGAAGAGAGGGAACCCCCTCCGTCTTCCATCCTCTGATAAGTATTTGTCTGCCAATCATAATACTGGTTTGGACAAAACTTTTGATATGTTTATCCTCTCGTACCAGAACTGAATCATCACCCAAAATAAATACTCTAGGTATAAATGGCATTTGTATCTCTGTGATCTCACACAAATTATCATAAATATTGATCCAGTATTGCTGGACTTTATCACATGACCATAAACATGAACTAAATCACCTTCCTCAGATTTGCATCGCCAACAATTTGATGTGGGTAATAACCCTAATCTAAATAATCTGGAAGGAGTCCAATAAAAACGATGTATAATTTTGAATTGAATAAGACGTACTCTTGCATCCCTTGAAACTACTTTAACACTTTTACAAATTCTGTTCCACTCTTCATCACTGAATGTCAGATTCAGATCCCTTTCCCATGTCTTCTGCAAAGCTGAAATGGGCCCGTTGCCAAGAGTCTGAATCATCATAGAATAATAGACAGCCGCCTCGTGCCCCTTCCCATAACTCTTTATAATTTTATCAAGGACTTCTGCATTTTGGGGAACCGCCGCACCAGACCCAAAAATCCCCACCAGCATATGTCGAAGTTGCAGGTACCTAAAAAAGTGAGATGTAGGGATATTGAACTGCCGCACCAGATCCCCAAAAGATTTTAAGGAACCATCACAATACAGATCACCCAATGTAACCACACCACTCTCCTGCCATATTTTCCAATAAATGGGGAATTTACCAATTCGTAATTTAGGATTTAACCAGATACTTGAAGAGACATTCAGAAAGGGATCAAATTTAAATATTCGGGCAACCTTAGTCCAAATTAATTTCAGATGAGAAATTATTGGATGTGTTTTTGCTTTTTTACTTAATTTAGTAGACAAGACTTGAATGGGTGATAAAGGGGCCATTACAGCTTGTTCCATACAGTACCATGGGGGGGCCCTTTCGGGAGGGAGAGACCAATGGGCCAGGTGCCTTAGATTAAAAGCGTAGTAGTAAAACAACATCTTTGGCAGCCCTAAACCTCCTCTATCAACTGGTCTTTGTAACTTGCTGTGGTTCAAACGAGGGCGCTTACCATTCCAAATAAATATCTTGGATATCCTGTCAAACCTTTTAAAATAATAATGGGGAATTTCTAAGGGGAGGGACTGTATAAGATAATTAAGTTTGGGAACACAGTTCATTTTCAAAACGTTAACTTTACCTGCCATAGATAAATTAAGAGTTGCCCATCTCTCAACATCACAAAACATTTTCTGTAATAATGGTTCAAAATTGACTTTGACCAAATCTTTCAGCTGTCTAGGAAATCGGATACCCAAATACATGATACCTTGTTGAGGCCATTGAAATGCCCCTGGATGGAAGGCAGTGGAGGGGCAATAAGCCGTTAGGGGGAGTGCCTCAGACTTGGACCAGTTCACCCTGTAGCCAGAGAATTTCGAAAAATGTGTTTATGATCCTTAAAAGACATGGTACAGATCTGCTGGGTTCGGACACCAGTAATAAAATGTCATCAGCATAAAGCATCAATTTATGTATCATCCTACCTACAGTGACACCCGGGAAATCAGTCGCCCCACGAACAGCTGCTGCAAGAGGCTCAATAGCCAAACAGAAAAGCAAAGGAGAAAGGGGCGAACCCTGCCTGGTTCCTCTACCCAACGTAAAATAATCCGAGATAAGCCCATTAGTCTGCACTGCTGCTTCTGGGTGCTTATATAATGCATGAATCCATTTTCTAAAGGTAATACCAAATCCAAACTCTTCTAAAATTTTGAATAGATACCCCATTCCACCATGTCAAACGCCTTTTCGGCGTCCAACGAGATTGCTGCAACTGGGGACTGGGCGTCAGCCACTGACCACATAACATCAATAAGGCGTCTAATATTATCTGAGGAGTTACGACCACGAATAAATCCACTTGGTCAGTATGGACCAATGACGTAATTACACTGTCAAGTCGGTTCGCTAAAATTTTCGAAATTATCTTAACATCTATTTGCATTAATGAAATAGGACGGTAATTCTTGCATTCATTCAAATCTTTACCCTTCTTAGGAACTAGACTAATAAGGGCCTGTCTCAAAGTTGGTGGTAGTATACCCCTCTCCAGTGCCTCCTTATACACCTCTAGTAAAGGTGAAGCTAGCTCTGTCACAAAGCTCTTATAAAATTCCCCAGTAAAGCCGTCGGGCCCAGGTGATTTACTTGAAGGTAAAGCCTTGATTACCCCTTTAATCTCCTCAATAGTAATATCTAAATCTAGAAAATCCCTCTGTTCATCAGTCAATTTTGGAAGTCCAAGTGGTTCTATAAACTTATGAATTTCTTCGTCACTTGAGCTAAATGTTGAACTATATAGATTACTATAAAATTCTTTAAAGGCCTGATTAATATCTACAGTTGCAGTAAGCAGGTCCCCAGCCGGCGACCTAACAGCAGGGATAGTGGAGGCCAGCTCCCTCTGTTTTATATAACTGGCAAGCAACTTTCCTGCTTTATCTCCTGACTCAAAATATGTTTGTCTAGCCCGAAATAGATTAAATTCAACCTTTTGGGTTATTATGTTATTATACTGATTTTAACTTTGTCAGTTTTCTCATGCCGTCATGTGTCATTTGTTGCTTTGATTCTGTTTCAGCCTGTTTAATTACATTTTCCAATTCTAACAACTCCCGTGTCTTAATTTTCTTATGGTATGACGTATGTTGGATAATACGTCCCCTAATCACAGCTTTTAAAGCCTCCCACGCAACACCGCGGATGATACAGATTGCCAATTTATCACATAATTATTTATTTCTGTTCTTAACCACGCTACATTTACTGGGTCCTGTAGAAGTGATGAGTTTAGACGCCATCTATAAGACTTTCTTCTCTCACTCTGGGGTAATAGATCCAGGCTAACCCAAGCATGGTCAGAGATGAGAATATTCCCTATTTCACAACCCATAGCAGAGGAGGTGAGTGCTTTAGATATTAGAAAAAAATCTATTCGGCTATAGGTCTTGTGTACTGGTGAGAAAAATGTGTAGTCCCTACCAGAGGGGTTCATGATCCTCCAGATATCTATTAATCCCAAAGATTTGCAAATTCTCTGCAATGTCACCGCAGCCTTTGGCACTTTACGCAACACCACCCCACTGTGGTCAAGAGCTGGATCCATTAAAAGATTAAAATCTCCGCCCAGAACAACCGCATGATTCCCAGCGTTTCTTAACTTCCTTTCAAGATCAATGAAAAAATTTTGATCATCCAAATTAGGTGCGTATATGTTGGCCAAGATTAGCTTCTGCGACTGTATTTCAGCCAGTACAATAATCATCCTTCCTGAATTATCCTTAATTTGCTTGAGACATTTAAACTGTAAATGTTTACTAACTAAGATTATAACACCTTTGCTTTTGCTAGAGCCTATGCTGTAAAAAACATGTCCAACCCATCCTGCACAGAGCTTCTCAGACTCCTCTTTTGACATGTGTGTTTCTTGAAGAAACACCACCTCATGGTTTTTGTTCTTAAGCATCGTCATGACCTTTTTTCTCTTAATGGGGTTCCCCAGCCCGTTTACATTCCAAGTGGAGAGACGAATTAAACCTATTTGTGAGGACATGCCTGCCTACACATTAATAACACACAACCATTCATCAAAATAAGTACTGTTACACAGTGGTGGTGACTGAACACAAACATCCCCATAAAACTAACAAAATAAAGAGTGTGCAAATGAACCTGAACTTTGCACATTTCAACCCCCACAAAAGTCCCTCCAACAGAGGTCCGACGGTCCGTGTCAGGTCCGCGAGGCTCCACTCGTTATGCTTCCCTGCACTGCTACCGTAAATAAAGAGTTCACACCAGTGTCTTAATATAACATTTGGGTGCGTAAGGATGAGGATGAAAACAAATCAGTCCATCAGTGTTCACTGCATAGCATTTATGAACTCCATGGCTCTCCGGGGACAATCAAAAGCCCTCTCACCCTCGCCGGTCTCGATTCTCAGCTTAGCCGGGAACAGCATCCTGAAACTCACCCCCCGTTCATGCAGCTTTTTCTTGCACTCTTTGAATTTGTCGCGCTTCATCTGGGTGGCTCTGGAGTAATCGGGGAAAAGCATAACAGTAGTGTTTCCCCAGGTCAGCTTGCCTTTGTTTCTCGCTGCTCGCAACACCACATCCCGGTCTGATGATCTCAAAAACCTGGCCAGTATTGGTCTGGGTCTGTCACCTGGCGTGGATCGCTGGCCAGCGATTCGATGTGCCCGTTCAATCTCTCGTCTCCCTTCTATATTCAGCAGATTTGGCAACAGCTCCTCCAGAAAACTCACCACGTTTCCTCCCTCTTTGCCCTCCGGGAAGCCGACGAAGCGAACATTGTTGCGTCTCGAACGGTTCTCCATGTCTTCTAATTTCTCCCATATCTGTCCGACGTCTGTCTTGCTAGCTGGCGGGTTAGCTTGCCATCCCTGCTCGGTCATTTCCAAGTACTCCACTCGCTTTTCCATGTCGTCCATTCTTGTAATTAACGATGAGAGTTTAGTCTCTACCGACGCAGTGGTGCGACGTATTTCTGCCAGCCCACCTAGCTCATCAGAAATCTTTGTTAGTGTTGAGTAGATGTTACTGAGCTCTTGAGCTATGTCGTTAGCTTGTGGCTGCTCGGACTCGTTAGCTCCGTCTTGATCTTGCATCATGGCGTCGGCCGTGTGCGACCTAAGATGCTTTTTAATATCTCCACAGGCCGAAGACCTAGAAAGTTTCGACATGTTTTGCACCCCTTTTAACTGAGGACAAGTATACTGAGTGACAATATCTCTGGTGGAAATGTTTTAAAGGATAAAGGTAGCGACGCAGTGCGGAGCTCCCTACTCCGTGGCTTCTTCTCGCATCGCGTCACGTGACTTCACTCACAGGTAGTTTTAAGGTGAAGGTACATTTTCAGTTGTCACTGTGTTTAGTTTTATAGATGGCATGTCTTTATTCCATGCACCCAGATGTACTTCTTCCTAAATTAGCCAGAGTTGTGTGCAGATCAAACACCCTCAGCAACACTCTGACAGAGAGCTGCTCATCTCCCATGAACTGATTAGTGTTTACTCCATCAAGCACCAAGTTTGTTACTTTGAGGCTGTTTTCATCAGTCATCTGTGGAGTCAGTAAAAAGTAAAGAGAGACTCAGCTATAATGATGTGATCCAACAAGCTCCAGCAATGTAAGCAACAGAGACCATTAACATTGTGTTGATGATGAGGAGTTCAGCTCTTCTTCAGGACCAGTGATGGTCTCTCTTTGTTTAACAGTTAAATATTCTCAGGGATGAAGCAGAAGTTTCTTGCATTAAAATATAGCCACACATGATGGTTCCTCTTTAAGGACATCGATGTGTTAGTGTTGGATTTACTGTCTGAGTCATCTGAAGACATTTTTGAAGTTGTTCACCTTTTGAAGACTGAATCTGAAACATATTGTGTCACAACATGTGATTGGTCATGAAAGCTGGGTTGGCTGCTGATTGATTGGCTGATTTGATTCCAGGAGAGCCAATCAATGTGCAGTGACTGAGCAGGATGTTTGAACAGAGAATAATCCAGAGGAGTGAATGAAAGGATTATTCACAGGTGTTTTTTATCCTTTCAAACTAAACACCATGTCATGAAGACGTGAGGGAGTTAACCCTGCAGATGCTAATTATGCCTCACTGCTCCTCTTCAGGTTTTATAGAGTTTTACAGAGTGATGCAGATAACAACTTGTGGTCCAGTATTTCAGGCTTTGGAGCTAACTGACTCATAAATAATCTGGATCAAACATTCCTTTCAGCCAATAACTGAACTGTAAGTGAGCAGCATGTTTGAACGATGAATGATTTAGAGGAGTGATTGAGAGCATTTTATTCAGGTGCTTTATGAGCAATATTGTAATTAATCTCCATGTCATCAAGATGTGATCAGTTCACCATGACAGCTCTTCATTTTGTTCCTCTAGTACTGTATGAAGTTTGATAGTTTTACAAAATGATGGTAAACTTGTGGGTCAAGTCTGCCTTTCAGCCAACCTGTTGATTCAGGATCAGTTTATCAGTGTAACATAATGTGTTTTACTACAGAGGTGAGGATACACCTTTAGAGCATGATGTAAATGGTTCCTTCAGACAAATGATCAGTATGTTCATTTTATAAGAGTCTTTCAAAGTCCACATACAGCCCCATCAAAGCACTGTTACATTACCATAGGCTGATTGATTTGACTGTATTATGCTAATGAGCAGGTATTTGTAGGTGTTTAGCAGACACACTCTGTATCAGTGAGGCACGGCTCTTTTTCTGCTGTCAACATCAAATCATGACAAAATGTTCTCTTCTTGTTGCAGTTTCTGTCGCTGGTGTCGAGGCTCAGGTGCAGTCAAGTTCTTTGGGAATCTGTTCTGTGCAGCAGCAGCAGAGAGAGAACAGCAGACAGGAGAGAAGATACTGGAGCTGTTATCATCACTGTGCTCATATCAGAGGTTCCCTATCAGTGACTGGTTTGGTGATCATGAGGAATATCAGAGTGGTTTCCTCCTGGATCTGTACTCTCACCTGAAGGACTGTGAGACTCAAACAGGTCTGAGTGTCCTTCCATCAGTACAGTCAGTTTTCCAGTCAGCTCCTGCAGTCTGGGTCATAGACCTCTCAGAGAGAAAGACCTCCATCCTCCTGGAAGTGCTGAAACTCCAGTCAGAGAAGAAACAAGTGGAGCTGAGAGGCTGGTCAGATGAAGAGAGTGAAGTGAGGAGCTTCCTGCAGTGTGTGCCTTATATCTCACAGCTCAGGTAAATGAATTGTTCTTCATGTGACTTCAGTGCACATTTGTCAAGTTGTGTTCTTACATCTACAGCAGCTCACAGGTAGTTTTAAGGTGAAGGTACATTTTCAGTTGTCACTGTGTTTAGTTTTATAGATGGCATGTCTTTATTCCATGCACCCAGATGTACTTCTTCCTAAATTAGCCAGAGTTGTGTGCAGATCAAACACCCTCAGCAACACTCTGACAGAGAGCTGCTCATCTCCCATGAACTGATTAGTGTTTACTCCATCAAGCACCAAGTTTGTTACTTTGAGGCTGTTTTCATCAGTCATCTGTGGAGTCAGTAAAAAGTAAAGAGAGACTCAGCTATAATGATGTGACCCAACAAGCTCCAGCAATGTAAGCAACAGAGACCATTAACATTGTGTTGATGATGAGGAGTTCAGCTCTTCTTCAGGACCAGTGATGGTCTCTCTTTGTTTAACAGTTAAATATTCTCAGGATGAAGCAGAAGTTTCTTGCATTAAAATATAGCCACACATGATGGTTCCTCTTTAAGGACATCGATGTGTTAGTGTTGGATTTACTGTCTGAGTCATCTGAAGACATTTTTGACGTTGTTCACCTTTTGAAGACTGAATCTGAAACATATTGTGTCACAACATGTGATTGGTCATGAAAGCTGGGTTGGCTGCTGATTGATTGGCTGATTTGATTCCAGGAGAGCCAATCAATGTGCAGTGACTGAGCAGGATGTTTGAACAGAGAATAATCCAGAGGAGTGAATGAAAGGATTATTCACAGGTGTTTTTTATCCTTTCAAACTAAACACCATGTCATGAAGACGTGAGGGAGTTAACCCTGCAGATGCTAATTATGCCTCACTGCTCCTCTTCAGGTTTTATAGAGTTTTACAGAGTGATGCAGATAACAACTTGTGGTCCAGTATTTCAGGCTTTGGAGCTAACTGACTCATAAATAATCTGGATCAAACATTCCTTTCAGCCAATAACTGAACTGTAAGTGAGCAGCATGTTTGAACGATGAATGATTTAGAGGAGTGATTGAGAGCATTTTATTCAGGTGGTTTATGAGCAATATTGTAATTAATCTCCATGTCATCAAGATGTGATCAGTTCACCATGACAGCTCTTCATTTTGTTCCTCTAATACTGTATGAAGTTTGATAGTTTTACAAAATGATGGTAAACTTGTGGGTCAAGTCTGCCTTTCAGCCAACCTGTTGATTCAGGATCAGTTTATCAGTGTAACATAATGTGTTTTACTACAGAGGTGAGGATACACCTTTAGAGCATGATGTAAATGGTTCCTTCAGACAAATGATCAGTATGTTCATTTTATAAGAGTCTTTCAAAGTCCACATACAGCCCCATCAAAGCACTGTTACATTACCATAGGCTGATTGATTTGACTGTATTATGCTAATGAGCAGGTATTTGTAGGTGTTTAGCAGACACACTCTGTATCAGTGAGGCACGGCTCTTTTTCTGCTGTCAACATCAAATCATGACAAAATGTTCTCTTCTTGTTGCAGTTTCCATCGCTGGTGTCGAGGCTCAGGTGCAGTCAAGTTCTTTGGGAATCTGTTCTGTGCAGCAGCAGAGAGAGAACAGCAGACAGGAGAGAAGATACTGGAGCTGTTATCATCACTGTGCTCATATCAGACATTCCCTCTCAGTGACAGGTTTGATGATGGTGATGATGATAAGGAATATCAGAGTGGTTTCCTCCTGGATCTGTGCTCTCACCTGAAGGACTGTGAGACTCAAACAGGTCTGAGTGTCCTTCCATCAGTACAGTCAGTTTTCCAGTCAGCTCCTGCAGTCTGGCTCATAAACCTCTCAGAGAGAAAGACCTCCATCCTCCTGGAAGTGCTGAAACTCCAGTCAGAGAAGAAACAAGTGGAGCTGACAGGCTGGTCAGATGAAGAGAGTGAAGTGAGGAGCTTCCTGCAGTGTGTGCCTTATATCTCACAGCTCAGGTAAATGAATTGTTCTTCATGTGACTTCAGTGCACATTTGTCAAGTTGTGTTCTTACATCTACAGCAGCTCACAGGTAGTTTTAAGGTGAAGGTACATTTTCAGTTGTCACTGTGTTTAGTTTTATAGATGGCATGTCTTTATTCCATGCACCCAGATGTACTTCTTCCTAAATTAGCCAGAGTTGTGTGCAGATCAAACACCCTCAGCAACACTCTGACAGAGAGCTGCTCATCTCCCATGAACTGATTAGTGTTTACTCCATCAAGCACCAAGTTTGTTACTTTGAGGCTGTTTTCATCAGTCATCTGTGGAGTCAGTAAAAAGTAAAGAGAGACTCAGCTATAATGATGTGATCCAACAAGCTCCAGCAATGTAAGCAACAGAGACCATTAACATTGTGTTGATGATGAGGAGTTCAGCTCTTCTTCAGGACCAGTGATGGTCTCTCTTTGTTTAACAGTTAAATTTATTTATTTATTTATTAGATCCCCATTAGCTGCTGAAATTAACAGCAGCTACTCTTCCTGGGGTCTCACCAATTTCATCAACTGAAAAAGCAGGAAACATTAAATACATTTACATTATTTCACATTCATACTCACAAATACACATGACACAGAAGCCAGCTCAACACTTAAACAAATAATACTGTTGCTCTACATGTTGACAATTCATTTCAAAATCACTTTTAAGGATCACTTGACAGTGCAAGTTATCATAATAGTAAAGGAAAGCAAGTAGCTCAATTTTACATCTCCAACCAGATGTATAAAACACAACATACAAGCGGTAAAATAATCATCATACTTGTTGGGTAAATAAAAACAACTTAAGCTGTTTCTTAAAACTCATAACATTACTCTCTGAGACCAGAAAAAAAGGTAAATCATTCCATGCCAGCATTGCTCTGTAATGCATTGTTTTCTGTTTAAAGTTAG
Organism: Epinephelus cyanopodus; assembly: GCA_026686955.1. Classification (NCBI taxonomy): domain Eukaryota; kingdom Metazoa; phylum Chordata; class Actinopteri; order Perciformes; family Serranidae; genus Epinephelus; species Epinephelus cyanopodus. The sequence continues at coordinate 17,621,770 of CM048937.1, read as the reverse complement.
TTCTGCATCGGGGCAACACAAACCGACCTTCCGACGACTGTCGAGTGAAATGATGATGAGTATCTGAAAAGAATTCTAAGGTCCTATACAATATTTCTGGTGTTTTTGCTGTTATAATATTTTTGACAAGACATATTAGTGAATATTGCACCCTGCATCTAACACTTAACCAAGCTAAACGATCATTCATTAATCTTACATATGTTTGGTATGGGCATTGAAGGATTAAACGGGCTGCTTTATTTTGGGCAACCTGCAACCTATTCAAATTACTTTCTGTTGTACTGGACCAAATTACAGAACAATAGTCTAAGTGTGACAGCACCAGTGCCTGCACCACTTGCTTTAGTAAACGATTAGACATTAATTTTTTGCAGCGTTTAATCACAGCCATACCCCTACCCATTTTTTTAACTATTTGATCTACCTGGTTGTTCCAGGACATTTGACTGTCTACAATAATTCCTAATAGTCTTACCTCTGTTACTTGTTCTATCTCTGTGTCACCCAAAGATATGTGAAGCTTAGGTGCTTCTCTTAATGAATGTTTAGAACCTAGAACTATACATTTTGTTTTGCCCCTATTTAGAACCAGTTTATTACATAGCATCCATTTTTCTGTTAACTCTAATTCCTTATTTAATATTTTAGTCAATTCATCAGTTGTATAGGCTGATGTATAAATTGTCAAATCATCTGCATACCCCGCAACAGTGGCATGATCCAAGTTCAAAGGAAAATCATTGATAAATATAGAAAACAAAAGCGGCCCCAAAGAACTTCCTTGTGGCACCCCACAGCTCACAGCTCTCTGCTCAGAATAACTACCATTAAAGTATACTGTACATTTCCTCTCAGTCAGATAACTTTCAACCCATGCTACAGCAGATCGTTCAAAACCGTAACAGCGCAGCTTATTCAATAGCACACGGTGATCAAGAATGTCAAATGCTGCACTCAAATCAAGTAGTACAGAACCAACAATTTTTTTATCATCAACTTCCTTCATCCAATCGTCTGTCACCTGAGCGAGTGCTGTGGCTGTGGAGTGTCCTTTTTGTATGCGTGTTGATACACTGAATTCAGCCCATTTTTACAAAAATAACTTTGAATTTGATCATATATTATTTGCTCCATTATTTTACTAAGGGCTGGTAATACACTGATTGGTCTACTATTCTTGTCCGAAAAAGATTCTCTATTATTCTTTGGCAATGGTAAAATTTTGGCTACTTTCCATTCAGCAGGGCATACGCTTGTTTCTAAACTCAAGTTAATGATATGCGCAACAGGCTGAGCAATCAGATCAGCAACAGGTTTCAATAACTTCATATCAAGGTTGTCAACACCAGAAGGTTTTTCTTTACTTGCTTGGAGTAATTTCAATATTGTCTCAGATTGGATTATTTCAAAAGTAAACTTACACAATTTATTATACATTATTTTGTCCCTTATCAGTTTACTGGAAAATCCATCATCTTCATCAATAGATTGCAAATCCTTTCGCATGTTTAGAATGTTATTACTAAAATAACTACTGAGATAATTAGCAATATCACATGGCTTAGTAAAAAACTGTCCATCTCCTTCTAAAAAATTAGGTGTTGATCTCCCTTTTCTGCCCAATACTTCGTTAAGTGTATTCCAGATTTTCCTACTATCTAATTTAGCACAGACAATTTTATTTTGATAATATTTTCGCTTCTTTATCTTATTCAATTTTGTTACATGATTCCTCAATCTGCGATAAATAGCCCACTGTTGTGCATCTCCTGATCTGATTGCTTCAGTTTTGGCGCAATTTCTTTCTGTCATATTATCTCTGAGTTCTTTGTCCAACCACGGCGTGTTGACATTTCTCACTGTGAGCTTCCTTATTGGTGCATGTCTATCAATAACTGACAATAACAAATCATTAAACACTTTTAAGGCCCTACTGGGATCTTGTTCCTGAAAGACTGTGGACCAATCAATTCTACTAACATCACTATAATACAAACTCTCATCAAGGTATCGATACATTCTCTTTAAAATAATTTTCTGACCTGCTTTTGGTACTTTAGTCTTTCTTACTATTGCCACTAAATTGTGGTCACTGCAACCTACAGGAATTGATATAGCCTTTGAACACAAATCAGCAGCACTTGTAAAAAATTAAATCAGTACATGAAGATGATTTCAAGCCATCAGCCCTATAGCAAATTCTAGTTGGATTCCTAATAACTTGTGTCAAATTACTTGTGTTTACACAGGAAAACAACTTAGATCTAAGTGCACAGGATTTTACAGCCCAATCAATATTCAAGTCACCCAAAAAGTATATTTCATTATTTAAGTCACAAACCCTGTCCAGCGTATCACATATTAAATCAAGATACATTGCATTGGCATTCGGTGGTCTGTAGCAGCACCCAATTAATAGAGGTCTTAGATGAGGTAATTGGATTTGTAACCATATTACTTCCACACCAATTATCTTTAAATCCTCTCTCACCTTCACTGGAATGTGACTCTGAACATACAAAGCGACTCCTCCCCCATATATATTCCTGTCTAACCTATAAATATTATATCCATCAATATTTAATAAAGCATCCTTTATTGTGGGATCCAAATGCGTTTCCGAAATTGCCATTATGTGTAAATCCTGCTCTAGAATAATTTCTGAGATATCCTGTATTTTATTTCTTAAACTGCAGATGTTTAAATGAGCCATCCTTAATCCCTTACTTGGTAATTTCAAGCTACCATGCGCCATATATTTTCAATAGTCTTCCTTTAATAAACATAAATCAATCATTGTCATTTCAGAGCCTACCTTTGAGCTACATACAACAAACATACAACCAGTGCCACCAACATCAATCATTCTTTCACACCCACATCCAATCCCCACACACACTCCACCACAATACATCCACAAAGACAGTCTCATACATCCACACTCTCACACACACGCTGCTAAAATACACATTGATTGAGTTTAACAGGACTACGCCATCACTCACTAATCAAAACAAATTCAAGTGGCCACTCTTACTTTTTGGTAAAGCCTTATTCAACAAACAAAACAGAAGAAAAAAACGTAAACAAAAAATAAATAACTTTAACTTGATAATTGAAAATCACTGAACTATCTATTATTCAGGTACAATTCTTTCAGTTCATTTTCCATTCATAAGTCCAGTCCATTCACCTTGTTCTTCATAGAGATGCGCGGATGACGTATTTTTTCATCCGCAACCGCTTCTTAAAATCTCTATCCGCCCGCTATCCATTTGCATGAACGTTTTTTCACCAATTTTCAAAACCGAACCCGCCCGCCATCCGCCGATTAGTTTTTAGGTCTATTGAAGATTTTTTTTTTATTTGAGTGCTTCAACCGCAACCCGCCCGAATTTTATTAAAATATTATTTTTCGTGGCGTCATCCGCCCGATCCGCGGTTTATCCGCGGTGTCTGCGGGTCCACGGGTCAACCGCGCATCTCTAGTTCTTCATAGCCCTGGCTCAATCACCTCCTTCCAGTAGGCCTCCGCTTGTAGATGATCCGTGAATTTTTTTGATTCATCTTTAAAAGTTATTATCAGTGTCGCTGGGTGAATGATCCCGTTCTTCACCCCTGCTTTCCATAATTTCTCTCTTACAGCATGAAAACATGCCCTCCTTTTCGCCATCATCTCCGTAAGGTCAGGTGTAATTCGCAGCTTCATCCCGCGGGCCTCAAATGTGCGTTCTTTCTTCGATATTTCAATAATCTCCTCCTTCACTCTATACCGCAGCAGTTTGACAATCATGGTCCTGCTTCCTTGTCTCCCCGCAGGTCCCACTCGATGTGTGACTTCAACCTCCGGATCCAATGTGACTTTATCTTTGAACATTTCCCTCAGAAGATCGGCCATATATTTCATTGGATGTCCCTTCTCAACATCTTTAGTTAGTCCATGGACACGGATGTTACACTTTCTCGAATAACTTTCCAATCTCTCTGCCCTCTCTTTTACTTCATCATATTCCTTACGGAGCAATTCATTTGATTTCTCAAGTGTAGAAATCCGACTGTCCATTTTACTTAGTGCGTCCTCCACATCTCCAATTTTACTGCTGCACACAGTTATGTCATTTTTCAAAGCGTTCAGCTGCGGTTGTAGTGTGTTGATTACTTCTCTTATTTCTTCTCTCATTATAGAGCGAATCAAAGACGGTAAATCTTGTTGTGTTTCTTCTTTACCTGCCATGCTCTCAGCAGTCACCACCTGTTGATCATCAGCTGTGCTTTGTTTAGACTGTGGTTTCTTGGTCGCATTCCGTGTTCTTGGATTTTGAGACATTAGACAACACGATTCTCCAGAAGTCAAGGTGAACCTCTTCACATTATTCGTCAGAGTCCTTAACTTAATTTTCCAGTATTGCTTAATTTAGGAGTTTTGCCACATTTTATCTCAACTTGCCGTCTCCCCCGCAGCGCTCTCAGCTCCTGCTTTCGCGCATGCTCTCAGGTCTAAATATTCTCAGGGATGAAGCAGAAGTTTCTTGCATTAAAATATAGCCACACATGATGGTTCCTCTTTAAGGACATCGATGTGTTAGTGTTGGATTTACTGTCTGAGTCATCTGAAGACATTTTTGAAGTTGTTCACCTTTTGAAGACTGAATCTGAAACATATTGTGTCACAACATGTGATTGGTCATGAAAGCTGGGTTGGCTGCTGATTGATTGGCTGATTTGATTCCAGGAGAGCCAATCAATGTGCAGTGACTGAGCAGGATGTTTGAACAGAGAATAAATCCAGAGGAGTGAATGAAAGGATTATTCACAGGTGTTTTTTATCCTTTCAAACTAAACACCATGTCATGAAGACGTGAGGGAGTTAACCCTGCAGATGCTAATTATGCCTCACTGCTCCTCTTCAGGTTTTATAGAGTTTTACAGAGTGATGCAGATAACAACTTGTGGTCCAGTATTTCAGGCTTTGGAGCTAACTGACTCATAAATAATCTGGATCAAACATTCCTTTCAGCCAATAACTGAACTGTAAGTGAGCAGCATGTTTGAACGATGAATGATTTAGAGGAGTGATTGAGGCATTTTATTCAGGTGGTTTATGAGCAAGATTGTAATTAATCTCCATGTCATCAAGATGTGATCAGTTCACCATGACAGCTCTTCATTTTGTTCCTCTAGTACTGTATGAAGTTTGATAGTTTTACAAAATGATGGTAAACTTGTGGGTCAAGTCTGCCTTTCAGCCAACCTGTTGATTCAGGATCAGTTTATCAGTGTAACATAATGTGTTTTACTACAGAGGTGAGGATACACCTTTAGAGCATGATGTAAATGGTTCCTTCAGACAAATGATCAGTATGTTCATTTTATAAGAGTCTTTCAAAGTCCACATACAGCCCCATCAAAGCACTGTTACATTACCATAGGCTGATTGATTTGACTGTATTATGCTAATGAGCAGGTATTTGTAGGTGTTTAGCAGACACACTCTGTATCAGTGAGGCACGGCTCTTTTTCTGCTGTCAACATCAAATCATGACAAAATGTTCTCTTCTTGTTGCAGTTTCTATCCCTGGTGTCGAGGCTCAGGTGAAGTCAAGGTCTTTGGGAATCTGTTCTGTGCAGCAGCAGAGAGAGAACAGCAGACAGGAGAGAAGATACTGGAGCTGTTATCATCACTGTGCTCATATCAGAGGTTCCCTATCAGTGACTGGTTTGGTGATGATGAGGAATATCAGAGTGGTTTCCTCCTGGATCTGTACTCTCACCTGAAGGACTGTGAGACTCAAACAGGTCTGAGTGTCCTTCCATCAGTACAGTCAGTTTTCCAGTCAGCTCCTGCAGTCTGGGTCATAGACCTCTCAGAGAGAAAGACCTCCATCCTCCTGGAAGTGCTGAAACTCCAGTCAGAGAAGAAACAAGTGGAGCTGACAGGCTGGTCAGATGAAGAGAGTGAAGTGAGGAGCTTCCTGCAGTGTGTGCCTTATATCTCACAGCTCAGGTAAATGAATTGTTCTTCATGTGACTTCAGTGCACATTTGTCAAGTTGTGTTCTTACATCTACAGCAGCTCACAGGTAGTTTTAAGGTGAAGGTACATTTTCAGTTGTCACTGGGTCTCATTCATGAAACGTGAGCAGAAGGAATTTGTGTGTAAACTGTTCGCAGATGGAAATTTACGTGCGTGTCCGCATTCACCAATATTTTAGTAGCTCCGATCTTTTCGTAGCTACTAACAAAATCTACTCCTGCTCCTGACCACTCGTAGTGATTGTGTAAATTTAGTAAAGCACATAAATATTGCTTGTCTCTATTGGAAATTACAATTTTAAGTCGTATTGCGCTCTGTTATGTACACAAGACACAGATGCCTTTGAAACACGTAATCTAAACATGACAAAATATTAAAAATATAACACATTTAGTTAAATTAGTTGGCAATTAGCAGGTTTAAGATCCAGATTAGGTTCATGATTGTGAATTATCTATGTAAATTGACTCAATAGGTTACACGTTCTTTCTACATGTTGAATGATGATAATAAAAATATCCGTAAGGACAGCTGGATCACAGCCTCTTTGGCCTCGATGCCTGGGTTCAGCAGGGGCAGCAGGTGGTGGAGCCACGAAGGAGCACATGCCAGCTGAAAGAATTATTTATTTATTTATTTGGCTTTTTAATCATTTGAATGAATAAATCTGATTTGAAAAATGTTTAAGTTATGTTGTATTAAACAGAGCTTTAGGCTATTAAGATTTAAATCATTTGAAGACGGTGCATACAAACTGCTACAAATAGCTCTACATTCTGACAGCCATCACTGATTTAGAGTTTATCCATTCGCACAAAACATCTCTGGTTTATCTCCAAAATAACAAACAAAACAACTAAAGCCAGATCCCTACCTTACCTGTCAGAAAAATAAATGTGGAAACAAAAGACAATCAAACTAATCTACCTCCCAACTGAAATAAACAGGAGAAAAAGGGATTAACAAAAAATGGCTTCTCCCTCCTACTTTAAGGCTGCTACTGAATCGAGCAAGATTATTTACCTTATTACAATGCTTACAATAAGCTGTTCTAATCACAGTCACAGGTAGCTTTAACACACAACTAAAGTTCTAGGTAACTGCTTCTGCAGGCAGATGCTCTAAATCAAAAATGCTACTGCAGCACACACAAGATCATACACAGAATACCAGCTGCTGTCATGTTGGGAATGGGGAGAGTGAGAGGCTGAAGGCCGGCGTCAGTCAGAGTTTAAAAGTGAGCAGTCAGCCAATCAGCAGCAGCAACCTGATCACGTGGTTGATTGGGGAATCACACCTCCTGCAGCTCATCACACACACACACACACACACACAGACAGGCTGATTGCTACTGCAGAATAGGGGAGGAGAGAGAGCTGTCAGTCCAGACAACATAAACAACCAAATAAATGACCACAGTCATAACAATTACACAATCTACACACAGATTTACTCACTTTTCATGAATGAGTGTCTCATTCATAAAAAGTGAGTAAATCTGTGTGTAGATTTGCACATAAAAGCCTACTCTACTAAAAACCTACTCCGGATTCAGGAACGCTGCGGGAAACTCAGATTTGATCGTAAACACGTGTGTAGATCATGAATGCCAATCCATCGTAAAGTGACAGCGCGCTCCCGGTAATCAGCAATTAGCATAAATCCCCGCCCATGAATAGCCAATGAGCACCATATAAGGAGGTGTAGGTGCATCCTGTCGACCTGTCAGTCATGGCGCAGAGAAAGAAAAAAGATTTTTTCCGAAGCGGAGATCAAAATAGTTTTGGGTGAAGTGGACAACATGTGGAAAACATTTTATTTTCTTCAGTTAGTGGTGGTGTGGCAGGGACAGACAAAGCGAAGGCCTGGAGGGAGGTAACACATGCTGTTAATGTTGTCTCCGTAGTACAAAGAACCATGTCAGAGGTGAAGCGTAAATGGTTTGATATGAAACTGGAGGCAAAGAAACGCATAAGCACACACACAAAAATGCAGCAGTCACCAAACAAACAGAAGATTCATTTATGGGGTTCTGAATGAAGTGGGAACAGGAAACCAGAGATGTTTTGTGCGAATGGATAAACTCTAAATCAGTGATGGCTGTCGGAATGTAGAACTATTTAACGTTTATTTTATCAAATGATACGGAGAACATACAGCCTACAGCAGTTTGTATGCACCGTCTTCAAATGATTTGAATCTTAATAGCCTAAAGCTCTGTTTGATACAACGAAAATTAATCATTTTCAAATCAGATTTATTCACTCAAACGATCGTCCTCCTTCCACCTGCTGCCCCTGCTGAACCCAGGCATCGAGGCCAAAGAGGCTGTGATCCAGCTGTCCTCACAGATATTTTTATTATCATCATTCAACGTGTAGAAAGAACGTGTAACCTATTGAGTCAATTTACATAGATAATTCACAATCATGAACCTAATCTGGATCTTAAACCTGCTAATTGCCAACTAATTTAACTAAATGTGTTATATTTTTAATATTTTGTCATGTTTAGATTACGTGTTTCAAAGGCATCTGTGTCTTGTGTACATAACAGAGCGCAATACGAATTAAAATTGTCATTTCCAATAGAGACAAGCAATATTTATGTGCTTTACTAAATTTACACAATCACTACGACTGGTCAGGAGCAGGAGTAGATTTTGTTAGTAGCTACGAAAAGATCGGAGCTACTAAAATATTGATGAATGCGGACATGCACGTAAATTTCCGTCTGCGATCAGTTTACACACAAATTCCTTCTGCTCATGTTTCATGAATGAGACCCAATGTGTTTTACTACAGAGGTGAGGATACACCTTTAGAGCATGATGTAAATGGTTCCTTCAGACAAATGATCAGTATGTTCATTTTATAAGAGTCTTTCAAATTCCACATACAGCCCCATCAAAGCACTGTTACATTACCATAGGCTGATTGATTTTACTGTATTATGCTAATGAGCAGGTATTTGTAGGTGTTTAGCAGACACACTCTGTATCAGTGAGGCACAGCTCTTTTTCTGCTGTCAACATCAAATCATGACAAAATGTTCTCTTCTTGTTGCAGTTTCTATCCCTTTTGGGACTCAGGTGCAGTCAAGGTCTGTGGGAATCTGTTCTGTGCAGCAGCAGAGAGAGAACAGCAGACAGGAGAGAAGATACTGGAGCTGTTATCATCACTGTGCTCATATCAGAGGTTCCCTCTCAGTGACAGGTTTGATGATGATGAGGAATATCAGAGTGGTTTCCTCCTGGATCTGTACTCTCACCTGAAGGACTGTGAGACTCAAACAGGTCTGAGTGTCCTTCCATCAGTACAGTCAGTTTTTCAGTCAGCTCCTGCAGTCTGGGTCATAAACCTCTCAGAGAGAAAGCCCTCCATCCTCCTGGAAGTGCTGAAACTCCAGTCAGAGAAGAAACAAGTGGAGCTGACAGGCTGGTCAGATGAAGAGAGTGAAGTGAGGAGCTTCCTGCAGTGTGTGCCTTATATCTCACAGCTCAGGTAAATGAATTGTTCTTCATGTGACTTCAGTGCACATTTGTCAAGTTGTGTTCTTACATCTACAGCAGCTCACAGGTAGTTTTAAGGTGAAGGTACATTTTCAGTTGTCACTGGGTCTCATTCATGAAACGTGAGCAGAAGGAATTTGTGTGTAAACTGTTCGCAGACGGAAATTTACGTGCGTGTCCGCATTCATCAATATTTTAGTAGCTCCGATCTTTTCGTAGCTACTAACAAAATCTACTCCTGCTCCTGACCAGTCGTAGTGATTGTGTAAATTTAGTAAAGCACATAAATATTGCTTGTCTTTATTGGAAATTACAATTTTAACTCGTATTGCGCTCTGTTATATACACAAGACACAGATGCCTTTGAAACACGTAATCTAAACATGACAAAATATTAAATTAAATTAGTTGGCAATTAGCAGGTTTAAGATCCAGATTAGATTCATGATTGTGAATTATCTATGTAAATTGACTCAATAGATTACACGTTCTTTCTACATGTTGAATGATGATAATAAAAATATCCATAAGGACAGCTGGATCACAGCCTCTTTGGCCTCGGTGCCTGGGTTCAGCAGGGGCAGCAGGTGGTGGAGCCACGAAGGAGCACATGCCAGCTGAAAGAATTATTTATTTATTTGGCTTTTTAATCATTTGAATGAATAAATCTGATTTGAAAAATGTTTAATCTATGTTGTATCAAACAGAGCTTTAGGCTATTAAGATTTAAATCATTTGAAGACGGTGCATACAAACTGCTGTAGGCTGTATGTTCTCTGTATCATTTGTTAAAATAAATGTTAAATAGCTCTACATTCCGACAGCGATCACTGATTTAGAGTTTATCCATTCGCACAAAACATCTCTGGTTTATCTGCAAAAAATAACAAACTAAACGACTAAAGCCAGATCCCTACCTTACCTGTCAGAAAATAAATGTGGAAACAAAAGACAATCAAACTAACCTACCTCCCAACTGAAATAAACAGGAGAAAAAGGGATTAACAAAAAATGGCTTCTCCCTCCTACTTTAAGGCTGCTACTGAATCGAGCAAGATTATTTACCTTATTACAATGCTTACAATAAGCTGTTCTAATCACAGTCACAGGTAGCTTTAACACACAACTAAAGTTCTAGGTAACTGCTTCTGCAGGCAGATGCTCTAAATCAAAAATGCTACTGCAGCACACACAAGATCATACACAGAATACCAGCTGCTGTCATGTTGGGAATGGGGAGAGTGAGAGGCTGAAGGCCGGCGTCAGTCAGAGTTTAAAAGTGAGCAGTCAGCCAATCAGCAGCAGCAACCTGATCACGTGGTTGATTGGGGAATCACACCTCCTGCAGCTCATCACACACACACACACACACACACACACACAGACAGGCTGATTGCTACTGCAGAATAGGGGAGGAGAGAGAGCTGTCAGTCCAGACAACATAAACAACCAAATAAATGACCACAGTCATAACAATTACACAATCTACACACAGATTTACTCACTTTCATGAATGAGTGTCTCATTCATAAAAAGTGAGTAAATCTGTGTGTAGATTTGCACATAAAAGCCTGCTCTACTAAAATCCTACTCCGGATTCAGGAACGCTGCGGGAAACTCAGATTTGATCGTAAACACGTGTGTAGATCATGAATGCCAATCCATCGTAAAGTGACAGCGCGCTCCCGGTAATCAGCAATTAGCATAAATCCCCGCCCATGAATAGCCAATGAGCACCATATAAGGAGGTGTAGGTGCATCCTGTCGACCTGTCAGTCATGGCGCAGAGAAAGAAAAAAGATTTTTTCCGAAGCGGAGATCAAAATAGTTTTGGGTGAAGTGGACAACATGTGGAAAACATTTTATTTTCTTCAGTTAGTGGTGGTGTGGCAGGGACAGACAAAGCGAAGGCCTGGAGGGAGGTAACACATGCTGTTAATGTTGTCTCCGTACAAAGAACCATGTCAGAGGTGAAGCGTAAATGGTTTGATATGAAACTGGAGGCAAAGAAACGCATAAGCACACACACAAAAATGCAGCAGTCACCAAACAAACAGAAGATTCATTTATGGGGTTCTGAATGAAGTGTGAACAGGAAACCAGAGATGTTTTGTGCGAATGGATAAACTCTAAATCAGTGATGGCTGTCGGAATGTAGAACTATTTAACGTTTATTTTATCAAATGATACGGAGAACATACAGCCTACAGCAGTTTGTATGCACCGTCTTCAAATGATTTGAATCTTAATAGCCTAAAGCTCTGTTTGATACAACGAAAATTAATCATTTTCAAATCAGATTTATTCACTCAAACGATCGTCCTCCTTCCACCTGCTGCCCCTGCTGAACCCAGGCATCGAGGCCAAAGAGGCTGTGATCCAGCTGTCCTCACGGATATTTTTATTATCATCATTCAACGTGTAGAAAGAACGTGTAACCTATTGAGTCAATTTACATAGATAATTCACAATCATGAACCTAATCTGGATCTTAAACCTGCTAATTGCCAACTAATTTAACTAAATGTGTTATATTTTTAATATTTTGTCATGTTTAGATTACGTGTTTCAAAGGCATCTGTGTCTTGTGTACATAACAGAGCGCAATACGAGTTAAAATTGTCATTTCCAATAGAGACAAGCAATATTTATGTGCTTTACTAAATTTACACAATCACTACGACTGGTCAGGAGCAGGAGTAGATTTTGTTAGTAGCTACGAAAAGATCGGAGCTACTAAAATATTGATGAATGCGGAGACGCACGTAAATTTCCGTCTGCGAACAGTTTACACACAAATTCCTTCTGCTCACGTTTCATGTATGAGACCCAGTGTGTTTAGTTTTATAGATGGCATGTCTTTATTCCATGCACCCAGATGTACGACATATATTTTTAATTTTTATCTGCAGACTGAGAAAAGAGATCTTGCAGCAGCTGCTCTTCCTCCTCCATGAAATCCAGGACAAGGACTTGACCCAGCTCTTCTTGACGCAGGTTGGTGGAGACCTCACCTCCTGCCGTCTGAACTGGGAGCTTCTTCACTATCTGCTGCAGCAGTCGTCATCTCACACTTTAACTGGAACCTGAGGAAGAACAGCTTCTTACAGAAGAGCATCACACGTCTGCTTCCCTTTCTGGACAGGATTGTGTTTAAAAGGTGATCACTTTACAGTTTGTCCCGTTTACTCTTTTCCATGTGTTGCTGTTGTGGCTTGTTTTATACTAAACAAAGTGTCCTGGTTTCAGGATCAGTCCCAGCTTTGTGTTGGCTGCCATCAGAGAGATCTATGACGCTCGTGCCAGTCCCATTATACCCAGTTTACTGAGGTCATTTGATCATGTGATCAACCTGAGCTGCAGAGAGATGGACTCAGTGGACTGTGCTGCTCTGCTCTTCACCCTCAGACACAGTGTCAGAGTTAAACTAAACCTCGTGTGGAGCTCCATACCAGCAGGGGAGACACAGTCCATCCTCTTTACACTGGACAGAGTGTCTCAGCTCAGGTCAGACATTGGTGGCCTGGACAGGCCTTCTTTCATTAGTATATTGTCTGTCACTCTATCAGTTATAATCACAAAGTACTCACCAAGTTAACGGCTGAGATCTGTGAGCATGGAGCTGAAAACAAGTCTGACGGGTCAACAAACACGAGGAATCAGACCGGTTGGAAACAAACCAACACTTTTAAACCACTTTATGTGGAAGTCAGTACAGTGGGACAATGTTAAAACAGGACGTTTGTCTTTTTAGTGTGACGGATGTTTGAGTCATAACTTTGCTGTTTACCTTTGTTTTCTCTTCCAAATGTGTTTGTCTAACTGCAAGGTTTGTTTCTAGCCTGTCTTATCATCTGACTGCTTGTTTCTTGACCAATCAGAATGCTTGTAAGTGATGTCATCATGTTCACAGATCTTCTCTAATTTTCAAACAATTATCCTTTAATTACTGTAAAATTCAATTAAAAGCCCCGACAGGCATTTACTTACCTACTTAGGCCGGTCTCAACTAGAGGCCTGGTCTGGTTGCCAAGCAGCTCATTTTTTTAGAAGTTCTCTGGATGTATAAAAGTGGTTGTTGGCTACTGACTTGAGCTAACTTTAGTCAGTTGCTAAGAGCGTGCATACAAATAATAATAAATGTTTAAAAATGTTGGTAATATGAAGATGCTACACATCATTAGCTCCGTTACATTTTTCACAGTTCAAACATCAGTTCATTTTACTAAAACCATGAACATGAAGGCGACCATAATTCACTGAGTTTTGAAAGCATGGCAAATAAGACATAAGTCAGAATATTTGTTTGTTCCTTGATTACCCTGTAAGTTGGTCATATTCCTTTAGTGCGTACGGGTCCTCAGATCAAAAGATTCAAAAGGGTTTTTCATAATATTTAATCTAAGTTATGAATATAGTTTTAACAGGATAAAGTGGAGTTGTGTCGGTACGCCAGGTGCTGTAATCCTCGGTGCCTTAGTGTCCTAACTCTGAAGTGTTCTCTCTCGGAGCTAAATCAAATCAAATAATAATAATTCCTTGCATTTCAATAAGGTCCTCACACCACTTGGTGCTCGGGCCCTAATGATTCATAACTGATATATTATCCAAAGCCTCATTTTTAAACAAATAATATTCATACTGGTTTAAAAAACAATGTGATTGTATTTCCCTTTGCTGAGCTGCAGTTTGTCTGAAAGGAGCTAAAGGCCTCTCCTGAATACAGGCCTGTTGATTCAGAGCCCGGGTTATTTCTGAAGTTTTACAGTAACATTATTTGTGTCTTTTATTTGGAGTAAATCTGAACCTGCAGAACATTCTGGTAACTGAATTTTTCCTTCCAGTGTTGACAGGAACCTGCTGCTGAGGTTGGTCCACCGCTGTGCTGCCTCTGACGTCCAGCAGGGGCAGCAGCAGTCAACCTGCTCAGGACTGTGCAGCACAGGCTGGATCTGTCCTGCTCCTCCTGTGTGGAGCTGGACCAGAGGGAGACTCTCAGTCTGACTGCTGACGACTGCTGGGCCGTCTCTGCCATCCTGAGACACAGCAGCCAGGACACACAGGTCATCCTGCAGGACTGCGAGGTGGAGGACAGTGGACTGGACCTGCTGTTTCCTGTTCTATACAGAGTCCGCCTCAGGTGGGAAAGACCATGAAATGCCTGCAACCAGAGAAGGACTTGTTTTCATTCATGTTTCTGCATCGTCACAGTCTGCTCTTTACTGTGTCTCCTGTTCAGAGCCAGTAAAGCTGTCCTCCTCCAGCTGGTGTCCCTGGTTCCTGTGAACAGTGAGAGGGACACAGTGAGACGGGCAGTGTCCCTCTGTAGAGCCTTGGGTGGAGAGCTGGACTTCAGTCACTCCACACTGGATCAGTGGGCCTTTGCAGCTTTAGCCCTGATGCTGGACTTGTATGAAGAGCTGACAGAGCTGGACCTCAGTCACTGCCGGCTCACTGACCAGCTGCTGCTCACACTCAGCGCACATCTGCACAAAGTACAAGTCCTGGAGTGAGTATTTGAGAGTCTGTTACAGCAACAGGTCGAGTCTGTGCACGCTTTGAAAAGAGCCGGTAATGTCAGCTTGTCACAGTTTAAAGAGCTGAGACGACAGCAAGACGGCTTTCTGGAGGACAGTGTTCCTTCAAAGATAAACAGCTCCCCGAGTGATAAACCCCAGGTGTAGGGCGGCCGCACACTTTTTTAACAGCATTAATCCTGTGCTAGTATTTGACCCTTCATCCTTCCCTCACTTATAGTTTCGAACAGCGACAAACCAAAGCAAGTTGATGCAGACCATTTATTTTGTATAGTTCCCTTTCGATTTACACTGAAACAAAACAATATGTATTTTGGGCAACCCTGGTCAAAATGTCTTTTACTGTGAGAAGGTAAGTAAGTCGAAGATGAGCTGATCTCCAAAAGGCATGAAATTAAAGATGAAACATTTCTTAGATATTTTGAACAAGATAACTTTTAATTTCAATCTTTTACAGTTTCAAAATAACAAAAAATAAAAAGGGCCTGAAGTAAAAGTTTGCCCCCCTGCTGGGTCAGTGCTCAGTAGCTCAACCCTTCTTCTAAACACTTCATGTATCCAGCTCAGAGTCTCTCAGTTCTTGTTTGGAGGATTTTCTTCTAGCTCTGTGAGATTCTTGGGCCGTCTTCACGCTCTGCTCTTTGAGCTCTATCCACAGACGTTTAATGATGTTTAGGTCGGGGGACTGTGAGGGGCGTGGCCAAACCTTCAGCTGGCTCCTCTTGAGGTCGTCCGTGGTGGATCTGGAGGTGTGTTTAGGATCATTGTCCACTTTTAGTTTTCAGAGTGCTAGGCAGCTGTTTAGAGGAGCCCATGGCTGCTGATTGTTGGGATAAAGTTTCAGGAGTCAGTTGAAATTTGCATGACCTGGCCTTTCCTAACGATGACTGTGAACAAGCTCATTAAGCTCTGAGACTCTGGGAAAAGCTGTCTGAGAGCTCAGATGTCTTGAGGTGCCCAAACTTTTGCACGATGCTCTTTTCCTGTATTTCACTCTAAAATTGTACATTTTGATGACACCTTTTCATGCCTTTTGAAGATCAGGTAATCTTCCACTTACATCATTTTCACAGCAAAATAAATTTTGACCAGGGATCCCTGAACTTTTGCAGGCCACTGAAAACCAAAAGTCCTGAACAATAATTCGTACACATGCACAGTAGTTCATGCCTCATTTTTGTATTTTTTGATAATCTTATTTTTTTTAGATATTTACAAAATTCTAATCAGCGTTTTACACATTTTTCATTTCCTTTTCAAAACAAATTCACTCATGTGACTGTTACACATTTCTGTTTTGCATGTTCTAAACTTTGTTTTTCTTAAACATCTAAATTCCTCTTAGTTCATGCCGACTCACTCTTTTGAAAGCAACTTATTTTTTGACTTCATACATTTATTGTACAGTTTTATATTCCATCAGAACTCTACATGTGAGAGCTTGTGATTTTATAAATAATTTGTCGGTTTACAATTCTCAGCGCTCTCCTCTGTGACTCTGTGTAGAGGACGGTCAGTTATGCTGCAGTGTGAGAAAACTGAAATAATTACTGCAGATGCTCAGCTGTGCTTCATTAGAAATGATACGGTGCACATACCTGGTGATGACGAGAGGATTTTGACTGACTGAAGAAGCAAAAGCAAAACATAAGTTGTTTTTGTTGTTGTAGTGATTGTGGAGAGGTCTGAGGTGTCTCGTGACGAGCTGGTCTGAGCAGACTGAAACACAAGTGAACATAACGTGTGCTTGGACGGTACCTGCTCTGCCTCCAGCAGCAGCAGCAGCCGGCTGATAGAACGTACAGTAATAAATGTACCTCTGTGTCACTGTTTACAGTCTGAGTCACAATAACCTCACTGATGCTTCAACTGGCACGTTACTCCAACTGGTCTTCACCAACCCCTTCATTCACACTGTGAGGTACGTGAGCATACATACATTTATGGAGACATCATAGGCTAACACACAGATCATTACTAACTTTACATCAGTTGAATGAACACTGTCACACATATTATTCTGTCTCTGCTTTGGTGTTTTTCAGACTTTTTGGGAACAAGATTATGGACAGAACATACTTTGACAAACACATTTTTGAAATATGGTGAACTGGTCGTCAGCGTGCTGGAACTGTGCTCATCAGGGAATAACTGTCTTATGTTTCATGATAAAAATGGAAGTATCTCTGCAGTTCGAGTACTAATACTGTGATGGAGGTAGTCAGTTTATATGGAGGCCAAGAGCTGGCAGCAATGTTTGATAATAATTATGTGGAGATCATGACTTACAGTGGCTGCAAAAGTTCTGGCACCCCTGGCCAAAAATCTTTTACTGTGAGTAGTTCAGTGAGTAGAGGGTGAACTGATCTTCAAAAGACATGAAGGTAAAGATGAAACATGCTAGATCAGTGTATTCTTTTTGTTTTGTACAATTTAGAGTGAAAAAAGGAAGCGGCATCATGTAAAAGTTTGGGCACCCCAAGACATTTGAGCTCTCAGACGACTGTTACCAGGGTCTCAGACCTTCATTAGGTTGTTAGGGCTCTGGCTTGTTCACGGTCATCGTTAGGAAAGGCCAGGTGATGCTAATCTCAAAGCTCAATGGACGACCTGAAGAGGAGCCAGCTGAAGGTTTGGCCGCGCCCTACTTGCTTACCTATTCACAGCAAACAAAATTTTAGACCAGTGGAGCCCAAACTTTTGCATGTGACTATCTTGTTCTGGAGGTACTATACTTTCATGGTGCTCATATTTGTGATTGACTAAATGGACTGAAAAAAGAGTGAGAGAGGAAACTGCTTTTAAATTCGTTATTCTATTTTATATTATTTATATACGTATATCTCTTTTTATACTATGTGTCTATGTGCCTTAAGCCAAGAGCTGCTTAACAAAATTTCGTTGTGCCTTGCATAATGACAATAAAGATTCTTGATTCTTGATTCTTGATTCTTGATTCTTGCTGTGGAAACTGAAGGCCCAGAGCGAGCAGACACTAACTGTGAACTGTACATGCATGATCACAGACCCAGACAGCTAACGCCACTGCTGCCATGTGTGGGACAACACAAGCACAGGAGCTTTCAGAATCAGAGGACGCCAGCGCTGCACGTACAGTCTGCATCACCAACCATCCAGAGTCCCCTGAGACCAGTGCAGACATGCGGCAAATGTCCCAACCCTGAAGGGCCTGAGGACGGTCTGCCCTCAAAGGTTTTGGCTCTCAGTACGTTATTGCATAATGACCGATTAGTAGACATCCACGAGTTTCATGGGCTCTGTTAAATTTAGCAGTCAGTAGAGGCAAACTGAGCCGGAATCACACACTCAACACGACAGCTGCAGGTGTTCTGTGATAACAACCAGCTCACAACATTTTATCGTGCTGTACCAGTGACATCACTTTCCTTGTGCTGATTTCACACGCTCTGTCACAAGTATTTAAACTTTGGGCAAATTAATTCAGTTTCTTTCAGAAACATCCGTGAAAGGGCAATGAGCAACTTGGTAAGAAATCTTGCACAAATTTCAAAAAAATTAATTGATTTAGAGGATTAATTTTAAACAAAAATGGGGAAAAAGAAAAAAGCTTAGAAAAAATACATATAATTATTATCATTGTTAATCCATATTCAAAACTACAAAAGCAAAGCAGAGAGTGCAGACTCCGCCAAGTACATGATATTCCCTCCCCCTCTGCATCAGAGTTTGCAGCCTGCATCACAGTTATTTGCATCACTATCATTATGAGGTTATATATGCCTTCACTTTTCACTTTCTTTTTTGCCAACACGAAACATTAATTTCAACTTTAGAATTATAACAGTATTTAGCAAGTAGAACAAGATGTGCTTTCTGGCCACCAGGTGGCGCTATTTTCACCGTCTTAATTGCTGCTGTCAGACCATAGACTTTAGTTATTATTTTATCCACTTTGCTTCAACCGATCACCACCAAAATTTTATCATCTGTTCCTTGTCCCACTATCAACCTTTCCTGAAAATTTCATCAAAATCCATTCATAACTTTTTGAGTTATTTTTCAGACAGACAAACAAACAGACAAACAGACCAACACCAGTGTAAACATAACCTTGGTGGAGGTCATTCTGGTAGAGAATTATTAGAATGTTTAAGCACGTTTTTCAGGTAATTTCCTTATTTGTTTTTAACTTATTTCTAGATAATTTTTTTGCCAATTTTTATAGGCCACTTCTTCTTCGTTGCTAATTGCCTTCAACCTGAGTTTTTGCAAGAAATCCAGCCAGTGGAGTAATACAGTGCACGGCACCAACTACCCATTTAAAGGTTGAGAAAAATGACTCTTTGATGATGTTTAAAGCAAGGATATATTTTTTTTTAAAAAAATGTTTGATACATTGAAAAAATGTTAATGTGGGTATTTTTTTTATGTTTTTTTTTTCTTCTCTTTTGTCTCAATATGAGGATTATCTTAGCTTTCCTTATTAAAGAAAAAACAACAACTTTATTTTGGTTGCTTTATACAGGTGAAAATCTGTGTTGGCCAGTAAATATCCTCAATAAATACTTGATATGAAAGAGCCAAATGCCTGTCGCCTCATTATATTTAATGTATTATTTTGAGGTGTGTATATGTTTGATTTACATTTATTAAATCATCACAAAAACCACCTCGTTTATATTTAAACCATTTCAGTAACAAAGTTTAGAGGTTTTTCTGTTATAAATAAATAAATGATAAAGTTTCATGGATCATGAGACACACATGCAGACAGGGCATTGTTTTGAGGTTGTGCACATGAATCAGATGTTTTATGACATTGCTTCCCATGATCACCGCGGCCTTCCACAATGAGTGCAGGTACAGGAGCTTCAACTCTCCTGCTTCACAAACTAAAGCTCCCCCAGCTCCTCCCCCTCAGTTTTCATCCATCACCCAAACTTCCCCCTGCTCGTCCTCCCCTGCCTGCCCCCAGAGCTGGTATCCCTAAGAGCTAGGATGCACAGGGCCTCTGCTGTGCCAGGACTTACAGCCATGATAAAGGTAATATCAAGCTGGGGCCCTGTGAGACAATATTCTCCCCTAGTGCTGTATCTACAGCCACAACACATAGACCAGATTACAGAAGGACAGTTAGACTGTCCAATCAGAGAAATTTAATCCATATCCCTTGTAAGAAGATAATGTCCAGTCCCTCTGAAACTAATCTGAAACTTGATGTGCTTAATGTCAGATCCTTGTCTAACAAATCATTTTTAATTCATAATTTGATCTCTTTGTATAATCTTGATTTTATGTTTTTAACTGAAACATGGCTTGACAAAAATACAGGTAATGCTGTTCTAACGGAATCAGCTCCACCCAACTACAAATTTGAATCTGAAACACGAGAAAACAAAAAGGGTGGAGGTGTCTGTGCAATATTTAGAGATCATATGGTTACGCACAGGTTGTCATTTGGGGTGTTTTTATCATTTGAGTATGTGTCCTTTAAAATGGAGCTAAAACAATCTCCGTCCATACTCTATGTAGTTATATACAAGCCTCCCCAGCACCGTCAAAGTTTTATTGATGATTTTACCAGGATGCTTTCAATTGTATGCACAGACTTTGGTGGTTTGGTCATTACAGGTGATTTTAATGTACATGTGGATAATGTCTGTGACAGAAATGCTAAAGAGCTCAGTGCTGTCCTTGAAACCTTTGGCCTGACTCAGCATGTGTGTGAGCCCACACACAGCAGAGCGCAGCACACTCTGGACCTGCTCATTACAAAGAGGGTTAATATTTCAGATGTCAGTGTGGTTGATGTTGCTCTGTCTGATCATTTCTGTGTCTTCTTCTGTTTCTCCCAAACCACCGGCTGGTCCTGCAGTTGTTCGGAGGAGACACATAAATAACAGCACAGGCGCTCTGTTCATGAAATGATAAACTTTGAAAATGCCTCATGTTCTAATTCTAATGTTGATGATTTGTTGAACTCTGTTACTTCGAGTGTTTTGACTATTCTGGACACCATTGCCCCTGTGAAGGTTAAAATGGTTTAATACAAGTACTGATACCTCAGAGTAAAATACTTTAATACAAGTACTGATACCTCAGAGTAAAATACTTTAATACAAGTACTGATACCTCAGAGTAAAATACTTTAATACAAGTACTGATACCTCAGAGTAAAACACTTTATACAAGTACTGATACCTCAGAGTAAAATACTTTAATACTTTAATACAAGTACTGATACCTCAGAGTAAAATACTTTAATACAAGTACTGATACCTCAGAGTAAAATACTTTAATACTTTAATACAAGTACTGATACCTCAGAGTAAAACACTTTAATACAAGTACTGATACCTCAGAGTAAAACACTTTAATTCAAGTACTGATACCTCAGAGTAAAACACTTTAATACAAGTACTGATACCTCAGAGTAAAATACTTTAATACAAGTACTGATACCTCAGAGTAAAACACTTTAATACAAGTACTGATACCTCAGAGTAAAACACTTTAATACAAGTACTGATACCTCAGAGTAAAACACTTTAATACTTTAATACAAGTGCTGATACCTCAGAGTAAAACACTTTAATACTTTAATACAAGTACTGATACCTCAGAGTAAAACACTTTAATACATGTACTGATACCTCAGAGTAAAACACTTTAATACTTTAATACAAGTACTGATACCTCAGAGTAAAACACTTTAATACATGTACTGATACCTCAGAGTAAAACACTTTAATACTTTAATACAAGTGCTGATACCTCAGAGTAAAACACTTTAATACTTTAATACAAGTACTGATACCTCAGAGTAAAACACTTTAATTCAAGTACTGATACCTCAGAGTAAAATACTTTAATACAAGTACTGATACCTCAGAATAAAACACTTTAATACAAGTACTGATACCTCAGAGTAAAACACTTTAATACAAGTACTGATACCTCAGAGTAAAATACTTTAATACAAGTACTGATACCTCAGAGTAAAACACTTTAATACAAGTACTGATACCTCAGAGTAAAACACTTTAATACAAGTACTGATACCTCAGAGTAAAACACTTTCATACAAGTACTGATACCTCAGAGTAAAACACTTTCATACAAGTACTGATACCTCAGAGTAAAACACTTTAATACAAGTACTGATACCTCAGAATAAAATACTTTAATACAAGTACTGATACCTCAGAGTAAAACACTTTAATACTTTAATACAAGTACTGATACCTCAGAGTAAAACACTTTAATACAAGTACTGATACCTCAGAGTAAAACACTTAGTTACATGTAGTCGAGTTGATGCAGTCAGGTTTGTCTCAGCTCTCTCACTTCCTGTTCAGGCAGGATGTGGTCACGCGGCAAAAGTGAAAGTAAGTGTGAGCACGAGGCGCTCCGGAGCGGCGGGATGGATGAAGGGTCCAAACACCGAGAGGAGGCCGGTGAACGTGACTGAGATGGCCGTGATGGGTAAGTGTTGGTGACGTGTCTCACCTGGACACAGGTGAACGTGTGTCTGAACAGAGGCTGGAGCTGCGAGGACTCCAACACTGACTGTGACTGTCCCCCTGACAACAACCAGGAAGTCAACACCTGGCTGTCCTGTTTTCCAGCTCCTGATCCCGAATTTACGTTTCTTTCACCGCGCGCTTTAGCTCCGCCGTCGTGAGACACGCGGGACAGAAGAAACGAGGAAACATGTCTTTCAAGAAACGAGACAACAAGCTGCGGTGAAGTCGGACAGTTTCCCGACAGTGTCCAGCAGCCTTCAGTCCGTACAGGAAGTCACGGACACTAACTTCCTGTCTGGAATGATGTCAGTTCATTAGCGTGATCAGACCCATATATCAGTTTGTTCTCAGTCTCCAGTTGTTTTAATTATGATAGATTAATTTATTAAAATGCTTCACAGGTGATCTGTTTATGTTCATGAACTCTGCTGTAAATCAGCATCATGTCAGGTTGACCTGTCGCCATGGCAACAGAGACCGAACACACTGCGTGTGACTGTAAGCTTCATATTTGATACAGCAGCTTCCACTAAGGCTCAGTCAGATACAGTCAGAGCTTCACATCTGTACATGTTAGTTTGAGACTGATCATCAGTCTGTGATGTGACACAGTTAACACACAGCAGACTCTGTGCAGTTTATGATGAATGTGTTCAGTCTGTGACACTAAACTTCACCATCAGTCTCACAACGTGTTTCTGTCACAGAATGAACCTTCAGGTCAGACAAATCAAATTTAAATCTCTGAAAAAAAAAAAAAAAAAAAGTTTATCTAAACGTCATCTTGTTGAGTCGACATCTGAACCAATCAGCTGTTAGATCAGGTGAGAGCCAGGCGGTGCAGTCGGTGCAGAGCAGCTGCAGCACCTGGCTCTGAAAACTGCGGCCGCCTCGCTGTTGCTGTTTTATCGCCGTCCACTTCTGTAATACGTCAGAGCAAGTCGGGATGAAGTCGGACACAAAACTAACCAGCATGCATTGTGCGCCGATCGCCAACGAACCTAATGAGACGTGTTCTATATTGAAACATCACGCGAAGCGACGTCTGTTTGTGATGATGATGTCAGGAGGCTTTATCAACAGCTGACTGTGTCTGAACAGTGTTATAGTGTTGTCACGGTACGATGCCAGTATCACGGCTCTGAGTAGTATCAGGATACCACAGTGAAAATGAGGCAGATGTGCCTTTTGTCATTTATAAAAACATAAATCACTTTTCTATAACACATCAATGATATTTCAATGGAATAAATTACTTATTTGACTTATTCATACTTCAAAAACAGCATCAATAAGTGATTAACATAGAGAGGATCAAAATATAATAAATAAATGAAATAAATAAAAATCAACCAGCCACCCTGACAAGTAAAGAACAGTCCCTAAAGTGTGGTGAGTCCCAGCTTCCCAGCTAGCAGACACTAACTGGCTGTTGCGGAGCGGCAGCGCTGGTTATCCGCTGCGTGCTACACCATCCACATTGATCAGTTTAATCAGTTTTATTTATAAAGCCCAATATCACAAATCACAGTTTGCCTCTCAGGGCTTTACAGCATACGACGTCCCTCTGTCCTTTGGACCCTCACAGCTGATCAGGAAAAACTCCCCAAAAAATGCTTTAATGGGGGAAAAAAGGAAAGTAAACCTTTGCTGAAGTGAGAGTGAAATCATGCCATGACAACAGCATCCGCCGCCACAGCCGATACACGCTGGTGCATTTTTAATGTTTCTAACCCACTGAAATAGAAACATAAACAGAAATCCTAAATTGTCACTGCACAAGATCCTCAACATTAGGAGTGCTTCTCCTGGTCAGTGCGATTTATGCAAGTAATAAGACAAATTAGGACAGACAGGCACTCATTCAATAAATATGAAACTAAAATAAATACTACGAAAAGATGGGTTTTCACTTAAAATAAACATGTACTTCTCTTGAAAATATAAGATATTGTATTTAAATGTTGCGAGTTAAAAGGTTAGCAGATGATGGTAATTCTCTGTAGTGTGTGTGTGTGTGTGTGTTGTTGGAGTTAAGGGTCTTGATGGCTCAGGGAAAGAAACGTGTCTTGAGCCTGTTTGTCAGGTTTTTGATGCGCCTCAGGCTTCTCCCAGAGAGCAGCAGGTTGAACAGGTGGCGTCCAGGGTGACGGCTCTGCACAGGCACCCTGAGCTGGAGAGGTCCTCCAGGGAGGCCAGAGCTCTCCTGTCAGCCGGCACACCGCACAGTGACGCAGTACGCCACCACACTCTCCATGGTGGAGCCGTAAAGTCCACCAGCAGCTTCCTGCTCGGTCTTTTCTTAGCGAGGACTGTCAGAAAGTGCAGTCGCTGCCGGACCTTTGTTAGCACTGCTGGTGTGTTGGCAGACCAGGAGAGGTCCTCCCACTGACAGCTCTGATAGAATTCAGACAACTCAAAGCATTTTTAAACTAACTAACTGTTTTTTTTCCTGTTCTGCAGACAACATAAATGTGGTGTGGCAATACATCTGGCAATATGAGACAACAAAGGACCAGGTCTAAGGACTGTTTGGCTTTCACACACTCTTTTGGGTCTCTCACTCTTCAGAAGGACACAGGTATCCATCTTGGAACTAATAAACAGCACGATGATGTTAAACTGTTCAACGCTGCATCCGCTGCATGATGTTTAGACTCTCCTGCAAAAACATTTTACTCTGCGAATTTTTAGACGTCTTACGAAACAGTTGATGCATCACAGGGAGAATATTTGTTGTAATGAGCATTTTACTGAACCTGATTTTTTTGTTCTCCAGGTTACTGAAGTTGGCTCTGTGTGCAGAGCATACAGAAGTAAGGACACATGGCGTGTACGACACAGTCTGCTTTAGATTACGTCAAGTATGCCAGATCCCGCCTTTTGGGAAAACTAAAGAATCTCTCAGTGATTCTGGAGAACTTGAGACAGGCAGAAGTTTTCAGTGACGAGGCAGTCAGCAAAATACAGGCAGAGAGAGATGACTTCGATAAAACCAGAAAAATACTGGACTGGGTCAAGTGTAAGGGGGAAGACGCCTGTTACGAGTTCCTTAGGATTGTTGACATGACGAGGCAGCGAACCTTAGAGGCTGACCTGCATCACTGGATCAGCTGCTTTCCTTTCAGGGAAGACGCACAAATGGATACAAAGTACTTACGAGGTATTTTAAAGCAGAACTCTGATTGTGTCACATCTTTATCATTTATCTTTGATTTGCTGATATTGTATAATACACTTTATGTCTGTGTGCAAGTATTTATCTGTTATTTAGTGTTGGGGCACAGCAGGTAGTTCATTATATATTTATTTACTCTCTGTTGTTTATATTTTAGGCCCAAAGCCGTGCCACAGATATCAGGCGAAGTTAAAGTTAAAAGCACGAAAAACATCAAATGAGTTTTGGACGGCAAACAAGAATCTGTTTGAAGAAAACAACAAGCCTGATGTGTCGTACATGTCTCTTGTATTAGACACACAAGGAGGTGTCTCTCCATCAAAAATAAAGAAGCTTAAGAGCAAGAAAAGCAAAATGATTCGCCCTAAAAAGCTAAGGACATACGTCCCTGAGGACAAAGTAGGAACTTCCCCCGGTGACCTTTTGAAAACAAATCGAGACGTACTCGTGGTTGGTAAACCTGGAATTGGAAAGACAGCAGTCACCCAGGAAATATTGAGACTCTGGGCACAAAGAGACAATGAAAAGCTCGATTACATGTTTTACTTTGACATGAGAGAAACATCTCACATCACGAAGGCTGTGAGCTTGGAGGATCTTCTCTTCAACATGTTCAGTGAACCGGATGAAGGCAAAGAAGAGGTCCTACAGGACATAAAGAACAACTCTGACAATGTTACACTCATTTTTGATGGAATCACAGATCTGTCTTCATCAGTGGTGAAGAGACTTGTAGAGAAGGACCTACTACCTGACGCCAAGATCATTGTGACTTGCAGACCAGATGACGAAGAAGAGTTCTTGCCTGAGGACTCTCTCAGAGTGGAAGTGAAAGGCTTTAGTGAGCAGACCATTAAAGCATACCTATCTGCAATGCTAGGCGAAGAGCAGAAGAAGGTTTTCAGCAACGTGGAGTTGTTTACTCTTTGTCACGTCCCAATGTATGCACTGATGGTGGCTGCCTGCTTCTCATATGAGACACCAGAAGACTCACCACAGCCGTGCACTATCGCAGAAATCTACATCAGTATCGTTCGCTTCTGCCTTCAACGAAACAGCAACAACCTCAAAACTAAAGATATAAATCCCTTCATCAAAAACAAGAGTGAGGAGATACTGTCTTTGGCCGAGGTTGCTTTCAATGCAACTGAAGGAAAAACTGTGAACTTGACCGAACTTCCCTGTGAGGACAGCTGCGTCCTTTCCTTCCTGAAACCACTTTTTACCAAAGTCGGCCCAACAAAGACAAAAACCATTCATGCATTTCTGCATTACACAATGCAGGAGTTTTTTGCAGCACTGTGGCTCCTGAAGAATCCAGATAAAATCAAGGATGTTTTTCAGCAATGCCTCACTGAGGAGAGGAAACACATGAAGCACCTGATCCCTTTCATGTGTAGACTGATGAATGAGAAGAGCCCTAGTTTGACAAAGTGTCTGATTCCAGCCGAGGAGCTCAAGAATACATCTGACTGGTTCTTCAAGGAAATGATAACCACGATTTTCACATGTACGTGTGAAGCTGATACTGAGGACGATGGGCCTGATGTGGACATACTGTTCTTATGTCAGTGCTTGTATGAGTCCCAGAGTCCTGAAGCATGCATCCACCTTCTGGACAAACTGGACTATCGGCTTGATCTCAGAGGAGAGAGTCTTGATCTCTTACCTTGCTGTGCTGTGGCCTATGTGGTGACTCAGTCCAAAGAGCGGAAAGTATGGCTCAACCTTGAGGATGTCAGAGTATCAGACCAAGGAATGAGACGACTATTTGGATGCCTTAAAAACGTCCAATGGTAAGGATGAGCATGTGTTTGACGTGTCAAACCACTGCTGAGGTTACAGCATATCTAAGGAGAATTGAATTTGTCTTATTTTATTAAATAATCTAAGACATAATGAGGATGATAAAACTAAATGACCTTGAACATGATGTGTAGAAAATGGATGAAAAATATTCAGAGAAAAAAAAGAATGTTACTTTTACTGGAGCTTCTTTTCCTTAAACAGGATTTCATTCATATACTTTACTGATTCTCTAATAAGGAAATGGTCTCTGATTATTCTTCAAATTATAGGTGTGACCCTCTGCCACTGCAGCTGTGGAAGATCTTCCTTCTCAGTGAAGGGCAGATGGACCACCTCAGCTTACTTGGCCTTGATGGAAATCGGTTGCACCTTCCAGTTGAAGGTAAAAGACGGCTGTTTGAACAAGCTGTAAAAGTCATGCAGAAGATGAGTATGAAGGTCAAGGTCTGCCTCCACTGGGATAGAGAAACTCGTGTCTGCCAGGATCTGTGTGAGTCTCTCTTTGAGGCTTTGTCTTACATCAGCTCACTCAGGTATGTAGCTTTTGTTTTTGTGTGATGCTGATTTCACACCCTTTAAATTTGATCCTGTTGCAAAGTTGTGGATGTTGGAATCAAAATCCTACTTGTGGTTAAATTATTGGCTTTTCAGATGGTAGTATAAGAAGAAACAGTGAGCCCAAAGATTACAACTGGTTTACACACAAAGCCTCACCTCAGCTGATCTCCATCACCAGAAATACACACTCATTTACTACTTACTTTCATTTTAATTTCAATACAAATATAAGAATAGTCTTAGTTTATTCACTCATTCTATGGTCAGATGACACTTCCAGTTTTGGATGCCACACATTTGACAAAAAGAACCTTTTGGAGCCCTGCACAGATAAAGTTATTTGTGGTTGAAATAAAATACACCTGGCTCACAAAGGTGTGAGATCAGTAAGGGCAGTAAAGTCTGAACTGCATGTTGACAGACAGAGGGTGGATACTCATCATACTCATGACAGAAGATGTTAACATTTTATTTGTTTAAAACTGTATGTGCTTAAATTTAACATGACGCAGTTTTACTGTCCATGCATCATTTGATACACGTGTTTGTCATCATGCTGTTTCAGGGTGAGGTGTAGAGGTCCAGGATTGCAGGACCAGAAGCAAAGCCATGAGACACTGGAGAGAAAAGAAACGCAGCTGTTACTGGATTTATGCCTGACAGCTGCACGTCACAAAGGAGAAAGCTTTCACAATGTAGTGAATACGCTCCTCTCGTTGTTTTCTGTTAACGCTGACTTCCTTCTTGATTTTTACCAACATGTCAAGAGTGGAGGGTTTTTAAGTGTCATTCCACTGAAGCCAGTTTTCCAGTCAGCTCCTGCAGTCTGGGTCATAGACCTCTCAGAGAGAAAGACCTCCATCCTCCTGGAAGTGCTGAAACTCCAGTCAGAGAAGAAACAAGTGGAGCTGAGAGGCTGGTCAGATGAAGAGAGTGAAGTGAGGAGCTTCCTGCAGTGTGTGCCTTATATCTCACAGCTCAGGTAAATGAATTGTTCTTCATGTGACTTCAGTGCACATTTGTCAAGTTGTGTTCTTACATCTACAGCAGCTCACAGGTAGTTTTAAGGTGAAGGTACATTTTCAGTTGTCACTGTGTTTAGTTTTATAGATGGCATGTCTTTATTCCATGCACCCAGATGTACTTCTTCCTAAATTAGCCAGAGTTGTGTGCAGATCAAACACCCTCAGCAACACTCTGACAGAGAGCTGCTCATCTCCCATGAACTGATTAGTGTTTACTCCATCAAGCACCAAGTTTGTTACTTTGAGGCTGTTTTCATCAGTCATCTGTGGAGTCAGTAAAAAGTAAAGAGAGACTCAGCTATAATGATGTGACCCAACAAGCTCCAGCAATGTAAGCAACAGAGACCATTAACATTGTGTTGATGATGAGGAGTTCAGCTCTTCTTCAGGACCAGTGATGGTCTCTCTTTGTTTAACAGTTAAATATTCTCAGGGATGAAGCAGAAGTTTCTTGCATTAAAATATAGCCACACATGATGGTTCCTCTTTAAGGACATCGATGTGTTAGTGTTGGATTTACTGTCTGAGTCATCTGAAGACATTTTTGACGTTGTTCACCTTTTGAAGACTGAATCTGAAACATATTGTGTCACAACATGTGATTGGTCATGAAAGCTGGGTTGGCTGCTGATTGATTGGCTGATTTGATTCCAGGAGAGCCAATCAATGTGCAGTGACTGAGCAGGATGTTTGAACAGAGAATAATCCAGAGGAGTGAATGAAAGGATTATTCACAGGTGTTTTTTATCCTTTCAAACTAAACACCATGTCATGAAGACGTGAGGGAGTTAACCCTGCAGATGCTAATTATGCCTCACTGCTCCTCTTCAGGTTTTATAGAGTTTTACAGAGTGATGCAGATAACAACTTGTGGTCCAGTATTTCAGGCTTTGGAGCTAACTGACTCATAAATAATCTGGATCAAACATTCCTTTCAGCCAATAACTGAACTGTAAGTGAGCAGCATGTTTGAACGATGAATGATTTAGAGGAGTGATTGAGAGCATTTTATTCAGGTGGTTTATGAGCAATATTGTAATTAATCTCCATGTCATCAAGATGTGATCAGTTCACCATGACAGCTCTTCATTTTGTTCCTCTAATACTGTATGAAGTTTGATAGTTTTACAAAATGATGGTAAACTTGTGGGTCAAGTCTGCCTTTCAGCCAACCTGTTGATTCAGGATCAGTTTATCAGTGTAACATAATGTGTTTTACTACAGAGGTGAGGATACACCTTTAGAGCATGATGTAAATGGTTCCTTCAGACAAATGATCAGTATGTTCATTTTATAAGAGTCTTTCAAAGTCCACATACAGCCCCATCAAAGCACTGTTACATTACCATAGGCTGATTGATTTGACTGTATTATGCTAATGAGCAGGTATTTGTAGGTGTTTAGCAGACACACTCTGTATCAGTGAGGCACGGCTCTTTTTCTGCTGTCAACATCAAATCATGACAAAATGTTCTCTTCTTGTTGCAGTTTCTATCGCCGGTGTCGAGGCTCAGGTGAAGTCAAGTTCTTTGGGAATCTGTTCTGTGCAGCAGCAGAGAGAGAACAGCAGACAGGAGAGAAGATACTGGAGCTGTTATCATCACTGTGCTCATATCAGAGGTTCCCTCTCAGTGACAGGTTTGATGATGATGATGATGATGATGATGATGAGGAATATCCGAGTGGTTTCCTCCTGGATCTGTACTCTCACCTGAAGGACTGTGAGACTCAAACAGGTCTGAGTGTCCTTCCATCAGTACAGTCAGTTTTCCAGTCAGCTCCTGCAGTCTGGGTCATAGACCTCTCAGAGAGAAAGACCTCCATCCTCCTGGAAGTGCTGAAACTCCAGTCAGAGAAGAAACAAGTGGAGCTGAGAGGCTGGTCAGATGAAGAGAGTGAAGTGAGGAGCTTCCTGCAGTGTGTGCCTTATATCTCACAGCTCAGGTAAATGAATTGTTCTTCATGTGACTTCAGTGCACATTTGTCAAGTTGTGTTCTTACATCTACAGCAGCTCACAGGTAGTTTTAAGGTGAAGGTACATTTTCAGTTGTCACTGTGTTTAGTTTTATAGATGGCATGTCTTTATTCCATGCACCCAGATGTACTTCTTCCTAAATTAGCCAGAGTTGTGTGCAGATCAAACACCCTCAGCAACACTCTGACAGAGAGCTGCTCATCTCCCATGAACTGATTAGTGTTTACTCCATCAAGCACCAAGTTTGTTACTTTGAGGCTGTTTTCATCAGTCATCTGTGGAGTCAGTAAAAAGTAAAGAGAGACTCAGCTATAATGATGTGACCCAACAAGCTCCAGCAATGTAAGCAACAGAGACCATTAACATTGTGTTGATGATGAGGAGTTCAGCTCTTCTTCAGGACCAGTGATGGTCTTTCTTACTGTTTTACAGCAAAATATCATCACAGCTAATAACACACATAGAAATGGACTATTTTGTCCTAATGTGTGTGTTTTTTCAAAGTCTCATCCTTGTTGAATTACATTGTACATTCAATGATTTTTAATACAATATGTCTCACACTTTACCTTTGCTGTTTTCACACTTCTGCCATATTATTGTGTTTCAGCTGTGGTCCAAAGTTCTTCCAGAGCGTGTGCACATTAATCTCTGTAAGATCCAGACAGGAGGCCGAGCAGTTGGCCTCTTTGCTGCAGCTGCTGGGGTTCACCCTGCTGTTAACGGGGGAGTTGCACCTGAACACCTGCCGCACTGTGGGAAGAGTCCTCGTACTTTGTGGATCTGAAGTGAATCTCACCCTCACACCACAGAAGATGTCTGTCAGAGGAGCCTCCGTCCTCTTCAGACGTACAACACGTCTTCACAGTCTGAGGTACAGATTTATATAATTACTGTTTTCCCCCCTGATAGCACCGTCTTGTCCAGTTTGAATGTTTAGTTCGTGGTGACAATGATTCATGTCAGGACTGCTTTTTTTACGGCCATCTTTATTTTCAGGCTTTCCAATGACATGGCCTTGCTCCTGTGTCGATGGGTGAGAAGAGGACGAGTGGACTGTCTGCTGACTGTCGAAGAGCTTTCTCTCTCACCTCAGAAAGTCAAACCATCAGAGAGAGTGTTGTTGAAGGTTGTCAGTAATGTGGCGTCCCTGCTGAGATACTGGACAGTCAGACGGTTAGACCTGACTGAGTTCTGTGCTCCTGCTCAGGGTCTCATTCCACTGCTGCTCCATGATGGCCCTCTGACACTCAAGTAAAAGTTTTTCCTGAGCCTTATAAATGCCTACCATTGAACGAAAATGTATTCGTTCAATTTCTGACATATATTTTTAATTTTTATCTGCAGACTGAGTAAAGAGATCTTGCAGCAGCTGCTCTTCCTCCTCCATGAAATCCAGGACAAGGGCTTGACCCAGCTCTTCTTGACGCAGGTTGGTGGAGACCTCACCTCCTGCCGTCTGAACTGGGAGCTTCTTCACTATCTGCTGCAGCAGTCGTCATCTCACACCTTCAGTGTGAACATGAGGAAGAACAGCTTCTTACAGAAGAGCATCACACGTCTGCTTCCCTTTCTGGACAGGATTGTGTTTAAAAGGTGATCACTTTACAGTTTGTCCCGTTTACTCTTTTCCATGTGTTGCTGTTGTGGCTTGTTTTATACTAAACAAAGTAACTTTGTGAAACCTTTTACTGTGAGAAGGTAAGTAAGTCGAAGATGAGCTGATCTCCAAAAGGCATGAAATTAAAGATGAAACATTTCTTAGATATTTTGAACAAGATAACTTTTAATTTCAATCTTTTACAGTTTCAAAATAACAAAAAATAAAAAGGGCCTGAAGTAAAAGTTTGCCCCCCTGCTGGGTCAGTGCTCAGTAGCGCCCCCTTCTTCTAAACACTTCATGTATCCAGCTCAGAGTCTCTCAGTTCTTGTTTGGAGGATTTTCTTCTAGCTCTGTGAGATTCTTGGGCCGTCTTCACGCTCTGCTCTTTGAGCTCTATCCACAGACGTTTAATGATGTTTAGGTCGGGGACTGTGAGGGGCGTGGCCAAACCTTCAGCTGGCTCCTCTTGAGGTCGTCCGTGGTGGATCTGGAGGTGTGTTTAGGATCATTGTCCACTTTTAGTTTTCAGAGTGCTAGGCAGCTGTTTAGAGGAGCCCATGGCTGCTGATTGTTGGGATAAAGTTTCAGGAGTCAGTTGAAATTTGCATGACCTGGCCTTTCCTAACGATGACTGTGAACAAGCTCATTAAGCTCTGAGACCCTGGGAAAAGCTGTCTGAGAGCTCAGATGTCTTGAGGTGCCCAAACTTTTGCACGGTGCTCCTTTCCTGTATTTCACTCTAAAATTGTACATTTTGATGACACCTTTTCATGCCTTTTGAAGATCAGGTAATCTTCCACTTACATCATTTTCACAGCAAAATAAATTTTGACCAGGGATCCCTGAACTTTTGCAGGCCACTGAAAACCAAAAGTCCTGAACAATAATTCGTACACATGCACAGTAGTGTTCATGCCTCATTTTTGTATTTTTTGATAATCTTATTTTTTTAGATATTTACAAAATTCTAATCAGCATTTTACACATTTTCATTTCCTTTTCAAAACAAATTCACTCATGTGACTGTTACACATTTCTGTTTTGCATGTTCTAAACTTTGTTTTTCTTAAACATCTAAATTCCTCTTAGTTCATGCCGACTCACTCTTTTGAAAGCAACTTATTTTTTGACTTCATACATTTATTGTACAGTTTTATATTCCATCATAACTCTACATGTGAGAGCTTGTGATTTTATAAATAATTTGTCGGTTTACAATTCTCAGAGCTCTCCTCTGTGACTCTGTGTAGAGGACGGTCAGTTATGCTGCAGTGTGAGAAAACTGAAATAGTTACTGCAGATTAGGGATCGACCAATTATCGGCTTGGCCGATATTAGGCATTTTTGCGATCATCGGCATCGGCCGTTTTTTCACCGATAACCGATAAAATGAATTAATGTATTTTAAAATGCGCTCCTTCGGCTCTGATGCAGCCGTCTCTGCCTGAAGTCGCCACTCTCTTGGTTGTGTAACAATGTCCCGCCCACATCCCTCACTGATTGGCTACTTGGCACAAGTGAGCCAGTGACAGCCAATCAACACTGAAGCCTCTACATGCAGTGCCTCAGACACAGAGTAGAAACAGAGGATTGCTCCGGTGGCTGCTCCAGCAGAATAGGTAAGGCAGTGTCAGTCGAAGTTTCAAAGCCCTTTAGGATGAAGTTTTAAAAATACCACAACCTTGATCAATATTAGTGATAACATGCAGGCCCAGAGTCGACATTTCACCAACCTACTTGTCTAGTCACATCAAGCATACGACTTTGCAAGATAGGACTAGCATCACTCACGACAAAAAAAAAAGATGTGAGTGAAGATGACCTGAAGTCCCTTGCTTAATTAAATATAAATATGACATAGGTAGACTGTAGCAAGTATAAGGGAGGAAAACCTGCAGTCTGGCTGTTGAGAGTAAACTTTTCACAACTTCAACACGGGGCAGGCTATTTAATGATGGCTCACCGCTACATTATAATTGACACGACCGGCCGCTTTAGAGCTGGGGCCAGACGCACAATAATAATAGGAGACCCTTACGGTTATCATTACTTTGTGGGAATAATTAATCTCCTACCGTGTCTCAGCCCGTGGGGCGGCTCCTGGTTTGTCAATGAACAACACCCGAGGCGATTATAGCCTATAAGTTTAACACCACACGCTAACGTGTCCTTGTTTGTTTATAGTCGCCTCTCCCTCAGCGCTCATGCTGTCACTACACAATGATCACACAGAATAGATGTTAAATATTCGTCTTTTTGCCGGTCACTCGTAAAGTCCAGGGAAATGATGGGCCATTTCAATGAGTCAAGCAGTGTGCTGGCGGTAGCACATACACAATGAATGGGTTCGTCGGCGGAGGTCTGCGCTTTGCGCGCTCTGTGTGAAAAGGGCTTAACGGTGCGCGCTGGCCACCTGGCACTCAATATGCTGCTGTAGTGGTTTGTTTTCCAGACATGTGAGTATCATGGTTGCTGCTTTGAGCAGTGAAAGTTATTATTTATGACTTTTTACTTGTCGGCAGTGATTTTCCACAGAGCTCCACGTGCGAGCATTTTACTCGCATTTGCAACTAAAAATAGTTTTGTGCAGCAAAATAAATCATTTAGCACGCAGTGCAAGTCCAGATTTCAACCAGCAGCAGAAACGAAAGGTGAATCATGCAGGTTGTGGGTCATTTCACCCCGTTGACACCATGGACGAGGAGATATTAATCATGGCAGTGCACCGAGATGTCTTCTGGCGGAGCTGCACCACTCTGCACAGCAAACGCAGACAGTGGGTGTTGACGGACAGCGGAGCACGCAGCGGACAACCAGCGTTGCCGTTCCGCAACGGACACGCATCCAGTGGAAATCCGGTGCCGACAACAGAGAAATCTGACCCCAGGTCCAGTAGCCTGATTTCCTGTTTCGTTGGCGTCATGACTGCCCAGTAGTACCTGAACAGCCGAGCCATGGCGGTACAGGACAAACGAGCCGTTCACATTTCTCTCTTTGTGACAGGTAACGGCCCACAAACCTCACCGCACTTTGGGGACTGTTCTTTACTTATGAAGGGACTGTTCTTTACTTATCAGGGGAGGAGGGTGGCTGGTTAATTTTTATTTTATGTATTTATTTTATTTCAGTCCCCCCATGTTAATCACTTATTGATGCTGTTTTTGAAGTATGAATAAGTCGATAAGTAATTTATTCCATTGAAATATCAGTGATGTATTATAGAAAAGTGATTTATCTTTTTATAAATGACAAAAGGCACATCTGCCTCATTTTTGCTGTGGTATCATAATACTACTCAGAACCGTGATACTTTCACTGGTATCGTACCCTGGGTCCCAATTTTGGTACCGTGACAACACTAGATGACAACCATTCCATTTGGAGTTGCGCAGTGAAGCAGCTCTGGTGCCACTTTAAGAAGTGTTCCCCCACTTCTAATTTTACAATTTAAGCACTGGTTACAGTACAGCGGGATCCCCCAACCATCGCTTATATTTGTAGTTTTTTCAGTCTTAAATTCCATTCAAGGTGGCATTAAAAAGGTCTTAAAAAGTCTTAAATTTAACTTACTGAAACCTGCAGATACCCTGAGTTTATTTTGTTGATTTTTTCAAAAATTCAGGGAGCTATTTTATTTATTTATTTATTTATTTATTTATTTATTTATTTATTCATTCATTCATTCATTCATTCATTCATTTGAGTGAGTTTTAAGAAATGCTGCCAGAAGGCCCCTGCACTTTGTTTTAATATAATTAAAAGGCATTTCAATTAAGATTATTTGTTCATGTTATGTTAATTATGAGAACAGTTCAGTTTATTTTGTTGATTTTTTTCAAAAATTCAGGGAGCTATTTTTAATAATTGCAAATAAATATCGGTTATACATATCGGCTATCGGTTTCGCTTGGTTATTAATAATCGGTATCGGTATCGGCCCTGAAAAATCCATATCGGTCGATCTCTACTGCAGATGCTCAGCTGTGCTTCATTAGAAATGATACGGTGCACATACCTGGTGATGACGAGAGGATTTTGACTGACTGAAGAAGCAAAAGCAAAACATAAGTTGTTTTTGTTGTTGTAGTGATTGTGGAGAGGTCTGAGGTGTCTCGTGACGAGCTGGTCTGAGCAGACTGAAACACAAGTGAACATAACGTGTGCTTGGACGGTACCTGCTCTGCCTCCAGCAGCAGCAGCAGCCGGCTGATAGAACGTACAGTAATAAATGTACCTGTGTGTCACTGTTTACAGTCTGAGTCACAATAACCTCACTGATGCTTCAACTGGCACGTTACTCCAACTGGTCTTCACCAACCCCTTCATTCACACTGTGAGGTACGTGAGCATACATACATTTATGGAGACATCATAGGCTAACACACAGATCATTACTAACTTTACATCAGTTGAATGAACACTGTCACACATATTATTCTGTCTCTGCTTTGGTGTTTTTCAGACTTTTCGGGAACAAGATTATGGACAGAACATACTTTGACAAACACATTTTTGAAATATGGTGAACTGGTCGTCAGCGTGCTGGAACTGTGCTCATCAGGGAATAACTGTCTTATGTTTCATGATAAAAATGGAAGTATCTCTGCAGTTCGAGTACTAATACTGTGATGGAGGTAGTCAGTTTATATGGAGGCCAAGAGCTGGCAGCAATGTTTGATAATAATATATGGAGATCATGACTTACAGTGGCTGCAAAAGTTCTGGCACCCCTGGCCAAAAATCTTTTACTGTGAGTAGTTCAGTGAGTAGAGGGTGAACTGATCTTCAAAAGACATGAAGGTAAAGATGAAACATGCTAGATCAGTGTATTCTTTTTGTTTTGTACAATTTAGAGTGAAAAAAGGAAGCGGCATCATGTAAAAGTTTGGGCACCTCAAGACATTTGAGCTCTCAGACGACTGTTACCAGGGTCTCAGACCTTCATTAGGTTGTTAGGGCTCTGGCTTGTTCACGGTCATCGTTAGGAAACGCCAGGTGATGCTAATCTCAAAGCTCAATGGACGACGTGAAGAGGAGCCAGCTGAAGGTTTGGCCGCGTCCTACTTGCTTACCTATTCACAGCAAACAAAATTTTAGACCAGTGGTGCCCAAACTTTTGCATGTGACTATCTCTTGTTCTGGAGGTACTATACTTTCATGGTGCTCATATTTGTGATTGACTAAATGGACTGAAAAAAGAGTGAGAGAGGAAACTGCTTTTAAATTCTTTATTCTATTTTATATTATTTATATACGGGTCAAAGACGTGGCATGTCAATTCTGGTGTCCGAGGCATGTTTATAATGTTAACAATATATAGAAAATTTAAAACACTACATTTTGTTACTCAACTCTGGTCACTTTACTTACTCATATGAGTATTTACTATAAGAAATGAAAATTTAAGGAGCTATTTAGCTCAAAAGTACAAAACTGTCCTTCCTGGATAACGTCCGGGCTAAAAATCTAAGCACAAAAATATGCTAAAAATGTCAAAAATCTTAATAAAAGCATAAATGATGTACTGGGGCATAATTGTGTTGATGTTTGTCATGACACCTACAAATATAGTAACAACACTAAGGTCATTTACATTTTTATTAAAGAAATACTTTTGTCCCCATTTTTGGATTCTCAAATGTCCTTCCTGGGTAACAGACATAAAGTGGCTATACATGACCATATTTGGATTTGGATAGTCACGTGACAGGGTGTTGCATCAGCCAACAGATTCTGAAGGACCCCCAAAATATACCACAAGATCAGTAAGTCTCTTAAAATGTTGATAATTTGACCTTTTCGCTCAGTGGTACATGATGTACCACCATGATGTGTCTTTCTGGATAACGCTAAAAAAACATTTATAATTTTTTTACATTTTAAAATGACCTATTTCATGTGAAATATGACATTAATGTGTTGAAGATTAAGCTAATATTTTACACAGTAGACCCAGTTAGTGCCTGATAATAAAGGAAAAATAGTTATTTTGTCCTTCCTGGATAACAATATGTCCTTCCTGGATAACGATATGTCCTCCCTGGATAACAAAGATATTCTGTTACCCAGGACATGTCCTCTGTTATCTAGAATGGACATGTTAATCAATTCAGATTTGTATCGGTATCTGTAGCTTCTTAGGCATTGATTTGATGTTGTATTGTCAAACTTTTATTATTATTAATAACAGCAATTGATTAAGTAAAAGAAGCAGTATTATGTATTTTTGAACTTTTGTGGTAGTTTTTGTTATCGTTTTCAATGATAGCAACACAGGACATTATCATAGATATTGTGAAGTTATTGCCCAAAAATGAGTATAGTTTTAGATGTTTAAGGGTCAGTGTTGTTCTTGCAGATGCCACTGTCTAAAGAAAGGCAGAGACTTTTCAGACTTCCAGTTACATTGCTCTGTTGCACAGTTACATTGTTGCATGAGAAAAATGAAAAGATTAAAGAATTTTAAAAATAAATCAACTCTTCAGATCTTTAACAGTTGTCAGTTTCTTTGCAATATGTTTGTTAAAAACTATGATCCTTAAACAGCCTTTCATGAAAGAAAGATTACACTGAAATCTTGCAGTGGTCATTCCTGGCTAACAGCATGTCATTCTGGGTAACAATGACACAATCAAATAATTTAACCCAAATTTCATATTATACTACAGTATCATGTTTTTTGAGTTGAGGATACAATAACAACCCTTTTACTTATAATGTAAAAAAAAATTAAGACATTTTCTATCATTTTTCTCTTTTTGGCATTAACTATAGTGTGACAAACAGGAACGAATGCAGCAATTTCACTATAAATGTCCAAATGCATTACATTAATTCTGATGAAAATGTTGTTTTCTGAGCAGTAATTATTTGTTGGGATCTAACTGTTGTTATCTATAAACTTTTAAATGCCAACAATGATAGACATTTTAATTTATTTTCAAATCCATTTACGTTACCCAGGAAGGACATTTTTCATGGGAGAAATCACATGATTCACTGAAAAATGTTAATTGCATTTTACAACAAATTCCTGTTGTTGAGTGGTATACAGAACACTCTAATAAAGACAGAAAGTAACTTAATAGGCATTTTAGCCAATTTGATTTTTTTTTTCATTTTTTAAATCCTCATTCGTCTTTGACCCATACGTATATCTCTTTTTATACTATGTGTCTATGTGCCTTAAGCCAAGAGCTGCTAAACAAAATTTTGTTGTGCCTTGCATAATGACAATAAAGATTCTTGATTCTTGATTCTTAATTCTTGATTCTTGATTCTTGATTCTTGCTGTGGAAACTGAAGGCCCAGAGCGAGCAGACACTAACTGTGAACTGTACATGCATGATCACAGACCCAGACAGCTAACGTCACTGCTGCCATGTGTGGGACAACACAAGCACAGGAGCTTTCAGAATCAGAGGACGCCAGCGCTGCACGTACAGTCTGCATCACCAACCATCCAGAGTCCCCTGACCAGTGCAGACATGCGGCAAATGTCCCAACCCTGAAGGGCCTGAGGACGGTCTGCCCTCAAAGGTTTTGGCTCTCAGTACGTTATTGCATAATGACCGATTATTAGACATCCACGAGTTTCATGGGCTCTGTTAAATTTAGCAGTCAGTAGAGGCAAACTGAGCCGCAATCACACACTCAACACGACAGCTGCTGGTGTTCTGTGATAACAACCAGCTCACAACATTTTATCGTGCTGTACCTAAGTGACATCACTTTCCTTGTGCTGATTTCACACGCTCTGTCACAAGTATTTAAACTTTGAGCAAATTAATTCAGTTTCTTTCAGAAACATCCGTGAAAGGGCAATGAGCAACTTGGTAAGAAATCTCGCACAAATTTCAAAAAAATTAATTGATTTAGAGGATTAATTTTAAACAAAAATGGGGAAAAAGAAAAAAGCTTAGAAAAAATACATATAATTATTATCATTGTTAATCCATATTCAAAACTACAAAAGCAAAGCAGAGAGTGCAGACTCCGCCAAGTACATGATATTCCCTCCCCCTCTGCATCAGAGTTTGCAGCCTGCATCACAGTTATTTGCATCACTATCATTATGAGGTTATATATGCCTTCACTTTCACTTTCTTTTTTGCCAACACGAAACATTAATTTCAACTTTAGAATTAGAACAGTATTTAGCAAGTAGAACAAGATGTGCTTTCTGGCCACCAGGTGGCGCTATTTTCACCGTCTTAATTGCTGCTGTCAGACCATAGACTTTAGTTATTATTTTATCCACTTTGCTTCAACCGATCACCACCAAAATTTTTATCATCTGTTCCTTGTCCCACTATCAACCTTTCCTGAAAATTTAATCAAAATCCATTCATAACATTTTGAGTTATTTTTCAGACAGACAAACAAACAGACAAACAGACCAACACCAGTGTAAACATAACCTTGGTGGAGGTAATTCTGGTAGAGAATTATTAGAATGTTTAAGCACTTTTTTCAGGTAATTTCCTTATTTGTTTTTAACTTATTTCTAGATAATTTTTTTTGCCAATTTTTATAGGCCACTTCTTCGTTGCTAATTGCCTTCAACCCAAGTTTTTGCAAGAAATCCAGCCAGTGGAGTAATACAGTGCACGGCACCAACTACCCATTTAAAGGTAGAGAAAAATGACTCTTTGATGATGTTTAAAGCAAGGATATTTTTTAAAAAAAAAAATGTTTGATACATTGAAAAAATGTTAATATGGGTATTTTTTTATGTCTGTCATGTATTCACACCCCAGTGGAGAAAAGGTTTCAGCGATTCTTTCTGCATATTAGGAGATTTCTTCTGATACTACATCCAAGCTAGCAAAGTCACAATGTGTTGAGCCCAACGAGGCCCAACAGAGGACACTTGTGGACAACTTAACACCGGTCTCAGTGAAAAACTAATAAGAGAAGAAAACAAACAGTATTGATCTTTTTCTTTACTAACTTACCTTGACCTCTGCTATGCCGTGTCTTTAGCCTGGGGCTAGGCTAGCAGTTTCAGGGTTTTTGTTTTTTGTTTTGGAGATAATTCTAATCAAGCTCGTGATCTTGTTAATGAGCGTGGCTGTGTGTGGGTTGCCGACCTGCCCTTGAACATTTGCTGACAGATGTCACTAGACTGAAAGTGGAGCCTTGGATTCAGGTTGGGAGCCCGAAACACCGCCAAGGTTAACTCCACCTCCAGCTGCTCTCTCAGAGTTATAAATTTCAAGCTCTGGAAATCTGACTTCTTCATCTTCTTAGGTGCGTCTTGATACAGCTGGCTGTCATCTTTCTTGTCGCCTGCTCCCCCCAACCGGCCAGCAAATGGACAACTTTGACTTCCCTCCATCGCGTCCAGGTGCAGAGCGCTCCCATTGGCTAATGCTAACCAACCAGATCAAG
This sequence comes from Epinephelus cyanopodus, assembly GCA_026686955.1. Classification (NCBI taxonomy): domain Eukaryota; kingdom Metazoa; phylum Chordata; class Actinopteri; order Perciformes; family Serranidae; genus Epinephelus; species Epinephelus cyanopodus. The sequence goes on along the minus strand of CM048937.1, from coordinate 17,579,636 downwards.
GCACAGGTTGTTAAGGGAGGTAGTGTCCAGACACCTCTCTGTGGTCATTTGTAGTCTCTTCCTGGTCAAAGTCAAAGTGGACCTATTTTGCTTTTTCAGGGTCATATTGCTATAAATACGTAATAGCGCAGCCTAGTGGAGCAGATTTATGTGCTTTACTGTCCAAAACACACATTACTTGTCTTATGCTGCTCACTGCTGCAGCACCTCTGTCTGAAACACTGTGTCTGGGCTTGTGTCCTGCCTCCCCAGCAGCCCAGTCTGCTCTGATTGGTCAGCTTGGTCTGTTGTGATTGGTGCAACACTTAGAGCGTGAATCTTATCCACCATGTCGGCCCCTGTGCTTCACCCTCACCTTGTCTTAACATTTACCACTGGATTCATGATAGAAGGATACGTTTGGTTGATGGACTGGATGATAAAGTTATGGACTCCAGAAGATCTGGGTGACGCTGGTGACGACAGGGCTGGATGACAGCAAGGTCGCCATGGTGACCAGATCCTGCCGTGCAACCAGAGAGCAGTCAGCTGATGGAGTTTCACCATACGACCTCATCGTTGGCAGGTGAGACTCTGTCAGTGGCTGCAGGATGGAAACACGCGTATACAATAACGTAAATCTTAAAGTAACAAAGATGAAAGTTGTCATTGTGCTGTAAGCTTCCTGTCACAGTCTTGATATTTATATATCAAAGTGTTGCACAGCCGAGGTATCGATGCGTTTCCTGTTGCGATAGTGCCACGAAAAGCAGCTGTTTTTTTCTGGGACGTCACTGCATGTCCTGTCACTGTGACATCAAAGCATAAGTTTTTAGGCTCAACATGATCTTTCCCAAACGATTACCAAGTTACTGTTAACCACAGCATTGTTGTTATTGTTGTTGTTGTTGTTGTTGAAATGTAAAGTTTTAATGTTTTTGCTACACAGTAACGCACAATGTAACATATAAAATTCATATATTTATACTACACAAAAAGCTAAATATGGACACAGTGTTGACCTCAGTGAAGCCGACACACCTGAGCGTCCTCTCTGTCTCACAGAGCTGTAACGATGGAGGCAAAAGGAGGTGCAGATCCTTCAGGTCTAGAGTTTATAGAAACTCGGCCCTCAACACGATGTCCTGGAATAATTAAAGACAGCTCCCCTTCTGATGGATTACACGCTATGTATGAGTTTGTCGTGGTGATTTGACTTTTCTTGGAGCTAAAGATGTCGAGTTTGTCCTGTGGGTGGCGCCAGAGGAAAGGTCACGGGGTCGTTAGTATAAGAACAGGAGCAGGAGTGTGATCAGGAACGTTTACGACAGTCTGACTGTAGATATTTGATATTTTAATCGTGACTCATCACAGTTTTGTCTCCTCAGGTGATTCCTGACTTGAGCTTCATCCCAACAAGGAGCCTGAAATCTCAGAGTCTGAAGTGATCGTCGCTGTGAAACCACGCCGGCAGATAATCTTCATCTGATCCACCTCAGTGGTGGAAGTGGATGAAGTGGATCAGTGTGACAGGGCTCATCAGTCAGGAGGAACTCTGTAAAACCTCAAAGCATCAACGAGTCGTCCTCTCACACAGAAGCTTCTGTGGCAACAGACTCCAAACTTTGACACCATGTTTTCTGTTTCATTTTATCTGCCGACTTTAAATGTGCACGGCTTAAATGTTACCTAATGAATGCAGAGTGACAGGAAGTCAAAAGAAGCTTCAGCTGAAATCCTGATGTGAATGTGAACATCCAAATGTTGATTGTTAGAAGTTTGAAGAAACTGCAAATGAAGACTGTCGGTTAAATTCCCCCGAGACATGTTGTTGTACCCTGATTGTTTTATCCTGAATAAATTAATAAACAAACAGCAGCCTCAGTCATTCAGCTTGTATTGTGTGTGTGTGTGTGTGTGTGTGTGTGTGTGTGTGTGTGTGTGTGTGGAGAGGAGTAAAGCTTTAAAAGGATCCAGATTTACATGAAACTGAATTTTTTTCTCCGTGTACTTCTTGGCATACAATACTGTGACTTTTTCTCCACAAATGTCTTTGAGAAACTATACCAAGACGTCTCCCATGACACTATACTGACTTTTTCAGACCCTAATATGACTTCTCTAAGTTTTAGCCTTGCAGTATACAAGAATGTTTTTAATGTTTTTTTCAACTTACTATGACTGTAAAGTGTAAAGTTTCAGTGATTGTCACACACCTGAGTGTGTGAAATTTGTTCTCCGCATTTGACCCATCCACTGAGGGAGCGGTGAGCAGCAGTGCCGCGCTCGGGAATCATGTGGTGATCTAAACCCCCTGTTTTTCATTACATTGCATTATGAGCTTTTTTAGAAATTATTCCAGCATGCTATACTATAATTTCTGTGGGCAAACAATAATGACATTTTTTTTGCAGTATGTTTTTCCATTCTGTGATATAACTTTTTTAGACATACTATACGAAGGATTTTTTTGAGAATTTTTTTCACAAGAGTATATGTAATCAAACATTAGGGGGGAAAAAAAATCATAATTAAAATCTAATGTCGGAAATATAGAGAAGACATCCTAATATAGTATGATGTCAAAAATCCGGAAAAAACGTACATAATATAATCGATCATTAAAAATCATACGATAAAACTCTATATATGATGATATCAAACATCAGAAAAAAAGTTGTAGTAAAATATACATTCAAAAAACAGGAAAAAAAGTCATAGTATAGCATGTCGTCCAAAATCATGAAAAAAAGTCATAGTGTAACACAGATAGAAATATTTACATTAAATTATTCCCTCCTATTCATTGTTATTGATCAGATATGTCACTGATAACTGAATATTTTCACAGTTTGCTGCTGTGTAGCTGTGGAGCTCTGTTTAGGTCCAACAGCACCATCTGCTGGCCACTGGCGGTATTACAGTACCACAGACTCCACAGTGTGCTGTCAGACTTTCAAACAGCTGAAAATTAGACCTGTTAAAGTTTGAATGTGTGTTCTGAAGCTTCCTGTCTAACATATATTTAATTCATTAACAGGAGCCTGAATATTTGGGGAAAAAAGCTAAAACATGAGAAACCAAAAAAAACCTCCCACAATGCTTTTGGGGCATTTGATGTATTTTTATGCCAGATTTAGTTGTTTTTCTCTGTCAGAAATGAAATATTTAAACATACCTAATGCTTCGAACATTGTTGGCTCCGTTTGTTAAGTTTAAACTGCTGTGTTTGTGAAAACAAAAGTGTTTCTCGGGTTAAACTTGAACATTAAATAAAGTGACAACAGCTTCTACTTCTTACTTCCCCTCCCTCTGCTTCAGTTTCCCGTCATGGTTCACTTCATCTCACCATAACATCCACACAATAAGAATCCAGAGTGACTCAAACCCCAAAAACAAATCCCAAACACCAACCGTCACCGACTCAGAGGAGGCCTGGAGAAAGAATCTGGTGCTGCAAGGTCAAAGGCCGAGCGTGACACCATCATGACCACACACACACACACACACACACTGAACTCATCCTTTGATGAAAGTCTGGCAGCACCAACACTGTGCTCTTCCCAAAAATGAAGCCTTGGATGGAGTCGGTCTCTGTTAGGTAACAGTTTACCCGAAAGGATTACTCATCAGGACCGTGACTCCTCGGGAGCTGACTCGGTCCTCTCTGTGTCGGCGTGTTTGACGAGTTCAAGGTGAGAACAGGATGAGTCACCCTGTGCGTCGCTATCAGTGCCTGACGACCTTGCAATGAGAACAGGTTTGTCTCTGCATTTTTGTTTTTGTCCACAACAAATAAGTTACACGTTACATTTAGTCATGTTTGTTCTCGTTAAATCATGTTACTCTTATCTGTGGAAGACACGGGCTGCTACCGTCAACACATCCTCACTGTGACCTCGTCACATGTCCACCTTTGGTCATGGACTTTCCACGTCCACATACGACGTCCAAGGTACCCTGAGTGTCTTGGCTGTTGACGTTCTGGGACACAGAGTCAACTGATTTCATAACAGCAAACTTTTCGGGCCAAAGTCACCGATAGTTAAGGTCCCGAAGGTTCAGCTGGGGCAGGTCAGGGGGTGGTGGATGGATCCAACAAACACAGACTTTCACCTGAGAAAGAGGCGTTTGTGTCTCGTAAGATTATTAAGACAAACCTTGTTCTTTTTTCCTAGACCCAACCCGACAACCAACACACCCAGGGTGCCTTGCGTGTTGTTTGTGGACGTGGAGAGTCCATGACCAAACGTCCACATACGACGTACAAGGTACCCTGAGTGTCTTGGCTGTTGACATTCTGGGACGCTGTGTCAACTGGTTTCATAACAGCAAACTTTTCGGGCCAAAGTCACCGATAGTTAAGGTCCCGAAGGTTCAGCTGGGGCAGGTCAGGGGGTGGTGGATGGATCCAACAAACACAGACTTTCACCTGAGAAAGAGGCGTTTGTGTCTCGTAAGATTATTAAGACAAACCTTGTTCTTTTTTCCTAGACCCAACCCGGCAACCAACACACCCAGGGTGCCTAGCTTGTTGTTTGTGGACGTGGAGAGTCCATGACCAAACGTCACCATACAACGTCCAAGGTACCCTGAGTGTCTTGGCTGTTGACGTTCTGGGACGCTGTGTCAACTGGTTTCATAACAACGAACTTGTATCGGATAAGAAGACGTCCTGCAGCATGGCTTTTGGGAGCCTGGTCTCACTCCAAAGTCGTCGAAATCCGGACGCAGCGGGACAAAGACGATAGTTAAGGTGGCGGAAATTCAACTGGGGCAGGTGGGACAAACTCAGACTTTCATCCGAGAAAGCAATGTTTTTGTCTCGTAAGATTCTGAAGCCAAACCCTGTTTTTCTTTCCTAAACTCAACCACATTTTTTTGTTGTTGGACGTGGAAAGTCAATGACCAAACGTCCACATATGGCGTCCAAGGTACCCTGGGTGTGTTGGTTGTTGACGTTCTGGGACGCTGTGTCAACTTCAGCAACTACATGCATTGTCTGTTTTCAAAATACACTTCTGTTTTCAAAGGAAATGTACAGTTTGGATGCAGTCTCTTTCAAAATAAAAGCACTACATAGGTACAACAACAAACACACGCGGTTGGGTTTCGGAAAAAAGAACACTTTCTTCTTCTTTCTTCTTTTGGCACTTGGACTTTCATCCTTATCCCTGATGCCATCAGAAATATTAGAAATGGCTGCTGAACTGACCGAAAAAGAACAGTGTGAAGGCACCTGCATCTGAGACAAATGTCTTTTACCAAAGGGAAAAAGCCACCCCTTACTTTTTGCACACGCGTCTTCATCGCTGCTGCTTTGAGCCACATTTAACTTGTGAGTTTTTATATCAAAAATAAACATGTAGTTCTCAGTACAAAGTGCAGTCCATGACCTTTTCATTTTCACCTTGTCTCTGTATGAATCTACAGATCTGTTTCTTTTAACACATGAATCATGTAAAAGTGTTTTTTTGTATGCTAAAAATCCATTTTTATTATTTTATCACACCCCTCCTCCCAATTAAACCCTCTATTGACACACACACGAAATAAACGTCATGTTTTCTACTGGGTGCAGTACTTCCTTTGACCACTAGATGGAGCTGATAATGATGAAGGAGCTAAATCACACCAAAATAAAAGCCTCCATTGTGTCAAAAAGTGTAAACTTTATTCTTATAAATTGATAGTAAATAAAAGAAAATGTTTTAAAAAGTACATTTCTATGTCTAGCTGTAGAAAACAATTAACTATTGCGACTAAGTCCTGACTTCATCTCTCCAAAAAAACCCTTTTCACCTCTAACTTTATCATAATTTCTGTCCATTTATGGAAAGAAAAACAACAAAAGAAACTCTGATGGTAAAGGATACAGACAAACATCAGCATGGGTTGAATTCAGGTTGGAAAATTACCAAACAAACTCTCTCAGCACAGGTTTTTCCTCACAGCTGATTCATAGTTGCTGCAAATATGACAACAACCAGGATGGAAAATCACCAGCAGCCCGTAAATGTTTACCAGCGTCTGGTAGTTTGGCCTCGCAGCCTCTTTGGCAGAAAGTTTGTTCTGCGGTGAAAAAGATTTGTCTGTTGGAAAGTCACTTTGTAACACGTGATTCAGGCAGATTATAAACCTGATGAGTAATCTGTGGAGACGTGAACCTAAATAAATGATTGTTATTCTGCAAAAATAGACTGAAGTTTTTCAAAGTTTTTCGAAGCTCTCAGTTTCTTCAAATGACACGATGCACTCAGGATGTCGCTGACAGCAATGACACATTACTGTGGCAGCAACAACAAAAACAAAAAGGGCTCGTGCTCATGACTCAGATCTGATGCACAGCGCAGCAGCCTCCGACTGAAAGTACAAACCCAGTCACCAGAACAAATGTTGGCATTGTACGTCTCAAACCGCAGATACGTTACATTTGCATATTATTATATTGCAGATACATTGAAAACAACGACAATGCTGTGGCTCATTAATGGATTACTGAACAGGCCTGCAGGGCACAGGCCCAGGGACCAACTGTACCCACCAGGAAGAGACTCAGAATGACAAAAAACTACAAACAGACACAAAACAACAATAAAAAACGATGCAAAACAACTCTGTAGAGATTCACAGTGACCAAAAAGAGACAGAAAGTTACTAAAGGAGATTTAAAATGACGACACAGCGTCACAATGATTTCAAAGACACAGACAGCAGCTACAAATAGGTTAAAATGACTTTAAGCAGATTCATAATCATTATTAAGAGATTTAAAATGACTTCAAAGAGACAGAAGGCAGCTACAAAGAGATACAAAGGGCCTGTTTATACAGTTCCATATATTTCTTAAAACGGGTATTTTGCACCTGTCATTCATGCGTAACTGGCGTTTTTCTCGATGAAAACGACGGAGACGTGTAAACAGGATAGACGGAGATTTTGGAAAGCGATGACATTTCACAACAATGGCGGATATACGCCGGGTTGTTTACGTTTTGTTCGTGCTTATGGGACGACTTACAAGCTTACAAACAAACTACCGCTACATCGGCGCACAAAGACGTCTGCTGTGCGCGATATTAGTAAGTGCAAAGCAGCTAACTATGCTGCATAAGGTTAAAATGTAGCTTATCATTGTTTTTATCACTAGCGCCAAGAGGAAAACAAATCACTGTGACTAAATGACTTCAAAGAAAGAGAAAGCGACTCAGAGAAATACAAAGAGACAGAAGGCAGCTACAGAGAGTTTAAAAATGGTCGTGTTTTAGCTTCATATATCCCCTAGAAACACACTTTTCATGTACAGCAATAGGTTGACAGAAAACACCCACGTTTGGCAACTGAAAAGCTGCTGGAAAAACAGCCAGTGGTCTCAAACAGTAGTCTGCAGCTTGGTAAGCATGTCCAGTACATGACACGCCATCCGCCATCTCTACTTCCTTATGACAAAGTCAGATACTTCACTTTTGAACGATGATATGACGCATACGAAACTTGCAATAGTGACGTATTCATGGTTTGCAGAAACGTACAACGCCAACACTTCTTCAGGAGACGGGCTGCGTGGATTTACGTCTGATTATATGTTTCTCCGGACATCGTCACGTTAACAAGAGTAAATATCGACATTAGAAATAAAATCACATTGAAACGTGTTGTGACTTTCACTCATCAACTGACGCCCAAACTTCATCCAGTAACGTCACTGCAATAAAATGAGTGACGTCAAACAGTCACGTGTCAAACAGTTCTGTCTTGCAGCCATTTGGTGGCAGCATCGTGCAAACTCGCTTTGTGCTTTAGGAAAATGGCGACTTTTGAAAAATGATTTCCCACAAACACAAAAGCTTTTTAGTCCTCGACGACTCCAGTAGAAGTTTCCTTGCTTCTTGTCTTTATTCGTCCTCTTGGTCTTCAGAGGTTCTTTGCATTGGAGCTCCGCATCAGAGCCCACGGACTGGTTGTCGTCGTCGTCCACCTCGTCGTCGTCGTCGTCCGTCTCGTTGGTGACGTATGAGCCTTTTTGTCTGGACATACACCACAGCAGCACCGCTATGATGATGATGAGGAGCAGCAGCAGGGAGCCGACGATCCCTGGAAGGTGGAGTATAAAGATCGAGACAGGAGAAGGATTCAAAAACCTTTTCAAACATGTGATCATTGCATTGGGACTTTATGATCGTCTAGTTTGAGGACGTTGGGACTTTATGATCGTCTAGTTTGAGGACGTTGGGACGTCACTCGACAAAATTAAAGATGCACACCAAACAAAAGTTCAGGTCTCACCTCCGATTAAAGCTGCCAAATCTCCATCGTCAGTGTCGGTGCCTGTGAAAGAGACAAATAAATCAAACACGTATTATTAACTATATATTTATATTTGGTGGAATCGGGCGTCTTCTCCTGCATCAAAACTTCAGATCTTCAAACCTAAATATTGCCAGAGTGGAGCCAGCACACAGCTGCACTGCTCCGCTCACATTATGAAGCTGGTTGGAGGACGACACATGGCAGCAGAACCACGCGTGGCATCCAGACACTCTCAGTCTATTTTAAAGCCTCGTGTGTGCGGAGACGAGGTGACAGAGGCACTACAGGGCTCAGCTCTGCCCACATGAGCTCCGCACTATATTTACACATCATATTGTCACAGACGTATCCTGCAAACATCTGTATTTGGGTCCAACACCGAGAAACCGAATAGTGATAATTATGTCGACATCTTCAAGATATAAGGCCACAAAAGATAATAACTGTTCATGATTTTTGTTTTGAAAATGACAAAAACTTCACTTTAAAAAGCTTTACCAATGTTTAACTACCAGAAATCAGAGTTTGAACTTACAGAAGCGTACTGCAGTCACTTGACAAATAAAACAAAAAAATCTGTTTCATTGAGTAATTTTTTCTGTTGTCGGTGTAATTTCTTTATTTTTCTGTTTTTCGTAGTAGTTTTTTTGTTTTTTGGGGTAATTTTTTTTTTATTTTTCGGTTTTTCAGTGTAATTTTTTATTTTCCTGTTTCTCGGTTTATTTTTCTGTTTTTCGTAGTATTTTTTCCTGTTTTTTGGTGTAATTTTTTATTTTTCTGTTTTTCAGTGTAGTTTTTATTTTTCTGTGTTTTTTTGGGTTTTTTTGTTTTTCGGGGTAAATTTTTTTCTGTCTTTGGTGGTATTTTTTTCCCTGTTTTTTGGTGTATTTTTTTTTTTTTCTGTTTTTCAGTGTAATTTTTTTATTTTTCTGTTTTTCAGTGTAATTTTTTTATTTTCTGTTTTTCTGAGTATTTTTTAATTTTTCTGTTTTTCTGTGTAAATTTTTCTGTTTTACGTGGTATTTTTTTTTTTTTTTCATGGATTTTTTTGTTTGTTTTTCGTGGTAATTTTGTTTCTGTTTTTCTGAGTATTTTCTTCTGAGTTCAGAGAGCAATAGAACAACAGTCGCTTTCATTCCTTTCTTGAGAGCTTGATATAATGGAAGCAAACATGACCCACTTGTTTAGTTTAATCCAGTTTTACTTTGTTTTGGGTTTGAGACACTGGGAGATACTCTTGTCTTTAAGTCATATAGATGGTGTTATTATTAGTTTGTCGACTTTACGCAGGCACCTTAAGACTTTGCGGTTGTTCAGATGAAAAGCTCATTCAGATCTGCTGGACACTGCAGTATTTCTCCAGAATCAGTTGGACACATAACCCAAAACAAAGTAAAACTGGATTAACCTAAACAAGTGTTGTTTGCTTCCATTATATCGAGCTCTCAAGAAAGGAATGAAAGCGTCTGTTATTCTATTGATCTCTGAACTCCTGCACTTCTGTATGAACTAACTTGCAGTCCTTCAGTAAAGTAAAAGTCTCAGAATACTCAAAATGTCCCGAATTTGAAATGTTCCTTATGTGAAAATACAGACTTAGCGAAATGTACTTCAAGGGTAACGCCAGTATTTTTCAACTTGGTACCAGGGATCAACACGGCCTGGTGCGCCGCCCCAGTAATGCCAACTTGGACTTTTGCAGCCTTAACTTTTCTTCTAGTCCTGTTGCATTTCTCTGACGCTGCTGGGCACCGTTAAACTCTAACGACAGTTGGCCATGTATCAAACCAACGTTAAAGGACGGCTTTTTTAGTTTGTAGCTCCTTTCACACTGCCAGATTTTTGGCGAATGTTGGGCCATTTTGCCGGCAAGCTGCGAGCGTTTAGACACACAGAGCCGGATTGGCGAGTTGATCCGAGGTGCCCAATTTTCCGTCTCGCAGGGTAAACACAGGTAAGTTGGTTTTAAAAGAGACTGTGCATGTAACAAGTGCAAACTGACACGGCATCTAAGAAGTTTCAGTCATATTGCGTCATATCATACATGTGTGTCATGGAAAAAGTTTCCAGAAGTGCGCACAAAATGAAAGCGCTAAGGTAAAGTGCTGAGGGTGTTCTCCACACACACACACACACACACACACACACACATCCCCAGCTGGCCAGCGTCTCTTTGGCCCTGGCATGGAGACAAGGGCCAGCCGGTATCAGCGTGTCAGCTCTTATCTCCGTGGCGACAGACCCTGGAGGCGTCACACTCGCTCCTTCCCATGCTCCTCTCCTGACATCACACTGATTAGACACTCCTGCTAAACACACACGCATGCACACACACCTCGGCTGGCCCAAACGCTCACAGTGTGTGTGTGTCAGCTTAACACACGTATCCATTACGGAATCATTGATCACTGATTCCAATGTGATCAGGTTTCACACCAACTGTGATTGATTGATTCTTTACTTGAGTGCAAGTACCGATACAGTGACTTAACATAAGACTTGTGCAGAGTAATTTTGCAGAGCAATATTTCCACTTTTATTTTTAGCTTATTTTATTATCATGTTAATGTGCATGTACGCCGTTTGTCACCACCTTCGTCACAGCTTCGGTAGAAAGAGGGAGCGTCCCAGGGGCTGGAGTCGTGTGAGCGTCCATGGCGACGTGTACCTGAAGAGAAAATAATAATAAGTTGGACGCATTTTGGCTATTTGTAAAATATTCCAGAAAATGAAGTAAGATGCGTCATTTTAAAAAATAGTTTAATTTTACTGCACATAAAGCAGATTTATGATGATTTAGATTCTACAGAAAAAGATTGTTTTATGGCTTAAGATACTTGGTGTTATTGGCACAGTCACACAGAAAATACCACCAGTGTCTTGCTAAAAAAACAACTGATAAGCACAACTGCTGCTGTAAATGCCTCCGACGTTTCCCTAAAAAACAACTTGTTTTGGTGGCAAAATCGCAGCTGAAAATGCTGCCGATGTCTCTCTAATAAACAACCACTACTGGTGACACAGTCACTACTGGAAGTACCGTGATGTCTTGTGAAAAACAACTGGTTCTGGTGGCACAGTTGTGGCTGTAAATGCAGCCGATGTCTCCTTAAAAGGAACTGGTTTTGGTGGCACAATCACTGCTGAAAATACAGCTAGTGCCTCACTAAAAACACCCATTAAGGGCCACTACTGTCACAGAAAATGCTGCCAGTGTCTCCTTAAGAACAATGACGTTTGGTGGCACAGTCACTGCTGTAAATGCAGCCAGTGTCTCCCTTAAAACCACTGTTTCTGATGGCACAGTCACTGCTGTAAATGCAGCCGTTGTCTCCTTAAAAAGAACTGGTTCTGGTGGCACAATTACTGCAGGAAATACAGCTAGTGCCTCACTAAAAAACACCCATTAAGGGCCACTACTGTCGCAGAAAATACTTCCAATGTCTCCTTAAAAACAATTGGTTCTGGTGGCACAGTTGCCGCTGTAAAAGCAGCTGATGTTTCCCTAAAAACACTTGTTCTGGTGGCACAATTCCTGCAGGAAATACAGCTAGTGCCTCACTAAGAAACACCCATTAAGGGCCACTACTGTCGCAGAAAATACTTCCAATGTCTCCCTAAAAACAACTGGTTCTGATGGCACAGTCGCCGCTGTAAATGCTGCCAGCGTCTCCCTAAAAACAATCGGTTTGGGTGTCACAATCACCACTGTAAATTCCACATAATGTCTCTGTAAAACAAAGGGTTTTGGTTTCACAATCACTACTGGAAGTACTGCTGATGTCATGCGAAAAACAACTGGTTTGGGTGGCACAATCGCTGCTGTAAATGCAGCTGATGTCTCCCTAAAACAATCACTTTTAGTGGCACAGTTTCTGCTGGAAGTACCACTGACGTCTTACGAAAAGCATCTGGCATTGATGGCACAGTCACTGCTGTAAATAAAAAATAAACGTTGTTATCAGCTTCTAAAACTTCAAATGAAACAAACAGCTCCAGACTTTTGTTTATTCAAGTCGTCTGTGAAGCATTTGTCACGCTGTTTACCTGCAAAACGAGTCCTTAAAGGAATCGCAGGTTTTCCACAAACTGAGCTATGAATCTCGAGGGAAAAGTTGTCACCAAACTATCTCTGAGCTGCAGAACTTTGAGGTCATTTTAATCTGATTTTACTCTGTTCTACTCAAACTTCCAGTGCTACAAGTCTAAACTATCCTCACACACCCCTCTCTGATCTCATCAGGCTTTTATTAATTATTTAAAACTGTGTTTAGTGAGAACGCACAACTTTATGAGCGATTATTAACTGATTACTAAACATGACAGAGCCAAAACAAACCTGCAGCTTGTTGTGCAAAACAGTCACAAAAAGTGAAATGTCACACATGCATCAAAAACAAAACTTTGAACTGAAATGTTAAAGGTACGAAATCCAAAAACTTACCAGGTCAGAGCAGAACAAGGAGAAGAAGAAACACAACAGAGCATATGCTGAGCAACACACACGCAGCTCAAACACACACACCCACCCACACACACACACACACACACACACACACAGATGGGTGTGGTGTCAGTCCCCAGGGTCGAGATCTGTTCCCCTTCCGGCCAATCACGAGTCTGACTCCACCTCTCTGATGCTACACAGCCTGCAGATGTCTGAAAGTGTGCAGCTGACAACGCCTCTTACATCATCCCTTCACACACACACACACACGCACATTATTCTGTGTGTGTACGTGTGTGTGTGTGTGCACCCACGCTGTGTTTAATAACCTCACCTCTAGCCTGGGAATTATTGGAGTTCTTCACTCAAGTTCAGCTTGTTTGTTGCAGGAGTTTTAGCCTGTGTTTGCCTACATTTTCCAGAATGCCTCAAAACAAGCAGAGAAAAGTGTCAGAGATGTTGTTATAATATGGGGCTGTTTATGTTGGGTGTCTCCCTGGCTGCGTCCCAACTCAGAGCATGTAGCACCGTATGGACAATTGACGGCCAAAATGAAACTCAGGAGGTGGAGCAGTGTTCTGCATGTTCACACGAGCTCAGGGTTCAGGTCCCACAGATCACAGTCCAAACAGTGACCCAGATTGTGTTAATTTCTTCCAATCAAAACAAATAAACTCTGGACTTTGAGAACTCACTCGGTGATATTTCCCAATCACTGCTCAGATGCCTCAGTTCAATGTGTTGTTACAATTTCGTCACAGATGTTTTGGATGTTGGAGACAGGGCGGGCACGACTTGTTCAGTTCACTTTATTACCCCAGATGGGAAACTTGATTTGCAGTGTTGTGCACAAAGGACACGCCGTGTTTCTCCTTCCTGCTACAAGCTCAGCGGGCGATCAGACCTTTGCTTCACGGAGTAAAGGCTAGTTCACGTAACACGATTTTCAACGCGATTTTGACGTCGCAGAGGATCTTGAGAGACACCTTGGGTCGGAGGTGAGTCGGGAGATAGTCTGCCACGACGAGTCCTCGTGTGTGGAGAAGCCTACGAGCAAGTCGCCCCCTCGTCTGTGCTGGGACTGGATATCGAGAATACACCAAAGTTTTCGCAACTCTGCATATTTCATGTTACCATACATTCTCTGTGTTATGTAAAGGGGGGGGGGGGGCGGGGGGGGGGGGGGCACACCTGGGACGCCACGTGTCGACGCTGACTGTGTCTGTAACACCCTGAGTCACTGTCACATAGTCGGGATCTTTTCCTTTAAACTGTAGCTGTTGAAACAAGCTTCCGGATAATGTAGAGATATTGTCTTGTTGAGTATAATCTGCAGGCAGGAGAAATGTAAACCCTCTTCAGGTCGAGCACTGGACCAGGTGACTGTAATCATGGGAGTTAATTAGGTCAGTGGGGGAAGCCTGCCTCACTCGGCACTCACACCTGAAGGCTGTGTGCTTAATTAAGCTGCACACCAAACAAAAGACAAGACTCCAAGAAGGTCCGCTGATGACGTGTTTTTAGAGACAAACAGTAACTTCGAAGGTTCTCTGAGTCTATGTGAGTTCATTTAGCACTGACCTCATCAGAAGTGGATTGAATACTGCAGGAAGATGCCTCTGCTGCCCACAGTAAAAGAATTAAAGAGAAGGAGGGATTAGTCTGACGAAAGCTGAATCCACATGTCCACCCTGCAGACTGAGCCTTCGCTGATAACAAGGTATAATCACATGTAAAGCCTTTTTTTGTGACTGGACACAACGTATTAATACATCTCTGTATAACAGGCTACACATGTTCAAAAACAGAAATGTTTATATCTGAGCACAGGACTATAACTCAATAAATTGAGTATTACTGACATTAGAAACCTTTTGTTGTTTTCCCATGTTTCAGCCTGATGGGCTGCAATAATGAAATGCATTTTCAGTACCTCTGCAGCCTTTAGTTAAACATATCAATTCAACAGACCTAACTATCAGTAACTATTACCATACTATTACCCCATAATCTGAGGATATGGGGTCAAACTTTATGCTATGTACCTTGGGACCAGACCCAGGCGAGCTTTACAAGTGATCAGTAAAATCTTAAAATCAATTCTAAATCAAACAGGAAGCCAACTGAGAGAAGCCAGGATTGGGGTGATGTGTGTCGTCTATTAAAAATAGTAAGAAGCCTAGCTGCTGCGTTCTGAACTAGTTGGAGGCGGGACAGTGACTTAATCAGTTCTTGAGAAAATGAATGCATGAATGACTTTTTCCAGGCCTGACCGTGTGAAAGCATGTAGATAGAAAATAAAATTGGACCTAAAATTGAACCTTGGGGTACACCACAGGTCATTTGAGTTGTATTTTATTTATTTATTTATTTTATTTATTTAAGGTTTAGTGATCAGTGACAATGCACATTAATAAAACATTAAAAAAAAGAAAAGAAAAGAAAATGTGAACATGCCAGAATTAGCTAAAAGGCTATTTTACATCTGCTGTCCCTGGACTGATGTTGAATACTCACCCTAAAAGAATATAAAAGATTTAGTCATAAACATACAAATAATACATTAAAGAAAAAAATATTAAAATAAAAAAATATATATATTATTTTTTTAAATAAATAAAAATAAAAATAAAAGAATTAAAATTGCGCTATCCCCCTGTCAAAGGAGGTCGTTAGTTACCTTGAGGATGGCATTTTCAGTGCTGTGTAAAGCTCTAAAACCTGATTGAAATGTAGAAAGTCGACTTGTGGCCCTTTGTGGACTTCCCAGGGACACGCCCGCAAAGTCAGCGAGTCTGTAAGTGCAGTGAAGTCCGGACATTTGGATCCTTTGACGTCACACGCATTTCCTGTCATGAAAGATTGTAAAAGAAATTGCTGCATGTTTCAGGTTTTGGTCAGTGACTTACGCTTTTGGCATGAATCCTGATTTCTTCAGCTTTGTGAATTCTGTCATTTCAATCAATCAATCTTTATTTACATCATTTCTTATGACAAAAAAAAAACAATAAACCAAAATACCTGCAGTCCAGTCAAGACGGATCTAACAACCCAGTCAACCCCTGAAGTCATCAAATACCGACACTTAGTCAGTAACTATCTGTGTCAGACGCCAACTAAATAGTCGTCCTTTCACATATGTGGATGTGGAAAGTTCCCACTTCCTCCTTTTCTGTCCCACAACAAACTCTCTCAAACTCCAGAGTCACACATGGATAATTTATTTCATTTCATATCACCGACATCCAAACAAACCAGTGCTCAACATTTCAAAATACACATCATCGATAACAAACTCTGCTCCAACTGTTTTGATAAAGATTTCATTCCTATCATCATAAGTTTTCTTTGCATGACGAGAAGAGTGTGAAACAAGATTTTTTTTTTTACTCTAGCAGGTTGAATTGTTTGGCTACAGACAACAGCGGCGACTAAATCTCAACATTTTAGGATTATTTCTGCAGCCGGCTAAACATCTGCAACATATTATGACTCAAATAATCGTTGATTACTTGTCTACCAGCTACCTAAATATGAAGTATTTGAAAAACAAAAAAACTTCTAAACAATGTTTTTACCAAACTGGAAGCTAGCGTAAAAAACAAAAACCCTCAGACGCCATTTTTAACATTTAACTAACCAATTAAACCTTGAAGACCAAGTTACATTTTCAATATCTGATAGTCAACAAGATTTTTAAGATTTTGTCTGAAAAGTTGGTCAACTCCTAAACTGTTGTTTCCAAAGTGGCTTGTAGCTGAACTGAAACTCACAAGCCACTTTGAGACTTTTGCTAGCCAACGACCAACCTGCAAGTCGCCTTCAATATTTGATAGTCAATAAGGTTTTGCAAACACACAGGTGCTTCTAGAGCCCTATTCACGGGAGGCCAGTATTACCAGGGGACTGATCGAGGCCTAGTCCACATGTACACGGTTTTTTGGAGAACGGGGGGTTTCATCCTTTATTTTCAAGAGCAAAAGAAAAAAAAATACCCTGTCCACATGAAAACACAATCAAAGGGCTGTCGACAGCATGCCAAACCAACAAGTGGAGATATAACCGTAACCCAGACGCCAGGCGAAGAATATATGACGTCAGAAATATGTTGAACAGACGTCAAATTTTGACTGGAATCAATATTTCCAGGATTTCACATTGCGCAGATGTTAGCATTACAACATTTTGCAGACGTTGGGTTTTGTTCCACATACTTCACAATTAAATGCAATTATTCTACGTTAAAATGATGCTGGCATGGAAGACGTTGGATTTTGGTCACTTAACAATGCAGCTGTAAACAACAAAATGCCAACGGAGTCTGTCGCCAGTGTTCTACGTCAAATTGACGCGCACGCTAATATCGGTGTGTCATCGGCATAGGCGGATATTTGCTTTAAATGAGCTATCAGAATCAGCCAACGTGCTTTTTCCTGAATTCGCCTCATGAATGACCATTACATACGTACATATTATATTTCATGTCTCCATCTGATCGTGGGCCGTCACCTTAAGAGCATGCATGTATGATGTGATGTTAATTCCACGACAAGTAGGTGGGGACAATATATCGATAGCGCTTATCAGTCAAATGAGTTGTTACACATCGGCATATCCCATATCGGCAAAAAATCTAATATCATGCACCTAGTTGTAAGTTTATTAAGAATAACAGTGTGCACGTGAAGAGCAGAAACTGTACATTTCCTGTGAAAACAGAAGTGTGTTTTGAATCAAAACAGATGCAAAAGGATACCTAGCGTATCATGTTTTGACTTGTACAAACAAAGCGGAGGTATTTGACGAGTTGGTGTAAGAACGTATCGAAATATTAACGACTAACGACAATGGTGGGCAGCTGGGCTGATAACAGAGTTTCCAAACAACTTCATCCAGAGATCAGTTTTCAGTGACCTAAAGAGCAGTTTGCCTACGTTTTCAAATATAGCCACGTTCGTGTGGACAAGGCCTTCGATCACCTCCCCAGTGTCTGTTTCAAGTGCCACAATCACGTGGGCTGAATCTATATTCTACTCAAATTTACTGAAATGATCAAACAAATATGATGTCGAGCATCTGTGTAACATCCGCTTCCCAAACGTCAAGAACAATGGCTGCTAAAAATTTGAAACCAGGCACTGGACATGTGCTGTCTAGGGTGGGTCTCCATGCTGTGAGCCTCCTGAATTTGTCCCAAAAATGCCGTCGAAGCCTCCAAATTTCTCGACTAGGAAGGATGCGGAGAAAGAGTCGCAGAGACAGAAAGCCAAACAAACAAAACCAGCCCCAAATCAGACATGCCGATATGCTGGAACTAATATTCTCACATGACGTCTGTGTTTGGTGGAACATGGTAAGTAATTTGGGGGTAGAATTTTTACTTGACAAGATCCACGTGGTTTTAAGATCCCCAGGTCATACTGATCTCATGATAATGGGGCTTTATTGATTTACTGGCCTCCTAAAATGCTATGTGTGAAATCTCAAAAGAACGATTGGAGGCTGCTTAACTAAGTGTGGACAAACTTACTGGTCCTTTTTACAACTTTACTGGCCCTTTCACCAGAGGAAACTTGAATTATTGATCGTATTTTGGCAGATCTTGGTAGCCAAAGCTGGTAGCCAAAATCTAGCTAACATTTCTAAATTGTTTTAAACAGTTTGATATTTAGAAAGAGACTGGGAATTATGCTAAAGTGGCGATCAAAAAGTACCAATTTCTGCAGCCAACTACCATCTGATGTGCAGAAGAAACTACTTTTAGAAATCAGTGTCTAGTTTTGGAACAAACTTCGGAGCCACACTAAAATCCCAAAGCCATTTTGAAGCCTTTACAAGCCATCTAGGTATTTAGACTCAAATAGAAAAAGAACAAGGTTGATTTTAGCTACTAGACTGTCTGGCACCAGCCAATAATGTTTTGGCTGCTGGCTGGAGTCGTGTTCCCAGCCTGCGCTGCGCCGACTGCACCCACAGGTTGTGCGTTGCTAGGCTTCTTCTCCTTCTTTATAATTTACTGTAGCTCCCCCTCTTTTGTCTCCCTGCTCGCCCTCCTCCTCCTTCACTCGTCCTCGTGCTCGAAGAAGTCGTGGCAACAGACGGTAACCACGGAGATGAATGTCATGAACTCCTGGAAGTCGCACTCGGCGTCGCCGTCGGTGTCCAGGCTCTCCATCAGGCTGTCGAGTGTAGCCTGGTCTTTCACATGCTGCAGGGAGGGGACAAACGGAGAGTTCGCACCAGGTCATTGAAACGACTCAGAACAACACTCTGAATGTGTTTGGATGAAAACGTAATACTCAGTTCTTTTAGTTCAACTGCTCTGAGGTACATTCAAACATTGACTCAAGTGGTGGACAAATAGTAAGAAAAACTTTGAGTACGAGGCTACCATGAATTCAGAAGTGGTAGAAGAGATATTGCAACTTTTTACTTTACAAAAGTAGCAATACCAAGGTGTAGAAGTACTTAAGTACAGCTCAAAGTCCCGAAGGTCACAATATTTACGTTAAAGAAGTACTCAAGTATCTGTCAAGGGCCTGAAAGTGGCAATACTGTGTTGTAGAAGTACTTAAGTATGGGTCAAAGTCCTGAAGTAGCAATATCAGGGTGCAAAAGTACTTAAGTACAGGTCAATGTCTTGTAGCAATAATATGTTGTAGACATACTCAAGTACAAATCAAAGTCCTGAAAGAAGAAGTATCAAGGTGTAGAAGTACTTCAGTAAAGGTCAATGTCCTGAAGGTCACAATATTACATTGAAGAAGTACTTAATTACCAGTCATGGTATTGAATGTAGCAATACTATGTTGTAGACATACTCAAGTACAAGTCACAGTCCTTGAAGTAGCTATACCAAGGTGCAAAAGTACTTAAGTAAAGGTCAATGTCCTGAAGGTCACAATATTACGTTGAAGAAGTACTCAAGTACCTGTCAAGGTCTTGAATGTAGCAATACTATGTTGTAGACATACTCAAGTACAAGTCAAAGTCCTGAAAGAAGTATCAAGATGTAGAAGTACTTAAATAAAGGTCAATGTCCTGAAAGTAGAAGTATCAAGGTGTAGAAGAACTAAATACACGTCAGGGTCCTAGAAATAGCAATACCAAGGCGTAGCATAATTTATGTTAAAGTAAAAGTCGTAGAAATAGCTTTACAAAGGAAGTAGAAGTAGAGGAAGTACTCACGTATAAGTAAAAGTCCCAAAAGTACCAATACCAAGGTGCAGAAGTACTTAAGTACAAGTCAAAGTCCCAGAAACAGCATTACCAAGGTGTAGAAGTACTTAAGTAGAGGTTGAAATCCTCAAAGTAGCAAGTCCATGTAATGGAAGTACTGAAGCACAAGTAAAAATACCACTGTGTAGAAGTACTCAAGTACAAGTAAAAGTCCTGAACGTAATACCAAGATGCAGAAGTACTCAAGTACAAGATAAAGTCTTGAAATTAGCAATACCAGGGAGTAGATGTATTCAACTACCTGTCAAGGTCCTGAAAATAGCAATACTATGTTGTGGAAGTACTTAAGTACAACTCAAAGTCCTGAAAGTAGCAATACCACAGTTTAGAAGTACTAAAGTACAAGGTTAGGTCCCAGAAGTAGCAATGCAAAGGTGTAAAAGTACTTCAATACAGGTCAAAATCCTGAAAGAGCAATACTAAGGGGTAGAAGTACTATAAACAAGTACAAGTTCTTGAAGTAGCAATACAAAGTAGAAGTACGAGTGAAGTTCCTGAAAGTAGCAGAACCACTTTGTAGAAGTACTTAAGTACAAGTCAAGTTCCTGAAATACCACATGTACAAGTACTTAAGTACAAAAGCCCTGAAAGTACTTTGTTGCAGAAGTACTCAAGTACAAGTTAACGTCTTGAAAGTAGCAATAAAACTGGTAAAGGGAACTTTCATGCAAGTAAAAGTCCTGAAAGTAGCAAAACCACATTGAGAAAGTACTCAGAAGCAGTAATAGTAAAAGTAGAAGTATTTATGGTACTTAATTCTATACTTTAATTTTACTCCACTACATTTTGGAGGAAAATATTGTACTTTTTACTGCACAACATTTAAACTCCAGATCTCAGTTTTGTTTCTCACCCCCATCAGATCCGGCAGCTCGTCGTTGAGCAGATCCTTCAGCTCGCTCTTCTTCAGTTTGTGTTTGTCTCCTTCTCTTTCCGAGTACTTCTGGAACACGGCGATGATGGTCGCCATCGAGGTCTCCAGGTCGGTCATTGTCATCTGTCTTTCACCTTTTCAGAGGGAATACACGGACACATGAGAAACAGATCAGGTTTCTGGTTTTACTCACTTCAGTTAAGGACGTAGAAAGAGTTAGATGACAGATTGTGGTGAATATCTTGGGGTGGCACACCAAAATAAAAAGCACTGAATTTCAGGATATTCAATGATGCTGTTGAAGTTTAAAGGCAAGTTTAAACTGTCAATATGACCAGTTCAGGAATCACATACTTTATCTTGAGGTGTACGGTCAAGTTTGAAAATGGCCAGTTGTTCCCTCGCCAAAATTTAGCCAACCTTTAGCACATTATTTAGCCCGTTCCCGACAATATATACTTATTTTTGGGGGATTTTGCCTTTATTTGACAGGACAGTACTTAGCTGTACCTATGTAGCTACAAAAAAAATCATTATCAGTTTAAATGTACGATATATTTAGAGTACTTTCAGTGCTTTACCTTGATTTCAGACACCGATTTCCAACTGCTCTCCAATTGCTGTCTTCAATGCCAGACTCCATTGAGAAAAACAGCGATTTAACGTTGCTGATCACAGGAGCTGCTGGTCTACTGCTGCCTCAAGTAGTCGCTTAATTTGAGTTATTTCGTGACTTTGGTGTTTGAAATTGTTAGTTCGGATTCACCAAAGTCACACAATAACACCAACTAACTAACTCATCAAAGCAGCAGTAGACAAACAGCTCTTGAGTTGAGATAGCTAAAATTAATGTTTTTGTCAATGGACTTTGGTGGCTTTCACAAGAGCATCGACAGGAACTGAAAACGCTAATGGCTTCCCTGTCGAAATCGACTGTTGGGCGGAGGGTTAAAGCTGTGAAAATACTCTCAACACAGCATACGCTTAAACTGCTTGCTGGCCCCCATCCACAGCAGTACATTGCTTAACTTTTGTGTCAGACTCCAGCCTGCTTCTCCAAACTGGGGGCGTGCCGACCGACATCTACTGTATGTTATACACTAACTATCCATAAATACCTCATACAACACCACTTAAAAAAAATCTGGACTATCCCTTTAAACTTACTGATAAAACTGTGTTTAAATTAACAATCAGCATGTCGGTGGAAAGTTATTTTTTCTGTGTTTAAATGAAGTAAAGTAAAGAGTTATGACCTTACCTTGCTGTGAGTTCAAGCTGAAGTTGTGTGTGTTGGAGTCCAGCGGGTGGAGGCTGAGGATGAACAGCAGACTTTATACTGCAGCAGTGTGGTGGGTGGTGGTGTGGAGGGTGCAGCGCTGAGGTCATTCAAAACTGCTGACCAATCCGGGCCGTCCACCTCCCCTCACTCCACTGCAGCCCTGCGCTAAGCAGCACTGATGGGCTGACTCTTAATGTCAGTCTGCTCGTGTGAGAAGTTGTTTCAGAGAGTGAAGGAATAAGACGCTTCTCATCACTCCGACCGGAGTGTCGACATTACTGGGTTTGATATCGGGATTTAAAAAAGAGGTCATTGTCTCTCCAAACAGTCAAGAAACTATTTTTTAATGATGTGAAATTAACAAATAAACACTATTGTTTTAATGCATCTTTTTAGGGGAGACCGGGGCCGGTTGGCACACAGCTATTTTCTCTTAAACAACAATATAACACAACACACTCACTCTGACCTCATATCAATGTTCTGGTCATGGATTTTACACGTCCACATATGACGTACCCTGGGTTGATGAGACACCATGTCAACCTCTGTCAACGTATCTCGTATCATAACTTGTGGCCTCCAGATTATCTTAAACTCACAAGTCATTACGTTACGAGTCAACGACCAACTTGCAAGTCACTTCTACAGAACATAAGTCGATAACACTTCATAAGACAGCCCGCGTTTTAGAGTGTACCTCTCGAAAGTATGTGCTAAGTGACCGCGAGTTATACTCTTACTTCTGGGAAAGTATGTGCTAAGTGACCGGGAGGAGTTACACGCTAACTCCCAGGAAAGTGGGCGAGAGGCTAAAACGCGGGCTGTCTTATGACGTGTTAATCATAGCTCCACTAAAAACTTTTCACAACTCTGAAGTCGTCGAATACCAGCGCTTGGTCGGCGACTTCAGGTGTCAGACACCAATGAAAAAAGCCGTCCGTTCATGTTAGCATTATACGCTTTATTGTTTAATGGCATCAGGGGAAAACGCAAGTTAAGGGGGCAGAAGTCTGAGTAGGGTGAGTAAGTGTGAGGGGTGGTGGATGGGTCTAACAACCACTGACTTTCACCTGGGAGGCCGCTGTTTGCTTCCCGTAAGATTCTAAAGCCAAACTCGTCACGTTTCGTCAAGTGTCGTACTGACGTAGTGCGCTTATTTTGAAAGAGACTGTATGCAAACTTAACGTCTCCTGCGAAAACAGACAATGTATGTGACAGGCTGAAGTTGACACGGCGTTCTAGAACGTCAACAACCAACCCAGGGTACCTTGCACCTGGACGAATACGTCTACTTATATACAAGTAAGCTCTTCACTCCTGCCAAGGAGGTTATATTTCAGTCTTGCTAGTTTGTTTAGCAGCAGGATTATAGAAAAGCTTTTGGCCTGATCTTTATGTCACTTGGTGAAAGGGTGGAACATGGGCCAAGGAAGAAGTCAGTAAGTTTGGGCATGGATAGTTCTGCAGTCTCCTTCCCATACAATACCAAATTCTGCAGCTTTTGTCAAGACCTGCAACGTGGACGAATACTTGCTCAAGGACCGCCACCTGTGAATGCAACATTTTTACCTGGTGGAAAAAGTCACACAAGCAGCAGAGAGTCCGCTTTGACTCGGTGGAGGTTAGACTTTGTTGGAGGAGCTTAAATAGGTCTCTTTCTCGACTCAAGTACAAATTTGAGGTACTTTACTTTCCATTTCCATTTATTTCCATTTCGTGCCCATTAATACGTCGACTCTGAGACAATTCAGAGAGACTCTTTACTGAATTTACTTCGTCAGCTGTAGTTGTTAAAATGAGATCAATTTTACAGGAAACATCCGTTTAATTGGGTACAAATGATAAAGAAAGTATAGAAGGTGTTGTGAGACAGTTACTTGTGTTTAATTAGTTGTGGTTCAGTTTATAAAGAATCGTTGATTTGTGGAAAAGTGTCCATGAAAGAACGACTAAAACTGCCAACTAGCAATTAAAAAGTTGGAGGTTCACCAAATGAAGTGTGTCCGTTACATACGTCTTCACCTTCAGGTGAGTTACAGTTACTCTCTCACAAGGAAGAAACAGTCTCACAGGGTCTTTTCCAACTTGAGATGTATTAACTAAACTTTGCCAAGCACCTCTGGTCCAACAGTTCCCTCTGTATCTCCGTGCGTCGGTCGTGGATCGTATACCATCTCTCTTTGATTCGGCTCTGCTTCTCTGCGATGTGTTCGGGGCATCTGCTGGGACACAAAGGCCCGTTTCAGAGGAAGCGGATGGCGTGCATGTTAATGAAGACGTTCTTTTCACTGGTGAAGTTGGCCAGACGTGTGCCCTCCGCAGCCTAAAGAGAGCTCACACAAACACTACATCTGCTGCGGCCAAATAGGCAGAAGTTGAGATGTGCCGGTGCCAAGTTTTTACCCCCAGAATGCTGTAAACAAACTTTGGAGACTTCGGGGGAAAATGAACGTACAGTGCAGTGCCTGTGTGTCAGTGAGTATGATGGGAAGTACTGTATGCAAGACACAAAGAAAAAAGAAAGATTTATTTGGATACACTGATGCTACTCGTCTGTGGTGAACACACTAAAACATTCACCTTGGTTTTGGGATCATGAAGAGCATTTCCATCCATTTTTAGAAACACATTGATTTACATTTTCTTTGTTGGTTTTCTGGATTTTTTCTCAAAATTTTCACCAGATTTGGATGGAAGAAAAACAGCTACGTCTTGGTAGAAATGACCACATTTTGCACGCTGCTATGTCTCACCAAAAAGCAACCTTTTTCATGGCTTTATTGCG
This sequence comes from Epinephelus cyanopodus, assembly GCA_026686955.1. Lineage (NCBI taxonomy): Eukaryota > Metazoa > Chordata > Actinopteri > Perciformes > Serranidae > Epinephelus > Epinephelus cyanopodus. Next base: position 17,554,717 of record CM048937.1, on the reverse strand, counting down.
ACAGGAAACAGCAATGTCTCATTAAAGAAGCTGTAAAAAGCATTCTCTGTCTGGGGCAGTGTTGCTCTGTCGATGCAAGTGAAGTGCTGCATTCGTGCACCTATCCCAGCAGGAAACACAGTCATGTCTTTGTACAACACAACCACCTTTTGTAGCACTATCAGGCAGGAAACGCAGCGACATCTCTGTAAAAAACAAATATTTTCGCGGCGCTTTCCAGGCAGATAATGCATCAATGTCTCAGCAAAAAACAGTTGCCTTTTCTGGTACCATTCTGGCAGGAAACACAATGATGTCTTGGTAAAAAACAACCGCTTTTATGGCACTATCCTGGCAGGAAATGCAGTGACGTCTTTGTTCACAACAACCAGTTTTCATTGCACTATACGGGCAGGAAACGCAGCAATAGAATGGTACAAAACACCCACTTTTAGTGCGTAAAAAGTCGCTGTAAACACAACAATGACTTTTTAAAACACCTGGATTTGTTGGTCTTGAACAGTGGTCTGCAGCTTGGCCGGTGTCTTGGTGATGTGCCGCCCACCATCCCCTCCACCTCCAGATGATGAAGTCGGCTCATATACTACGTCTCTTTGGAAACATCAATATGATACGAATGAAGTGACGTATTTGTAGTTTGCAGAAATGTACAATGCCAACATTTTTCTCTGGCGACTGGTCTGAAGACAGGCAGCGAGACTGAATTTCAAAATAAACGGGACATTTTATTACTAGTCTGGTGCACTTTGCAGCTCTGAACTTTTTCTTATAAAGTTATCTAAACAAACCTCTTAGGCTTCAGTCAGCCAAACAACATCATGACAGAGCAGGTATATCTTGTGAATATGATATGAACAATCTCCAGTGTGCTGAATTCCCCGGATGACTTCCTCCAGCGGCCTCCCTCACCTCTGACCTCCCCCTCCACTCTTTGTGTTTCCAGTCAGAACAGAGCCGTTGATTACATGATAAACTGTGTCTTTTGTCTCGCTGATAAATTCACTCCTCACGCGGACGACGACAAGCCGGCCCATTGTTTGCTTCAAACACTGAAACTCTGTGCGGAGGAACGAGCTGAAACACGAGCAGAGTTCCTGGAAACATCTGTCATTTATCTGTCAGTCCACTTTTGGTTTGTTAAACAAGTGTCAGGAGAGAGAGCTCATTATTTCACCGCATACAAGTAATAAATATGATTCATTAAGCCAACATGTGGCATGATTCTTACTTCTTATCATTTAACTTACTGTATCACCAGGACGACTTGTGAGGCTGAATTTGTGATTCAAGTCTCAATTGAGAATATATCATTTCAATGTATCTCATATTATTTGATATGTTACAATAAATCAATATATTTGACATGAAATTTTAACAATTTTGTGTAGAAGAAATGGTTAAAGGAAATAAATGAAAATTGAATTGAATTAGATTAAATTAAATTAAATTGAACTAAATTATATTTAATTTAATTTAACTTAAATTTTTCAACTTAATTCAACTTATTTTTTCATTTGATTTAATTTAAAAAAACAATAAACTTATTTTTTTATTCAATTCAACTTTTTAAAATTTGATTAAACTTAATTTAATTCAATATCATTCAATTAATATTTTAATTTTTAAAAAATTCAATTCAACTAAATTAATTCAGTTTAATTCTTTTTAAATTGTTAAAAATTAATTCAACTCAATTAATTCAATTTAATTGTTTTATTTAAAAATAATAATTCAACTAAATTTTGAAAATTTGGTTCAACTTAATTTAATTCAATGTCATTCAATTAATTCTTTTTATTTTTTTAAATTAATGAAACTAAATTTATTCAATTTTTTTTATTTTTCAAAAATTTAATTCAACTAATTAAATTAATTTATTATTATTATTTTTTAATTTAATTCAACTTAATTTTTCTAATTTAATTTAATGTAATTCATTTCTTTAAGTTTGATAAAGTTTTACATTTCTCTTTGGTTTTTTGGTGTATTCTCTGACAACACAAGAGAAATCAGCTTTTAAACTAAACAGCAGGTAAAATATTGAGATCTGTCGTCAGCCTGCAGAAGTCGCAGCTCTGACAGCTTCAGTCAGCCCTCCTTTCTTCTCCTCTGTTGTGTCTCTTTTTGCATTTCTTGTCGCCCGGGAGACGGCGTCCTCAAACGGCCGAGGCGTCCTCAGAGCTGGCCCCAGGGTCCCCCGAGCTGAGCTGTCTCCGAGGCAACCGTCAGCAGCTCTTGCTGGGCTGGAGAAGGTTGCGCCAGGCTGCTGAGTCATCACCTGGCAGCCTGCGTTTACCCGGGATCAACACACACACACACCACACACACACACACACACACACACACACACTTGTGCTGAGGTTTGTAATGTTTGGGGTCTTTGATTTTGTTTTCTGAGGTTTTTTAATTTAATATTTGGACATTTTTATGGTTTGTTTTTCAGCTTCTGAAGTCAGACAAGTTGCTCCATGTGCTCTCAGCTAACTGTGACCTCTGACCTTCTCATTATCCAACCAATTTCTTTTCTATCCAACTCCTTTCTATGAGGAAAAACCAAGCAAACGTCTAAGAAGTAACTTGTAATTCTCCTAGTTCACCATGAGAGGGCAGCAGTTAGTCACGCACAAATCATGCAGTTCCCAACTTCATCTCAGATCTTAAATCATCTCATAAACACATCAAAATTAAAACTTCAAGGAGTCAATCAAATGGTCACCTCTCTAAATGATCACGTATTCTACAATAAATCAGTCATCGCTGCTTCAAACCTCTTAACTTTAAGTTTTTATTGAGGAGAAATATAAAGGCATGTTATTGATTTACAGGTTTAATAATGGAAGTCTATAAATTGACCCCTGACTGATTTTATCGTCCCTAAAATGGCTTTTAAAGGACATTTTCTGAGTAAATTGAATTAATTAAAGGTACTGTAAGAGTTTTTTTTACTATGAATACTACACTTTAAGGGGAAAATAGCACTTAAGAGGCGTGACTATAGGTAAATTGAGATTAAGGAATATGTGGTTTTCTTAAAAACAATCAAGTAACTAGTTTTCGTGCCTCCGTGTTCACCTTTCTGTTATGGTTGTGGGTGTTTCGGCCTCTAGGGGGCAGCCAAGAGCCACAAACACCAGGGTCAAAAGGGCGTCTGTTCAATCTTTGTTAAAACTCTCATCGATCGCTCGCATTGATTCCTTTAAGACTCCCATTTAGTCAGCAGTCTGGGCTCCCGCTCACCTCTCTGCTCTCTGAGCTGTTTGTGTGAAATAATAATAACCTTGAGTCAATGTTGGAGGAAGTTTCAGATCCTTAGAAACACCCTCCGTCACGCCTGGTGGTGTCATGGCGCCCGTCCTGGCTGGCGTCTCCCTCCGCTGGATTACCTCCTGGCGCTGCGTCCGTGCGCCTGGCTGCCGATCACAGCGTAATCTGGACAGATCCTCAATCTGTCAAATCCCATCTGGCTCATTTGGTTGTTCACACTGCAGTGGCAGACAGTAAACCCTGGATAATACGCAGGAGGAAAGTGTTTTCTGGGGGGTCAGGGCCGCCGTGAGTGTCACTCTGCCAGGTATTACCCTGAGTTACGGCCGCAATCAAGTGGTTTGTGAAGGTCGGCGGCTGTCGCCTGGAGCTCGGAGATGATTTTCCGTCTTCCTGTCTCCTGCTGTCTCTTCAACACACACCTCCCTGCAAAGAAACATTCGTCTTCACAAGTTATTGGGCCTCTGATTCGCCCTTCACATCTGATTTTATTTAACTAAGAAAAACTGCTGACAGAGGGAGACCGTATCAGGGCGTGAGCTTTATTTCAGGTATTCTTAAGAAAGGTGTCTTTATCTTCATCATAGAAATTCAATGAAGATGGATTCACTGTGTCAACATGTTGCTACCTCACTTCCTGTGAGTGTGTGAGCCCGTTCTGTCCCACGTTAACATTTATGTCAATACTGAAGCTGGAATTGACTCAGACCAGGAGACTGAATAACAGTCGCACAGAAACCTTGAGGAAGACATGTCACGTCAAAATGTTGGTTCCTTCTGTGTCTCATATGATACCAGGAGATTCGGAGAGTCACCAAGAGAAAATGTTGGCATTGTGCGTTTCCCAGCGGCACTTGATCAACCAAACCTGGATGTCTTAGCTGCATATCACAGCATTTCCCAGTCTTGTTTGTGGCACTAAATGTTGATGGTTTCGACAGACACATTGCTGTATTTCCCAGTGGTGTTTAAGCCACCAAAACTGGGTGTTTTTAGCAGCACATCATAGCGTTTCCCAGCAGCGTTTGTGCCAACAATGTCATCGAACGGCGCACGCTGACTGTTATTGTTGCAGTACTCGGAAAAACATGGCAGATGGCGCAAATGGGCAAAACTCTACAGGGCAGCTTTAAGTAAAAGTACCCAACGAGAAATCTAAAGAACAATCTAAAAAAACATACCCCAAAAATCAAAGTTATTCAAAATAGTTAATCAAAATGGTCGCCAATGTTCTGTCATTTAGCTAACTTACAAATTGACAGATTGTTTCAGCTATTCCTTTGTGAATCTGAACTTGTAACCAAAGCTTTCAGATAAATATAGAAAGTGAAAGGATAGTATTTCTCTCTGAAATGTTGTGAAGCACAAGTGTAACGTGGCATGAAAAGAACAGACGCAAGCAAATACAAGTACTTCACATTTGTACTAAAGCAAAGTACATGAGTAAATGTACCTATTTACGCTCCCTCAGTGTTTATGAGTTAAACTGTTTCAGGATTTAGACCAATGGGTAGCGCTGAGGCATGACAAGCAAATGTCAGCGACCATGACTGACTGTAGCAGGTTGAAACAACTGTTAATCGAGCAAACACAGAACAGACGTTCACTAAAAGTGTGCGCACAACTGTAGTAAGTACAGCCGGTTAAAACTGAAACAGGAAGTACACCTTAAGTCTTCAGAAGGACAGCAAACACAATCCATGTTAATGCCTCAGTCTTAACGTGCTCCAGTATGCAGATGATATTATATTATACTTTAAACAAAGATAGTGACTGATTTTTACATCAACTTAATGAAGGTCTTGTTTTGGCGCCACTTGGAGCCACTGCGGCGGATTTGAACCTGCGCCCTCTCCGTTGCCGTGGCGACCTCGAACGTGCCAGCGCGCGGGGCTGTGCAGCTGCAGAGTGGCCATCTCATGTCGCATCTTCCCCTCCCTAATCCCATAATCCTCTCCTGCCTACACTCTCACCCCCCACCCCCGCCCGATCGGATTAGAGGCTCCTGGAACAGAGCGCTGTATCCTCCCCACACACACACACACGCCTACCTCATGGCCTATATATTAACTTCCTCTTTCCAGTATGGGATAATTGGACTGACGGGAAACAATAAACAAGTTTACAGGACAGACTCGTCAGTGATGAATCACCATCAGCAAGAACAGCATCAACCCCACTGTATCAGCTCTTCTCTAACAAAACCTACCCACTGCCCTAAGGTGTTCAGAAAATATCTAAATCTTGAGATATTTGTGATTCTGTGCAAAAATCTTCAACAAATAAATGTCATTTTCTTTAAATTTCCAACAGTTTTTGCAACAAGCAAACATTAAAATGATAAGAGACGCTGATCCACGTCCACGCTGATGCACAAAGCCTGGTTAAATCTACAGTAGAGGAGTGCCCATGATTGTTGTTGGTGCCAAGTTCCGTACTGTTTTTAACTTGTCTGCTCCACCTCCTGCACGTCACTGTCTGTCACACGCTAGCTGGGTCAGCAGAGCTTTTTTTTAGCTCCTTAATTGATTAACAAAGTGAACGAGATCACAGACAGATCACACAGCTGGTGGAAGTCCAGCCGCCCAGGAAGGAAGTGTTGTATTTGGGAGAACAGCTCTTCAGGTCTGAGTTATCTGTCTTTGTCAATCACGAGTGGTTACTGCTGATATTGGTACAGCGTCGTCATTGAAGTGTAGCGCTAAGACTCACTTCGAAGTCGTAAAATCCGGCACTTATTAAGTGACTTGCGGTGTCAGTGACCAACGAAAAAAAGACATCCTTTCACATCAGCATGGTCGAGGGGAAACGCGCAGCAGAACAACAATGAAAGTTGGAAATGGAACGTCCATGACCAAATGTGGGCATGTGACGAGGTCACAGTGAGACCTGTGTTGTCCGGCTGGCCCTGGTTATTACCATTAGCTCTGTCAACACTGTTGCTGCTGCAAAAATAATCAAAAAAAGAAATAAAAACATGTCAAAGAGAAACTAAATTACCTCAACGAGACAGCAACAAAAACACAATCATAAGGAGACACAAAATTACATTAAACACACATAAAACAACCACATGAAGGCAAAAAGGAAACAACCAAAAAAGAAAAGATTACTTCAAAGAGACACAAAATTACTGTGACATAAATGACGACAAAAAGACACGAAGCACCACAAAATGACTGCAAAGCGACAGAAAATTATCAAAAGAGAAATAAAATTACTTCAGGGGCACAAAAGTATCATAAAAAGTGACCTAAATGACGACAAAAAGACATAAAGCATCACAAAATGACTACAAAGCGACAGAAAACTAACCAAAAAAGACATAAAATTATTTCAAGGAGACACAAAATGACTAAAAAGGGAAACAAAATGACCAAAAAAAGAAATAAAATGACTTCAAAGACACAAAATCACAATGACCTAAATGACTATAAAATTACATAAAGCATCACAAAATGACTAAGAAATGACAGAAAACTACCCAAAAAGACATAAAATGACTTCAAAGAGACACAAAACAACCAGAGAGAAGCACAAAACTACAAAAACAGTGCACAAAACCACCACCAAGTCCATGTAGAAGAGGTGGTGGGGCCCCTTGCATGTCTGTGCCCAGGGGCCCATATTCTCATAATACGGCCATGCTTACAGACATGAATGAAACGAGCCTTTGACCTTTTGTCTGCATGTACATTTATAATCATATTACCCACACTTTTAGGTTGACTGCCTCCAGATTTGGCCTAAACTGCAAACTTTCAGTCACCTAACATTAAAAATATGAAGACATGTTGTTACATAAGTCAGAAAATATTTAGTCTGACATGTTGAACCATCATCTAGTCTGCATCAAACCAAAGAAAGTCGTCTTCCTCGGTGTTTTGACAGTCTCGTAGCGAGCGCCCAGCGTGACAATGACCACACGGAGCTAATCTGTCTACCGAAACCTCCCCCGCACACGCAGGAAACAGCTCCTGACAACCACAACACCATATGGTGAACGCTAAGCTGCCGTCAGGTCATAACTGCAACACTTCAAACTCTGAGAGAGGCTGCCCCGACTCCTCTGCAGCCGTCAGGGGGGATTACTGGTGTCGAAGTGCGCTCACTTCCAACTGAATAAAATAAGTTACACGAGGCAGACGGGTAATCCTGTTTCTGAAAGGATCCCACACGACTGATCTAGACACTTGAGGAACAGAATACTTTGAACTTCAGAATTTGAATATATTGTTCATCTGTGCAGACTTTTGCTCATAAATTATTTTTTGTTATAGATTAGAGGGTTATTCAGTTCAGCTGTTGGCACAGGGTGCGAGGAGGCCAATCAGAGTGTGACGACGCCCTTTCTTACAAAGTAAATTTGAGATGATGGTTGCACCTGAACGCAGCTTCATTCCCTCCTTTATTGGACGTTAAATTAAGCAGACAACTGATGACAGCATGAATAATTACAGACTACTGAAGTGGATTCATCGGTTTGAGGCTGAAATCAAAATCAAACGAGCAGCCAGAAGCCGCACAATTTAGCTGAAACTTCTCGCTCCGGAGGACAGGAAGCGCTCCGGCGCCTCGCTCAAGGACGCCTGGATGAATCGGTGACCTTTTCAGCGACAGGAAGTGCCCTCCATCCTCCTCTGATGTGAGCGCTCAAACAGCTGCGGCGGCGAGGACTTGAAACAGAAACGAGAGAGCTCATTATGATAATAGGAATCTGCCAGGGAGCTTCTCGACGAGATTAAAAACAACTTGATTAACCCGTCTGTCGGTGACGCGGCCCCAACCGGCCCGTCAGCTGCTTTGAAATCCTGAGAGTGAAATGGGAATCACAGCGTCCGAAGATAAAAGATCCACGAAGAAAACAGAGCGACCAGACCGGGTAGAGCATCTTAACAAGCGACTATGTTTTAATCTGCTGCTTCTCTTTGACACTGACACACGGGGGAATACATATCACGCTGAGCACAATCCATACTCATTCTGTTTCTGCTTCATTTAATCTTCATCTGTCCCACATGGAACCTGACACAAATATCCTCTCAGACTTTTGATTTTCCCCTTAAACATCACTTTAATTTCTTCAAATCTTGTTATAGACATTTGGGAATATTCCAGATTTCCTCAAAGAACTTTCAAAATTCAAGGATCCCAATTAATTTCAAAATGAAAGACGTATTTTGCTTCAACTAAAGAGACGAAAGCCAGAAGTTTTTTGAGATATTCACATATCCATCCATCCATTATCAACCACTTATCAGAGGCCGGGTTGTGGGGGCAGCAGGCCAAGCAAAGTATCCAGACATCCCTTTCCTCCTGGGGGATCCCAAGGCGTTCCCAGGCCGGATGAGATATGTTCTGCCTCTGCCCCGAGGCCTCTTAGCAGTGGGACGTGCCCAGAACACCTTCAACAGGAGGTGCCCGAAGACGATCCTGATCAGATGCTCGAACCACCTCAACTGACCCGACTCCGAACTCCTGACCTTATCTCTAAGGCTGAGCCCAGCGACCCGAAGGGAGGAAACCAATATTGTCCACGATCTCAATCTCTCAGTCACTACCCATTGGCGAGGATTGGGACATAGACGAACCGGTATTTCGAAAGCTTTGCTTACAGCTTAGCTCCCCATTCACCACAACAGTCCAGCTGATCCATCTCACGCTCCATTCTAACTCGTGAACCCTGAGATACTTAAATTCTGCTTGGGGCAGCAACTCTCCAAACCCAGAGGGGGCAATCAACCATTTTCTGGCAGAGCACCATGACCTCAGACTCCGAGGTGCCGACTCTAATCCCGACTGCGTCACACTTGGCTGCAATTGTAAGACCAATTTACACAATTTTAAGAGTCTCGTATCCACATAAAGTCCATCGCCATCATTTACTCATGTGCGTCTTCATTTTCCTGGGCTCCATGTAAATCAGGGTCGACCCTCCGCCGGTCCAGAGGGAGGTGCTGATGCACTGAACTCTGCCAAAACTGCCAGAAGAAAAAGAACTTCTGAACTTTAGCCTAACAACGATCCATCCAATCAAATTTCTGAACTACAAGTGAGACGAAAGTTTTCTTACACTCGTGGACTCATGGAAGAACTTGACAGACCCATACAACACCGTCTGAGATGACCTGGATTCAAACCCAGAACACTGTCAGTTTTAGCACCTTGTTCTACTTGTTGAATGTCACTGCAGCTCATTAAATCCTCCTAATCTCCATAAATCAGCCGCCCCGCTCACTCTCCCTGTGTACACACTGTTTGGTCCTGAGGTGAAACAGCCATTTAACCTTTTTATGGAGCTTTAATTCTCATTTGGCCTTCCGACGGGGTTCTCATGCTCCACCAGCTCGCCCAGTTAAATGAGATTTATACGACTTCAGGAAGCCCTCCAAACTCTCTCAGGTTTTAACAGCCGCACGTGCTCACGCGAGCCGCATTCGATGACTTCCGGTGGTTCCGCTGAAAGTGACCGGCCTCGTAAAGTGGATGTCTCGTCTCCTCGGCAGCTCCATCAATCACGGCTGATAATTATGATGGATGGGGGAGGAGCTCGGGCAAATGAAGGCCGAAAAAACATTTAGCGAGCACAGCGAGGAGGTGTGAGATTAACGCAGATGAGAGTGAGCGAGGGAGGGTGAAGGTGCGGCGTTTGAACATCAGTAAATCATCACATTAACACTGAGGTGTCAGTGTGAGTACTGTAAACACACCAGGCTGTCTCTGAGAGGAAACCGCTTTTGAGATTTTGGAGGGAAACCTGATGGAGGAAATATTCAGTACTGAGGTAAAAGTATGAATAATATACTGCGAAAATACTCCACTACAAGCAAAAGTCCTGAAGTCAAAACCTCAAAGCACAGATTATGCAGTCAAATGTTCCCTGTCAGTGTTTTCACATTCTGTCTGATGTTTATGCTTTAATGTTCCTGCTGCATTAATATTCCTGCTGTAGATGTTTAAGGTTGTGCTCATTTTAACTCCTTTATAAACTGTTCTGCAGCAAAGCATCATATTCTATAAAATCATTAACCTGCTTGAGGAAAAATGTCATCCGAAGTCAGATTCAAAATCTGAAAATCAAAGTGAAAAGCTGAAATCTCACAACGTCTGAGCATGCCCAGGAAGAACCCAGGGCCTGCTGCACCAGGAGGAACCCAGGGCCTGAGTCTGTTTCTGACAGTGTGGTCAGAAACATGCACACCAGTAGCCTGCTGGAGGTCATGTTGTAGGGCTCAGTGCTCCTCCTGTTCCTCCTCACACAGAGGAGCACATAGCGGTCCTACTGCTGGGTTCCTGTCCAGCTCTCCTGGTGTCTCCTACGTGCTCCTGCGACTGTGCTGGTTCCGCCTCATGCTACCAGTAGTGACAGGGACAACTAACTGACTTGGTGTGTGACTTCCTACGTGACGCTCTTTGTCGTGTTGTTGATATACGAATGCGTCTGCCTGCAATTCAAGCTTTTAAATTCAGCTGAGTGGCCATGAACATCAGGTATGAATTGGTCATTGTATCAAAATCTTGTTTACCGGTGCCCTCAACCCTCTCCCAGGTGATCCAGCTTGTGTTGCCATGGGAAACCCATGGATACAGAGCTTTGTGGGTAATTGGTGTTGCAGTAAAGTGGGTGACAGCGAGGGTTCAGAGATAATGACTGTCACAAAAGGAGACTGTGCAGAGAGGATTTAACTCCACAGTGCCGAATGACATTACCTGGGACGAACTCTGTATCTATCTGTGCATTGATTGATCGCTCGGTGTCGTCTGTGAAGCTCAGGATGAGATTTAGCCCCCAGCTGTAAAGCTGTCTTTGCGCTGAAGTAATCACCTCACACTGGAGTGGAGTACACACGCACGCAGATACAGAGTTCACCTTTTAGAATAAATCTGATATGAAGCTGCAGCCTTTTCCCTCAAACGTTTTGAAACACAAATTCTTCATGTAAAACTGGATTTAAAGCTGCGTTCAGCAGCTGGCGGCAGCAGGAAGTTTAATATCCACAGACTGAGATTAGGACTGTAACAGAGTTAAATAAACATTTCCTGTTCAAAGTGAGTCGCTCTGAAGCTACAGGCACTTCTCTCAAACACTGCAAAAACAAATCTCAGCGGATGTAAACGCAGCATAATTGTATCTTTACGTGACGGCATTGTGCTTTTTTCCTCTTTAACAAGATGCATTTATGTCAGGTGCACCCACACAACAGTGATCGTGTTTTATTTACTCTGTTCCAGTATAACTGAGAGGCTGGAGGAGCCCCAGGACACAGAATATTTCTCCATTGTTTTTCCCCCAGCTGGAATTTTACTTTTGACAATAACCAAAGTGTAACTGAACACAGAATTACAGGAGTCTCCTGGATGAATACCTGATACTGTTATGTTACAGCTGTGACTTTTAAATGTTCCAAATTTACCAAATCTTCAACCCTAAAAGTCGTGATCAGGAACTTTGGGGGGTTGCACATCAGGGCCGCTGGATGCAGACGAACCTATTAGTCAGCGTTTGGGTGGAGGATGCCTTCTGGGTGCCTTCGGTTGGAGGTGTTCTGGGCACGTCCAAATGGTAGGAGGCCCCGGGGCAGACCCAGAACACACTGGAGGGATTATACATCTCATCCTGGCCTGGGAACACCTTAGGGTCCTCCAGGAGGAGCTGGAAAGCGTTGCTGGGGAGAGGGACGTCTGGGGTGTTTTGCTCGGCCTGCTGCACCTGCGACCCGGCCCTTTTACACAAAGACTATCCTTCCTTGAGCTACATAATCTGATGCAAAAAGTTGCCTTAAATTTGTTCCGTAGATCCAGCAGGATATAAATCAGTCAAGGTTTTGTTGTGAATTTAAAGCTGCATATGTCAATATCACAACTCTAAACTGCTCCAGCTACAGAGACGAGATGTGACGATACAAATACATCTTTTGAATTAACCGTATGACCTTTTTTTTGCAATAAACATAGTTTTAGTTTCCTGAACCGAACCAAACGGTAACCTGGTGATTCGTCAATCAAGTTCGTGAAGATCTGAAACTTCACCTGCTGCGGAAACAGCTTCATATATCGATCAAATATATTCAAACCACTCTCTAAAATGGCCATTTGCAAGGTTATTCTGTCTGTTTTCAGGAAACTATTGAGAGTGAAATGTGAATTTAGTGAGCCATAAAACTCTTGACCTCATCGATAACAGACATCCCTCATTTTCACCTCACAAGATGAATCCGCAACATCTGCCAAAAGACTGTACATCCATCTGTGAAGGGAAGACATCATTACCCTCTGTTGATCATCGCGTGTCTCGTCTGAGTGTCCTTGAGCGAAACTCTAAATCCCCCCCCCCCCCCCCCCCCCGCTCGCTCCCTTTGTAAGTTTCCGTGGATAAGAGCAGCAGAAGATGAATGCTGTAGGACTGCGGTTGGTGCAGAGGATCCAGGCAGTGAAATGGTAATCATTTAGTAACCAGGGATTTGAGGATTTAAGGATTTGAGGGCCGCCCTTCAGAAAGGAGCATCATTTGGTTTCATCGTGTTGTCAAAGCGGGTTTCTCTGCATCTCAAATGGCAGATTGAGGTCTCAGTGTGGAGTAAACCTGATCTTCATTTGCAATCGGATCAGCCGCATGAAAAACACGCTGACAAGCTACAGAGAGACAAACTGAACACATAAGACACCACGAGCTTTCTCCTGAAACTGACCACTTAACCAAACCTCCACAGGATTACAGCTGTGATTTACGGTTTGCATCAATGCAAATTTTATACATTCATCACCAGGAATTAACACTAAATCCTAAAAATGCTGCCTAAGGACAGAAGAGGCTGCAGATTTCAGGTGTGTGTGTACTTGCCTGAAGATACAGCCGGCTAATCCGCGGCCTTTTCCCGCTGCTATACCGCTGAGAAAGTGATGAATAAGTCATTTCCCTTGAACAGGTTGCGCAGCCTCAAGTGTGGAGATGTAGTGAATGGACAGATGGAGGCAAGAGACAGAAATGGGCCTGGGAAAAGAGGATGTAAAGAACAATACTGTCCTGTTCTCTCAGCAAAATCTCCACATTTCCTGCAACTGTGTTTTTCATGTAGACGTTTGGCACCACGAGTGCAGATTACTGCTGTACTGCAGTGTCTTCTATACAGAGGAAAATGCTGGCTTTGAACATTTCTGCAAACCACACGTACGTTACATTTGTATGTTTCATAAGTGTCGTATTAACATTTCTAAAGTGACGCAGCTTATGAACTTACCTTGTCATCAAGTGGAGGGGATGCTGGGACTCCTTGATGTGAGGCCTGCTGAGCAACAAACAATAAAATCGGTTGTGTTTTTTTAGCCAGCAGTAGCTGCTTTTCTAGCGGCAGTTTCACCACCAATCAATTGTGTTTTTTGCAACCTCTTCCCCTTTTTCCATCAGGAATAGTACCACGAAAAGTGATTGTTTTTTAACAAGAAAAGTGCTGTGAAAAGTAGTGTTTTTTGCTGACACAAAACGTGGTTGTTTATTAATGAGTTCCACTGCTTTTCCTGCTGGATAGTGCTTGAAAAGTGTTTGTTTTTTACAAGACATCGCTGCATTTCCTGTCAAGATTGTGCCACGAAACGCTTTTCCCCCAAGAAATCGTTGTGTTTCCTGCTTGGATAGTAATAAGAAAAGTGTTGTTTTTTAGCAAGACATTCCTGCATTTCCAGCTGAGATAGCGTCACAAAGGTGGTTGTCTTTTACAAAGACATCACTGCATTTCATGCCGGGAAAGTGACACATAAAGCATTTTTAATAACAAATTGCCGGTCTTCCTGCTGGGATAGGGTTACCAAATGAGGTCGGTTTTTTAGCAAGACATTGCTGCATTTCTTACTAGGATAGTGCCACAAAAAGTGGTTGTATTTTATCAAGACATTGCTGCGTTTCTTAATTGGATCGTGCCACCAAAAATGGTGTTTCTTGCTAAAATAGTGCCATGAAAGTGGTTGCTTTTTTACCAAGACATCAATGCATTTCCTGCTGGGATAATGCCATGAAAAGTAATGTTTTTTTGCTGCATTTGCTGCCATAAAAAGTGATTGTTTATTAACACGTTATGGTGCTTTTCCTGCAGGGATTGTGTCATAAGAAGTGGTTGTTTATTAACAAATTATGCCGCTCTTCCTGCCAGGATAGAGCCACAAAAAGCAATGCTTTATTAATGTGTTGTCGTGCTTTTCCTGCAGGGATAGTGCCATGAAAAGCCGTAGTGTGCTGGCTCTCAAGGACTGCTGCCCAGAAGAAGTTGAAGGTCACTGCCTGCGTTTTGGGTTAAATCTGAATGGACTGTGAGACTTGTGCTGGAGTAGCTGGGCAGCCACAGGCACATGTGGAAGTTAACGGTGTTGTTATGAACTGGGCAGTACTTTATGAAATTGCATGTAAATGGAGTGCTGAATCCATGCGTCTCCTTTTTATCAGTATCAGGGTCATAGCAGTGTAAGAACGTCCTCTTCAGCTGACATGTTTATTTAAAGAGCATCACGACAGATCTGATTCTCAGATTCTTTTCTGCCATTTAGTTCTCACCATATTCAGGGGTTCCTGCTTTTGCATTCAGGCAGCATCTGAAATAAACCAAATTCCTGGCGTCTCTTCCCATAACCAACCTGGTTGACAAGCAAACGCTCACTTATTCTGATGCAAAGCAAGCCGGGCTGATAGTGAGTGTCCTTGATAAAGCAGTGAATAGAAAGGGGTCCTTTTCAGACCCCACAGTTCCCATTCAGCCCCGATGAATAGACGCGTCGAATCCAGTCTGAGCCTCTAATAAGAGCTGAACTTCGGGGCAGCAACGGCTGCTCCAAGTGAGTCGTGTTCAACAGAAAACATTTACCTCTTCATACAAACCCCCTGCGTCCTGTGCCAACTTTCTCCGGAGGCGTCTGCATGTCAGACTCTTTGTCTCAGACAGTTCATGTTCTTAAAACCTGCTTAATAACATGCATTAAAATACAAACTGCTCCCGTGAGATCCCATTAAACTGTATCTCAGCTGTATGCAGGAGAATGAAATGTTGACAGCTGCAGCGATTGAAAAGCAGATCATGCTGCGGAGATATCAACAACAGCGACACTGGAAAAATATTTATCTGCTTCTGCGGTGATATGATTGAAACCTAGCCATCTACATGTGTCGGGTCAGGATTACAGCTTCTCTTTTTGTTGGCTTCATCAGGCAGCAGCCTCCATTTACCAGTCAGTGTGTCCCAGCTCTTATCTCAACAACTATGGGATGGATTGCCGTTAAATTTGGTACCGATACTCAGAGGATGGAGCAGCTGTCTGAGCTGAGCTATAATTTGCATTTAACCCCCTAAGATCCAGGAAGTAGTTTCAGGGGGAAAATAAAGATGTCCTTACACATGGCTGTGCAATGGCTAAATTGCATATAAAAAAGAACAATGAACAGGGTTGGCTTTACAGTCTTACAGGAAGCGAACACCGGCCTCCACGTGCCATCTGCCACCCCTCCCATTAGTGATCGCTGCGGATCATGCTGATGTTAAAGGACAGCTTTTTGGAAAGTCCCTATAGGGCGGGTGGTAAGGGTGGTGGATGGGTCAAACCAAACCCGGACTTTTACCCTCGAAGTTGGTGTTCACTTCCCGTATGAAGAACCAAACCATGTTTTTTCTAAACCTATCTATAGCCCCTTTTCCACCGCAGGAACTTTTCTCATGTACCTGGGCTTTTGAAAAGCCTTGGCACGTTTCCAAGGAAATTACCCGGGGAAAAAACTTTCCCTCAACCCCAAACTTACCCTGGAAAAAGTACCTAGTAGGGGGGTAGGACTTTCCAGATTATTAGGAGTTCTTGAGGGGTGGGGCTGAATCCCTGAATCATCTACGTCATCACGCTAATTTGAATAAATTTTCCAGAACTTTGAGGTGCTAGGAAACGGAAACCACACAGATTACCAGGAATCATTTCACCCAGGTAAATAAATTCCTGGTAATAACAGTTCCTGAAAATGTTGGTGGTAAAGGGGCTCGTGCCTTTGTTGACCTCCTGGAAAGTCAACAGCTGACACAGAAGGATGTCTAGCGTGTAATATGAAGACTTGAAAGTCCATTAACAAAGTGGTGATATGTGACGACCTGGAATGAGAACGTGCTGGCAGTTTGGCAGAAAGAAAGTAGTTCCAACGTGAAACTGCCCCCAACAAGGTCTGTGGATTATCTTGAGTAACCTGGTCCTGATTTCTGCAAAGAAACATTGATGTTGAGCTTTCAAATCTGTCTTTTGACACAAGCCGAGTGTCCTCTAGTTGCATATACTGGAGAGAAGGCAGACATCTTGTATATAACACTCGGCAACTCACACCAAAACTATCTAGTTATATAAATAGCAGTACAGGTATGTCAGGGTGAACTGTCCCTTTAAGAAGCTGGAACAAGAGAATATTTGCCATTTTCCTTTGGTGGATGACTTTAAACAAGCAATCAATCACCTTATTGATTACTTAACGAACTGTTTACTACACACAGGGAAGAAAAAGTAAATGTTTGTACCCCTTGAACCTCCTTCGATTGGAAACGGGAGACAAGTTTGACAAACTTACAAACTTTTTCCAGAGTTTTCCACTAAATCTTCGGTCTCCCTGAGCAGACGAAGTTTGCACTTTCATGCCCAAGATGGACGTCGTGTTTTCACGGCGAGCAGACCAGAAATCAGAAACAGACATAAAAATGATTTTCTGTCGAATCCAACTTCCAGAGACAGCTTTGGAGTAAATATACAAAACAAATCTGCAAACAAAGACGCAGCTGAAGAATGCTTCAGGTTCAGTCTGTCGAGCTGCACCAGGCTTTTCGTCATGTGAAATAAATGAAACCTTCAGCCTGTGTGATTTGGCCGGTGGCCTCTTTGGCCCTGGCCGCCGAAAACGTCTGAGAAATCCTTTTCTAAAAGCGCAGGTCAAGGTGACTCCTGCTTGCTGAATGGATATCGGCGCCGTGCTCTGATCTCCAGTCACTTCATAAGTCGCCTTGCAGATATCCATCATATCCCCCCTCGGCCTCTGACAGAGCAGAATGAGAGAGCACGCGGAGGGCGGTCAGATAAATCACCACGCTTTCACTTTTCTGGAGCCGCTGTAGCATTCATCACACACTCTGTGTACAAAGAGGAAGGTAGAGCGATGCTTGATGTTTTCTAAAATCCCGCAGCTTTGGGGATGTGATTGAACCGTCTGAGTCCAACACAAAAGCTCGAGCTGAAGAAGATAAGAACTCATGAATTAACGACAAAAAGACTGAGAAGTGAAGGCTGGAAGTGAGGACTTTTTCGCCCTTCATGTTGGCTCGGTCTTTTGAGGGCATATATTTAACTAAATAAAAGGCAGGAGCAGGAGTAAAAATAACTCGCCTATACGGAGGTTGCAGAATTGAACTGATCCGATCTGATGAAGCTGCACCAGCACCTGATTCTTACATGATTAAGTAGGACGATGCATTTAAGTGCAGCTGTTAAAGCAGCTCCTTGTCTCCTGTTGTCTCCTGCAAGCTGTTAGCGCTCAGTCTAATTAGCTGCCTTGTTGAAAAATTTGGTTGCTGCCTTTAAAAGCTCCCTCAGGCATGGCTGAGAGCGGAGCAGGAACTGCTGCATGTGCTGCAGAGCTCCACATTTTACAACTTTCCTACGGAGAGCCGATCAAAGTTTTCTTCCAGCTTTGGTATTTGACATCTTTTAGGTCATTTGGGATCTTAAAGCGATGCTGGATTTAGCAGGTCGCAGTGGGAAGTCCAAACTGTCAGGGAGTAAAGTGGCGTCACTCTGATTCCTCTGACAGCGATAGATCAGGTGTGCAGACGGGCGAGTGTACGCAGGGTTCAAACCTCTCTCTCAAGCTCTCTTTTTCATATTTCACCCGACTACTTCTGTCAGTGTTTATGGGAACAGCTGAGTGGTAAACTATAAATGCAGGCTGGTATTATTCATCGCATCAGGACAACAGAGACTCACAAAAGATGCAGAGTTGTTGGAGAAGGACTGGGCCCAGGGGGAGGCGATGGCAGTTTGAATTTCTGTTCTCACAGAGACACATTAAATTCAGATAAACCAAACTACATCACTGATGCTGCTTCAACGTCATGTAAGAGTTTTGGATATTATGAGTTTCCAACTTCTAAGAAGCGTTTCGTAAATGTCAGGATTATAACTGGGACACTCAGATTTTTCTGACCCTGTAAAAGATCTCTGTGAGAGAGTATTAGGGTGAGGTCATCAGCATAAAACGTAACAGGAGGAACATATGAGATTTTTGAGAATAAAGTCCAAATGTTGACAGCAAAATTGAACTTTCAGTATTATCCCCGGCATTTTAAAAAATCAGAGACAAAAGGATTTTTGGAGAAATCGATGTGACACCTACACCTGCCAAGTTGCAGACATCACTGCGTTTTCAATGACTTTTTAGCCAACAAATGCGGGTGTTATTTAGCGACCCACCTCTGTGTTTCCAGCAAGTATAGTGGTGCCAAAAGCAGGTCGTTCATTCCATTTTCAATTTAAAATCAAAAAATGGTTTGTTTTTTCATTATTCGTTTAATAATCAAATTCAAAAATGCAAAAAACGGTTTGTTTTTCTTATTTTTTATGCTCACATCAAAAATAGCAAATCAAAAAATGGGCCACGATTGAAATTTGATTTTGATTTTTCATTTGATCCAACTTGCGTGATCTGGAACTATTCTCTACAGAAGCACATTGCATTCACTGGATAAAAAAAAATTAAACACCTTATCTCGCTTACAAGATCAGGATCTTGTGATTTCCCGAACCTAATTAATTGTTTGTTGTTGGTTATTTCCTTAAAAACTACGACTTTTTTCTCAGTTATGACTTCATTCTTGAAATATTACGAGTTTTTTCTCGTAATATTTCGACTTTATTCTCAAAATCTCCAAATTTTTCTTTTTCTTCAATGTGGCCCTAAAACTCCGTTGCATAAACAAGATAAGGTGTCTAATTTTTTTTTTTTTTTTGGCCAGTGAATGCAATGTGCTTCTGTAGAAAATAGTTCTGGGTCACGCAAGTTGGATCAAATAAAAAATCGAAATCAAATTTCAATCGTGGCCCATTTTTCGATTTGCTATTTTTGATGTGAGCATAAAATCAAAAATAAGAAAAACAAACCTTTTTTTGTATTTTTGAATTTGATTATTAAACGAATAATGAAAAAAGAAAAGGTAAGGTTTTTTTTGTTTTTCGTTTTTTTTTATTTTTGATTTTAAATTGAAAATGGAATGAAAGAATGATACATGGGCCCATAATCTTTTCTTAACCATAACCAATTACTTTTTGTGCCTGAGCCTGACCACGTGTTAACCACAACACTGCTGAAATGCAAAATTCGCATGTTTACGACATAATAACTGTAACAGTAAATTGGGTCGCATTTCAAGATTAAAATCAAATTTTGAGAATAAAAAAACTCCCCTTGTCCATCACTCACTCCAAGGTCATCAAATACTGGCACTTGGTCAGCGACTGAGAAAAAAGTAATTATCTCCAGATTTTGCTACTCAAATGTCGGCAGCAATAGTTTTCCGTAGATCTTGATACTTTCGGTTTGTGTAGGCGAAATGTTTGAGAAGTGTGGTGGTGACTTTCATCACAGTAGATCTTTTTTTCTTGACTGTGCAGTTTAAAAATAGCGAACATGCCAAACACATGTTGCAAAGAACGTAACAGAGGTCAGGACCTTATGACTCTGCAGGGCGACAACTGGCCTTGTTCTTTTCTGCAGTCAGTGAGTAGAAATGTGACTCAAGGCCAACGTGTTAAAAACCTGCAGAATTCTATGTGCACGCTCTTTATTTGAAATCTTTATCAGGACATAAACGTCACTAGCCTCACACAGAATCATGAAATAGCAAATATGTGGCTTCAGTGTCAGAGCAGAGTTAGTTCTCTGAATCATCCAGTCCTGAACAGACTCCTCACATGCAGGGAATCCTCCCCCCCCCCCCCCCCCCCCCAAGGCTGCATTCGAAAGCTCATTTCCAGACATTTTGTCGTCTCCTCCAGTCGTTGTCAGCTCCAGAGCAACCGCCCCGCTCTGCAGTGACAGCAGCTTTATACAGCGGAGAGAACAAATCGTTGACGAGATGAAAGAGGAAGGTCTATTAGACTGAAGCTGTTTCTGAGTGTGGGAGAGACCGATCATACACACATACAGTGTGAGCCTTTGTATGCTCTTTTAAACAGTGATTCTCATTTAAAGCAAATAAATCTCATCGGACACCAGAGCAATGTTTTATTTATATAGAGAGTTGACTTTTTATAACGTTTTATTGTGAAATCAGCGTGCTTATTGCGTACACAAGACAGAGGCCTTAAGATAAAGCTCCTACCACTGTTTTTATGATCACTAATGGTGCTGCCCAGACGACAGCGGCCGCAGAGGGATTCTAGCTCGCTGACAGCATTTAATCACCAAACCCTCAACGAACGGCGGCTCATTAGCAGGAGACCGTCCCGCTGCACGAGCCATTTCCCCCCCAGCTCCACTCAACTTTATTTATAGAGCCTGTTCAAGTCTCACAATGTGCGGATCATTACTGACTCCAGGGCCGGTTTTATTGCGTTTATGTGCTGTTTGTGGAAACAGTTTCTTTATTGACAACAGAAACAGAAATAGCAACCAGAAGCTCTGCAGTGCGAGTTGGTTTCAGATCTCAGCTCTATTGTCTGTGTTGTGTCTGATGGATATTAGCAGCAGGCGTCTTGTTTTTGTCCCTTGAAGTAAATCAGGAGTGAATGTAACGACTCAGTTCAGGCTCCCCGTTCAAATTACATATCGACAAGTAGGAGAGGACGTGGAAAAAAAGGAGCAAGAGGAGGGTCAGGATAGCAGCAGGAAGAGATGAGGCTCAAAGGCCAGTGGTCGTAGATCAACTTTGATGAACTTTCAGCCCAGTCGCCAAAAGAAAATCACCACCACTTGGAAGGTGGATGGCGCGACACCTTGGCGAGTTCGTCTGCCCCCTCAGTGAGGTTCAAGTGTTCTCTTCTTCAACGTTTGCTTTACTTCCTGGATTCTTCCCACATGGAAATTCTGGCCAATCAAGAGCAGCTTTCTCAGACAAGGCATTTGATCTGGTCCCTGATTCAGACCAAAGGACACACTCTAGGGCTGACAGCAGCCTCAGAGTCTCTTTGCTATATTCCAGACGCTTTTTAGGGTCCAGTCGTAGCTGAGGAGCTGTTGATGACGCTGGACGTGCGAGCCACTGGCCGTGGATAAACAGGAAACAGCTGATAGCAGGAATTAGCGAGCAGCTAGTAGCAAGAGGGAAACACAAACCTGACAGACACTGTAAAGATGAGCAGCTGGGGAGACAAGGAATTGCGCGCCCTCCTTGTCCTCGCAAACGAAGAGGCCATTAACCGTCAGATGACGGGGACGGTGAAGGACGGGCCGAGTTACGAGCGAATCGCCGAAGGACTGACCAGCCGCGGCTTCCCTCCCACGTCACTGTTTACGTCACACGCTGAGCTACACGTTTTGTTACTTGCTCACGCCCCCCATTGCCCCGAAAAATGATCAGAATAGTCACTCTTATGACTGTTACTCACTTTGCATTGGGGCTTGCATTGAGCTGGGAGGCGGGGTACCCCCTGGTGTCCCCCTGGTGACCCTCTGGAAGTCCTTAAAAGACCACTGTGGGGCCCGACCCTTGGTTGAAAACCAGGCTTAACCTGTGATGATGCATCATAATTCATTTGTTGATTTTACCATGTTTTTTTAATTATTCATTTATTTATTTATTTATTTATTTATTTGTTAAAAGCACTTTAACTTTGTTTTGAGATCTGATTAGCTTCACTCTACCACTGCTGAAGTGTGTGTGGGTGTGAGAGTGTGTGTGAGAGATTGTGTATGTGTAGCCACGCCCCCTCCCAGTGACGCCACCCACTCTCATCCACCACACCGCAGCTCCTTCAGTCCTCCGGCAGACCGGAGCAGAGACGGACGGCAGCCGGCGCGTCTGCGCATCTATCACCGCTGAAAAACTTCTCGCACTGTGGATCAATAATCTGATCATCACCTTTCATCACTTATTTTCCTTTTTGCGACCTTTAACACAAATGCACAAAAGAAAAGAAGAAGAAGAAACCTCTACACCAGCTGTTATTCTTCACCTTCTTGTCACTTCGCACCTACTCTGAGCGCTCGGGCGTCCGGCCAGCAGGAGGTCAGTTCACTTTATCATCAATTTAACATTTAATCACTTCTAATTATCTTTTAAATCATTTAATTGCTAATTGTATGCGCTGCTTCATCAGGAGTGTGAGCGAAGAGGAATTCGGCTTCACTTAAATTAAAAATTTCAGTAGCATTACTGCGATATTTCAATTATCTGTCTCTGTTGTCCATGGTGCGTTTTTGTGTCTTTGCTGCTTTACACTGAGTTTATAGTGACATTTATTATTTATTATGACTTTATAAAAATATTTCAAATGATTTTCTTCACTGGACTAATGTTGTTTTTAGTGTGTCATGCTCACACTGCTATAAAATCCTGCTGAAATTAATTTAAATTTTATTATATTTAAAGCGTTTCTGCACATTTTTTCCATAATTTTCAACTCTCTTCAGTCGCATCTGGTCTCTGTAGTTTATTGTCCGTCATATATTAATTATTGACACATTAAACTACAAACGCACGTGCGGCTGCGCCCTGAGGAGACGCTCCGCAGCACGCGGAGGAAAAAAAATGGCTGCAAATGATAAGTTTGACAATTAGCGCTGTATTGTCACGTGTGTGCACGCGGGCAGCCACGCGCGTGCTCGCCTCCTCAGCCCCTGCCAATAAGGTCATCTGATAAGCTGAAAATCCTCCTCACACACACACGCACACACACACACACACACACACACACACACACACACACACACACACACACGCACGCGCACACACATTCTGCAAGCTCCATTTAATTAGATGGAGGTGATTTTGTGTTTGTTTTCCTCCTCTTCCTCCTGCCCTTCATCCTCCCTTCCTGTCTTCTTCTCCTCACTTTAATATCTACCTCTCCTCCTCCTCTTCCTCACCCTTTCTCCTGCCTCCTTGTTCTCTTCTTTCCTTCCCTTACATCTCTTCATCATCTCGCCTCCTTTTCCCTCTTTCCGCCTTTCTCTTCACCTCCCTTTCTTCATCTTCCTTCCCCGCCTTATGT
Source organism: Epinephelus cyanopodus (assembly GCA_026686955.1). Lineage (NCBI taxonomy): Eukaryota > Metazoa > Chordata > Actinopteri > Perciformes > Serranidae > Epinephelus > Epinephelus cyanopodus. The sequence goes on along the minus strand of CM048937.1, from coordinate 17,531,251 downwards.
CTCTTCTTCATCATTTTTTCCTCTTCACCTCACTTGCCCCCCCCCCTTCTCTCCCTGCTCCTCTTCCTCCCCTATCTGTTGCCGCCTCCTTCTCCTCTTCTGCCTCCTTGTTCTCTTCCTCCCTTACACATCTTCATCTCTTTTCTCTCCTGCTCTCTTCCTCTTCACCTCACTTGCCTCCTTCTCCCTCCCTCTACTTTTCTTCTTCTCTGCCTTTTTGTCTCCTTCCCTCCCTCCTAACTTTTCCTCTCTCCCCCTTTTCTCTTCAGACTCCTCTTCCTCCCCCATCTGCTGCCTCCTCCTTGTCTCCTCCTCCTCCTCCTTCACTTCCCTTTCTTTCCTTTTCCTTACCTCCTTTTCTTCCTCCTCCTTCTGGTTTCTTTTTCTTCCCTTTCTGCCACCTCTTATTTCTCCTCTTTTCTTCCCTTACTCCTCTTCATCTTCTTTTTCTCCTGCCCTCTTCCCCTTTACCTTCATTGCTTCCTTTTCTTCTTCCTTTTGGTTTCTTTTTTGTCCCTCCTTTTCCTTCCCCTTTCTGCAGCCTCCTTGCTTTCCTCCTCCCTTACTCCTCTTCACCTTTTCCCCCTGTTCTTGCCTCCTCTTCCCTCCTTCCATTTTCCTTATTCTCTACCTTTTTGTCTCCTTCCTTCCTAACTTTTTCCTCTTTCCCCTTTTCTCTCCTGACTCCTCTTCCTCGTCTCCTCCTCTTTCTTCTTCTTCCATCATGTCTTCTTCCTCTTCCTCCTTTTTTTGTCTCTATCTGCTGCTGTTATCTCCCTTCTTCCTTTCCTCGCCTCCTCCTCCTCTTCCCTTTCTTTCCGTTCCCTTGCATCCTTTGTTCCTCCTGCTTCTGGTTTCTCCTCTTGTGCCTCCTTTTCCTTCTCCTCTCTGCCGCCTCTTATGTCTCCTCTTTTCTTCCCTCACTCATCTTCATCATCTCTTTCACCTGCCCTCTTCCTCTTCTCCTTACTTGCCTCCTTTTCCTTCCCTCAACCATTCCTCTCTCCTTTTATGTCTCCTTGCTTTCCTCCTTACTTTCTCCTCCTCTTCCTCCTTTTGTTTTTTGCCCTCTTTCCTGTTTTCTTCTCTTCAGTTTTACTCTTCATCCTCCCCTTCTTCCTCTAGTCACATCTTCTTCCTGCTTCTTTGCTGTCTTCTTCCTCTACTAACAAACACATGCTCACAAAGTGATTTGAAAGTGACACACACACACACACACACACACACACACACACACACACACTGTTGTCTTTTACCCCCCCCCCAACACCACCAGCCTATAAGCCTTAAAACTAGCATGTCATCATTTCTCCAGCTCTGTGCAAAGGTGCACTCCATTTTGAATTAATGGCCGCTCAGCACAACACACACACACACACACACACACACACACACACGCACACACACACACACACACACACACACACACACACACACACACACACACACACGCTCCCTTGCTAATGTAGATGTGAACCACCGCTCTGTCCTTTACACACAAAAACTTCAACATGTTTTATTTGTCAATACTCTCCTCACACCTGCCTCGTTAGTCCCTCCCTGTTCTCTTCACACCTGCTCTGTATTAGTCTTGTTTAGATAAGAAATGAGCTCTCTAGCCCCCCATTTTGTTTGATGGGGTCAATAATGGAGGGGTCCCCTCAGATTATGTGTGGTCATATGCCTACAAAGTTGCGTGGTGATGGGTGAAACCCTTGAGATGTTATACACCTTTATGTGATGAGCCACGCCCTCCGCAATATTCATTGCCTTATAGAAGCTCAGTTTTAGTAAGTTTTCCAACTTTTGCCAAGAGGGAACTTTAGATATTGGTCCCTAGATTATGTTCACCCAGTTTCATGCAGATCACTCAAACTTCCTAGGAAGAGATCCATTTGAAGATTTAAGGGGCAGAAATGGGACAGGCCCTCACGTGACGGTGTGTAGATATGAAGGAGTTCGTACAGGTAGGAAAGGTCTTGAAGGTGAGATGCAGAATCCTGAAGTCCATATTTAACAGGAAGCCAGTGAAGCTGCTGGAGAACAGGAGTGATGTGATCTACAGGGAAGGTTCTAGTGATGATACGCGCAGCTGCATTCTGGACCAACTGGAGGGTAACACTTCACAATAAGGTACACAATATTAGAGTAGTTACTGAGGAACTAACAAGTAGTTACTGAGGAACTAATGAGGAACTAATGAATAATTACTGAGGAACTAATGAGGAACTAATGAGAAACTAATGAATAGTTACTGAGGAACTAATGAGGAACTAACGAGTAGTTACTGAGGAACTAATGAGGAACTAATGAGGAACTAATGAATAGTTACTGAGGAACTAATGAGTTATTACTGAAGAACTGATGAAGAACTAATGAATAGTTACTGAGGAACTAATGAGGAACTAATGAGAAACTAATGAATAGTTACTGAGGAACTAATGAGGAACTAACGAGTAGTTACTGAGGAACTAATGAGGAACTAATGAGGAACTAATGAATAGTTACTGAGGAACTAATGAGTTATTACTGAAGAACTGATGAAGAACTAATGAATAGTTACTGAGGAACTAATGAGGAACTAATGAGTAGTTACTGAGGAACTAACGAGTAGTTACTAAAGAACTAATGAGGAACTAATGAGGAACTAATGAATAGTTACTGAGGAACTAATGAGTTGTTACTGAAGAACTAATGAGGAACTAATGAATAGTTACTGAGGAACTAATGAGGAACTAATGAGTAGTTACTGAGGAACTAATGAGGAACTAATGAGTTGTTACTGAAGAACTGATGAAGAACTAATGAATAGTTACTGAGGAACTAACGAGAAGTTACTGAAGAACTAATGAGGAACTAATGAATAGTTACTGAGGAACTAATGAATAGTTATTGAGGAACTAATGAATAGTTACTGAGGAACTAATGAGGAACTAACGAGTAGTTACTGAGGAACTAATGAGGAACTAATGAGTAGTTACTCAGGAACTAATGAGTAGTTACTCAGGACCTAATGAGGAACTAATGAGTAGTTACTCAGAAACTGATGAGGAACTAATGAATAGTTACTGAGGAACTAATGAGGAACTAATGAGGAACTAATGAATAGTTACTGAGGAACTAATGAGGAACTAATGAGTAGTTACTGAGGAACTAACGAGTAGTTACTGGGAAACTAATGAGTAGTTTCTCATTCGTTCCTCATTAGTTCATCATTAGTTCCTCAGTAACTACTCATTAGTTCCTCATTAGTTCCTCAGTAACTACTCATTAGTTCATCATTAGTTCCTCATTAGTTCCTTATTAGTTCATCATTAGTTCCTCAGTAACTACTCATTAGTTCCTCATTAGTTCCTCATTAGTTCCTCAGTAACTACTCATTAGTTCATCATTAGTTCATCATTAGTTCCTCAGTAACGACTCTAATTTTGTGTACCTTATTGTGAAGTCTGACCCAACTGGAGTTTATGAGGACATACGACATACGAGATGCAACCAAAAAATGAACGAGAGATGTAAGTGATGGACGAAGACGACTGATATTTCGTAGATGGAAGCATGCAGACTGACGTGGGCCTCAAAGGACAGTCTCCAGGATGACACCCAGAGTCTTAACCTGAGGGGACGGACGGACTTTCAAGGCGTCAGTGGTTCAAGAGAAAATGTGCGATTCAGCCAAAGTAGATTTAGGACCCATTTGACGATGATGATCTATAATAACCTGACTTCTGGACAGAGTCATCATACCTTAACTGTGCTGCTTGCTTGACAGCGGAGCTGAAAACAAGAGCAGCCTGTGATGTAATACATCCTCATTATCTAATAACTTTAATAAGCGTCCCTTTAAACGGCCGAGCTGATATTAAACTGCATTGCATTAAGCCGCGGTTCACCTCATTAATCAACATTATTACATCATCATCTGAAAACAAGCCGAACCCTTTTCATGGAATCATGAGTATTAAATGAATTTATGACAGGAATGCATTCTCAGTTTTATGTTTCATCACATCATCCATCTGTGCGTTATGAATCGCCACCCTGCCTTCTTCCTGCTGAAATGATTCAAAACACTTGAACTATCGGCCGCTCTGAAGTTGACTTGTTGACGTGCTCAAAAAGGCGCTTCCTCTCTCTGAGTGCCAGCCTTTCTCCGGTTGAGGGATCTCCTTCAGCGCGGAGGTGGAAGCGGCACTAAAACTCAGCACTTAGTGGGCTCATTTACCTGGGAATTCATCCTGAGGGGAGAGAGGAGCCATTGTAATATTTTACGGATGAATTTCTCCGGTGATGAACGGTGGCGGCTGGGGCAGAGCCGCGCCGCAGAGTAATGTACTTGACCACATGCCAAGCTGAGGGGTTTTTATTTATTTATTTTTTTCCTGCTGGTCTGCAGGGTGAAAATAAAACCATGAACATGTCGCAAAGAGACTCAGCCTGCAGCAGGATGACAGAGGAAAAGAAACAAAATCAAAAGTATTTTAAGCCAATTATGTGCAAGGAAATAAACTCCTCACAAGATCTACTGCTATTTTATGGCGTCATATTTTACTTATCGGAGACGACAAGTGTCATATTCAAAGGAAAAAGTCGGCATTTATTATCATAAATCACCATAAAGAAGTAACAGCTTGATCAATCTGACATGTTATGACATGGAGGCACATCAGTGATCAGGGCTTGCATGAAAGACCTGCTGCACCATCACTCATCACTGATTCTAGCGTGAAGATTTTCTTCAACACAACCAGTTGAAATGGCTTTAAGCAGCAGATATGTTGAAACCTGACTTTACTATTCACCACAGCATCGTTGAAAAGTTAGATTTAGGCACAAAAACTACTTGCTCGTGGTTGCGAAAACCTTTTGTTTAAAGATACCTGCTTTTGGTGGCACAGTCCTGGCTGGAAATGCAGCAATGGTTGCGGTAAAAAACACCCAAGTTTGTTGGCTAATAAGCCGCTAGAAAAACAGAGATGAGTCACTCATAAAATGCACAAAGCCCGGCTGTTAGCCCGTTTGTTAGCTTCCAACAGTCGCCTTTAGTTTGGCAAGTCTCAGCCTGGTCTCACTCCCAACTCCTCAGCACTTGGTTAGTGGTCTTCAGCGTCAGGAAACAGCACCAAGGCAACGTTTGGTGACAGTATGAGATGCACAGGTGGCATTTTCTCCACGCGGAGCAGCTACCATTATAGTGTAAAGAGCGGGAAAGTCCGCATAGGGCAGGCCCACCTGGATTCACTCCGAAGTTGCCGAAATGTGGCGCTAGGTCAGTGACTCCTGGCGTCAGACACTGATGAAAAAAGCAGGTTACTGGCTGCAGCACAGAAATATGACTTCATGCTTTTGCCTTTCACGTCTGGACAATGAAAACAGGATAAAAAGTCTAAATAGTTCTGACATTAAACACTAAACACACAGCCTGTGTTGTGTTCAGGCGTTGTCACGTAAGTAAAAAATTCCAGGACTTGAATGCACCGTAGCACAACACAGCAGCATGTCAAGTGGGCCGAACTTCAGGCTGAACATATCAGCTTGCTACTTGTGTTGAAGCAGGAATGAATGCGTGGTAGGAACTAAAAGTTTCCAAGGATGTTGTCCGGGTTCCCCGCAAGCGATGGACATCTGCAATCCGATTGGTTGCTGGTCATTTGCAGCTGTTCCTTTTTCCTAAACCCAACCATGTATTTGTTTTTGAAGGTAAAAAAAAAGGTCAATTCGCAGTTTTGTACCAACGTAGCGCTTTTATTTTGAGAGACACTGAATGCAAACTGAACATTTCCTGTGAAAACGGAAGTGCATTTTCAAAAAAGACGATGCGTGTAACAGGCAGAAGTTGACACGGCGTCCCAGAACGTCGTCCACTCCAACGTTGTCGTCTTTTTGTTTGCTTCACGATCTTCCAAGTCTTCTTGATGTATCTCTTCAAAGATTCATGCTGCATTAACTCACAGGCCTCTACGGTGACCCATAGAGGACAATTGTTAAACTCACGTACGTTAAATGAACTCAACAGAAACATAAGGTGAAGCTACTAATTATACTCGTGCGTTTTCCACCCATCACTTTTAATTTCTCAGACACTGAGCAGACTTCCAAGGGCACTCTTCCCCTGAGCTCCTGTTCATTTCCTCTGCTGGCTCACTGCAGGTGTAAACACACGTCTAAATGCATGCTGGGAGCAGAGCCGCATTGCCGCAGGCCACAGCAGGCCGGCCAGTTCGGCCCTTGACTCAAGCACACCTAATGTTTCTACGTCCCTGAGGTCGGGGCTGAATTAAACCTGCGCCAAGTTCCTGCAAAATAGACGAAGGAGCTGACCTTTAATGGACCTTAAAGTCAAATGAAGTTTCGACAAGCTGCGGCTCGTTGCATCGACTGCACAACTTCAACAGTCACTTTTCGGGTCATTTATTTTGTCTGGACGGAGAGACGGAGAGCGCCCACGGAGATCTAATCGACAACCAGCAGACACAGAGGGATCGTGATCTTTCAAATTAAAATCCGAGGAGACTTCCGCCGCCTGCTGCTCAACGAGATCTGTTGAACAAGTTGTTTTCACTTAGTTAAACTGATAAGAGCAGAATCACGACTCAGACGGAGCAAGGAGTCTGTCCTCGCTTTGTTTGATCATGATTTAAGAGACTTTCAGCCCCTCAGCCGCCGTCTTTGATGTGGAATTACCGCCCGTTTGAATGCTTACACAGGAAATTCAACGCTAGATTAAGCTTGAATATTACACACTGTTGGTTTAGTTTTGTTTCCCAGCCGCACTAACAGGTCTCCACCGCCGTGTCTCGTTCTCTGTCCGGTAATCTGCTCATTCTAAACAGCCGCGATGGAGAAGCGATAAACTCTGCGAGCATATGGCTGCTGGATATGGTTATTATAGCAACATTCATCCAGGGATTAGGACCGGCCGACTCTCGGCTAATTAAACCTTCGACTCACCGCTTCCCCCGCTCTGTCAGCCCGGCTGAAATGACTCGAGTTAGACGGCGGAGCATTTCACCGACTCAGTGGGGGAAGAAATATTCCAATTTTGAGGAAGGCTAACCCACAAGCCCCCCGGGAGCTTCTCTTTTAGCATTTCCTCTCCTTCTATAATTGAAATTTCTCTCCTAACGTCAACTAAAATGGACTTCATGTCATTAAAGCTATAATTTCTCTTGTTGTTCTCTGTGAGAGAGGTCACAGTCTGTCTTTTTATAATTGCTTGTTGTCCTCAAATCCTGGATGAACGTTTCCAGGAGGCTCAGCGTGGATTTGAAGGGGATCCAGAACCTGCTGCACCCCCGTCGCAGCGAACAGCAGCTTCCAATTCTCCTTCTCCTCCTGTATCTGCGAGCGCTGGCCTCACCTCCTGCTGCATTCAGCTGGGGATCGCCTCCATGTTCTATCAAAGCCAGTGACAGCGTCTTTGTCTGCCGGCTTGTTATTGATCCGGCTGCCCGCTGAGTGCTCATTTTTAAACGGGAGGAGGGGGTTTTATCGACGGGCAACACGCTCCCCGACGAGCAGGGAGGGTGCGAGAAAATGAAATGTCACCCCGGAGGAGTTTGACTGGCGCTCAGCTTCCACTGGAACAGATGCAGCTGTTAAACAAGGCCCCACTTTCTGTCTCCGCGCTGCATGCTCTGCATCCCAGAGTGCACCTCTGCTGTAACCTCCAGAGAGGAGCTGCTCTCACACAGTTTCTTTACTTTTCTCTCATCTTCAAGCGCGGGACACAGAGTATTGATATATCTGCTCGATCCAAAGAGGAGCAGACTGAAGCTGCACAGGTTTAAATTTAGACCAAAGTTCTGTCGTGCAGCAGCGAAAGCACAAGGAGTAAAGCAGCGCAGTCATTTTGTGTCGTATTGTTCAAACTGAGTGGAAAATGGTGAACGAGGTGACACAGATGAGCAAGAACTGAGGCAGGAAGTCGGAGGTTTTAACTGTTTAGAGAGCCAGCTGGAGCCTGATTCTTCTAGAGATGTCTTGGTTCTGATTGGTTATGTAAACGTCTACAAGGCAAAGACTTTTGTATAACTTAAAGGTCCAGTGCGAAGACTTTACGGGGACATATTGGCAGAACTATATGTTTTCTTTAGTGTATAATCACTTGATAATAAGAATTTTCGTTACCTGAGAATGAGTCGTGTATATCTACACAGGGAGCAGGTCCTCGTCTACAGAGATCGCCATGTTTCTACAGTAGCCCAGAACGGACAAACCAAACCCTGGCTCGAGATAGGGACATTCTTTTTTTTCCTGTTTTGCATTTTAGCATCGGCTACTGTCGCTAGCCGCCCTGCTGTGACGGCTAGCATTGGAAAAACACTCACTATGTTTTAAGGCCCTGACACACCAAGCCGACGGTCGGCCGTCGACCAAAGTCGGGACGTTGGTGAGCGTCTGTTGGCCTAGTTTTTGCGGTGTGTCCCGCACCGTCGGCACTTCGGCGTCGGCTGCTTTTCAGCCGATTGAGCATGTTGAATCAACGAGAGATCACTCTGATTGGCTGTTCAGGTTTTATTTCCTCGCCCCTATGAATCTGCCTGTAGTGAAACCAGGGCTAACAGTTGGCTTTCGTCGCCGCTAGTTCTTTGATGTCGGTTTGGTGTGTCCGCACCTTTAGCCTTGTCAGCATACCAGAATTTCAGTCGTCGATACCAATAGCAGTGAATTCCCATGATTTTCGATACTCATTCAATACCACGATAAAAATCAAAAAACAGAACTCATGCATTTCTAATACTCGGGCAGCGCATAGAACGGATGCGGTGTGAATGCTCTAACCTGTTAACATGCTCGCCAAAATGAAAGCACAGGTAAATGGCGATCGTTGGCGAGCGCTACGCGAACACATCGCTCTCCACGCACGACTCCTACTACCTGACGTTTCGACAAGCCGAGGTGTTGTGGCTCGAGCAGCACTTGTAGACGCCATTGTTTCTAGCAAAGACGATGGAGAACAGGCATTCTACTGGTACTGACGTATTTTTTGGTTCGGATCCAGGTGTGAACACGTTCTCACCACAAACCAACCACACCAGAGTTCGTTTGTAACCGACCCGAGACCTGGTTGTGCACCTGAGGTCCCCTGGGACCCACTCAACTGACCACCTGTGGCCAAATGGTTTGTTTTCTCCGTTAGATTGAAGTGAAACTGTGAGGGACCTCTGACCAGCTGTTCAGCGCTTGGTCTCCATGCTAATCGTATCTCATTTGCTGTGTGTTCCTCTCAGTTTTGGCTGCAAACAGACGATGCTGCAACACATTGAAGTGCCATATATTTTGAATGCAAACACCTGCATCCGAATCAAAATCCTCATCTTAAATGTGAAAAGTGAATGCACAAATTCAGCTCCGAACATTAAAGCTCTAATGAAGATAATCAGTGAGAAGCATTTGCATGGAGGCTCCTGCAGTCTGTGTTGCTTTAATCAGATTAAAATGGCATCATTAGTGTGCAAATGCAAATGTTCCCAGTGTCGCTGCTCGCCACATCCTGCAGTAATAATAAAACTCTCTTGTGACTGAAGGGAACAACGTTTTGCTGCAAAACAATTTCTCGCCGCTTCTCTAATCAGATTACAGTCCTCTGCTGACTGTGTGTTTTCATACACAAATTGAATCACATCTCAGTCCTGACAAGGAAATTGGGAACTTGCTTGACACAATCAAAGATGCAAATACTCAGAACACACAGAGCAGGAGAGCGAATCCAGCCAGAGGGAGAGATGGTTGCTGGTTTGAATCCCCAGTATTTAAAAGAGCAGCAGCTGAGCCTTGGAGTTTGGGTATTGACTTTCAATTTGTGGTTGTCACAAAGGAGTTTTGATATAATTGTACACGTTTCTGCTATATGACCATAAGTATGTGGACAGATGTGTCCACACACTTTAATGTTACTGGCCCTGAAGGCCCAGAAACACCAAACCGACACTAACAAACTAGTCACCATGAAAGCAGACTGTTGTGTCGCCTGTGTCTTGGCCAAAAAGTTGCACTTGAAATCACTGCATAGCCAACGATACACATCCATCCTGTGCCAGCAGGTGGCGATAGACTGTACTCATCATTTAAAAAGGGAAACTGCAAAACCTACAGAACAAATTCAAGATGCTAGTTAGCCAGTTAGCATCCTAACAACACAACCAAATTTTAAAGGAACGTAGCATATTTACTGGCACAATTACAAGAGCCCGGTCTCATTCCAAAGTTGTCAAAATCCAGCGTTGAAACCAACAAAAAAAAACGTCCTTTAACAGTGATGATACACGGTTGGTCGGCGTTAGAGTTTAACGGTGTTTGCAGCGTCAGGAGGAAAGGTGGCTCGACAAGAGAGCGATGTTCGCAGCCAAGCCCTGTCAACCACGTGTTTTTGTTGTCGAAGGGGAAAACAATGTCAATTTGCTTTGTTGTACTGACGTAGTGCTTTTATTTTGAAAGAGACTGTGTGTAACGTTAAATTTCCTGTGAAAATGTAGGTGTATGTTGAAGGAAGAGAACACAGTGTCCTAAAACGTCAACAACCAAGGCACCCAAGGTACATTGCATGTCGTACATGGACGTGGAAAGTCATGACCAAGCACGTCACGATGCGACGAGGTCGGAGTGAGAATGTGTTGATTATGAACCATTGCAGCTAAAGAGCTCATTGGCTAAACGACATTGACTGACGACTGACGCTGTTGGCTAGATGTGTCACGGCCTTTCGTTAAATGCTAGCATACAATATTATTCTAGACAATAGTGTGTTTGCAACTTTTAGGCCCTAATTTTGTGTCAGTATGCAACATATCTTCATAAAACAGTTTGTATGATCAAGTTTGGCACATGGTTTGTATGTCTTGTGAATTAGCGCCTTGATATCTTACTAATTAGCACCCGCCAGTTTGTTTAGGGTCTGTGTACTTCACAGCCATTTGTTTTTTGTTTTGAAATAACTAATTGAAACACGGAAAACCAGCTATTATCTGTTTTTTGTTTTGAAATGACCAAACGAAAAAGGAAAAAAACTATTTGTCTCCCGTTTTTTATTTGATAGTAAAGAAAAGAGAAACGGAAATCGAATCGTTAGCCATTATCCGATTTAATTTGGGAATTAAAAAAAAAAAAACTTGTGGGAAACTCCTTTTTTTTTTTTTTATTCCCAAATTAAATCGGGTAACGGATAATGATTCGTTTTACGTTTTTCTTTTCTTTATTATCAAAAAAGAAACAGGAGACTGATCATTTTTTTCCTTTTTCGTTTGGTCATTTCAAAACAAAAAACAGGTAATGGTTGGTTTTCCGTGTTTCAATTTGTTATTTCGAAACGAAAAACGAATGGCTGCGAAGTACACGGACTGTTTAGGTCGAGGGAAACAACCAGTTGGGCCTCATCATGCTATGTACTAAACATGATGACACCATAACAACGGCGATGTGACGTGTTGACGGGATGTTACGTACATATGCAACTTAAACCCCTGAACCCTGGTGTCCTGGGTCAAAGTCCTGTGTTTGTTTGACCAGGCCACCACCCTGATCTTCATCCACCGAAAACTACAAATCACAGCAGACGTAACAAAAACTGAATGCAGTGCAACACATTACTCATTACCTTTCACATTCAGTGTTTGACCCCGGCTACTTAGAAGCCACCCTCTGATTTAATAGGCTGTCAGACCCAGGAACAAATGTCAGCCCGCTCAGTCGAGCCTGTGGGACATTTAATCCTCTGTGTGATGGCAGAAGCTGATATTGTTCAAATAGAGAGAGGGGTGAGAGGGGTCAGACGCAATATTACCAGCCAGAGACAATAATCTTTTAGTAGACACAGGCTGGAAGCTAGACTCAAGTGCTTGACCCACAACTGCACAGAGAACCATCTGCACCAGGCACTGATTTCATACTGCATAACACTCTATTACAGGTCGGAGACACAGTAACAGGATCTGTTTGTTTGACAAATGACCTCAGTGCGCTGAGGGAGTAAATATGTTGTTGGACCTCAGTAATGTGATGTATATGTGCAGTCCAGGACAGAGCAGCATCCACATAGATGCCCAGATGTTTATAGGAGGAAACTGGTGCAATCTGTGTGTTATGGACAGTAACTGGAAGACAAAAATTATGATTAATAATAGGTGAATTCCTCTGTCTGTGCAATACCAATGAAAACATAGCCTGACGTCCTCATTTGCTCCCGTTATATGATGGAGGACAGCCTGCACCCAGAGGTCACGTGATTGCATGGGTTAAATACAAATTACTAGGGATGCGCGATATTGGATTTTTTGCTGCCATCTGATTTGCTGATATATAACAACTTTTTTGGCCGATAGCAAAAACCAAAATTGAAATATATCCGCTTTTCTCCCCAGCTGATTTTAGTGATCATCAATTGATTCTAAGATTTTATTTAAAAGGCGATATCGGCCGAAATCGATGATGTGCCGGTATTATCATGCATCCCCTACAAATTATTGTATGTTACTTTACTCTATGGCGTTTCATTAGTCTCAAAACCCGCCTGCACACACAAAAACATCCTTGCGAGGGAGCATTTCTGCTCTGCACGTACAAAATGAGGTCTGCGAGCACAACCACTCGGTTCTGCTCAACACTTGCACGATGTCAAAAGTAGCGTGATGCAAAAAGTTGCGTTTTGAGACTGGAGGCGGGGACAGTAACTGGGGTCTTGTGCTCCTTCGATTGGTTCGACAGAGGCTGAAGTCTCCACTTCTTCGATCGGACAATTTCGACACCAGCAGTTTCTTTTTGTCCAATTATTGGACAAGAAGATGTCGGAGGAAAAAGAGGCTACTTAACCAAAGATACTCCACTCTGATTTCTTAGGTCCAGGCTCTCTCTGGTTTCTAAACTGTCTTTGACTTAACTTAAATGTGAGGAACACCACCTCTCGCGGATACTGTTGTGCGTGTGCACGAACTTTAAGACTGATTAAACGCCATAGAAATAGTTGTCCCACCTTGCTGTGAAAGAACTTGCCTGCACAGTCCTGTCCTGCTCTCAACCCCATCCTGATGATGCATTGATTAGATGAAAAGTTGTTGTGACGCCAGTGCCCATCAGGCCTTATTGCCCGACATCAGTGTTGGACCTCACTGATGCTCTTGTGGCTGAATGGGAGCAAATCCCTGCTGCCAAATTTAACATCTGGTGGGAAGATTGAAACCAGCAGAGTGGAGGCTGTTATGGCAGCATGTCAACACCCAAAGTTCTGGGATGGCGTGTTTAACAAATACATATCAGTACAATTTGAGGGGTTCTTGCATCATGCATCATGCTTCAGATTAAGTTTCAGACCTACCTCATTGTCACTTCCACTCAACACTTAAATCTGTTTATTTCATTTCTTTGTTGCCTTTCGATTGCGCTCCTAAATCACATCTCTCCTCCTCCCTCCCGTAGCCCACCGCTCATGCTCTTTGCATTGATTTAGAGAAAAAGAAAGAACTCGCTCCGCTCAGCTGGGAGTCGTTCCTCTCTTAGCACATCCTTCAAAAATGCAGTGATATTTATCAACCTTATTTTCCGCCTTTGCAGCTTTGACCTTTGTAGCCTTTAACTGTTAGTCATCTAGAAAATGAAGCTTCTTACTCCAGCGCTGCGTCTGGGATTCGCTCTAGATTCAAGCAGCAGCTAAATGCCTGAATGCAGATGTGTTTAAAATTGGCTGGTCACTCCCGCCCCTGAAATCCGTTCTTTGTTCCTCGTCCAGATGAAAAGCTGCCAATGAGAGAATTCTGTGTTGAGTCCCGGCCATGGCTGCCCATCGCATCATCAGAGTGACGAACAACAATCACATCCTCCCTCGCTGCAAGTCTGAGGGGACGCTCATCGACCTTAGTGAAGGGGTCACCGGGGCCAGTCTTAACGATGTCAAAGGTCAGTGTGTCACTGTGTCCACACCTGTTCTCAGTCATGAAAGCATGTGTTCTGTAAGGTACAAGACTCAACTGATCAATTTGAAGAACTGATTAATCAAAGTATCTGCTCTTCATCTTCTGTCATTAGATTATTCAGTCGTATGTTGGAAACAGGACCGTTCTGTCTCCAGCTCTTTCACTTCAGTGGTTGCACTTCATTACAGCTTTGTTTACATGCTCTATATACGCTAATGAGGGAACTAAAAATAGAAAATTATGCAGTAAATTATGCAGTTCGTCTGCTCATATATTTACCTAGTGATCTGAAAATTTTGTCGTTGCATTCAGAGTGATTAAAGGTTGATATTTTGGGGGCTATTTTTGCCGCCTTGCTTTTTCCCAGGATCAAGTTCTTCCTTTACATGCTGAACCCTGCTGGACACAAACCTCTTTGTCTGAGCTGTAGTACCATTGCCTCATTATTTCAGCTCGCCCATTATATCTGTGTCTGATTGTGAGATAGGCACTGTTGACTGCAGTGTTTTGATAATCAGCCATTTGGTGATTAAGTGTGCTCATCTAAATTAGTGACAAACCAGTTGCGAAACCACTTTGCAATCAAGGCAGAGGACCGTCACTAATAGTTTTAAGAGATTCTGTGTGTTTGTTTTCCTTTGCAGTGCCTTCTCCGAGTGCCTTAAGGCTGGACACTTCAGCCTCCTATGGAGCTGCGCAGGAAGTGGTCGCTATAAAGGATTATTGCCCCAGCAGCTTCACCACGCTGAAGTTCTCCAAAGGAGATCGCCTCTATGTGTTGGACACGTCCGGTGGAGAGTGGTGGTACGCCCACAACAACACAGAAATGGGCTACATCCCAGCAGCCTACGTCCAGCCGGTCAACTTCAGGAACTCTTCGTTTAGCGACAGTGGGATGATTGACAGTCTTGGGGAGGGATACGAGGATGGGTCGAAGGAGTTTGGAGGTTTGGGGGAGTGGACAGGGATGACTCTTAAGCCATCACCAACTTACAACAACAGCCCCTTCTCTGTGAACCCTTTCATCCGTCCGTTAGATCAAAACTGCAAAGATTTAAGTGTGAGGAACTCAGCGGACCTAATTCTCTTTGACGCACTGGCATCTCCATCATCTTGCTCAAACTTTCCCACCAGTACAGTCATGACCAATGGGTTCAGCAGCTGCCACATTAACAATACCACACCCACCAGCCCAAACCAAGAGGTTGTTCCTAATCTGCACAGGGATAACCCGTTTTTCAGGAGTAAACGTTCCCATAGTCTCTCTGAACTTTCAGTTCTGCAAGCGCAGTCGAATCCAACTTTACCTTCTTCGGGATTCTTCACAGGCCTTAAGGCTCCTTCGCCGGAGCAGTTTCAAAGCAGGGAGGACTTCAGGACTGCTTGGTTGAACCACAGGAAGCTAGCCAGGTCATGCCATGACCTTGATTCCTTGGGCCAGAGTCCTGGGTGGGGCCAGACGCAGCCGGTGGAGACCAACATCGTGTGCAGGTTGGACAGTAGCGGAGGAGTTGTCCAGCTTCCAGACACCCAAATCAGCATCCACATCCCCGAAGGCCACGTCAGCCATGGAGACCACCAGCAGATCTCCATGAAAGCCTTACTAGACCCTCCTCTGGAGCTCAACAGTGACCACTGCTCCACCGTCAGCCCCGTGGTGGATCAAGCTGAGCAACATGGAGACCAAGTCCTTTATCAC
Source organism: Epinephelus cyanopodus (assembly GCA_026686955.1). NCBI lineage: Eukaryota > Metazoa > Chordata > Actinopteri > Perciformes > Serranidae > Epinephelus > Epinephelus cyanopodus. The sequence continues at coordinate 17,515,648 of CM048937.1, read as the reverse complement.
GCTGGAGATGAAGGTACTAGTAACTGTCAAGAGGGAGAGTTGTCACACTGCAGAGGTGCTTTGCGTTCGCAGTGACTGCAAAGAAGGACCTTACACGCCCATCCCGAACGCTTACATTTACAAGGATACAGTCCAGGTGCAGCTGGATAGTTTGGAGCCATGTATGTATGTGGCGGTTGTGGTTCAGTCACAATACATCAGCCACAACACCACTGTTTGGGACTATGTGCAGAGGAAAGTGACTCTGGGCGTCTATGGACCCAAGCACATTCACCCTTCCTTCAAGGCAGTTGTGGCCATGTTTGGGCATGACTGCGCCCCAAGACCTTGTTGGTAAACGAGGTGGGCCGGCAGGCTAGCTCCAGCCCACCAGTTGCCCTCCAGCTGTGGGGGAAGCACCAGTTTGTTCTGGGCTACCCTCAGGACCTCCAGGTGGGATTGTATTCCAACATGTCTAACTACCAGGTGAAGGCGAGTGAGGGTGCAGGGGTGATTCGTGGATTTCAGGTTAAACTGGGGAAAGTCAGCAGGCTCCTGTACATGATCACATCACACAACCCCAACAGCATCTCAGACTTCACTCTCAGGGTCCAAGTCAAGGATGCCCTTGACTGTATCCTCACCCAGTTCTGCGTCCAAACTCCACCACCGCCACCAAAGAGCGGAGCGCGGATAACAGGCCAGAGGAGGTTTCTAAAAAAGAGAGAGGTGGATAAGATTGTCCTCTCACCACTGGCTGTCACTTCTAAATACCCAAAGTTTCAGGACAGGTGCATTACCAACCTGAAATTTGGCAAGTTGATCAAAACAGTGATTAGGCAGCACAAGAGCACTTATCTGTTGGAGTACAAAAAGGGGGACGTTATTGCTTTGCTCAGCGAGGAGAAAATCAAACTTCGAGGGCAGCTGAGGACCAAAGAGTGGTACATTGGATACTATCAGGGGAAGATAGGCCTTGTCCATGCCAAGAACGTTTTAGTTCTGGGTAAGGTCAAGCCCATTTATTGGTGTGGTCCAGACCTAACGACCACAATGCTGCTGGAGCAGATCCTGAAGCCTTGCAAATTTCTTACATACATCTACGCAACGGTGAGGACGGTATTAATGGAGAATGTGGGCAACTGGAGGGCGTTTGCAGACGCCCTGGGTTACGGCAATTTGCCGCTGAATTATTTTTGCCGGACGGAGCTGGACAATGAGCCAGAGAAGGTGGCGTCGGTTCTGGAGAAACTCAAAGAGGAGTGTACAAACATGGAGAACAAGGAGAGGAAGTCCTTCCAGAGGGAACTCATGATGGTAAGACCAATCATGTTTTTAGTTCTTATTGGTTTCTGTATATTATGGACTAATTTAATAAGTGCTCATATACAGTAACAACAACAGCACTCAGACTTTTAACTCCACATGTTTCAAATTTGAAGAAGACTGATCAAAGTATGACCATTCTACAGTGTTTATTCCATGAAAAGATCCAGGCGGGGCTTTAAGAATTAAAAGTTTGCTGCTCTTTGAGAAGGTGTACTTGCAATATTATGCTGCTACATTATCGGTATATTGGTGGCATAAAATGGTCTCAGAATGACAATAATATCATTTATCGCAACTGTTTCTGGGGCAGCATATCGTCCAAAAAATGAGACAGAGGCTTTGTTCTTTGTTCAGTCTTTTCCTGTTGGATTTTTGAGCAAGCTGTATGAATCTTTGTCTTGTCTTGGATATGTTGCATCTTTGTTTGCTTTTTATTTTCATTTTTTGACACGTTCATTGGTGCTACTAAAAAAGAAAGTGCTTCCTCTTTGTATTTTAGGAAGTAGTAGGGTAAGTTCGCAATCACTGAATTGCCCTTGAACAGAGAAATACAGTTTATAAAGTCGCACATTTAATGCCGTTCCCCCGAAATCATCCAACTGTTACACTGCAGCAAAAACATTCCTGCTCAGCAGAAATGTTCCCTGCACACATAAATGTGGATAAAAACTGTCGGGCATATTACCCTAACAGCTCTGATGCTCAAATAATATACATGTATATTACGAAATGAGCAAGAGAACACTTTTGTCAGTGTCCCTCGGATGAGCGGCATCATTAGTTAAGCTTCACTGATGCTGATAAGAGCCAAAATGCAATTTACTAAACAGTTGGAGTCAATCGCTGTCTGATTGATTAGTGTCTCTTTGCAACATTGGCCCTCGACGTGATTTCTCTCCTCTTCAGCCTGTGTTTCAGTCGGACAGGGAGGGATTTGAGTCCTTATGTTCAGTGACATGTACGTGTCATACAGCCTGAGGCGCCTCAGAGTGGGAACAGCCACCACATGAAAAATGAAGGAGTGGTCGGAGAGGGAAAAATCCTGTAAAGAGCAGCATAGAAATAAAACTCAACATCTGCAGTTTGTGCGAAAACAACTCTGTCAAGCAAACGCACGCCGGCCTCCATGTGTTTTTCTTTCCCGACAGCACCGGCACCCTGGGGGGAGCAAAATAGTCCCGAGACGTTTTCCCTCGCCAGACGCCATTATTCAAAAAGTACTTTAGCAAAGTACATTTTCCAACTGCTGCTTATCCAGGCAGAGCTGATGAAGCGTGCATGCACTTTTGTGGCAGCGACCAGCGGAGCAGCTGGGGGTAAACTGCCTCGCTAAATGGGACTTTGACAGTAACTGTTAAGGTAAAGGAGTGTTACCCTTTTTCTGGTCATGCTTTTCACCTGCAACTACCTCTCGTGTTCGCCTGCACGTCACGTGACCTCCACATAATCTCACAAAAGTCTGAAGCAAAGGAGGGAATGCTTTTATGTGTTATAAAATGCTTTTCTTCTGGCGGCTACCTTCAACTCCAGCTGAGGCTTTTAAACTTACTGTGTGCACAAAGAGCGCCTCGGCTTTCTTATCTCTGAACCAGGCTTCATCCTTGACTCCTCTGAGCTCCGTTTTTTAAATATTTACTGCAAAAATGAAACGAGCACACGCTCAGATGTCCTTCACTGAAGTCCAGCTATTTTCCTCTGAAGTTGGAAACACTTTCATCATTAAGGACGATAAAGAAATTTGTTCTGTTGACCTCGATGGAAGGATTTATCCTCGAGTGTTACAGCACCTTTCAAGTGTGAGACAGATTTGTGGTTTGTCATTATGTGGGCTTTACCTCTGACATGATGTTTCCTGTCTGAACCACAGGAGAGACACAAAGAAGCCTGACATCATGTTTTAAACTGGAGTTAAAGGGCCATTCCCCCAAAAAATATTCCATTTCTTTGTGTCTGAGTCAGACATTCAGTCTCATGTTGCTCTGCAACCTGTTTGCATCCTGTAGAATTAGTGTGCAGTTGTTCAATCTCATCTGTCTCATTCTTGCTAATGCGATATCTTAAGAATGCCTTGAGGGAAATTCTTCAAATTTGGCATAAACATCTACGTAGATTCCACAATGAACTGATTGTATTTTGGTGGTCAAGGATGAATTGATTAGAATTTGGTGGTCAAAGGTCAAGGTCACTGTGACCTTGCATCTGTCCCATTCTCATAAACATGTTATCTCAAGATCACCGTGAAGGACTTTCCTCAAATTTGGCACAAACATCCACTTGGACTCAACGATGTATCGAATAGATTTTGATGGCCGTAGGTCAAAGGTCAAGGTCACTATGATCTCATCTGTCTCATTCTTGGAAAAGCGTTATCTCAAGAACACCTTGAGGGAATATTTTCAAATTTGGCACAAACATCTACGTAGATTTGACAATGAACTGATATTTTGATGGTCAAAGGTCAAGGTCACTGTGACCTTGCATTTGTTCCATTCATATGAACATGATATCTCAACGAAACCTTGAAAATTTGGGAATTTCTTCAACTTTGGCACAAACATCCACTTGGACTCAAAGATAACTGATTAGACGTCGGTGGCCAAAGGTCAAGATCACCGATCTTGCATCCATCTCATTATTATTCAAAAGCAACATCTCAAGAACACCTTGAGGGAATTTCCTTAGATTCGGCACAAACGTCAGACATGGGCATAAACTGTAACTGTAACTTGACTGGTGGACGAAAGCATATGACCACATGGTGGTAATTCTAGGTGTTTTTTTGTGTAAATTCTTGAGACTTAAATTTGACAGTTCATATAACAAGCAGTCATACGGGTATTGTGCTGCATGCAAACCTTTCACTTTTTGTCTGTTTAGCATCCAAAGTGGAGTTCTGCAGGAATGAGGCTAAAAACCCAGAAATTCGTTAGCATTTTAACGTTCCTTGTTCCCTCACCTCAATTTTTTTGGCCTTGGCCTTTTTGACCTTGAGGGAATTTCTGTAAATTGGGGGCAGATGTCCAATTGAAAGCATGTTTTTAGCCATAACGCAAGAATTCAAATGCTAATAATGAGAGAAATTCACACAGATGTCTTATAATAGGGTTTCAGTAAGACAACTGAGATATTGGGGAGTGATGATTAAATGTTTCCCCCTTTAGATGGAGCCTGCAGGTGGATGTTGGTGGAGGTGGACTGAAAGACTGACGTGTGACGTGTGTGTATGAATCAGTGCAGCTCGAGTTGACTGCCTGAACTAGCTCACAGGTGTCGCTCCATAAATGACGAAGTGACATTTTATATCTAAAAGGTTAAAGGTCAACTTCACCGTGACATCATAATGTTCTACAGAAACAGTTTTCCGGCCGTTACTGTCATATCTCAGGAACAGAAGGAGAGACATTTGGTCAGATACTGAATTGCTGACATTAGGTGTCCATCTTAAAACTGCACTGATGGCGGTAATTCTAGTTTAAAAGAACAGGTTGTCCGAAGCTGATTCCCCAGATGCATCTAAAACTTGTGTCCTGCTGCAAAAAGTCCCACTGCACCACACCAGCTGTAAACCACTCCAGAATGTGTGTGAATGTGTGTGTGTCCCCTGCGACATTTTCCCCAGAGAGCAGTAAATTGTCATCGCCTGCAGGAGCAAGGTCCAGTGAGTCAGGCAGGCTTGAATTGCTAAATCTTTTCCTCAAAACAACAAAAAAGGCCCATCTTATATAATTGTTACTCAACAAAACATCCCCATGTTGAGAACCTCTGGCTTCAAAATCCTCGATTAGCGAACAAGGCGTTCGTTCTCCCTATAGTGAGGCTTTTATCAGTCAACGCCAGGAGAAACATACACACAAATCTGAGAAATTATTCAGATGTAAGTGTCTAATCAAGCATCAAGGAGAGTACTGTCGGTGTTGTGTGTCCAAGGTGCAAATCAGATCCACTTCAAACACTCACGTATGCAGATCAGTTAATTGGAAAGACGTGTCAGGAAAGGATGGGATGAAATAATGACATCTCAAGGGGATGAACGGACGACCGAATGGAAATCGATAAAGATTATAAACTGGAGGTTGTCATGGTGAGGAACCCAGGGAGTGAGACTCAAGGTGGGGTCAATGACTCCATGAGGAAGCTTCATTGTCCCCCCTGTGGTTTCTGTAATGAGAGAGGACGCAGGACAAATGGGTTTGATGGGAGGGATGTGAGAACTGATACAAGTGGGAAAGAGAGTTTAGACACACCTGTATACTGTTAACAATGAGAACAAGGTGTGGTCTCTGTTTTCTCGTCTCACTACATTGACCTCATTCAGTTGTTTAGTTCTGGAATTAAACTGAATCTTGAAAAATAGTTCAGTACGGACGCTAAGTATTTATGTGATTAGCATAAAGAGCTAGCTTGGCAAGTTACACCACATAATTCCCCCTCTGCCTCTACGCCGGCGATAGCCACAGCCAGAGACAGTATATTTTAGGGTTGTTCGTTCATCCCATTCTCATGAACGCCATCTTTCAAGAACACCTGAGCATATATCAAAGGTTAAGGTCACTGTGGCCTTGTCTGTCTCAGCACCTTGAGGGAACTTTTTTCAGATTTGGCAAAAACATTCACCCACTCAACAATGAACTGTTCAGAATTTGGTGGTCAAACGTCACTGTGACTTTGCATCCAACTTTTTCTTGTGAAAGCGACATCTTAAGCGAATCCTTGATGGAATTTTTTTCATATGTGGCACAGATTTCTTCTAATTTGGCACAAATTTGTTCAAATTTGGCCACTTTGAGTCAATGATGAACTGATAAGAATGTGGTGGTCAAAGGGCAATGTTACTATGACCTTGTGTTCATCTCATTCTTGTTAACATGACATCTCAAGAACATCTGCGGGATTGTTTTTTTCTTCAAATTTGGCAAAAACATCCACTCGGACTCAACGATGAACTGATGAGAATTTGGCGGTCAAAGGTCACTGTGACCTTGAATCCATCCAATTCTTGCAGCTGCAATATCGCAAGGTGAACCTTTAAGGAATTTCTTCTAATTTGGCACAAATTAACGTCCACTTTGACTCAACAACAATGAACTGATTGGAATTTTGTGGTCAAAGGTCAAGGTCATGGTGACCTTGCAACCGTCTCTCTTTCTTGTGAGCATTATATCTCAAGAACACCTTGAGTCAGCAGTTAATGACAATAAAACAGTTAACAAAACAGATTTTTCAACAATTGTGAATCACCGCAACCATCTGAGGTCCTTCAGTATACAGTCATACACGTCTATACAAACTATTAGGTTGATTGGCCCAGTAGTTTGTGAGATTAGCTGCAGACAGACGGATACAGACACTCACACAACAACTCTGGGTGGTGCCCCAGGCGGCTGTCTGTGCCACCTACAGGAAGCACCACCACTGGCTGCGGCTTATACACAATAATAACTGAGGGAACTTTCTCTCTTTTTCCCTCTCCCTGTTACAGCTCTGGCCTGTAATGACCTTTACTGTGAAAAGGTTGTGTTGAGGGATTTTAAACTGCTTTTCTGAAGCTCGAGGGCACAGCAACACTAAGAAATAACACTGTGGTAAATTCTGCCACTGTATAGGCTCACACAGAAAACCATAAGCTCAGGTGTTTTGATGGGCTGCAGGCGCGTGTTGCCCTTTCGACTGTCAGGGACAGGAAATGTTTTCACTTTATTTAGAACATCAGCTGACTGTCAGGATGCGGAGTCGAAGGAGATCAAAAAAGTAGCGTGTACTGTGGCCTTAAAAAGAGTAAAACCACTGGATTCAGAAGGAGCAGGACCAGATTTAGGGAAACAAGCATATTTACATTCACTTCATTTGTATGCAAAGTATGGAGCTGGTGTCAGCACATGGTTAGCCTAGCTTAGCATAAAAACAAAGTAAGGGGAAGTGCAGCTGGTTTTGTTCATCGATGACGTTTTGGATATGTAATGTCAACACTTTAACATTTTATCCTCTTAGACACTGTCTTGCATGGTGTGAAATTTTGTCATGATTAGCTTATGAATCACAGTGACCTTGACTTTTACCCTTGACCACCAAATTCTTATCAACTCTTTATTGAGTCCAAATGGCTGTTTTTGCCAAATATGAGGAAATTGCCTCACAGTGTTCTTGAGATATCATGCTCGCAAGAAAGAGATGAACACAAGGTCACAATAACATTGCCCTTTGACCACCAAATTCTTATCAGTTCATCATTGACTTGAAGTGGCCGTTGGTGCCAAATCTGAACAATTTGTGCCAAATTTGGAAGAAAGGTTCCCTCAAGGTGCTCTTGAGTACCACCTTCACAAGAATGAGACAGACAAGGTTGCAGTGACTTCACCCTCTAATGTATGATTACCAAAATTTGATCGATTCATCGCTGAGTGAACGTTTGTGCCACATTTGAAGAAATTCCCTCTTGAAATATTGTGTTCATGAGAATGGGATGGACGAACAACCCAGTTAGATATTTGTGTGGCTGTCACCTCTTGACTGTCTGATGTTGTTTTCTCCCAGTTTCACAAACATGATAGAAACGTCATCACGCGCCCTCACGTTCAATCCAACTGATTAGGACATTTGCATTTTCACATACAGCTCCGCCAGGTAATGTCTAGATAACTTAAGGTTTGCAGTGCATGTGTGAAAGAGGTTTAATAAAAGCAGCAGCTTTGATCCACTTGAGTCCAAGATTTTTCTTTTGATAGCAGTCCTAATAAAAAACAATAGCCAGAGCAGCATTTTTATCTCATTTGTTTCCTAGATTGGCTCATCCAGGCTCCCATTCTTTGATTGCCGTATCTATCTATTAGATGTGACAACCTGACAGCACAGTAAGAGGTGTTACTTCACCTTGATGATGCCTGCTGTTTTTCATTTTACCAGCCTTTTCTTTTCAACAACTGAAGCTGATATAATAGCAGTCAATAAATCCATATCTTTTTGTGTAGAGCAATTTTTATCACAGTAGCACCACAAACAAAGCTTCGCTAATCTTGGTGTCTTCTGTCTCCAGCACAGCCGCACACAAGTTGAGCTAATCAGATCAGCAGCAGGAGCATTTTCTGTTGTGTGCAGAGAGTTTTGAGGATGACGAATCCAAATTCTGGCTCCTGCAAAACTCGAAAGAACAATTCTGAACTTTCAAAGCAGAGCAGAGAGAGAGATTTCAGCTGTAACCCTGCTGCGTTTAATTGCACCTCTGGCCAGCCTGAAACGTATAAAAAGGAAAGTGTTGCAGCAGAACAAGTGCCAGGGGTTTGTCCTGAGGGTTTAGAGCAGCTCATCGTGTCTCCCCGCCTTCCACACTAGCCGACAGGTGTACTCATGTGAATGTGAGCAGGCATTGATCAGGACGGAGCTGGAGGCCTGTGGGGGCATCCGACACCGCCCAGAGATCTTTTAACGCCGGGGCTCGAGTTACGAAGGCAGAGGACAAATGAGAGAGCCGTCTCTTGAGCTTGTCAGTGGAGGAGAGTGTTGTTTAATAATAGATCAATGCAGGGAGGAGGGGCGAAGCGCTCCTACGGGGGACGTAATCAATCCCCTGCTTGTAGACTCCCATCTAGAAGCAAGGTCTTTAGTCATAAAAGTCAACAGTAAAAGACTCAGACATTTAGACTTCTTTACAAACATGCAGCCGCCTCGATCCCCAGTGAAAGTCAGCGTGTTAATTAGGCAACAAACCTGATTAGCCAGACCTGACTGCTGCAGTTTACTGGACCACAAACCAGACATGTGTCTGAGGAACGAGAGCTCCTCTGTGGCTCATCACACAGAGCAGGAGAGTTCAGGTAGTTGCAGGAGAATAAAAATAAAAATAGCAGAGAGTCCAAACTGCACAAAGATACCTGTAATAGAAAATCCTGTCAGGAAGTGATTAATAAACTAAACCCAGAGCTGGAATCACCTTCTCCCTGCCAGACTTGTCCTCGTGGGACATTTCAACCAAACTGCTAGTTGGAACCAAACTCATGAACAAATCAGGAACTAAATCTTTCTGCAGAGCTCTATGTTTGTGTTTCTGCCACAACCTTGAAGAGGAAACTGGCTGCTTTTGGCTGCATTGTGTGATTGAAGGTGTAACGGGAGATTAAATACCAGAGGACAAAGATCACCACTAGAAAATGTTGGAACTGAACATTTTTGCAAACCACAAATATGTTAGATTTGTACATGTCACACATATCAGTGTTTTAAAGAGAAAGAAAGGAGGGAATGATGCATTGCATGGCAGGAGACCACTGTGAGTCAGTTTAGTGAATCAGCGCTGCTTTTCCAGAGACATTTCAGCCACTAAATGTGGGTGTTTTTTAGCGTTCTGTTACTGGTTTTTTTTTTTTTTACTGTTTCATCGGGACAGAGTTTCCAGCTGGGATAGTGCTACAAAAGTTGTTTTATTTATTAATTTTCCAATGAGACATTGCTGCATTTCTAGCTGGGATAACGCCACGAAGAGCGGTCATTTTTTACAGACATCACTGCATTTCTAGCAGGGATAGTGCCACAAAAAGAGATCATCGAAGGCTTCTCCAGCTGTGAATGTGCAACCAAACAGGATTCGCATTTACAGCTTCAGACCACTGTTGTGTTTTAAGGACAGATCGCTGTTTGTGGGTGTTTATTGTGACCTGTTGCTGTGTTTTTACTGAGGCATTGCAGCGTTTCCTGCCTGGGTAGTGCCAGGAAAAGTGGTTGTTTTGCCAGACAAGTCTATGCAGTGATTCACGTTTCTTAATTGCCGTGCTTGGCCTTCAGTATAACATATCACATGCACTTGAAAAGACACCGTGACACGGCCCCTTCTCACTGCTGCTGTAATATCCTTTTCTCTCCTTCTGCCATTTTGTCTCTCATCTCTTTGTCCCGATCATTTGTCTCTCTGCCTGTCTGTATTCTCCTCCCTCCCTCTCTTTCCTACCTGTCAGTATTATCATCTGCCCTGCTCCACCTCTCCCCCCTCCTTCCTCCTCCCCGTCAAAGCTTTTGGAAGTGAGGCTCATTTAGTTGACAGCCGCCGGTCAGCTGTCAGCTCCGTCTGTCCGTCTGCTTCAGGGCTTCCTGCAGGTCGCCGTTATCTATTTTTCCAGACACTCTGGTCTCTCACGCAGCAGACTGTTTTTCTTTTTTAGAGCAGCAACTAGAGTTAGTTAATAATGTGGAAACATCGACCAAAACCAGGCTGGAAACACACACACAGGAAACGTGTTGCGATGCTTTCATTTCTACATTAAAGTCAAAATTAGGTAACTGCCAAAAAGGCAGCTCAGTTGCCAGAGAGAACTGCTCCCCTGTAAGCTGCAGACCGCTGTTTAAGATCAACAAACTTTCTAGTGGCAATTGTGCAAACAAAAGCGTCTGTTTTTAAGTGAGCGGCTCTGCTTTTCTAGCCATGAATCTACCCAGAAATGCAGGCTGCTAAGCTGTAGACCACCGTTTGAAACCAGCAAGCAACTGCTGCATTTCCTCTGCAACCAAAAGTGGGTATTTATTGGTGAGCCATTGCTGCATTTCCATTGATGACTGTGCCACTAAATTGGATGTTTCTTAGTGAACCACTGCTGCTTGTTTTTTAAGCAAGCCATCGCTGTGTTTCCAGTGGCCATTTTGCCACAAAAAAATTGTGGGTTTTTTAACGAGCTGTTGCTGCATTTCCAGCAGCAATTGTGTTAACAAAAGCAGGTGTTTTTTTAGCAAGCCATCACTGCATTTCCAGCAGAAATTTTGGCAACCAAAAGTGTTTTTTTTAATGAGCCATTGCTGCATTTCCAGTGGCAGTTATGTGGACAAAGGGGGGTGTTTTTAACAATTTTGTCAACCAAAAGTGGGGATTTATTGGTGAGCCATAATTGCATTTCCAGCAGCGATTGTGCCACCAAAACCATTTTTTTTTATTATGAGTCATTGCTGCATTTCTGGCAGCAAATGTGCCACCAAAAGTGGGGATTTATTGGTGAGCCATAATTACATTTCCAGTGGTGAGTTTTTCAGACGGCCATTGCTGCATTTCTAGCAGTCATTGTGCCACAAAGAAATGTTTGTTTAGAGGGCCATCACCGCATTTCCAGCGGCCATTGTGCCACTACAAGCAGGTTTTTATAGTGAGCAACAGCTGCATTTCCAGCTGCATATTTTTCCACCTTAAGTGGGTATTTATTAGTGAGCCATAATTACATTTCCAGTGGTGAGTTTTCCAGAGGGCCATTGCTGCATTTCCAACGGTGATTGTGGCACTGAAAGTGTTTTTATTTAGCAAGGCATTGCTGCGTTTCCAGCAGCCATTGTACCACAAAAAAATGTGTTTTTTAAAAAGAGGATAATGCTGCATTTCCAGCTGCATTTGTGCCACAAAAAATGTTTTTTAGAGGGTCATCACTGCATTTCCAGCAGCCACTGTGCCACCAAAAGCAGGTTTTTTATAGTGAGCAATAGCTGCATTTCTAGCAGCAAATGTGCCACCAAAAGCAACTTTTTGAGTGAGTCATTGCTGCGTTTACAGCAGCAATTTTGCCACCAAAAGTGGGGATTTATTGGTGAGCCTTAATTACATGTACAGTTGTGAGTTTTTCAGAAAGCCATTGCTGCATTTCCAGTAGTGATTGTGCCACCAAAAATGAGTGTTTATTGGTGAGCCATTGCTGCATTTCCAGTGGCAAATGTGTCACTGAAACTGTTTTTTTCTAGCAAGGCATTGCTGCGTTTCCAGTGGCCATTGTGCCACCAAAAGCAACTTTTTTGAATGAGTCATTGCTGCATTTCCAATGGTGATTGTGGCACCAAAAGTGTTTTTTTGTAAGCCATCGCTGCATTTCTAGCAGCCATTTTGCCTGTAAAAGCAGGTATTTAAAGTCAAAACATGATCGTTTCCTGACCTTAAGTATGAGAGTTTTTGTTCCTAAACATGACCTAAAGTTAACCACAGTTTGCTGTGTTTGTATCCGCTACATAATGATGTACAGATTTTAAATTTCTTTCTCCAGAAATGTACAATGCCAAGTATTTCTCTGGCGTCAGCTGCATAAAGAAGTCTCCATGAATTAAACTGTGGGACTGTAGTGAACATCCAGCTGGAGCCAAAGTGTCCGAGAGCCAGACAGTGACCTTTGACCTCCATCTGGTGCAGTGTGAACATGGTGTCTTTCAGGGCAGAAGTCTGTTCTTCTCAAACTCAGATTGAGAAGAAGACTCAGATTTAGGTTTTCCCACCCTGATGGGATTAGGAAAAATCTGATTTGAAGGTACATGACTCCTCTGACCGCCTGGCCTTTATTTTGAAGCTCAGGCTCCTTCCTGCGTTAATCCTTTCCGGCTCTACACAGCCCGTCTCTCTCCTGCACGTACCGAAGCGCCTGATTTGCATTTGAACACATCACACTCATTTCCAGACAGCAGCATTGAACCCTGACGCGCGTGTGTGTTTGGTCTATATTTAGACCTAAACTTGTGCGAAGCCTGAATCAGCAGGCGGAGGACATCACAAAGGAAGGCCAAAGTGCTCGTCGGCCAGGTGGGGGAGCGAGATAGAGGCGGGGAAGGAGTGAGAGAGGAGGAGGGAGGCGTGTGGTGTCCGGTTCAACAGCGGATAATTCATCATCTCAGTTTGGTTTGTAAAGAGCAACCTGCACGTTGTAGGTTATCAGGTTGTTTCGCTTCATTACAGAGCCGCAGCTCGTTACGATGACGATAAAAGAGATAAAAGATGACGGATGGGAGAGGAAGTAAAACAGGGCGTAAAAATAGATTATTCTAATAAATGGAAATAACGTGACCTTGGGATTATAAGGTTCATCCTGTCTTGTCTTTTTAAGACTGAGTTAAAGCTTAAACGTGCTTCTGCTGACAGTCATTGATGTGCAGCATTTCAAGCCTGCAGCGGAACATGAGACAGTATCAATACCATCACCTTGTTACACGCCTTCGCACTGGGTCAGAATTCTTTGGGTCTTTCTCAAAGCTGGAATTCGGCTGCCTCTTAATGTCGAAACCTCTGTGTGTGTCTGTTCCACGTGTTTCTCCTCACTGACTCGGTCAATCCATGTGAAATGTGGCACAGTGGTAGAGGGTCATGGCAGGATGCCAATGAAGCAATATTACATCAATTGGCCAAAGGGGGGCGCTATAGCAACCCATTGAAATGTCAAACTTTGAATGGGCATATCTCATGCCCAGTATGTGGTAGAGACATGAAACTTTGCACAGAGATGTCTCTCCTCATGAGGAACACATTTGCCTCAAGAACCCATAACTTCCGCTTATATAGATTTTCCACCATTTTGAATTTTTTTGAAAAACACTTCAAATGGATCTCTTCCTAGGAAGTTTGAGCGATCTGCATGAAACTGGGTGAACATAATCTAGGGACTAATATCTAAAGTTCCCTCTTGGCAAAAGTTGGAGAAGAACATTTATTTCCATGTGCACTTAAGTATGAGAAATGGGAAAGGTCTTTGGCGATTTGACCCCATCGTAATGTCATATATTCCAGGAGGATGGTAAAGACGTAATAGATTAGGGAATCTATGGAGTCTAGACGCTGGTGGTGATGAGCTCGTCCTGGGCTCTGGATAACGTGACCACGTCGGAGTTCGTCATCTTCCTGTTCTAACAGCAACCTCCTTTTTTAAACTTTGAGCACAAAATTGAGTTATGTGTCAAAAACGAAATAAAATTGGCCAACAGTGCGACGAATCAACATTGTCAGAAAGTGACTCAGAAGAATAAAATATATCACAAAAATGCCAGAATGAGGATTTGAGTACATGCAGCCAACTCACAATAAATGAGACTCAACATAAAGATTACGAAACTAAATTTGGAAGGAAATTGCACAGAATAAGTATCAACATGTGTATGTCAATCAAAAGAATAACATATACATATAAAGTGATGCGTCATTGTTTCAGTGACAGACGTGTGTGATTGGAAGTTTGACATCGTGCCAAAACATTGTTGCTTGTCATGAATTTTAATGTGAATGACAGAGAGAAGTCACAATGAAATTTGGTCTTTTTGATGCGTTTAAGTGGCTGGAGACTGTGTGTGTGTGTGTGTGTGTGTGTTGCTTTGAAGCCGCAGCTGACTGACAGCCAGGCTGATTCAGTACAAACTAATTGAGCTCCATTAAATTAAGTCGAGGCTCCGCAGTTGAAGATTTTTCCTTGTATGGCTCAGAAACTGCTTTCGCCCTCGCTCAGAGTGCGTCTGGGAAATCTTTGATATGATTTACATAAAAGCACAGAACCTGAGATACAGTGACTCGTCTCTGTTCTCGTGGCTGTGAGTAATCAGAGCTCAGATGGGATGAATCACATCGTGTGACAGTCAGAACGCCGCTGCTTTGTTTGTCTGAAGGCTGTTAAGACAAATCTTTTCTGAAGTTTCACGCAACAGTGAATGCAACGCTGACCTCTGACCTGATCTCATGAAGCCTTTAATAAACTGTTGGAATGAAAAGGACAGGAGAGCAGCGACTAAGGTATTAATTCGCTATAGCAGTCGACACAAAGTCATTCATGTATCCACTCAAGCGTTTTTATGCTTATTCAAGTTCCATTAAAAAGTTTAGTAAAGTTATCAGTTCAGATTCGAGCCAGTGTTGAAAGTCAAGTAGGTTTTACTTTGCTACTTTCTGCCGACAGATTCTCGAGTTCAGTTCATATGCAGGGCAGTGAACGCGACTTCAAGTGGCACAACCCAGAAAAAATGTTTGCATTGTACATTTCTGCAAACCACCAATACGTTGCATTTAGTTATGTAGCAACAACGCTATGGTTACCATGTGGTTAAGTTTAGGCACAAAAACCGCTTTGTTATGGTTTGGAAAAAGGTAAAAGTTTGGCTTCAAATACCTGCTTTTTATGGCACTATCCTGGCAGAAAACGCATCAATATTTTGGTGAAAAACACCCGCTTTTCATGCCATTATCCCCGCTGGACATGCAACATGTCAGTAAAAAAACAACCACTTTTTGTGGCACTATCCCGGCAGGAAAAGCAACAAGGACTTGGTAAAAAAAATACCCCTTTTCGTGGCATTGTCCATGCAGGAAACACAAGAACATCTCAGTAAAAAACAACCGCTTTTCATGCCATTATCCCCGTTGGAATTACAACATGTCAGTAAAAAGAACCACTTTTCTTGGCATAATCCTGGCAGGAAAATATAAAAATAATAACCGCTTGATTTGGCACTATCCTGACAAGAAACTCATCATTATCTTGGCAAAAAAACAACTGCATTTCATGCCACTATCCCTGCAGGAAATGCCACAATGTCGCAGTAAAAAAAAGCAACAGTTCATGGAAAACACCAATGTGTTAACAAACTGTGAGCTGAGAGAATTCATCGTGCCACATTATTTCTGGTTTCACCAGTCTGAACACTTTAAATTTGAAGCAGCAGCATCAAGAGTCTTGAGTAGAAAACAGTCATGTTTTCCTGTTTTCGTGCACAATTGGTTGTCATTCCTCCACGCCAGAGGACATTTGCCTAAATTTGAACCTGTCTTTAAAGTCTTGAGTCAAGGAGAGGGATGTTAGGAGGATAATTCATGTGTGTGAACATGAAAACATCCACTTCCATCTTTCTGACCTCTATTGTTTCCTGGTTTTGCTGTGCTGGTGCACTGTATGATTGGTTGTCAATTTTGTCAGCAGTTTGAGCTCTAAAGACCAATAATACCTGCCTCTTGCTTGATATTTATTTGCAACATCTAACTTTTTATGCCCCATTTTGAGTTTACTTTAGACTATCTTCTCATAAAATCCCCCAAAACTTTTGTCACACCTTTATTAGAGCTCCTTTAGCTCCTCTAGCTCCCAGCGCTCGCTGCGTCTGGGGCTGCCAGCAAAGAGAAACGTACCCTGCAAAGAGCCTGAGAGGTATCACCACAGGACGGTGCATCACTTTGAAGTGTGTGTGTGTAAAGATGTAAGACACCCGCGGCGGTTGAGAGCCCTGCTTTTCTGAACCAACATCTTATCTGTGGATGGACACACACGACTGCACACACTGCATTTTTTGTTCCTGATAAAGGAGGAAAAAAGAGACGCTGTGTGTGTCCGTTGTGCTGCTTTTCAAGAAAAGAAAAAGGTGCCTGGAGTGTAATTTTTAGTCAGCTGATTTTATTTATGCTCAGAATTTTCTCACCCTCATTTAACCGGGTTATCTGAGTAGAAGGGTATTAGCAGCCGCAGCCTGAGGGTCATGGCTACCTAAAGGAGGGCTAAGGATTATATTCACACACTTAGCCATTTCCTTTTTTTTTTTTTATAAACAGTGTTTTAATCTTTTATATTCACCATTCAGCCCCTGTGGCCGGTTTAAAGAAGAACAGAAATCTTCCCAACCACATAAATTCGATGATTAACATGTATTTTCTACACAAATATTAACTCAAGCCTCTAAAAATGATTCAGACGAAACCTCTCGAGAGGACTTTGGTCGAACTGCTCACACTCATAGACGTGTTCATTGTGTGAACGCTGGTCACACATGGATACTCTGTTGTTTTAAGTGGATTTAAGACAAAAAAGGTTTGAAACCACTGGACTAGAAAATGGGATTAGGAAAAGGAAGTCCAAATTGGGAGGGTTGGACTAGATTTTGCAACAAAGATCTTCACTGGTACAATTGGCTCCTAAACCGATTACGATGTGGCAGCTGTTCCATAAAAGGTATACTGTGCAGGATTTACCTAAAAAAAAAACCCACAATGTATAGATTCATACAAAAGTAATCCCTCTCAGTGTGTGTTGGTGTATTGATCTGCAGAGACTTTGCCCTCTGCCTGGATTTTTGAAAAGTTTCTTCTTATTTTGCTGCAGTTGGCACGTTCCTGTGTACAGGGCGTTGGTAAGGTCAGGGCCGGAGCACCTTAAGATTTTTTAAAGCTCTAGTTAAGGTTTCATCAAAATAAAATTGGTTGCACAAAAGTCTTTTCCTTATCAAGGTGTCCTTAAATATTATAGTTTTCTCCTTGTCTTGATCTTTCACTCAAGGAATCGCTTGACCTTTCTGTAATTGTATTCCTCCAGAGGTTTCATCTTTTCCTCCTTTCCATAACTAAGGAAACCTTTTAGGGGATTCAATTAAGGAGAAATTAAGCCTTATGTGTCATACTTAAGGGGAAACTTAAGATGTATTGTGCAACCGGTGCCTGGATTTTTATAAAAAGGTAGCAACCAGGTGTCAAACTGTAAGCAGGACGCATCAAATACATCTTTTCCACCAAATTATCTCCGGTTCTTGATCCGGATCCATTCAGGACTCTTTGAACCTTGGTGCTATCCAGCCAACCAGCCCGTGTTTCCTAGCCTGAGTGTCAGACTGAAGCTCACAGAAGCTTCAGTCTGATATCGCCTCCATTGAAGGCGATTTACAAGGGGGAGGGAATTTGATTTTTTCCCTAACCAATCAGTAGAGATCAACGACTCACCCAGAATCAGATGTCATTAGTATCCATATGCCTCGGGGCAACTGAAAACAAGCGAGCATTGCCCGTTTAAAATGTCTCCGTCGTCGTGCACGTCCAGCTGCATCGCCATTAAATCCAGTTTAGCAGCTTCCTTAATTTGGTCCTCCATTAACGCGAGTAGTGGCGAAATAGCATCGTTAATGTGGTCTGTAGGATCTGTAGCGGTCGCCATTGTTGCTGTCCTCACCAGTTACCCACCGGCGTACAGCTTGACATCAGCGTGGCGCTGATTGGCTAATCGCTAGACCCCCGACGTTCATTGGTCTGTCCATCGTTTGGACGAGATAAGTCGCAAATTCAATAAGGTATACCAGACCGTGAGACAAGCCTGCTCAGTTGAGTGGGCGGGGTCTATGGTCTGGAACCAGGCTACGTGTTTCCACCAGTTTTGAGCACTTGAGCGTGTATGATGTTCCACCGTTGACTGTATCTCTTCCTCTCATCAGGCGCTGCTGAAGATGGACTGCCAGGGTCTGGTTGCCCGACTGGTCCTAGATTTCGTCTTGCTGACCACGGCGGTGGAGGTGGCGTTCCGCTGGAGGGAGCTTGCTGAGAAACTAGCTCGAGTGTCGAGACAGCAGATGGAGGCTTACGAGGCTCCGCACCGCGACAAGAACGGCCTATTGGACAATGAGGTGAGAGGCCTTGTGTCTATACAGAGGCAACAGAGTGCCAGGAATATAAGAAACATGTGAAATGTCAAAAACTATACTCAGAGACTTGTGTCACATCCAACACATTCTCACTCCCAACTTGGCAAATAAGGAAGCTTCATCAGTGGCCTTACGTACCCCTCGAAGCATCAGTTTTGTAAGGTCAGCGATGGCACATCAGTTTTTGCTCGTCACATGAACGGTATATTTTCAAAATAAACTTCCATAGTCACAGGAATTTGCAGTTTCTGCTTGTTATATGCACACAGTCTGTTTCGGTTTGGGAAACAAAAGTACTTGGTTAGGTATAGGAAAAGATTGTAGTTAGCGCACAAACAACGGTCTTCTGGGTGAAAGTCCTGCGTCCTCATTCATAAACATTGCGTAAGCACAAAATGAAGCCTGAAAGAAGCGTACGCAACTTCTCACGCAAACGTTATCGCAAGACAGACTTGATGGGAGAGACTTTGACTCTTGCTTATGAACATTTAGGAGACGAAATTGGCGAAATTGTTTTTGTCCGTACGTAAATTTTTAGCATGGATCGTTAGCATTGTTTTATAAGTGAGACCAAAGCTTGTTTGACCCATCCGTCCACCCTGTGTTGCCAACTTCACGACTGTCTTGCAAGATTTAGTGACTTTTCAAACCCTTTTAAAAAAAGCACCTCATAACAAATTCAGCATCTTATTCAGACCATCAGGTAAAAGAGAGAAAGGTCCATGGCTCCTCTGCCAACAGCGCCTTATCTCTTTCCCTTTCTCCTACACAGCAGCACTGTGCAAGCACTCAGTAGGTGTGGGGCAGGCAGGAGGAGGAGATGCTGCTCCCTGAGCTGCGGGGGTGCAGCTGTAGTGAGTTTCTGTGGATTCATTGATGCTCTTGCTCTCTGGGTTGAAAGCAAGAGAAAGCTCTTAGTGGATTCAGTACAATCAGGTACCAGACTTGGTTCTTTTGAGGGTATGTACCGAACTACATCAGCGCCAAATTTTGGTGCACAAGGGGGCACCTGGGTGAGAACGCCAGGTTCAGACAGAAGCGAGAAGCGCCGCGCAACGAAGTGCCCCAGAAGCCCTTTGGCTGCAGAGGCAATGGAGCCCCGTCAAGTCACTGGGTTGAAAAAGGATGTGGAAGCGAAACCATGGCTGCAGTGCCGATAGTTTTGGTCTATTTTCTTTTCCATTTTGTTGCAGCACCAACCAATTATAACGTTCTCAGGCCACATACTTGTCAGTTGTGTCTAAACAGAGGGCCGAAGAGACGAGCAGACACATGCACACACATTTGACGAGTTGGGAGTGAGAACCAAGAGTCTGTGTGTTCAGATCTGACCCAACAGTATCTTTGCCTTAACGTCTCACGGTTCAAAAATAATAGAAAGTTGTGAAATGCAGTAGAACCTCTTCTAGTAAAGATAACATATGTTTGTCCAATCTGTTGCCCTCTGTACCTAAAGAAGTCTCTCTTCTCTCTCTTTGACCCCAATCCCGACCCTTCAGTCCATGTGGAAGCCAGCCTACGACTTCCTCCTGACGTGGGCCGCCCATGTGGGGGACAGCTACCGAGATGTGATCCAGGAGCTCCACCTCGGCCTGGACAAGATGAGGAACCCCATCACCAAGAGGTGGAAGCACCTGACCGGCACGCTAATCCTTGTCAACTGCCTCGATACGCTCCGCAGTGCCGCCTTCTGTCCCACGGGATATGGAGATTTTGCTGTGTGAATGTTTTCATCCGCCTGGAGGACAACTTTCTGTGGGTCGTGGTGGGAGTTACTGGAGCTACTTGGTCCCGAGATTCATCTGAGTTTTATCTTGGACAGTTTGACAGGATGACATTGAGGACACAAAGTTTGGGACTGAACCTTTGAGCGTCCAGTTCAGGATGTGAGATCTGTACATCCTGGTCTCTTGTTTGGAGTCTTGGATCGGTATCATCGGTGGCAGCATCGGTAGTTCTTAATAAGCGCCAGGTGGAGATACACCTGTGGACGATTTCTAGCGTTGAAACTGGAGGATTTTATGTTACTTTTTCTTTTATTTTTACTCTTCATCTCTTTATTACCCCACTTCCTGTCTTTGTCTCTGTTGGCGTATTCTATATCTGTCTGTCTTTTGCTGTCCTACACTATTACGTTCTCTTCCAGTTTGTATGATTTGCTCTGTTTCCACATCTCTCTCAGGACAACATCAGAGACCTCAACCACTGCAGTACATATCCACACATACTGTGACCTCTCCGCTATCTTTAAAAGCTAATTTCCCCCGATACCGAACTGAACCTCCGTTTGCAAGCCAAATGTTTTTAACACTTTCCCTCCATTTCTGACTGGCAGTTTTTATTCTTTCATTGTCTCTCACTTATCTCAGAAGAAGGCAGAGCAGATGACTTTAGTCAGGATCAGAAATCGTTTCACACGTTCAAACATCAAGAGCATCTGTCAGTAATTAGCTTGCCAAAAACAGTTAGCACAATGCTAACTCGACATGTGACTCGGTGTAGTCCATACGGTAAAGGTACAGTATATCTATTTATGCAAGATATACGTCTATTTTTTATACCTGCAGAACGATACAGATGAATATATTATCGACAGTGTTATTCTTGTGCACTTCTTTTGGTCTGGTTTGTCATTTCCACCATTTATCATTTTTAACGCAACAATGCTACAGTAGGAAATTCAGAGTCGAATTTGATAACCTCGATTTCTTCTGTCCAGCTAAAGACAAAAAAACATGGTTTCCTTTTTGAGGCATGACTTCCTACATTTATTGGAAGTACATCCAGTATTTTGCACACACTACAGTTTTTATGACATGCTACAAATTAGCGCCCAACGAATGACGTTACATCCCGAACGTAAAGTTTTGTAATTGACGCAAAGTTCCAGAGGTTAGGTTTTGGAAAAGCAACATGGTGAGGATGTACCTTCGCCAGTCTCCTGGGAGTGAAAGTCCTGTGTTTTTTGACCACGCGCCCCTCTTTCATCCCAAAATTAAACCAAAATATCGCATCGCCATCTTTCACTGGGGCATTTGAAGCCAGAGTCTGCACAGTAGCGACTGCTGTGGTATCAAGTTTCTGCCAATACACCCGTCCGACCAATCGAGAGCAACGCCATTGAATGCGAGCACACCAACTGGCGCACATAGCTGTCAATCATGTCACCACACCCCGTTTTTATTACATCAAATAAGTTATTAAAACCAAAATGATCAGAAAAAATGTGTTTGACGTGGTACCATGGAGGGCACAGGGTTTATGACCTGTGGGTTCAGGACAAGCCGCCACTGTTTACTACTTAAATAAATGAAACATGACTTTAAACTGTGAAAACATACGCATCAGAAAGCATCTGCTTTATGTTCACTTTATATTTAAAGAAGTCGTTTGTCTCTGATTTGTGTTCTCAAGCATTTTGTCTTTGATTTTATGATCTCAGCAAGTTCAGTCAATCAGCTTTGATGCTTTTGTCGTTAATTTCCACGTCTGTTTTTTTGTCTTTAAGTCTCTCATTCAGTGTTTGTTCTTGTTTCGTTCCAGTATGTTTTGTGACTGCTGCAGTGTTCCCGTGTCTGTTTGGAATATGAACTCGCTCTGAGCAGAAAATGTGTGAGGACTTTATATATTTGTACTGAATGCTGACCGAGTGTTGACACATTGCTGGTGCGGTGTCGTGTCTCCAGTGACAGGTCGCAGAGCTGAAATCTGTTCAGAAGGTTTCAATAAAACTGAAAATTGAAAACAAGGTGTGTTCGTGTGTGTGTGTGTGTGTGGGAAGACGAAGACAAAATAGATTGTGTGTGGACATTAAAACTTTTGGAATATTTGCTTGTTTGCGTGTTTCGGAAAAAGTATTCTTATTAATTCACTGCTCAAAAAATTGGGTTCCTGCTGGTACGTTATGTATCGGTGCATGTGACGCCTCCACCGACTTGCTTCCATCTTCTCGTCTGACTCTGTGTGAGACAGGAAACACACATTTCTCAAAATCTGCAGAGATGCAGCAAAAGGCTGATAAATTCTTTCCACCTCCGTGAGTTTGCAAATCATGCCCCCTGACTGTGATTCTTTCTGCACAAGAGCATTCACAAAGTGTTGTGTGACGCTGCCATCACGAATTCCACACAGACAATGCAGCAGATTCCTTCATGTAAACACACAGAGGGACAACACATCCAAATATCACACATGAATGCACACACGATCGCATGTGCGGCTAATGCATGCACAAACGCCACACATGAGTGCGCTCAAATCCATCCTCTATCCCAGCTGAACACAATCCTCTACACACACACTCACACACACTTTAATTTGCTTTAATTAAAGCAGATAATTATTCACCCTCAGAGGACAGGCCACCTTGACAAAGTCGTCCTTTGCCTTTCGATGACTCACCCTCAACATTCCTGCTCGTCTCCTGGATACGACTTGAAACTACTTTCTTTTTTACAACACGGCACTATAAGGGATAAATAGGTTTTAACAAGCTGCTATTTAAATAGGAGAGTATAAATCACCCCACGCTGTGTTCAGACACTTCTGTTTATAAATTACCTTCACGCTGAAAGAAATATTGATATGCAGATAAAAACAGGTTCATCTCCAAAGTCTGAGAGCAGTCTGACCTGGTGTGTTCTTCAGCAGCAGCAGAGCAGAGCGTTCTTATTGCTTGACACAACAGTTTCTGCATGGAAAGCTAAATTAAAATGATGAATCAACCCGGAAATCACCAGAAGACAATGTTGTCATTGTATGTTTCTGCAAACCCAAGATATTGAAGATACATTTGAATATTGCATGTGTCAAATTAATGTTCCAGCGGCCTTTCAGGCACGAAAAGTGGTTGTGGTTTACCAAGACATTGCTGCATTTCTTGCCAGGATAGTGGCACAAAAAGTGGTTGTTCTTTACAGAGACATCGCTGCATTTCCTGTGAAGATAGATGCATGAACAATGATTGTTTTTAACCAAGACATTGCTGCATTTCCTGCCAAGATAGTGGCACGAAATATGGTTGTTTTTTCCAAGACATCGCTGCGTTGTATGTAAACCAGTTGCTTTTTACTGAGATTTTGCTGCTTTTTCTGCTGGGATACCTGCACAAAAATTATTGTTTTTTCACCAAGACATTGCTGCTTTTCCCGACAGGATTGGTGCGTGAACAACTGTTGTTTTTTACAGAGATTTCACTGCTTTTCCTGCTGAGATAGCTGCACGAAAATTGTCTTTTTTTGTCTGCTCTTTACAGAGACATTGCTGATTTTTCTGTTGAGACAGTTGCATGAACAACGGTTATATTTTACCGAGACTTTGCAGCATTTCCTGCCAGGACAGTTGCATGAAAAGCATTTGTTTGTTACTGAGATTTCGCTGCTTTTCCTGTTGAGGTAGCTGCATGAAAAATTGTTTCATTTCACCAAGACATCGCCTTGTTTCCAGCAGTTGCATGAAAACCAGTTGGTTGTTTTTTTTTACAGAGACATAGCTGCTCTTTCTGTCGTGACAGTTGCATTAACGGACAATTCATAACTTTCTTCTTTAATAATGTTGCATGATGAATCCTCTCAGCCCACGGTTTGTTTGGCATTTCAAGCCCAGTCTCCAGAAGAAAATGTTGGTATTGGACGTTTCTGCAAACCACAAATACATTACATTTGTACGTCTACGTGATGTGGTAAATGAGGTGACTTTATTATCAGGAGGAGATGATGGACGGCCTCGGTGAGACGCCTGCCAAGCTGTAGACCATTGTTGTGTTTTAAGGACAGATCACTGTTTTTCCAGCAGCATTTTATCCATTTTTTTGTGACCTGATGCTGTTTTTTAACCAAGATTTCTCTGCTTTTCCTGCTGCGATAGTGCAGCAAAAACAGGTTGTTTTTTACAGAGCTGCTGCTGCATTTCTTGCCAGGAAAGTGGTGCAAGAAGCGGTTGTTTGTTCCAAGACTTAGCTACATTTCTTGCCAGGATAGCTGCACAAAAATTGGTTGCTCTTTACAAAGACTTTACTGCGTTTCCTGCTCGGATAGATGCACAAAAAGTTGTTGTTTTTCACTGAGACATTGCTGTGTTTCCAGCGGGGTTGGCCCCCCAAACCAGGTATTTTAAGTCAAAACATGATCTTTTCCAAACCATAACTAAGTGATTTTTGTGCCCTAACCCATCCACATTAACCACAGTGTTGTTAAAACGTAAAGTCTCAAAGTCTTTTCTCTTTCCTGCCGATTGATTTGTCAGGAATCTGGACGTGGACAGTTTGATGAACGAGCTCTGAGTTGAGGACAAACTGTGCTACACCCCCTTTCACCAAATCCAGCCTGTAATCAGAGGATCACAGGTGTTAATCATCTAATCTAAAACTTTGTCTTCCTGTCCGTCACGTCAGATGATCAGAGAGATGTGCGAGGAAAACAGTAATTTTTACACAGCGCTCTTTCATTCCTTGATTCGGGACAAATTGGCCGGCTTCGAGGTGCTTTTGAAAATGCAAAACAGGTGGCGAGATGAAAAGCTTTGGGACGAGCCGTCGGCCTGTTTCATCTGCTGTTGTTTTCCGGAGCCTTTGGAGGATGTTTGTGTGTGTGTGTGTGTGTGTGTGTGTGTGTGTGTGTGTGTGTGTGTGTGTGGGGAAACATGCCAGGATGGTTTCACCTTGTGAATCTGGAGAATGCAAAGAGCCTTTGAAAGAAAAACAAAAGTGCCTCATCTGCTCACTCCCTCTCCATCTCTGTCTCATCTGAATGTTTTGCTGCTGTCATGTGGACGCTTCATGAAATCCGCTGACATGGTGATTATCTGAACCTCAGCTGATTGATTATTTCTATCATTTACGGGCTCGTAGACTTCACAACTCTTAACAAGCTGTTTCTCTCTCAGAGTAAAGCACGGAGTGATGAATTCTCTCTGAGCTCCACAGCCTCCCTCAGCGGACCAACAGGTGAGGCTCAGTATAATCCTCCTATAATGTGCAGCGTTCAGCATTTTACAGTTTGTTGCTGTTCATTTGTTGAAGTTGTTTGACACATTCTTCAGGACTTTGTGTCTTTGCAACATCAGCTTCTCAAAAACTAACATCTCCTTCATAAAAACAAACCCCATCTGCTGCACGGCTCGGGATACTCATGCTTAAAACACATTCACTGGAGCTGTTCAACCAATCGACAGAATAAGTGTTAGCATTTTATGTTTCTGCAAACAACAGATACATTACAGTTGCACGTTATTATTTCACGACCACTTTTAAACATTATGTTGCAACAACACTGCGGTAAATGTGTGGCTACGTTTAGTCACAAAAAGCGCTTAGTTATGGTTCGGAAAAGATGATGTTTGGGTGAATGTTTGGTGGCACAATAGCTGCTAGAAAATCAGTGACTGGTCGCTAAAAAACACCCACATTTGGTCACACTAAAGTCACAGAAACATAACAATGTGTTGCTAAAAAACACCACGGTTTGATGGCACAAATGTTGCTGGAGGTGCAATGACTGGTTGCTGATAAACACCTGTGTTTGGTGGCACAAAAGTTGCTGCTGGAAACATAGTGAAGGGTCGCTAACAACCACCCTTGTTTGGTGGCATAAATGCAACTGGGAATGTAGCAACTGGTCTCGAAAATCTACCATGTTTGATGTTTGAAAAAGCAGTGACAGGTTGCACAAATGCTGATGGAAACACGGTGATGGGTTGCTAAAAACACCCACCTTTTTGGCACAAACACCTGTGGAAACATCAGGACTGGTCCTTAAAAAACTTCTACATTTGGTGGCACATGTGCCGCTGGAAATGCAGTGACTGGTTGCTGAAAACCTCCCATGTTTAGTGGCACAAATTCCACTGGAAACATAGTGCTGGGTTGCTACAAAAACCGCTGGAAATGTGGTGATGAGTCAGCGATAAACACCCACATTTGGTCACACAAAAGCTGCTCAAGTGGGTCGCTAAAAAACACCCATGTGGCATAAAAGCTGCTGGAAATGTTTGGTGGCATAAACGCCGCTGGAAATGCTGTTACAGATCCATGAAAAACACCCACGTTTGGTGGCACAGACGTTGCTGGAAACATAGTACCAATGTTGTCGTGTGGTCTACTGTCCTTTAATGTTGGCGTGACACACGGCTGGTTGCCATTTTCCCTCACGTACTTCATAGAACACGTGTGCTCGACTACAGACCAGACTTCATGGCAGTTTTGCTCCTTCTTGCTTCAGTGCGACAGCGCAGACGGTTGACTCTCCTCTAAAGAAGCCTGCCTTGTTTCCTGTTAACCTTTCCCAACATCTGGCAGCTGCTCGTCGTCTGTTACCTGAGGAACAGCGAGGAGACGGCGGAATAAATTAGAAGCAAATCAGTGAAGGAGGCTCTTGTTTTATGGATGAGGCGACTGTGTGGGTGGCGGGTGAGCGACGTTCAGGTGACTCAGCCTCGTTAGAGGGGGGAGAGGGAAGTGGAATTAGAGTGAGTTGTGGTCTTATAAAATCAGGTCGTTTGTGTGTGTGTG
Organism: Epinephelus cyanopodus; assembly: GCA_026686955.1. Classification (NCBI taxonomy): domain Eukaryota; kingdom Metazoa; phylum Chordata; class Actinopteri; order Perciformes; family Serranidae; genus Epinephelus; species Epinephelus cyanopodus. The sequence continues at coordinate 17,488,692 of CM048937.1, read as the reverse complement.
TGTGTGTGTGCATGTCTACGCCCTGTTTGTAATTCCTTTCATTGATCTCACACACACTCATTAGCAGGGAAATCAATGGTGGAGGAGGGCACAGAGAACAATTAGTGAGGTCTTGATGACTCAGGTTGTGTTGTTGCTGGTGTGTGTTTGTGTGTGTTTAGGGACCGGTTTATACCAACACTTCCTCAAGGTGCTGCTCATACACACAGGTGTTTTCATTTATTCTGACTAATTAGACCTCGATGAGGTTTAATTTGTGTATTTGGAGCTTAGTTGGTAGTTTGCTGACTTAAAGGGAAAGTTGGGTGTTCACGCAGACAGCTGTAACTACTGTATTTCCACAGTCAAAAGCAGGCACGTCACCCACTGAACAACACGGTCATACAAATATTTCACAATAAAAAGCCTTTTGCTAACAAATGAAGGGATTCTGTCCACAGGAACATTGTCAGAAAAGAAACAGAAAAGAAATATTCATATTTTGTCATGTCTGTGACAGATGGCGACATTGGAGCGGCAGTGATGTCAATATTATTATCTGAAGACCATTTCACTGTCTACTTTTGTTAAAACTATGCACGTCATGTGGAAAAAATGGGCAAGCCTCAGAATCTGTAGATGTTCTGCAGCCGCGCCTGAGCAGCGCTGCTCACGCGGGCAGTGTGGCTGCTCAAATCTGTTAATATGGGCACCAAAAAACCCCAAAAAACTAAGAGGTTCAACAAGACAGACGTGCTCATGCGGGCAGTGCGGCTGCTCTAATCTGTTAACATGGGCACTGAAAAAACAAAAAACTAAGAGGTTCCACGTCACAGCCGTGCTTACACACGCGATGTGGCTGCTCTAATCTGTTAACACGGGCATCAAAGAAACAAAAAACCAAGAGGTTCCACAACACAGACATGCTTACACAAGCAGTGTGGCTGCTCTAATCTGTTAACATGGACACTGAAAACAACAACAACAAACAAACAAGAGATTCCACGACACAGATGTGCTCATGCGGGCAGTGTGGCTGCACGAAGCTTTGGCACGAAGCTGCACGGAAAGTGAAACCTACTGAAATGCAGAGCAGACGCCTCAAATTGAGCTAGAAAAAGGTAAATATCAGAAACAGTTATATGATAAACACACTGAACCTCAGTCTGTGTTTGCAGCCTTAAGGACAGCTGAACTTTATTTTCTTTTACAGTTTGCAAATGTTGGCAGAAGGAGTGCAGCACATATTTTCCCTTTTGGATCCAGCCATAATGAACCATGTTTTCTGGTGTGTATTTTTTATATTTAGTTTACTTGCATTAGTTCAGTTTGGCATCAGAGCCATGTTCCGCTTTGTGTGTCAAATTTAAACAAACTGGAAATGATGCCCAGCTGGCGTTCGCCCGCTCTGTGTCGAGTCTGAAGCGGTGTCCCAAATGCATACAAAATAAAGTAGTAGACTCAAGGCTGTCAGTTTGTAATCCAAAAGGGCTTTGATTTCGAACACGCCGTCCCACAATGCAGTGCATAAAATAAAACAGAGGAGCAGCTCACAGCTGGAGAAAAATTAATTGTGGATAAGAATAAAACAGCTCTAAGAACACAGCAGAAAACAAAAACATATCCACTACATTTTGAGACAGAGACACAGAGCTAAGTGAACACCAGCTGGGCATCATCTCCAGTTTGTCTTAATTTGACACACAAAGTGGAGCACGGCTCTGACGCCAAGCTGAACTGCTGAAAGTAAACTAAATATAAAAAATTACACAGCAGAAAACATGGTTCATTATGACTGGATCCAAATGGGAGAACACTGCACTCCCTCTGCCAGCATTTGAAAACAAAACCTCAAACACACAGCGCAGCATTAATGGGGAACATTAAAGGAACGCTTCACCCCCAGATGATATTCTGTGTATCAATTATTCATCTTGTGTTTCCCTGAATTCATGAAAATAAACTTAATTTTTCTTCCACGCCTCCCTGGAAAACAAAGATTTTAAAACCATAAAAAAATCTTGATGAATTGAAGTCATAAGAGTCCACATTTACCTGCAGTAAAACCATATCAATGTATTTATATTTTTTTTCTGACATTTTATCAATAATGTCTCAGAGATTTTATTAATATGCTTTCGGACAATTTAATAATATTTTTTGCATATTTTATTGATTTTTTGGGGGGTATATGAGCAATATATTTCAGACATTTCATTTAATATCATGATCGCACATTTTATTAATTACTTTATTGGACATCTTATTAATATTTCTCGGACATTTTATTCATATTTTTTCTGACATTTTAATAATACTTTTCAGACATTTTAGTAATATTATGGTCACACGTTTTATTATTTTTTCTGACATTTATTTGTATTTTTTCAGACATTTTATTAATATTTCTCGGACATTTTATTAACTTTTTGGGGACATTATATTCCCATTTGTCAGATAATTTGTTAATATTTTTAGGACATTTTAGTAATATTTTTTTGGACATTTGATCAATATTTTTTACACATTTTATTCATTTTCTTTGGCAGTATATAAGCAATATATTTCAGACATTTTATCAATATCATGGTCGCACATTTCCCCCCCGACATTTTTTGTATTTTTTAGACATTTATGTAATATTTTTTTTGGACATTTTATTAATATTATTTCGGATAATTTATTAATTACTTTATCGGACATTTTATTAATATTTCTTGGGACATTTTAATAATATTTTTTGGACACTTTATTAACGTTTGTCAGATATTTTATTAATATTTTGGGACATTTTATGCATAATTGTCAGACTTTTTATTAATAATTTTTGGTCATTTTATTAATACTTTATCGGACGTTTTAATTTTTTTTGGGGGGGGGGGGGCATTTTATTGACATTTTTTGAATTTTTTATTTAAAAAAATTCTGCCATTTTATTAATATTTTTTCGGACATTTTATTTACAGTTTTTTTTTTACTTTTTATTAATATTTTTGGGGCATATTATCATTTTTGGGGACATTTTATTCACATTTGTCAGACATTTTATTAATATTTTTTCTGACATTTTAATGATCATTTTCGGAAATTTTAGTAATATTTTTTTGGACATTTGATCAATATTTTTGCACACATTTTATTGATTTTTTTGGGCCCCCCAACATTTATTTGTATTTTTTAGACATTTTAGTAACATTTATAATATTATAATATTACTTCAGATAATTTATTAATATTTTTGGACATTTTATTAATATTTTTTGGACATTTTATCAATATTTTTTGGTCATGTTATTAATAAATGTCAGACCTTTAAAAATTACTTTGGATGATTTATTAATTACTTTATCAGACATGTTATTAATATTTTCTGACATTTTATTCATAATGTTGGAAAAATTACTAATATTTTATGGATCTTTTATTGATTTTATTCCGCAAATTTTATTAATATTTTTGTTGGATATTTTATTAACATTTTTTCAGTCACTTTATGAATGTGTTTTTGGACATGGTCGTCATGGCCATTTCAATATATTGCCACTAGATGGCAGCAAAACATCCCATAACAGGATGAGCTGCAGTCGCAGGAAACTAAACACTGTCTCTGCATTTTAATTTGCACTTTCATCATGTCAGGAGACTTTGGAAATGCAATAACATCATCACTGTGAAGTGTGTCTGTGCACACGGCACCATCTGCATCAGTTAACACGGTGAAACTGTAAATCATGACGCAGAGACGGTTCCGTTTCCTGGAGCAGCTCGCTCTGTTATCGTAGACTTTGCTGCCATCTAGTGGCGTCAGCAAACTGCTGTCAGCTGTTGCTGGTGTGTTTGGAGGTTTCTGTCATGCGCTGCTTTCTCTCTGCTGCAGCTGCGCTCAGGTGTGTTGCGCTAACTGACGAGCAGCAGCTGGTGTGTGAGGGAGGCGCTGAGAAACCCTCAGATTAGATTGTTTTAAAGGCGTGTCGTGTGGCTGGTCTGGGTCTGTTTAATGTCCACCAAAGGACAACCAATCACACGCAGCACAGGGTCAACCGCGCCTCCTCACTAAGGTAAAACTTCCTCTCCGTTCATCACAAGTAGGTCATGTTGTGTTGGGTCCTCCATCAGCTCTCTGTCACACACACACACACACACACACACACACACACACACACACACACACACACACACACACACACACACACTTTCATGTTTCCTTCAGCAGCTGTGTGTAGTTGCTTCACTTCACCACCAGGTGTCAGCAGAGGTGCGCGAGTCCCAGCAGCTCAGTGCGCAGAGGAAACAGCAGATCCAGGACACGAGTGGACGCTGCTCAGAATAAAAGCCTCTCCGACCTCACTGCAGCTTCTCACAGGATCAGAGCAGGAGAGGCTTTTATTTTGTAGGCGCCACTGCTTCACCGGAAGTCTTGTTCCGTGTTGTTCTGCTTGAGCTTGACGCATCTTTTCATGGCAACATTTAGAGGCTGGTCCACGCGTCACACACCATCACTTGTGTTATACTACATGGACACTACGCACTTGGGGGACAGATGCGGAGACATGATGTGACATTTTGGCCGCGCGTAATTTGCGCATTTGGATAGCGGTGCGCGCGGTGAACGCGCCGCTGTTTGCGTGATGATTTGACTGTTTTCTGCACGCGCCGGTGCTGTTGGAGTGAGTCCAGGGATGCTGCGGCTTGTCTGGCTGCCGGAGTGCCGCCGCGCAACGAGGGGCTGCGCCCTCCACATTTGCTGAGGCGCGGGAGCGGGCGTGTGTGCGCGTTTGCGACCTTCTGATCTGCATCACCGCCATGGATCACTCCTGGGACATTTAAGCATCTCCTGCGGTGATAACGGGGCTGTGGGAGCGCGTGCTGTCCCTCCTCCCCAGGCTGCAACATGGGGAACAGTTTCTCCAATTTGGGTGCCTTCCAGTCCCTGCACATAGTCATGCTCGGCTTGGACTCTGCGGGTAAAACCACCGTGCTGTACCGGCTGAAATTCAACGAGTTCGTCAACACGGTTCCCACCATCGGCTTCAACACGGAGAGGATCCGGCGGGCGGCGGGGGCCTCCAGGGCATCAGCTGCCACTTCTGGGACGTCGGGGCCAGGAGAAGCTGCGGCCCCTGTGGAAGCCCTACAGCCGCTGCACGGACGGCATCGTGTACGTGGTGGACTCCGTGGACGCCGAGAGGCTGGAGGAGGCCCGGACCGAGCTGCACAAGATCACCCGGTTCGCGGAGAACCAGGGGACCCCGCTGCTCGTCATCGCCAACAAGCAGGACCTGCCCCGGGCGCTGGATGTCGGGGAGATAGAGAGGCAGCTGGCTCTGGCTGAGCTCAGCCCCTCCACCCCGTACCACGTCCAGCCGGCCTGCGCCATCATCGGAGAGGGGCTGGATGAGGGCATGGACAAGCTGTATGAGATGATAGTGAAGAGGAGGAAGTCACTGAAGCAGAAGAAGAAGAGGCAGTGATGGAAATATCAGCAGATAAAAAGAAACCATGACGCATAGATATGATTATTGATCACCACTGACACACTGCAAGTCGCATATATGACGGGAATATTTATAGTGATGCTATAAGCTAAAACAGTCACTCTGAACTCACTCGGGTCTCTATGATTGTATATGACTGTTACTGAGGTGATGAAGCAGGACAGCGACAGAATGACAGAGTCACAAAATAATCATAAGAATCTCACATAAGACACTCTGCCTCGTTCAGCAGCTGAAACCCTCTTCACAGGCAGATGAAAACTCCCTGATGTAGCATTATTAATAGGACAGTGTCATCAGGGACGTTTCATATGGAGTGTATGGCAGAGCGCCCTGTTGCTGCCGCGTTGGAGCCGAGCACAGATGTGAGACTGTTGTGAATGTGGTTAGGGATGCACTGATGCTGTGAGGTGGTGTTACACAAAGATGATTCCCTCTCTGTCTCTTCCATCCCCCCCTCGCATTGTTTCCTTACTTACAACCCGCTGAAGGTGATTGAGATGAGGCCGCGACCCAAACACCAGAAAACATGCTGGCATTGTACTTTTTTGCAAGTGAATATGTTGAAACTTTGTTTTATTACGTGTGTGACCAAAAAAACCCTGGATATGGTTAGAAAAGATAATGTCTGGCTCAAAATACCCAGTTTTTAGGGGCAGAATCCCGGCTTAAAATGCAGCGATGTCTTAGTAACATAAATGCTTATCGTGGCATTGTCACAGATGCAGCATATGCAGCAATGTTTCCTTAAAAATCCACCTCTTTTGAGGCACTATCCCCGCTTGAAATGCAGCCATGTCGCGGTAAAAACGCACCACTTTTCAAAGCACTATCTCCCCGCAAGAAATGCATCGATATGACGGTAAAAAACGGCTGAAATACAGCAACGTCTTGGTAAAAAAAAAAAGTCTTTTGGGGCATTATCACAACAGGAAATGCAGCAGTGTTTCCTTAAAAATGAACTGATTTTTGGAGCACTGTCCCGGCTGGAAATGCAGTGATGTCCCAGTAACAAAACAAGCGCTTTTTGGGGCGCTATCCTGGCTGGAAATGTCACGACGTCTTAGTGGGGAAAAAAAAATGCTTTTCATGGCACTGTCCCCAGTGGAAACACAGCATTGTGTCTGTAAAAAACCAACTGCTTTTTGTGATAATATCCCGGCTGGAAATGCAGCAGTGTCTTTCTAAAAAACAAGCACTTTGAGTGACACCATTCTAGCTGGAAACAGAGTTGTATCTCGGTTAGAAAACAAGCACTTTTCGTTTCATTATCCCGCCAAGACACGCAGTGACATCCGAGTAAAAACTCAACTGCTTTTTGGGACACCATAACAGCAGGAAATGCAGCAATGTTTCCTAAAAATCAGCTTTTCCTGTTGGAAATGTAGCAATGTCTTAAAAAAAATACTTTCCAGGGCAGTATATGCGGTAGAAACATAAAACCGTGTCTTTAAAAACAACTGCTTTTCGTGGCACTATCCTGTCACAAAATGCAGCGATATCTCGGTAAAAAAACAAGCACTTTTCAAAGCACTTTCTCTGACAGGAAATGCAGCAATATGTCTTTAAAAATAAACCACGTTTTGGGGCACTATCCCGGCTGGAAACAGCCATGTCCCGGTAAAAAAGAACCACTTTTCAAAGCACTATCTCCAGGCAAGAAATGCATCGATACCTCTGTAAAAAACAGCCACTCGTTCGAAACACTGCGACGTCTTGGTAAAAATCGACTGCTTTTCCCTGGTGGACACACACAGCTGCAGGTTGCTTAAAATAACGCCCACATTTGGTGGTCTGCAGCTTGGCAGGTGTCTTGCGTAAGTGTCACTTCATCCGCCACCAAATGTGACGTATCCACAGTTTGCAGAAACGTACAATGCCAACACTTTATTCTGGAGGGTTGAAATAGTCAGGAGTCAATACGGTCACTGAAGTCTTGACGTTATAGGAATATGTTTTCAGAATCAAACTTGAAAAGCTGATGGTTCACGGTCGATAAAAAGGGCTCTATGTTCGTTGCTGACAGGTTGAGACAATGATAAGCTACATTATGAAATTATTTCATGTTGCAGTTGATGTAAATATGTGTGGCACCAATACTCTAGATTGAAAGTATACGTTTTAAAAAGAAATTTGCAACTAAGATGATGAAATTCACCCGCTGACCCTTTGCTTACTTTGCACTTTGAGACAGTGTCTTGCCCAGAGAAACCTCCTGTCATATCTCCCCCTGCAAGCCATATTGGAGGTCTGATGTTGTGTCGTGTGACTGTTCACTTTTGATCTACAAGATATACAAGCTTTACAAGCACATGTAGCGCTCTGGTTTCCACCTGGGTGCAGCGTCGCCACGCTTCTTCCAAGAACAGTAACGACTAGTTGTGTAATGAGTTGCCGGTATTTGCTTCATGATCAGATTGTCTTTTTTCTCATGGTTGTTTTATATAATTCTTTGTGCCATTCTGTGGCTACATCTCATCAGAAGTTCTCCAAGCCAACCATGATTTTGGGCCCAAGGACTGGAGACAAAATCAGCCTCTGTTTCACTTCAATCCCAAATAATTCCTAGTTTTGTTATTGTCCGTTCCTCGGAGTTGTTGAGAAAGAGTCCCGAGTGCATCCCACGTAGTGTCGACCTGCTGGCAGTGACGAGGAGCAAAGTGTCTTCCTGTAACGATGAAACAAACCAACGGGCTGGAACCTGTTCTGCTGCTCCTCAAAATGACTTTTCCTCTTACTGAATGATATTTAGTCATAAAGTTTGGTTGATTGATTGTGTGTGTGTGTGTCGGGGGGGACGTTCCACCCACGTGATTGACAGCTTGCAGAATAGTTTGTAAAAAGCCACAGAATATAGCATTTTGTCTTAACTGACTGGACTGTTGAATGTCTCACACGGACTGTTGTCTAATGCCGCGTTCACGTCATAACAAGAAGGAACAGGGTTTTGTTGCTGCAGCTCAGCGTCCACACATAACGGATTTTAAATGATAAACTGCAGCATGTTTGTCTTTGTGTTTTACGTTTAATTTGATCATTGAATATCTTGGAATGCTACAATAATGCCCATATATCACATATATAATAACCACAAGCGGGCAGACGTGAATGTTTTTTTTCCGCAGTCCAAACAGACATCAATCGGACGTGAACGTGGCATCCTTCCCCTGCAGTAATCAGTCGAGCTGTGTTCAACATTGCATGACAGCCACGACTTCAGACAATGTAAATTATACAGTGTAGTGTTACAGCCAAGATACAGCAAGACCAAACAATGTGTTACATGCCAAAATGGAGGGAAAAAGTAAAGTATTTTTGGGATTAAACTCTTTGTAATTGAACTTGTGTGTCGTCTGGCTCGTGTTTGGTTTCGAAAGCTTTCATCAGGGCGGGGAATTCCCAGCAGCTCTCGGCCAAGTGCCACTTATACAGTGTATCATGTCTGAAGTTACTATCAACAGAAATGTACTTTATTACTTACAAAATGAAGTAAATTCTTGATATTGCATGATGCACTTTGCAGACCTGCTACAACTTGTTGGATATCATCAAAAATTGTGAAATTTCACTCAATGCAGCTTCTCTGCCTCTAAAATAATCCACCAATACCATCTTTATATTTGCACAGGGAGGGATGAGGGTCGTGGGATGGAGGGATGGAAGGAAAGAAGAAGGTGGAGGGTGGAATCTGATGTCAGTCCGGTGTTGGCTGAGGGGAGGAGGACGCAACAGAAACAGGGCAGCTGAGATGTTTTATCAATGTTGTGGTTAACGTGGTTCGGTCGGCACAGAATCCTCTTGATTATGGTCAGGAAAAGTGTTTGGGCTTAAAAAAAAAAAAGGTTCAGGGAACAAAGTCCTGGTGCAATCCCCACTGATTCTATGCTCCAAAGCATCCACATGTAAAGCCTTAAAAACCAATGAATAAACACACAGACAGGTCACTACAAAAACACCCACATTAGCAGCCTAAATAGCCACTAAAAACACACGGACAGGTTGCTACAAAACAGCCACATTTGGAGCTTAAAAGGCCGATTTGAAATGGACAGACAGATCGCCAGAAAATACCAATGTTTGGAGATTAAAAAAAACTCCACTGGAAAGACACAGATAGGTTTCTACAAATCACCCATGTTTGGAGCCTAAAAAGCCTGATGGGTCTCCACAAAACTACAACATCTGGAGCCTCAGAATCTACTGGAGAAACAGACGGGTTGCTACAAACCCCTGACATTGGGAGGCTTAAAGAAGCCACTGGAAAAACACAGACAGGTCGCTACAAAAGACTCACATCTGGAGACTAAAAACTTGCAAGAAAAACACATTCAGGTCACTATGAAACATTCAGATTTGGAGCCTAAGAAGCTGATAGAAAAACACAGACAGGTTGCTACAAAACAATCAGGTTTGTAGCTTAAAAGGCAGATTGAAACGGACAGACAGATTGCCATAAAATACCAATGTTTGGAGACTAAATAAATCCACTGGAAAGACACAGATGGGTTGCTACAAAAAAACATGTTTGGAGCCTAAAAAGCTGAATAAAAAAATGCAGACAGGTTGCTACAAAACACTCCCACCAATCAAAATGACAATGAATAAACACCTAACAGGCCAATACAAAATACTCATGTTTAGAGCCTAAAAAGCTGAATAACAAAAAAACGCAAACAGGTTGCTATAAAACACTCCCGCCAATTAAAATGGACGGACAGTTTGCCATAAAACACCAATGTTTGAAGACTAAAAAATTCACTGGAAAGACACAGATGGGTTGCTACAAACACTCGTGTTTGGAGCCTAAAAGTCTACCAAAAAAAAAAGACAGGTCGCTACAAAATACTAGTGTTTGGTGCCCAAAAAGCTGCTTGAAAAACACTGATGGGTCACTGCAAAACAACCACGTTTGGAGCCTTTAAAGGTGAATAAAAAAATGCAGACAGGTCGCCATAAAACACTTATGTTTGGAAACTAAAAATCTATCTATCTATCTATCTATCTATGAATATCTTTCAGGAATTATGTCAGGAACTCTCAGTGGTAGTTGTGGTAGTAAATTAAACTGTCTTAAATACTATTTCCAGCAACAGAAAGTACATGTTTTCCTCCTTGTTGTTTACTGGCCCTCTCCGTCTCGAGCCATATTTACCTTTCTGCAGTCATTGTGTTTACAGCTAAACTGCCTCCCATCTTATTATTATGGTCTGCGTAACTCAAAGCCGCTGTCATGTCGAAGTGTAATCACTGATGAGGAAAATGTTATTTTCCTACTGTTATTTACTTGTCTGGTGTAATTGTACCATGTACTTTGTGTTCCTGAAATAAGACCCTTTTTTTTCTCTTTATCTCTCCTCTGGGATTAAACTGTCTGGATGTGAGGGAGAGCGCGTGTTTACAGATTTATCTTCATATCAGACATATCTGGAGCTGGAGAACGAGGCTTATGGGCGAAACATCACTGGTTCAAGGTGCAGGTGCAGGAATCGAGTTAAAACTGTTTAAAAACTGTTGATTTCAGCTCCTGAACGTGGCTGTGCATAAACCAAATTGCAAATAATAGAGCATATCTAAAAGCCTTGTGATTCATTCATTGTGTAACTCCCTCTGGATAGACATTTTTTCTAAACCTATGTATCTGTACTGTACTGCAAATGCGTCTGTGCAGGTGAGTCACAGGTAAATGTCTTTCAGGGACAGCAGTAAAAACTAGTAAAATGCATTTAAAATTCTATGAACTCAACATCTCAGATACAACCTGAAGGACTTTTTAATTTGATCTTATTCTGTTTTTTTGTTGTTGTTTTTAATTTGGCACAAACGTCAGTCAAGGCTGGACTGATTAGACTTTGGGGGTCATAGGTCAAAGGTCACAGTTACCTTGTCTGTCCCATCCTGGAGATCGCAATATCTTAAGTACACCTTGAGGACATTTTTTTTTTTTTAAATTTGGCACAAACGTCCACCCTGAGTCAAGGCTGGACTGATCAGACTTTAGTGGTCAAAATTCAAGGTCACTGCGACCTTGCATCTGTCCTGCTCTTGTGGACGTGATATCTCAAGAAGGCCTTGAGGGATTTTTCTCAAATTTGGCACAAATGTCCACTTGGACTCAAGAATGAACGGATTAGAATTTGGTGGTCAAGGTCTCAGAAAACATGTTTTTGGCCATAACTCAAGAATTCATATGCTACTTAGGACAAATTTTCACACAAATGTCAAATTATGATGTGGAAAACACTCAAAACAAAATGTAGCACTCCAAGGTTTGTCGTATATGTGATTGACTTAACAGGCGTCTTACCATGAATGACCCTGTCATGATATTGCCATTTGCAGTATGTAAGGAGGGATGTGATGGCTCTCTGGTCCCCAGCCAGACGCTATGCACGCACTTGTGAAAAACGCTGCCAAGGAAAATGTTTTGGCATGAAACTGGTCGAAGTTTTAACATATAATGGCTCAAAACTGTGGCGTTCGTCCGTCCACAAGTTTAGTATAAGACAGTAATTTTGTCAGTGAACCTTGTGAGTTGTAATGGAGCCAAATTATGTGCAGTTACCTTTGTTAAATGTTGCTGTTGTCCCTGATTTTATGAGTAGAGGAAAAGTCCGCCAGCTGATGGGCTAATTTATACAATGTAAAATGCCATAGGCTTGTGCTAATAAAGTTAGCATGTCATACTTGTGGGAAAACTGTTTAGTATAAGACAGTTGTTTTGTCAGTGAACCTTGTGAGCTGTAATGGAGTCAAATTTTGTAACGTTATCTTTGTTAAATGTTGCTGTTGTCCCTGGTTTTACATGAGAAGAGGAAAAGTCTGCTAGCTGCTAGGCTAATTTATACAATGTAAAATGCCATAGGCTTGTGCTAATAACGTTAGCATGTTGTATTTGTTTGGAAAATGTGTCCAGATAGAGACAAGTGTTTGAGGGGTATCTAGTGCATCATAGTTGAACATTTAGGGCAACTGTTTAAGACCAACGTCCAGTATCTGACGAGTTGGAAATATGTTGGTTTGACACATCTGCCTCTCGTCCGTCCCGCCCTATACAAACCTTCTGGCTCTTTATCCTTTGTTTTACATAGTTTTACAAGCCTTACACCTCAGCGTCTGGTGAAGTGATCATTGAGTTATTGGTTTTATTGATGCATTTTTGTTCGTGTTTGTACCCTCTCTGCTCCTCAGCTTCTGTTCCCAAACCCAGGCCTGTGAGAGCCAGTTTATCTCACAGCTACAATAAATATTCATCCTCAGTGTCTCCTTTTCAAACCGCTGACAGAGCGTAGAGGTTTCATCTGCTCCGTTTGTTTCTCCACCTTCTTCTCTGTGTGTTTCCGTGGGTGGCCGTGAATGGGATTTCATGTTTTATCTGTGTGTTCTCCTGGATGATAATCCCTCGCGCTTCCATCCGCCGCCGTCCAAAATGGAGGGCTGTCACGTTTCCCGCTGAGCACGCAGAAGCTTTGAGCGCCCAGGAACAAGAGTGACGTTAACGTGCTCGAGTGATTATTTTATTTTTTTAAAGCTTGTCGGATTTTTGTCAACGGCACAAACCTTTTGTCTGATGGCAGGAAAATATATTCGACTGATGTGCCGTGTGTTCTGTATCCAGAGCACGACCGCAGTTGCTACAATTCAGCAAGCATAAACCTGAGTTTTTGAATTTGAATTGTTTCGTGCAGGTTTTCTGTATTTGCCTCTGATGTTTCATCCATAGCGTCTCTCTTCTCCTGTGTCCAACCTGCTGCAGACACAGTCACTTGTTGCATAAGCTCAGTTTACTGTTTAATGTTTGGAGCAGCAGTTTTTGTTGAGTCAACAGAAGCTTTAAGACTTAAAAACCAGTCTGTCTGCTGACAATAAAGCCGCCTTGATTTCATTTCTTCTTGCCTAGTTTCCGCTCTGCTCTCTGATTTCCTCTTGTTTGAATCAGTCTGACTCTGATCTCAGTCTTTCTAAAGCTCTGCATACACTGTATGATTTGAAATGTTGTTTGACGCCAGCTCCGACTGTACCAGCAAATCATCTGTGGTGTAAAGACAAGGCTCAGGATTTATGTGCTCACACTGTACATGTAAAATAGACAATGAAACTGTCCGTCAGCCCCTGCGGACTGTTCTGGCTATTGACCCTTTTGTTGCCTGAACCTAACAACTTCAACGTTGTGTTGGAGTTTGACCCAGGAGACAGCTGTGCATCACATACAGACATTAAAGGAAGCGTCATATAGAGACGCCAAAGGGTGCCATTAAGGTGCGGACACACCAAACTGACATCAAAGAACTAGCGGTGACGAAAGCCAACTGTTGCATCGTCTACTGATTGGTTTGTTTGCATGATAAATCTAAAATAAAAACCATAATAGCTAAGTCTTTTGTCTTCCCTGTCATTGTGTCATGACCTTATGAAGCATCTGAAGATACTTCGAGAGGTACTTCATGTTGGCACTGACAGAGTTCGAAGGGTTAAACTCTGGTCCAGTCTGTCTGAACTCCAACGTCTTCCTTTCTGCAGAGAGACTGAAATGTAGGCTTTTGTCTTTCTAAACTCTTCTGGTCTTCATCTCTGGAAGCTCTAGGCTTTCCTGTCCTCATCAGCTTTCTTTGGTCTTTGCCTACAGCTGTGATGAAGACCTCGTCCCAGACCAGTCTAAACTCCTTCGATATGAGATTGTTTTTGTTGTACCTCTTGCCTTGGTCTTGATCAACTCTAACCTCATGATTCGCCCAATAACACTGTTTCGAAATCCCCACGTTAGACCTGAGGTAGGAGCCAGGTAGATTTAGGATGACATTGCACACATACAGAGAGAATATCCCTCATTCATTCTGACTGCTATCCTCAAACTAAAAACATCATAATGTCTATTCTTTTGTTGAGAACGGATCAATCACCACTTTGGAAATGAAGTCGTTCTATTAAAATGCAAATCCCACCTATGTGCTGATGTCCCACTTGGTTTTAAATCACAGTTCATTCACACACAGACACACACTCTCAGTGTGGAGTGTGTTCGGGGGTTTGCGGCGCACTGAGCCGGTTCAGGCGGAGGCTAATCTGGCAGTGTTTCCTCCTGCCCGCAGTGTGCCGGGGTGAACGAGAGTCACTGCTGACGTCACGGCTGAGGCTTCGTTTGAAACGTGGCTCATTATCATTTTAATTACAGGCTGGGAGTCTGAGAGAGAGAGAGGCAGGAAGAGGGACGCCAGGCCATCAGCAAGTAATGTGCAGTCAACAAGAAAGTCCGCAAGAGTTAGTGTGGAGTCTTTTTAAAGTCTCAAGTCTAGATGTGATCAGGCTTCACAACTGTATGTTGGGTTTCTACTAGAACATGTTTACATGTTTGCAACCACATGTGTTCTACCTAAATATATTTGTATTCAGGCCCGTTGTCGAGAGGGGAGCAAAGGGTAGAGGTGACTCAAGGAGGCCCGTCTACGCTTGACCCTTAAATAGGATCAAGAGCAACAATTTACTTCCTACTTTACATGAGAAATAAATGTAATTTTAGAAATTAGACACATTCCAACGTGCCATCTGATACTTCCAACCCTCCTGCAGGTATTAGGTAGGAAAAGTCAGAGTACAGAGAGAACAAGAGAAGAGAAGGAGCAGAGAGGTGATGGACAGATGTCTGGCAAAACAATGTGAGGAAGCAGCAGGTATGACAGCTGAAGGTGAGACAGACTGACGTTATCAAATAAAAACTGCTCAGTTTTAAAGCTACACGATGGACTTTTGTACGGAAGCGTATTGCATTCACTTGACAAATGAAAAAAATCTGTTTTATTGAGTAATTTTTTTATTTTTCTGTTTTTCATGGTAATTTTTTTGTTCGGTTTTTTTTAGGTAATTTTTTCTGTTGTTTTTTTTGTGGTCATTTTGTTTCTGTTTTTCGGGGTAGTTTTTTTGTTTTGTTTTTTGTGGCAATTTTTTTCTGTTTTTCAGGGTAATTTTTTTCTGTTTTTCATGGTAATTTTTTGTTTGTTTTTTGGGGTAATTTTTTCTGTTTTTTTGTGGTCATTTTGTTTCTGTTTTTCGTGGGTTTTTTGTCTTTTTGTGGCATTTTCTTTCTGTTTGTTTTTTAGGGATAATGTTTTCTGTTTTTTGTGGTAAATTTTTTTCTGTTTTTCATGGTAATTTTATTTTTAATTTTTTTTCCGGAATAATTTTTTTCAGTTTTTTTGTGGTTCAGTTTTTTTCAGCTCTCAAGAAAGGAATGAAAGCGTCTGTTGTTCTATTGCTCGCTGAACTCAGAAAAAAATACATTCTTGAATTCGTGAATGCAATACACTTCCATACTTCCAACCATCTTGTGTAGAAATCTGTTTCAGTATATTGCTGTTGTTTTCAGTGATGGCGAGAACTATTCATCTATGACCTTTTTTCCACGATGAAAAGGAGACTGTGACTCATTAAAAAAAGATCTTGATAACAAAACTAAGACGAAATCTTTAACTTTAACAGGACAGGACAGGAATAACCCACCTATCTTAGAGTCAACCATTTGATTTAAGCATGTTTTTTATGCAAAGACATCCAACTCGACTCTCAGCAGAGTGATTATGTGCAGTTCCTCCAGTATTTAAGCTAAATCCTGCAGAAACAGACGCCGCTGCAGGTCGACCTCCTCTGAAATGAGAGAAATCTGCTCAGATATGTTTTCTGTGTAGGTGGCAGCAGAGCTCTGATTCTCTTTGCTGCTGTCAAAGCCAATTATTTCATATGTAGCACACACACTCTCTCACACACACACACACACACAGATGGGATTTCGCAGATGCTGAGGCAAATCAGATTGTGACAGACGGGATGAAACGTCCTTTGAGTGACGTTTTGAAGAAAAATCATCATTTTTATTCAGTGACATTTGCAGGCCAGCGTGAAACCCAGACAAATTCAAGTTTTGTTTCGGTTTTGCTCGATGTTTTCTGTGCTGTATTTTCTGTGCTGGCTTCTCTCTCCATGAGAGACTACATTGCAACAACCAAGCTACAACAAACATGCACAGAGCACTTTAAAGAATGAAAGAGGTTAATTGTCAACGGGTCAGTAACATGACTGGATATAAAAGGAACATTTCAGAGCGGCAGGGTCGAAAAATTGTGGAACAATTTCAGAAAAATGTTACTTGCTCACGCCCCCCATTGCCCCGAAAAAGGCACATTCTGTATAAACAAAAGTAGGCAGGCGGCATTTTGCTGCACTCCCCGATTTTGTTTTTATACTGCCAATGCTGAAAAAACACTGATTGGACTTTCCTGCGAATTTGCACAATTCCTGTCTAAAAAGGGCTAATGTCTGTGAACACACTTCGCCGTGCAATCCACAAATGCAAGTTAAAGTGAAGTAGGAGTGAAGAACTTAAAAAAAAGAGAGTGGAAGAAATAAAAAGCAGATGCAGAGTGACACTGCGTCAGATTTATGACTTTAATGACAGCTGTTTGGAGAGCGTGTCATTAACACGTTGAATTACACAGCTCACCTCTGTAATCCAGAGGGTGGGTCCCTCTCCGTCGGGACTCTCCCAGAGGACGCTGGGACTTGACGGTAATAAACTCTTCGCAGCCCGACCCCACCTCAGACTCTCATGTGTCTGTCACTACTTTGAGTTGATTTCAGGGAAGTGAATTTGTCTGGAGACGATGACATCTCGGATTTCAGTCTCAGATTTATGAGCATGTTTTCGAAAAGGGGCTCAAAGATAAATATGTTTTCTCAATTTACTGCCAGATTTGCATCCGCATTCCTGCCCACCAGAGGATGAATCCTAATGAGTTTTGTGACCATTAAACCTTCCACCATCAGGCCAAAATCTTCCTCTGTTGGCTTAGCACATTCATGCTCCCCAGAGGATAAATCCGGCTGACTTTGGTGATCCCCTGACTCTTCCTCTGTTGCCACCACACGGTTGACAACTGTGGTTTTGACTGAACATTTCAACAACTACTGGATGCATCATGAAATTTTGTACAGACGTTTATGTTCCTCAGAGGATACATCCTACTGATTTTGGTGATCCCATCATTCTTCCTCTGGTGTATGAACTCTTTTAAAGGTGGAGCAGCCAGATCATTAATCACTTTGTACAATAGATTTTGTCCAGTGCCTTGAGGGTTTGTTTGTTCAGTGTTTGCCTGAGTCCCGAAAGATGAAATTTTTATCCTGTGCGCACAACATAATTGATTCAATTCAATATAACTTTACTCATCCCAAAGGAAATTCTTGCGCCAGAGAATGCTTCAATTACAGTAACACCAGGTACAGTAACAGCAATTCAACGTTCACAAACCAGAAACAACCAGTAGGTTCCCAGGTCGGGGTCACTGGGCCGAGTTGTAGAAACAGTACAGTATTAAATATCTGGCATAATAAAGAAGTGTTTTCAAGGGTCAAAAGCAAAAACCAGAAGAACATGAGGCTTCTTTTATGCTTTGACACACGGTGGGGGTGTTTCACCAGCAGGTGAGACGTGAGTCATAATTAGGGTGTCGCATTTTAAAGGCTGGTGTTTTCCAGGTGACCAAAGTTTGTTAAACGATGATTTGTGCTTAGAGTTTTGCAACAATGTGATTTAAAATATATTTTTTAGTGAAAACAGTGAAATTGTGCTCAGCATTCAGCAGCTTGGAGTCTCGTGTCTGAAACATGAGCTGTACGTTTTCAGACTTGTGGTGTTAAAGGTGTTATAAATCACCGAAAGCAAAGGAAGTAAATAAAAGTGGTAGTTTCCTCACTTGGCCCGTGTAAGCTGTACTTTAGGGGTAAATTATCTTCCACAACACAAATGAGGCTGAAAATTGGCAGTTGACAACCCTAGAGATGGTTGTGCTGAAAATCCCAGTAGATCAGCAGTTTCTGGCACAACAACCAAACCACCTTTCTTTCTTCTTCTTCTGGTGGATTCAGAGAAGAAAAACCTGCCTTGAGTTAAATAATCGCAGCATCAAAACATGTGTCAGTAATCCAAGAGAACATTGTGGCTTGACTTTGTGTATATCACCCTCTAGTGGTTAAGACCAGGGTTTACAGATTTAGAATCAGGTTTCTCGTGTGTTTTTCATATATTGTCTCCTTGTCCTTCCTCTACAGCCACATTTCTAATTCCCCAAACCAACCTTTTGCAGTTCTCCCTCCATCCTCCAGATGTCCTCAGAGTTTCACTCACACCCACCTGTCCCAACTTCCCTCATCAGTTCTCCACATATTCAGCCTCTGTCAGTTTATCCTGGTTGCTTTCTTGTTTTGTGCGTCTGTGCGTTAAGTAAGGGAGATACCCCGTATGGACGCAAGTATTCGGATGCCTGACCATTACACCAGCAGGGACTGTAATGATATTGTAGTCAAATACATAAACTTCAATATGGAGTTGTTCCCCCTTTTGCTTGAAGAGTGTTTCTGTGGTAATTTGTGCCCCTTCATTCTATAGAGCATTTACAACGTCAGGCACTGATACTGGACGAGAAGGCCTGGCTCGCAATCTCGTTCCGGTTCATCCCAAAGTTGCTCGATGGGTGTGAGGTCATGGCTCTGTGCGGCCCGGCCGACTCTTCCTCACCGAGCTCATCAAACCATGTCTTTGTAGCCCTTGCTCTGTGCACTGGGACACAGTCATGTTGGAATAGCAAAGGGCCTTATCCAAGCATCGTCCAAAATGTCTTGAAGCATTAAAATTGTTTTTCGAAGGTTTTGTCCAGGCATGTGGCTCTTTGGCTCCGCTCCAGTGCCTCCCTGTGAAGAAATAATATTGAAATGAATAATGTTATTTCTGGATAGGTTCATTTGTTTTCATCACCAACACTGCAAAGTTAAAGAACGTTTAACTTCTAAGTTAAAGGTTCTAAGAAAACACAACAATTCTAAGAATTTTCATTGAATTTTGTCACTAGGAGTAACTCTTAGTGCGAGGAAGCTTTGTGAATATGGCTCCAGATCTGCAGTGGAACTTCAGAGTTTCCCCCTAAGTGCAGTTCGTTTGGGCAGGTGTGAACACAGCAATCGCACTCGGGTGCGCACCGAAACAACCGGACCGAGACCTTCTCATGTTCCTTTCACGTTCGCTGCTTGTGTCTTCCCACTTATATTTGCTTCCTATTGGCTCGAAAGCATCGGCTGTTGGGTTTTTGACTTTGTCCTCGGTTCTGTCTTTTTAGATAGTTTATCTATCTCATCGAAACTCTCAAAACTCCAGTGTGCTGACAGTGCAGTGCTGTACTCAGCACTCCTGGTAATCATCCATTCTCATGACGAAAGCAATGGCAAAAACATAGATGGCGGCACGCAGTGTTCCAGACACAACATTGTCACTGTTGTGAATCTGATGCAGGCAATTAGACTGTCAATACACTCCCTGACATTTGAATGTACATACAGTATGTATGGAAACACACTCAGCAAAGGTATCTGTGGCATGACAATGGCACAAACTGCTCGCGCACACCTTAACCCCTCAGGGAAAAAAGGTGAGTTCATTGTGGGAGAATGTCGTCTTGGGGGATTTTGAAGACGTGTGATGGACGTGTGAACAGAGAGGAAAAATTCATGACTGCAAATGAAAGAGGGGAGTGAACATATAGGGGAACCTAATAATTCATGGGACATGCTGCTCATCAAAACACTTCTAAAATGCAACATATAATACAAAAATCCATAATAAAAACAACAACTATTCAAATAAAGTGGCCTCTCAAGAAAAGCAAGCACATCTTTATGATGCCCTTAAATTCACTGATTGATGTAAATGTTTCTAATTTTAGATCTTTTTAAAGATTGCTTTCCAGCTCCTCCTGGAGGACCCCAAGGTGTTCCCAGACCAGATGAGACATATAATCCCTCCAGTGTGTTCTGGGGCCCCGGGGCCTCCTACAAGTGGGACACGCCTGGAACACCTTGAACACGATGGGCCTCATCATCCTGATCTGATGTCCTTACCACCTCAACTGACCCCTTTTGACGCGATGGAGCAGCGGCTCTACTCTGAGCTCCCTGGGGATGTCGGAGCTCTTTGCCCTACCTCTAGGCTGAGCCCAGACAAGCCAGCGTGTAGTGATGGTGAACTGGGAACGTCTTGCTGCGGCCCCTGTCCGTGAGGTCTTCAAGTCCTGCCTCCGGAAGAATTTCCCTGGGGACGTGGAATCCGAGTGGTCCATGTCGAAAGCTCCGTCGTGGAGGTGGCTGCTAGAAGCTGTGGTCAGAAGGCTGTCGTGGCAGCAACCTAAGGACTTGGCTGGCCCAGGAGTCACCTGAAGCAGCACACAGGTACCAGTTTATATTACGTGTTTAGACTGTTTAGACTCACTTTTGTATATGTTGTAAACTTGGTAATCAGTAATCGGATCAGTCCAAAATCTGAAATTAAAAGAACCAGAAGCTAGAAGCTAATATGAAATTTATGTCAGTAAGGGAGCTCAGATGTGTCAGTATGTCGGCCCTATAGATAGAGCGTACAGTATGTACAGCGTACATGCTGTTGCATTGAGGATGCTTTATTTAGCATGACACCTGAGCAGCTTCTTTAAACACACCTCAAACGCTCTCACGATAAAAAGTCAAACTCACTGTGAGAGAATGTCATCCTGCCATCCTTTCCAATTAAGTCCTATGATAAACATGTGAACGCAGAGAGAAAAGATTTACGACAGCAAGCGAGGCGGAGAAGAAAGAGGGTGTTGATCACAGAGACACTGGTGTTTGGGTGGGTCCACATGAATGCCAGGCCCCATGAACCCATGCTTTAACTGTTATTGATATCTTATTGCGTTTTGAAGATACTGATCAATGAACGTCAGAGGAGGCATGTGGACCTAACTCCACAATCTTTGGACCAATTATCAAATAACGACGAACCACATTTTAAATTACTTTAAAAATGTTCAACAGGGAGAACCACAATTTTGACGACATCTCCTAAATCGTCGGCCCGAGTTGTACCAAATTATCTGTGGATCATTATTGGAGTAAACCTCGTCAAAAGTGGTCAACAGCTTGTTTTTATCTCACGGGTTTTAAAGACATTGACCGATCAGCTTTTGTAGGGGCGTGGCTCGCATTTTAGACCTAACTCCAGAACAATTGAGCCAATCATCGCAAAACTTGCAGGTAATGTCCACATAAGTACTAGCAACATACCCTGAAAGTTTTATTTAAACTGACTTTCCTGCAGGTGGTTGATTGGATTGGGAGCTTGGGACTTTGTACGCTGGGTCAAGCCTGTTAGTTCTTTGTCCATCAGGTCATTCCTGAGCAGTTTTGTCTACAGTGATGGCGGTGCATTTCAAGTGGACCAGGTCTCATGGGAAAATACTTTCTCATGGGCTTCTCAAAGATGAAATGCTCTTATGTATTGATGCTTGCTGCCAAGTATCAGAGGTCTCAGAAAGCCAGTTTGGGGAGTTGAAACTTTAAACAAATCTAAGCTGTGCGTCAGTCATCAGGGGCGTGAACGAGGAAAGACCTGCTCATAAGAGACAGAGTCAGACACACAGCAGGCACATCACCCTGAGAGCTGGAACAGCCCAGGTACGTTCAACACCGAGCTCCACCTGCACTGCTTCATTTCCCTGCTGCTCCACCCGACCTCCAGAGGGTAAGACAAGCTTCATGTCCCTCCCCTCTCCGTCTGGCTTCATGTAGAGCTTCCTTACACAGGATGACGGCTCTGACACTGTGGAATAGACTCCCCCTCAGTATGACATCAGCAACATACCTATAGAGGCTCTTTACAGTGGTGTCATGCTGTTTCTGTTCATTAGCTGCCACCAGCAGCTCCGTAGTTTGCTCTGTTGGTCGGTCGGTGGGTCCACAAATATTTCCCCACCCTTTGGCGGTTACAGTTTTTGCCTAAGGAGGCTGAAATATGGTGTGGAGGTCAAATGTGTGTGTTTGTGTTCTTGCCAGTTGACTACTATTAAATGGGAATGACCCATAACAAAAAGGTTCGTAACTTCGAAATACAAGATTTTGGGAATAGATCGGCCCAGAGCCAGAGGCAGGCAACCTTCGACACCAACGCTACATGCAATTTCAAGCACCTCTCCATGTGGCTCTAACAAAAAATAGAATTAAAAGAGACAAGAAGCCATGGGACCATGTTTCCCTGGACGCGTTTCCTCCTGATGCCAAAGAGCGCCGTTTAACTATAACAGCAATCGGCCGCGTATCGTGTCGACATTAAAGGACATCTTTTTCATCAGACACAAGTACGTGCCCAGGCGCTGGATTTTAACGACTTCGCAGTGACACCGGGTTGAGGGGGGAGATTTGGATGCGTCCTGCAAACCCCAAGGAATACGTATTCCTGTCAAATACGGCGGCCATAGTGCTTTGCGGCGCAAGAGGCTTACCGGCGACAGAGAAGTCCGGCTCCAATAATATCCTCTTCTTGGCGTCATGACTGCCCAAAAGTACCTGGACGGCCGAGCCGTGGCGGCACACAGGTATGTGGCGTGTCAGAGGAGAAACGAGCCGTTCACTTTTCCACAAACCTCACCGCACTTTAGGGCCTGTTCTTTACTTGTCAGGGGAGCAGGGTGGCTGGTTGATTTTTATTTTATTTTGATCCCCCCTGTGTTAATCACGTATTGATGCTGTTTTTGAAGTATGCAAAAAATAATGAAAAACTAAACCACAGTATTCGGCACTCGGTATTCAGCCAAGTGTTTAATTTTATTCGGCTTCGGCCACAAATTTTCATTTCGGTGCATCCCTAATTGTTTCATTTGTACGTTTATATGTTAGAGGCTCTGGTTTTCAGGCTCTCATAAATACAAGGATGACTGAATCGGTTGGTTCTTGTCACACTGCATTTGTATCTAATATTTCAACATTACTGTGTGTGTTTTATGTTTTTTATTGTCTTCGTGTTCGGCCAGAACTTTTTTGTACGCTGCTGCCTCTGTCAGGTCTCCCCTGAAAAGAGCTTGTTGAGCTTACATGGTTAAAAGAAAAAAGGAGGAGAAGGATTTAGTAAAATCTGAGCATGTGTAGTTTGACATGTTCATCATGCATGTACTGTAGATGTGGCAGTGTGTGCTGTCATGTTCTGTAACATTACTCCCCCGCCCACACAACCCTTTTTGTTCAGGTGTGTTCTGTACCGTTTTGCCACGTCTCCTGTCATAACTTAAAAACCGGTTGTCGTGGGGAGGCATCATCAGACTTAGTGACAGGAGGGAAGCATGTGTGTCATGAATCCTTTCATACTGTGTGTATTTATATGGTATAGATCTTAAAGGGATAGTTCAGACTTTTTGAATTGGGGTTGTATGGAGAACTTATCCTCAGACAGTGTATTACATACAGAAGATGTGTGTCAGTGCAGCCCCAGTTTGGAGAAGCAGGCTGGAGTCTTGCATGGAAGCAAAATGCATTTTAGCAAAGTAAAAAAAAAATTCAGTATCAGTTCCATCTACGATCCTCTTCCCTACCTCCCACATCCCTTGACGCCTCATCCTACATTCCCCGATCCTCTTCCCTACTTCCATTGAACCTCATCCCGACATCCTCAACCCTCATCCCTTCATCCAACATCCCTTGATCCTCTTCCCTACTGTGCTCAACCTTTGTCCCTTCATCCCACATCCTTCAATCCTCATCCCTTCATCCCACGATCCTCTTCCCTACATCTCTCAACCTTCATCCCACATCCCTTCATCCTCTTTCCTACATCCCTTGACCCTCATCGCTTCATCCCACATCCCTCGATCTTCTTCCCTACTTCCCTCAACCCTCACCCCACATTCTTCAACCCTCAACCGTCAACCCTTATCCCACATTCCTCGATCCTCTTCCTACATCCCATCATCCCACATCCCTCAATCTTCTTCCCTACTTCCCTCACCCCTTCATTCCACATCCCTTCATCCCACATCCCTTGATCCTCTTCCCTACATCCCTCGACCAGGCAGTTGTTATTCCAGGTTGGTTTTGTTTCTTTATTTTGACTGATCTGTACAGTTTTGGGTCCTGGACCCTTATACGGGGGACAGAAACTGCTCCCAGACTATGTGGACGGTGCCAATTTATTAGGGATTGCCAGTCAGTTGATATACATGTGGTACTGACTGAGAGGAGCGATTGATTAAGGGTGCCGACCATCATTTACTGTGTGTAACACACTGACTGTGGAAGCACCCCATACAACCCCACATCAGAAAAATGCAAATGATCCCTTTAAGGTTGTTGAAGAGATTAAAAATGTGTTTTGCCACTTACTATGTGAACTGTATGTCTCCCAGATCTGTGACTGTTTACTGACGGGGCTCCATCATGGTGAAGCCTGGTGCACTGCTCCTCCTGCTGGCAGGTAAGCAAATACTGAAAAGTTATCAGCACTTTCAAACATAACCTTTATTTTAAAGCCATATATAAATGAATAAGGGGAGCTTTCAATCAACAGAGTCCAGCTGGGGCAGTTTAATGTTTGATGTTCATGAATGAAATATTACTATCAGATTGAAGCCTTCAGTAATTCACACAAATGCCATTTTAACTGAGAGCTGGGAATTGGAAAATCTGGTCTTGATAGATTGATGTATGATGTTTTGTCTCCCATCTTTTTCCCACGCTGTAGTTGCTGCCGGCCAGTTCGACCTCTATCTGTCCCAAGAACCCATCACCGGGCCGACAACTGTGGATATAAGCAACTGTAAAGTCAAAATTTATGGAGAAGAATACTCAAAGGCCGACGTGAGTCAACTCTTTGTCTTTCCTGCTACTGACAGAGGATGACTGTCTGTTACAGATGTTCATTTGCTGTTCTTGCTGCTTTACTGTCAGTGTATGTTATAAGGCTCTAAATCTCTGGCTTTTAATTGTGTTTCACCCGTTTTCTCTTCTTCATGTCAGTATAATTGGGTGTGAATGCAAAGAACGCAGCATGAATTCATATTAAACCCCTCACCACTTTCCTCGTACTGCATAACCCTTTTCTAACACATTTCAGTCAGCATTGCAGCATAGCGTCAGCTTTTCAAATATTCTTTAAAGATTCCACAATATTAGTGTCATTTAACTTTTTAATTGAATTCACACTAATCAAACCTAGTCACACTTTTCCAACTATTCCTACCACTTCACCTTCTTCTAACACATTTCAGTCAGCATTGCAGCGTAGCGTCAGCTTTTCAAACAATCCAAAATATTCCACATCAGTCAAACATCAATAGTACAATTCAACATTCAAAGCAAGCACTGCAGTGTACCATCTATTCAGCTTGAGCATTCACACCCGTAATTGCTTCAGAAATCGCATTCTCTTTTTTAAATAATTTTCTCATTTTTAATTTTCTATTTTTACTAATTTCTTGTTATTTTTTACAGGTCACGTTATTATATTATATAAATTATGTTATAGCATTATTATAATTTTTCAGCACTCTTCTCGGGTCATTTCTTTGTTTATTTATTTATTTATTAAGTTATTTCTTCTTATTTCTTTTTGGAGTAATTTTCTTGTTTTTAACTTTCTCTTTCTACTAATTTTTGCTCATTATTTGGGTCACTTTATTATATTTTTAAATTATCATATGGAATTGTTACTCATTTTTAAGCACTCTTTCCAGGTTATTTCTTTTTTTTTTTTTTTAATATTTTTCTTGTTTTTAATTTTCCCTTTTTACTAATTTCTTGCTATTTGTTGGGTCACTTTATTATATTTTAAAGTTCTGTTGTAGAATTATTATAATTTTTAAGCACTTTTTTTCAGGTCATTTCCTTGTTTGTTTTTGTTTTGTTCATCTGAATAATGTTTTTTTTTTAGACAAACGCTGTCCTGAAAAGCCTCAGTGTTGTTACTTCATGGATGCTGTCTGTGTTTTCACCAGGTGTCCTATGTAGATGGGTCTGTCACAGTTTGCTTCAAAAAGGACGGTGAAACTGCTTCATCTGTCTGTGTGTCAGTGGAAGAGGGAGGGGGTTCAGACACACTGAAGGCGTTGATAACAGAAGAAGAAACTAGCAAAGAAATTACCGATGAAATGTCACAGTTCACGACCACCTCAGCTTGCAATATTGGACTGCAGTTCTCAAATGGAGACACATCAATTGTGAGTCATCATCGTTTTATGTTGGGAACTTCAAATCAAAGTTCATATTACAAATATTTTGGGTCTTTCTTCCTGACATTTTCTCTCTCTTGTCTGTTTGTGCTTCAGTTTGAATTGAGATTCTACAACTTCGGCCAGCAAACAGCTCTGAGAATTAAGTCAAACGCAGACAGACCGGATCATTTTGTAAGTGTGTGTAAGACGTAGCCTTAGAGATGAGCCTCGGCCTGTTACTATGGCGACTCACGTCCTCAAACCAGTGTGCTTTATGGCAAGTATGGCAACTCCAGCTTTCAGCCATGAGTTAACCACTGCAGAGTTCATAGCATCATTCAGCCTGTTACATGCATTGTCTGTTTTCAAAATACTCTTCGGTTTTCACAGGAAATGTTCCGTTTCTGCTCGTTAGATGCATAAAGGCTTTTCTCAAAATAACAATGTCAATAAAACACCTCGCATTCATGTTTATTTTCCTTGTCCAACAAACACAAGTGGTCAGGTTTGGAATAAACGTCATGGTTTGGCTCTACATTCAAACAGGAAGTGAACACAAGGCTTCTGGGTGAAAGTCCTATGTTTTTTGGAACCCATCCACTGCCCCTCCTGCTCACCCCACAGCAGCTTTCCAGCTCCTTAACTTGCATTGTCTTCAGACGGCATTTCAAGCTCAAGTGGCAGTATTTTGTTATTCTGGAATTGATTTCGGCGTCAGACACCAACACCAAAAGCCAGCTTGCATGGCGTTATGATACGCTGGTGGATGGCATCAGTTTGAAACGCTGCCGGCAACAATGTGGTATAAGGATCTAAATGTCCGTATAAATATAGGTCGGGGGGCAACACATTCTCACTCCGACCTCATCACATGTCGACGTTCGGTCAAGGACTTTCCAAGTCCAGATAAAATGTGTAAGGTACCCTGGGTGCGCTGGTTGTTGACGTTCACTTCTGTTTTCACAGGAAATCAACATTTTGCATATAGTCTCTTTCAAAGTAAATGTCAGTGCAACAACACCAATTGACTTGTTTGCCCCCAACAGCAAAAACACGTGGCTAGGTTTAGGAAAAAAGAACAGGGTTCGGCTAACTTTGCTCTCCTTGGTGAAAGTTGGTGATTGGTGGACCCATCCATGACCCCCTCCCACCGCCATTTTCTGACTTTCACCACCGGTTTTGTTCTTGTCCCACCATTGTATTGCCACTTATTTTGAAAAAGGCTGTATGCATCTAACGAGCAGAAACTGTACATTTACTGTGAAAACGGGAGTGTATTTTGAAAAGACACATAGCAACTTGTTTAATTTCAATCTTAGTTTACTCATCTATGCAGTTTTATGTCTCTGTGCTTATATGTGTCTGTCTTCCTGAAACACTTTGGCACAAAACCTGTATTCCTTTTTAAAATGCTCTGTAAATGAGATGAACCTGAAACTTGAATCGGCTGCTGATTCATCTGATGCTTGGGTCACCATTGCTCTCACTGTCCCGCTGAATTGTCCTATAAATGGAGGAAGATATAAATGCATATAAAAAGTGGGGTTCAGTTCCAACAGTATTACAGTATTTGCCTGGATTTTTGTCTTATCCTTTCTCTAGAAAATTACTGGAAAGGTTGGTGAGTCAACAATGGGTACGTTGGACCTTACTAACGAAGAAGTGAAGAGCAACGCTTATATGGACTTGAGTGGATGCAACACGATGGTAGGCAACTTCCCCTCAGGGATCCTCCAAACAGAATTCTGATATTTTATTACTGTTATTTCCTTCTCTTAAACTGTGCACACTCGTTACAGATTGTTTAACACTGAGCTAATTTCACACACCTTCTATCACGTCCCAGATGACACTTATCGACCGGGTGAAGAGTTTGATCTCAGTCCAGCAAACTGCCACCAGACAATATGTGATAAATCTGCAAACATCGTTGATGTTTCCTTGTGTTTAGAAGGGGAGATCTGCAAGGACAACAACAGGTAAATAAGTTTGAATAAAGGTTTTAGCAGTTGCACTGAAAGCGTCTTGTATTCAGCCAAACGTCACCTGTGACTCTGACACAAACACCTTTTGAGAGAGTCAGTTATTTTTGTCATTTATTATTGATCCATTATTCTTTCTTTTTTGATCAGCTGATGAATAACTCAGCCTGTAACACGTAAATAGGTCTCAGTGTGTTCAGTTTACTCACTTCTAACTTGCTCAACACTTGTAATGGTGTACCCCAGAGCTCTGTGTTAGGTCCGCTGTTGTTTTCATTTTGTATTAATAGTCTTGATTGAAATGTGGTTGGCGCCAATTTTCATTTTTATGGCGATGACACAGTGATGTATTGTGGCAACTCAGATTCAGCTCTCATTACTAAAGCTGGTTTTCAGTGCTGATAAACTAAGGTTATGCGTTTCTCAAATGCTGGGAAGAAGCCTGTGAGCAATCCTGATGTTCTTACTGCTCAGTGAAAGATGTGGGAGGTTGTTACTCGTTACCAATATCTCGGTATTTGGCGTGATGACTCCTTGTCTTTTTAAACCCCAGGTTGATAATCTTAAAAAGCTGAGGCTGCAGTTTTTTGTTTTTTTTTCAGAAACAAGTCCTGTCCTGAGTTTGATTGCTGTGTTCACACTTCCCCTGAAAAAGAGTCAAAGGCCAAGGTCACTGTGACCTTACATTCCTATGAATGCAATATCTCAAAAAGGCCTTGAGGGATTTTTTTTTAAATTTGGCACAAATATCCACTTTAACTCAAGAATGACCTGATTCAAATTCTGTCCTCATAGGTCGAAACAGACAAGGTCACTGTTCTTTTAAATATAATATCTCAAAAAACTCCTTGGGGACATTTATTTTAGCCTTTTTTTTGTCCACCTTGACTCAAGGGTAGACTGATTAGAATTTGGTGGTCATAGGTCAAAGGTCAAGGTCACTGTGATCTTGACCAGGTCTCCCTTGAAAAAGAGATTGTTTATCTCAGCAGGAGTTATCTGGTAAAGTATGTGTTGAAAACAATAAAAAAATAAAACAGCACTCCGTCGATTTGGCATCACACATCAATAACATTGTCAGTACAGCAAACTTTTGGACTGAGGTTGCTGTAAAACCTTTTTTAAATCCAATAACTGTCTCAAAACATGTGACGTTGGAATTTTTTTTCTTTTATCTACGGTCAAAGTGATTTTTAAGATTATCTGTATGGATACATTTCTATAGGTAGGTCTGTAATACTTGTCTTTGCGACAGCAGCACAGCATACTTCAGGTTTTAATCCAAATATGGTTTTATTATTATGTATTTCTTAAAAGTTCGGATATACACAGTCATTTTCATTATATGTCATTTGTTAATTTATATGACCTGAAAACATTGCCTTGGATAAAACATCCACCTGTCTTTGACCTAAAACATCTGTCTCTTTCCATCTCCATCAGATGTGTGCCATCCAAGGTCGTGTGCACTGTGACCGGCTCCTCTGTCATCGATTTCTTCAACCGCGAACACCATATCGGTAATCGGTGCGCGTACACTCTACTGGCGCCTCAAGAAGGCTCGGATTTTGAGCTGGTGGCCATTTTCAAGGAGCGACGTCGTACAGATGTGGCATTTTTGGACCACTTGGTACTAACGCATAGTGGGCAAAAAATGCACATGGAACAAGGGGGCAGAGTTCGGGTGAGCTGCCACAATCCATCTAAAAACAAGTAACAATTTGTTTTTGGAGGTGTTTAAAAAACTTACTTTGTGTTGTGTTGTATTTAAAGTTAAGACGTGTGGTGGCACCTTTCCTTCTGATTTATGGGGGGGGGGGGAGTATAAAGCAGCATAGTACATACAAGTATTTCCTTTTGACGATGGCATACAAAGTTAGTAGCATTTATGTCACGTACTAGTATTTATGTTGTGATTTTGGGGGTCATAGGTCAAAGGTCAGGGTCACTGTGGCCTTGTCTGTCCCACTCTCAAGATTGCAATATCTCAAGAACACATTGGGGACATTTCTTTCCAATTTGGCACAACGTTTGAGTTTGAGTCAAGGATGTCCTGATTAGAATTTGGTTGTCAAAGGTCAAGGTCACTTTGACCTTGCCTCTGTCCCATTCTTATGAATGTGATATCTCAAGAAAGCCTTGAGTGATTTTTCTGAAATTTGGCATAAATGTCCACTTGGACTCAAGAATGACCTGATTCAGATTTTGGTGATCATAGGTTAAAGGTCAAAGTCACTGTGACCTTGTTTATGTCATTCGTGTAAATGTGATATCTCAAAAAAAAAACACCTTAAGGACTTTTTTTATTTTTCAAAATTGACACAAACATTCACTTTGACTAATTGGTAGACTGATTAGAATTTGTGGTCAAAGGTCAAGGTCACTGTGACCTTGTCTGTCCCATTATCAAGATTGCAATATCTTCCTGGGGGCATTTTTTTAAAAATTTGGCACAAGCATCCACTTTGGGTCAAGGATGGACTGATTAGAATTTGGTTGTCAAAGGTAAAGGTCACTGTGACCTTGCATCCGTTTTATTCTCATTAACACATTATCTACAAAAGGCCATTTTTGGTTTAGTTTTAAGTCATAGGTTAGAGCAGGTCACTGTGACCTCAGCTGTTTCTTTCTTGAAAATGTAATATCCAAAGAAAGCCTCAAAAGATTTTTTCTCAAATTTGGCACAAATGTCCTGATCCAAATTTGGTTGTCATAGTTTAAAGGACAAGGTCACTGTGACCTCATCTGTTTTATTCTTGTAAATGCATTATCTCAGAAAATTACCTTAAAGGACATTTTTTTGCTTGTTTTCTTTGCACAAACATCCACTTTGAGTCAAGGGTGGAATGATTAGAATTTGGTCATCACTCAAAGGACACTGTGACCTGCATCCATCCCATTCTTATGAACACGATATCTCAAGAAGGCCTTGAGAGATTTTTCTCAAATTTGGCATAAATGTCCACTTGGACTCAAGAATGACCTGACCGGATTTGGTGGTCAGAGGTTAAAGAACAAGGTCACTGTGACCTCGTCTGTTTTATTCTTTGGCACAATCAAGATGGCATTGAGGTTTTTTTGTTTGTCTGTTTGGTTTATTTTCAAATTTGGCACAAATGTCCACTTAGACTCAAGAATGACCTGATTCCAATTTGGATATAAATATATCTTCTTATCAAATTATGTCAATAAAGGTGCAAGTACAAAGGTATCTATAAGCATCACAAAATCCATCGGAGTTGCAAGTTGGAACATGCAAAGCACATGCATACATGTATTTTAGATGTTTGTCCTTCAATCATCTGCTGTGATGTAGGTTGATGAAAAATACTCGAGCTTGGCGCCGACTTTGAGACGCATCACGGTGTGGAGCTCTTCAAGGACCTCTATGGAGTTACTTTTAAGATACCATCTTCCACCGACATGGAAGTTGTCTTTGACGGCAACAGCGCACATATTACAGGTACAGAAAACTACACAAAATACACTGTATATGTATTTGCCTTTTTGAGAGTTGATGTTTGAATGTAAGAATGACAGCAATGGATATTATGTTGAAAGGCCATTCATTTGTCTTTATTTGTCTCCTGTTTGACCAGTTCCTGAGTCTGAAGCTCTCCTGGGCTTGTGTGGCAACCCTGCCGATCCCGAGCAGACCACCTCCGCGAGTGATCAGAAGTCAGACCAAAGTGCAGACGAGTACGACTTCGTCTTAACATGATGCACTGACAGATATTAACCTGTTTATTAATGTTTGGGTTTCAGCCTTAATGTGCTGTTTGTCTCCCCCTAGCTGTGAGGAGGAGCACAGCGATGACCGTGACGATCCAGAATGCCCGCCCATGACTGAATAGTAAGAACTGAACATATCGGAGCATGTTTTTTGACGACACTGAGAATGTTTCTGAAAGGCTAAACAAATATGGACTGAAGCAAAATTATTTCGTAATTTGCTGTTATTCTTCTTCTCTGCATGGCTGGAGCAGCTGTGAACACATGAAGCAGGCTCCCTTCAGTGCCTGCAATGATAAAATTGACCCAGCGCCCTACATCACTGCCTGCACAAACATTTTGTGCCACTACCCGGAGGTGGATGGTCACAAATGCCAGTTTTTCGAGGCTTACGCCGAGTCCTGCAAGCTGAAACACAGAATCACAGTGGACTGGAGTTCAATGGACGGCTGCTGTAAGATCATCATTCAGTTTGTCTTTATTGAGATCACATTGAAATGATTTCCCCTGCTGTCCCAGGCTCAAACTATTTCGAATCTTACAGACGAGAGGAAGTAGAATGAGAGTGAAGCTCATTTGTCTGCGTGTCTGTCTGTAGCTGCCGAGCCTCGGCCCTGTCTTAACCACTACTGCAGTGAAGACGAGTTCTGTGGCGAGAAGCCAGGTGGAACCCGCTGCTTCTGTCGGGCTTTGTTTGCCTCCAATTACCCAAACACTTTAGGTACAGTGCAACATGTGTGGCATGAGAAACCTCCTGAGAGGTTGTGGTGTTTCTTTAGAGTTGGTTCACAGACGACAGCCACTGAATATTGACGTATTTAATTGCTAGCTCAAATGAATCAAAGTGAAGTGGTGATATTTTAACTTCCTGTCGGGTGTTCAGGTGATCCGACTGTCTGCAAGCAGAACTCTGCTACTCTTACTCTGGCAAACTGTCTGCTGGAAGACAAAGGCGTCGACTACAAAGTCTTGCACCTCAAAGACAAGGAGTGCAAAGGTGACTTTGACTCCAACAGCCACATGGTGACCTTCTACTTTGACACCAGCAAGAGAACCTGTGGAGCGGAGGTCAAGGTGGGTGCGAAATTCTGGAATATGTAAGGTGGAAACTTTCCATGACAATAAATTGAAATTAAGATTTTTTCCAACATTTTTTTTAAATTTAATTCCCTTAAAGAATTCTAGTAATTTACTGGAAATGTGCTGGCCCATTGCAACTCTGGTCGTACTTTTGAACAAAAGTTTTTCTTAAGTATAATTCCCTCAAAATGAAGTTTCTATTAAAAGGTCTAATTTTTCTATTGAATTGTGATTTTATTATTCTTCACAAAATTCCTACGATTGACTTTCCTTGAAAAAAATTCTCAAAATTTACATGAGATGTGCTGACCCTTCATGTTAAACTTTTTGTTTTGAAATTTTTATTCTATTTTATTTTATTTTTTTTTTTTTTATACTGGAAATTTGCTGACCCTTGCAGCCCTCTGCATACTTTTGAACAAAAAATTTTTTTATGTATATTTCCCGCAAAATTAATTTGCTATTAAAAGTTCCAGTTTTTATATTGGAAATTTTAAATTTAATAGTTTTCAACATTCTTGTGATTAACTTTGTACGGGATTTTTTTTTTTCCACTGGAAATTTGCTGATGCGTTTGCAACCCTAGGCAAAGGTACAATCTTTATATTGAATTTTTTTTTTTTTTTTTTTTAATCCATCAAATTTCCAAGCTCAAATTCACTTGAAAATTTTACTGGAAATTTGCTGACCTTTTAAACAAAACATGCCATAAGCCAGAGTACTTTGAGATGTATTTTCCCCCTGCAACCCTGGGAATAGTTTTAAAAGTTCCAAAACATGCCAGAAGACATTATATTTGTATGTTTATTTTTCCTCTCAAATAATTTTAATATTAAATGATACACTCTTTATTTTGGCCATTAGAGGAAATGCAGCTTTTCATGCTGTGTAAGTACTTTGACTTTCTTTCCTTTTATCTCTGTCAGGTTTGCGAATGTCACAGGTGAATGTGAAAATAATCTGAACACCGTGATAAAATAAATACATTTTTCCGGATCTGGAAACACGTTTGTGTTCTTGTCACAATACAGGAAGAAGACGACAAAGTTTCCTTCAGCAATGTTATCATGGCAAACGATGGCTCCAATGAAGTCATCGTCCGCCATGACCAAGTACATATCAACTTCTCTTGCTTCTACAATAAGCCAGAGATCAAGGACGTGACCTTCAAGCTCGCAGACAGGTGTGTGGAGGCTGGCTGAGCTTCACCTGGTTGTTAATGTGCAGCTTGATGCAGTTAAAGTTTCAGACAGCTTAAGTGTGTGTGTGTGTGTGTGTGTGTGTGTGTGTGTGTGCTCTGCAGCTCTGTGATCAAGATCTTTGATTCTGGAGAGTGGACTTACACACTGGTGATGGATGCCTACACCGACGCTCTCCACCTGCACCTTATCGATACGGACACAAAGGTCCAGCTGAACCAGAAGATCTGGGTGGTGCTGAAGACGGAGGGGCTTGAAGACAGCAAGGTCGCCGTGGTGACCAAATCCTGCTGGGCAACAAGCGAGCACTCAGTTGATAATGAGCCACGATACGACCTCATCACGAATGGGTGAGACTCTGTCAGTGGCTGTAAGGATCAACTGGCGATGCTGCTGATGTCATCACGTGTGTCTTCCTGTTTCGGAGCAGATGTCCTGATGACTCGACAGTTAAGGTGTACGAAAGCGGACAGGGATTGTCTTCCTCCTTCTCTTTCGACATGTTCCAGTTCACTGGGAAAGATGGCCAGATCTACCTAAACTGCCAAGTGGAGCTGTGCCCCTCAGAGGACAACAACTGTGTTCCGGTAAGAGCAGTGCAGGAAATACTTGTATCCAACGTTACATCTGTAACTGACATTAAAAAAGGCAAAACGAGAAGACCGTCTTGATGCTAGTTAGCCAGTTAGCACATTAAACGCATAATAAAGTGTTGAAAGAACAAAACATATCTACCGTGCGCCAATGAACAATAAACCATGAGGAAACGTTTCTGCTGAAGAGCTAAGTCTTGTTTTCATCTCACTCCCTCGTGACTTTAGCCCTTTAGCCCCGTTTCCACCGAACAGTACGGTACAGTTCAGTTCGCTACGCCTTTTTTCTGAAAATGTCAGTGTGCAGCCTCGTTCTGTGGACGATAAACCAGGTGCAGGAGGAAATACAGCAAGTGCTGGACTGAGCAGTGAGTGACAACAATATTGGCCACACTTAAGATCCCTGTTTGCAGTGGAAACGCTAAACGGATTGTGGGTCTAGGAACCATGTTTGAGGGGTGACCTTTGCTTCCAAAGGTACCGTATTGAAAGGGGGCTTTTGTTTACTTTCCTCACTTCTGTTTCTCTTCTCGTATGCTGAGCTGAACTGTCAATCAGAGTGCCCAAAAAAAGGGGGCTGATGAGGGGCAAAGATGCTCACTGACAGCCCACCGTTGGCTTGGTGTGTCAGGACCCTAATATGAATCATATCAACGTTTCTAAAAGTGACATCGTATGTGAGCTGACTTTGTCATCCAGAGGCGATGGCCACAGTGGAGGACGTGTTACCAAGCTGCAGACCATTGTTCCAGAACGACAAACAGCAAAGGCGATTGTGATTTAGAAACCTGTCGCTAGTCTTCCAGCAGCTTTTTGGGAACCAAACACGTAGCCAACTGGTAGCTACTTCTGCAGCTGGAATAGTTCCACAAAAAGCACTATTTTTTTGCCAGGACATTAACGTGCTTGTCTGTGGTTTTTGTGCTTAAACCTAAACATTAGCCACAGCGTTGTTAGAAGTAACGCACAAATGATACACATCTGTGGTTATAGAAACGTTCAATACCAATATTTAATCTGGTGATTGGGTTAAAAAAAACTCAAAAACATTTCACTGAATTTTCATTTTAAATCAGCCTGTTTGAAAATACAGTGAAGAAACAGTGTCTTTAAAATAATGTGTGTGTGTCGAACTAAAAGGATACTTCTTCTTCTTCTTCTTCTCCTCCTCTTCCCCCTTCTCTTTTCTTTCCTCTTTTTTCTCCTTTCTTCCTTTTTCACTTTGACCCTACAGTTAGCAATTGATTTACCAAAAAATAAATAAATAAATAAAACATCTTTAAATAAATAAATGAAGGAAAAACAATGTGTTTGAACCACAATACACAAAATTCATGACCTTTCTTTCCTTCAACACAACATAAAAAAGAAAAAAAGAAACATTCTCCATTATCATAAAAATTAGATCAAAATAATTCTGATTTTCATAATAGTACATTACTAGGGTATCACACATCCGACATCAGGTGCATACATAAGTAAATGGAGAGAACAAAACAACCTCACACACGGGGGATAAGACGAAGGAAAACAAAATATCATAATTTCATAAAGTTTCTTTCCATAGACAAAACATATAAACCATGCATACTATATAAATATAGCAGGAGAGTCAGATTGATGAATTAAAATAATCTATTATAGGTTTTCATCTTCTTAAAAAATATCAAACTTTAACTGTATTTTAGCTGTTTTTTTTCCATGGAGTATATAGTCACAATCTTTTTATGCCATCCTCTCGATCTTACAGGAGTGTGACGGTGAGAAAAGGAAGCGCAGATCTTTAAGGTCTAAATATGCAGCTAGAAACTCAGCCCTCATCACTATGGCCTGGAATAAGTAAAGACGCTCTCCTTCTGATGGACTACACGGTATGTATGTGTTTAATTTGGCTTTTCCTGGAGCTAAAGATGTAAAGTTTGTCTTGTGGGCGGCGCTAGAATAAAGGTCATGAGGTCATTAATATAAAGGGGTTCTTACTCTCAGTAGCAGGAATATGATCAGGGAAGTTAACGACAATCTGACCGAACCATGATTCATCACAGTTTTGTCTTCTCAGGTGATTCCTGACTTAAGCTTCGTCCCAATAAAGAGCCTAAAGTCTCAGAAGTTATCGTTGCTGTGAAGCAACGCCGGCAGATAATCCACATTTGATCCACCTGAGACGGCGTTTATTATCTCTGCGGAATCTGTGGGCCGCTGATTCGATCCACTGATCTGTGCATATATATAATCTGTGGTGAAATAATGGTGCAGTGAAGTACAAAAATAATCAATGAAGGGTTTAGAGAGTTTTAAATAGTCCTTGGACTACTTCCTGGTGCTGTGGGTTCTTTTAAATTATAGGAAGAAAAATAATCAAAGGCAGTGTTAGAGGGTTTTATTTAGCTCTTGCAGTACTTCCTGGTGCTTTTCTTTTTAAAAATAATACACTACCGTTAAAAAGTTTGGAATCAACGGATCCTTTTGATAATCGATAGGGATGAACCAACATTAGTTACGTTTGAGTTTTGGCTCTAAAAAAGAAGAATGAATTTCACTTCAAACAGCAGAGGTGGGACCAAGTCATTGATTTCCAAGTCCCAAGTCAAGAATAACGAGTACCAGACAACGGATGTATTAAGAGACCGAGATACAGCATTGGCGTCGGGCACCGATTGTTCCTTTTAAAGTTGCTTTGTTGCACACGAAGCCAAAAAAGCTCCATTGCTCTTGTATGAAATTACTCACATGATCGACACTGATTCCGCCAACTTCCGCTGGCTGAGCAGCTGATTTAGCACGGCGCTAATTTGAATTGGGGACGAAATGATTTAATCTTCCGTGTCTTTTAGAATTGTTGGGGGTTGCAACACTTGCAACAAACAGCTGTATCCACTGATTTATAGACGTCACTTTTCAAATGTAAGATTATGAGAAAAAGTATTTTTGGGCCCAGTGGCGTCACATGACGGACCCTGGAAATTGCAGTACCACTGTTTCACCACCACGAAAGTTGTCTTCAAAGCCCAGAGCAGTTTCAAGTCATAATGTGTTCGCTAAATGTTTTGTCATTTTAACAAGAGAGTAAAAATATGTTAAGTGTACAAAACAATCATGGATGCTTTTAACACAAGTTTGGTAAACGTTACCTTGCTGTTTAGCTAGCGTTAGCTAAGCATTAGCTCGCCAACTGTGTTAATATTTGCCTTGTGCGACTTCAAATGTATCCAACACATTTTGCATGCTGCAATTCGTTTTTTTTGTTTGTTTGTTTTACTATTTGTTTGCAAATTAAATTATCTTTGGTATCATTCGTTCAAAAAGGCGCACAGTAACTTAATGTTAGCTCTTCGTGTTTCGTCATGAAAGACCATTCAGAAATACAGAGTAGTACTCTCAGACGTTACCTAACCTCTGCAGCAGACGATTCCAAACTTTTGAACAGTTACGTATAATTTCTTTCTGCAACGTAATGTTAAATGCCTACTTTGAATGTACACAGCTTAAATGTTACCCAGTGAATGCCGAATTTCTGTAGTTTAGTGACCTGAAGTTGAGAAAGCTTTGCAGCCAGAAGGTTTCCAGTGGAAGGAAATGTGAAGATTAAAATGGTAGATTGAAGTTACTGCAAATGAAGACTGTAAATTGAAACTGTGGCTGAAATAACACTGAGACACGCTGTTGTACCATTATTATCTTATTATTACCCAAAAAACTGAATTAAGGGAGCGGGAATAAAAAAAAGTTTCATCATTTATTCATTTGTCGTTCTTCTTTCTTCTTCCATAGCAAAATTATCAGCATCAAAATCTATTTGCTTGCTCTATATTGGTGTGTGTGTGTCTGTGTAGATGTATATGCTACAATGTCAGGACCTATGTGTGTTTTTCACCAACAGAGTGAGGACATTTTGAAAAGTGGGGACATTTATGAATAAATAACCTAGCACTTTTTAAAACACTGTCACAAAGTGCTTTACGGGACAGATAGAATAGTAAACACCATCAAGATAAAAATGGAAATGACATACGTTTTAAAAAAATACCACTGGAAAACTACAAGCCGTCAAAATTTTATGAAATAACTAACTCCCTCCTGTGTGATATGTCTCTTAATGTGAAATTGATTTGGCAAAGGGACCTCGGGGAAGAAACTGATGGTCTCAAATTGTGTCGTTAAATAACAATAGCTGTGGGAAGTGTAAAGCTGAAATGGGAACTTGCAGATAGAGTATTAGGAATTTTAAGTTGCTGGTTTGGTTCAGAAATCCCTTAAAGTCCAAAGTTGTGTTTACTAGGGGATCACAAATACAAACTTCCTCAGTTGATTACTTATAATAGTATGAAAAATATATTACAAGTTTTTAAATTTTTAATGTTTAATGATGCAAATTTGCATTATCTCATTAAATATGCACTAATTTGCATACGTTTGGGGAGATAAATCTGATGAAGCCAGATGCAAAATTCTTTTTTCATTTTGTTAACATAAAAGATGAAAAAAAATGACAGAGGGATTTAAGGATATCTGCTTTTATTACCTAGAAAATAATAATAATAAATATATATATGCTGTCCATAGCCTTAAAAAATCGATTTTCGCCATATTTTTGGGAATAAAATGTCCCATAAATCAGGCTAGGAATGATTTATTAACAAATCCCTCTGTAAATATCTTGAGTATAGCTAGGTGTATAACTGGAAAGTTTGGTGTACATAAGTGCTACAGAGGCTGAGATGTTCGAAGATTTAAATTGGGGAATGTAATACATTTCTATATGAAACAATTGCTCACAAACAGAATAAATGTTCAGGCCCTCAGTAATAATAATATAGTGTATTTAAAGCTCAAGAAAATTGATCATTTAATAACATGACAACTGTAGTGACCCAACTAATAAACACGTTGGTCTACACTGCACAGTGCTAACTGTTTGGTACATTATGCAAGCCGACAAAATGTAATAAAATAAACTTCTAAATGTGTAATTTTAATGTTTCCTTTATAGCAGTTTGAAAGAATATATTCAAGGAGTAAATTAGCCCAAAATCTCAAAATTGACCACTGCATGAAAAATAGCTGTTTTTGCCAAAAAAAAAAAAAAATGCACCATGTCATCTCTTTTTTTCGTCATCTTCTTTCCCATTGTCCAACTGGATTGTCGGGCCTTCTGTGGTGGTCACGACAACAAGTTTACAGTTGGTAAACAATGGAGGAGAAACTGGTGGTAGCGGTCGCTGGATACCCAGAGCTATACGGCCTGATGATAGACAGCAGGTTGCAGGTTGTTGTGGAAATGGCCATGATGGAGGAGAAGCTCCTGGACCAACTGGTGTTACTCCCCGTGATCCAGCCTCTTTTTTAGGGTCTTTACAGGTTGCAAGATGCGTCCTGTGTGATTGGGCCTTTAGGCCAAGCCCACACGGCCCCGTGTACTTCTGAAACTGAAGTTTTTCGGGCTCCGGTTTCCAAAAAAAACCCATAAAGGCTATTTTAACTAATCAGAAGTCAGAGTCAATACCGGAATAGGGAAGTGCGGAAAATAAAAACAACCCGATCCACAAAAATAGCGCAACCTAATTCAACAGCAGCAAAACAGCACGAAAGCAGCGACGGGCCTGCCAACGGAGGTCTGACCCGGCCGGATCCAGAACCTTCGTTGGCAGGCCCGTCGCTGCTTTCGTGTTAGTGTAGTTGGGGTAGCTAGCGAGATTTGGGTCAGTTTGAGGGCCCGTTTAAGGGGTTTGGTTTTAAAGGCCATCAGTTAGCACCTGTCGCCCAAGTGTGGTGATTGTGATTTCTTGTGAACTCACAGCTACTCCTACTACAGTTGGTGTGTTTGCCTGATAAAGGTCTAGTCACCGAAACATTGCAGCATTAAAATCACGCTTACGAACTGCAAAATTGGACCTAATGTAGAAGAACATCCTGGTATTTCTGGCACACTGCATTTGACGTACTATATATTGGGTCATGCTAAATCTTTTCCTGGAACACTCACCATGTCTCTCTGCAGTCCTTTGCTTTCCTTTAGCTCCCTCTTGTGGCAGGACTCGTCTCCTGCACTCTGTCTGACAGGAAACAGCTGTGATGTTGTTTCTCATCTTTTAATAAAGCGTTACATTTACTGTACGAGGACACAAGAGGCCGACAAGTTGAAATCATGTTCTCTTTATGATAAACTGCACAAAAATGTAGATTATATGTTAATATTTAAAAAACGAGAGTAAAGTCTTGTTGATTTATTGAATTGTGTGCTTCAACAGCTGCAGGTCAGAGGTCAGGTTAATGATTATAAAACACAAGCTGCTGCAGACACGCACACATTTAGACGTTAAGAACAAAGTTAGTTAACATTAACACCACAGAGAGCAGCGCTCAGGACGGGACAGACAGAAGACACCTTCATGTCAAAGTAAGTTACAGGTCAGGTAAGGTAAGAGGAGGGCGGGCTGTAGGCCACAGAGCAAGCCAGAGAGCTGCAGCAGTGTGGGACAGGAAATGAACTCATATTACAGCTAAAATAAAAGCATGTTTCCATGGACGTATTAAGAGGCACAAAGAAAGAAAGAAAGAAGACACCAGAGAAGTGACCAAGAAGCTCACACTGTAAAAAACTTCTTTCTTCTTTTATCTTTTAGAAGAAAATTTTGATGAAAATTCAATATTTTCTGCTTAAATTTGATTATCATCTTTGATGATGTGTTCAAGGACCATCGGTGATTTGAAAAACCAATAATAATTTCTGTTTTTACATTTTCTGGCATTTTTTTTTTTCTATCGAATAAATGTTGGAAGAAAATATCACTATTTATGGTCAGATGCTCAGATTTTATTTAGTTTTTCCTCGACTGTGTGTGTGTCCAGGGAAAAATTCAATTTTTTTTAAAAGATCCAACAATAATTTCTGTTTTTACATTTATTATAATGTTGTTGTTTTTTTTTTTTTGTTTTTTTTTTTTATTTTATTTTATTTTTAACTTAATTTTAACGTAAGTTACGATTTTGATGAAATATAAATATTTAATGCTCAGATTTGGTGATGCCTTTTTTATTTTTTTTATGTACTGAAGCGCCACACATGATGTCCAAAGACTGTCGGAAATTAGAAAAACTATGATATTTATTTAATTTAAACATGCCTTCCAACTTACGCTACGATCATTTTTTTTATGCTCAGATATGGTTAAAAAAAATTTTGTATTTGATGTGTCCAATTTAAAAATCCAACAATAAAGTCTGATTTTACATTTTATACAGAAAAAAAAGCAAGAATCTGCAGTAAAATAAATACAAAATACAGCCATATAGAGCTGTGTGCGCCTCCCTGAGCCAGAATTATTAAAAATGATCTCTGCATGCCTCACTGTCATTGCACCACTTCATTTCCTCTCATAAGTAACGAACAGTCCCTAAACTATCTACAGTGGTGCATGAACACAAACTTTAAACTCGAGTCACTGACTGACATGTTTTTGGTTTTATGTTGAAAGTGTTGGCAGGCGGAAGTCCAGACTGACTGACTCGCGCTGTGTTGGTGTGAGCTGAAGTGGTCTCGTGCACAGAGAGCATGTCTGCAGAGAAAGGAGGAAACACTTTGTGCTTCTTTGTGAACGGGAAAAAGGTGCGTCATGCATTTAGTTTGTAAACAGTGTGTCGTGCTGGAGCTGCGTTCAGCTGTTTGTGTTTATTTGTTTATTTCCCTCGCTTTGCTCTGAATGTAATGCTGCTGCTGTTTGTTTTGTTGCAATCTGTAAACTCAGCCAGTCAAACTAAAAAAGCGAGGAGAAGCTGCAGTGTCATGTTTCATGGTTGTTATTCGTCCTACTGCGTCACATGTGGAAAGTTCATGGATTTAGTGGAACATTATTATCAAGGTCAAAACCAAAAGTCAACATTTTAGTTTCACAGTCTGCTGAGCTGGTGTCACTGTGCAGCTATTACACATACCTGCTTTTCAGTAAAACTAATTTAAGATGATATTGTGCTGCAGCTGTATCTGAGGCACTGCTACCAAACAACTGCCCCTGTGAGCGCACCTCAACTGGGTATGAATTATTCTGTATGGATTCAGTATCTGTAACGTCATCATTTGCTGAACAAAAGGCCTTAAGTTAATATTTCTTAAAGTCCTAGTTAAGGTTTCCTTAAATTAAAATCACTGCACAAAACACCCTTCAGTCTTCTCCTTAAGGTTTCCTTCAAATGGTTTTCTTCCTGTCTTGGTCTAATACTTAAGGAATCCCTTAGACCGTTGCACAAAAAGCCTTAGGTTAAGATTTTTCTTAAAGTCCTATTTTAGGTTTCCTCAGAAAAGAAAACACCCTTCAGTTTCCTTCAAATGCTCACTTAAGTATTTATAGTTTTCCCCCGGGCTTGGTCTTGTACTTAAGACATCCCTTAGATCGTTACACAAAAAGCCTTTAGTTAAGATTTTTCTTAAAGGCCTATAAGGTTTCCTCAGAGTAAACAGTTGCACAAAACACTTTCAGTCTTCTCCTTAAGGTTTCCTTAAAATACTCACTTAAGTATGGATTTTTCCCTGTGTTGATCTTATACTTAAGGAATCTCTTAGACCGTTGCACAAAAGGCCTTAAGTTAAGATTTTTCTTAACGTCCTATTTCAGGTTTCCTTAGAATAAAATCTGTTGCACAAAACACCCTTCAGTCTTCTCCTTAAGGTTTCCTTCAAAGGCTCACTTAAGTATTGCTGGTTTTCTCCCTGTCTTGGTCTTACACTTAAGGAGTCCCTTAGATCGTTGCACAAAACACTTCAAGTTCAGATTTTTCTTAAAGTGCTGGTTAAGGTTTCCTCAAAATAAAATTGGTTGCACAAAACACCCCTCAGTCTTCACCTTAACATTGCAGAAAAGGCCTTAAGTTAAGATTTTAAGAATAGGTTGCACAAAACATCCTTCTCATCGAGGTTTCCTTGAAATGCTCATTTAAGTATTTATGGTTTTCTCAGTGTCTTGGTCTTATACTTAAGGAATCCCTTAGACCGTTGCACAGAAGACCTTAGCAACCAAAACAAGGTAAAAAGAAAACTTAACTTGTTAACTAAGGAAACTCCTGAACAATGAACACTGGAATTCAAACCAGGAGAAGTTTCAGCTGGTTGTAATCTGCAGTCCTCACCACTAGATGTCACGAGATTTGGAGTCAAAAACGTTAAACATTTGGAGATTTCTGTAAGAGTTGAAATTTTTGACACTTCGATGAGGCGCACTATTGTTCTGTGAATTCCTCAGGAACCCCCTTATTGTCAGTTTACCGAGGAACGCCATCCGCTGAATACTCTCAGTCTGCAGTTTGTGTCTGTAAAGTTTCACGCGGCTGTGATTATCCAAGAGGTCACAATAGGTCACTTCATACAGCGAGGTCAAGTTTTAAAAAATGGTCTGACTGCAATAAAAGGCTACTGTAGGGGCTAATATCATTATTACTTTGGATCTGACATGTTTGGAAAACGCGGGGCAAGTGGAGCAAGAACAAAATGTTATCATGGGTTCTGGAAAAGTCTCTGAAAAGGTGGTGAAATGTTTCTCCTTCTGTTGGAGCAGGTCACAGAGAACCATGCAGACCCTGAAACCACGCTGCTGCCCTTCCTCAGAGAGAAGCGTATCCTTAAGATCGACTTCAACAATCCACTGTCACAAATATGATTGAATGTCATGATGCTGTGAGCGCCACCTACAGGCTGGCGTCTTCCTTGACTTTGACTTCAGTCAGGTTAACC
This sequence comes from Epinephelus cyanopodus, assembly GCA_026686955.1. Lineage (NCBI taxonomy): Eukaryota > Metazoa > Chordata > Actinopteri > Perciformes > Serranidae > Epinephelus > Epinephelus cyanopodus. Next base: position 17,443,870 of record CM048937.1, on the reverse strand, counting down.
GGAACCAAGTATGGCTGCGGCGGTGGAGGCTGCGGGGCGTGTACGGTCATGTTGTCGCGCTACCAACCTGCCACCAAAACCATCACGTATCCTTTATGGTAAACGCTGTTTTTACGGGTGGTAATCGCCTGGTTTGTTTGCTTTGGAGAGGAAGAGGTAAAAACCTCCTGAACAGTGAAAGCTGAAATAATTCTAACCAGGACTCTGCAGTCCTCACAAGACACCGCTCAGTCTCCCTAATCTCACACACTGCTCCTTTAACAGACAGGAAATTCCTAAGGTTTCCTCTGTGGCTGATGCACAGCTGATTGGCCACAGAAATTTCCAAGTCTGCCAAACGTCCGCCAGTATCAGTGTTTATCACAACTGGGTGCAACATAGACCAGAAAGTACATTTATTCAGCCGTGGACGTGGTTGGTTGAATTCCAAAATACCAAACACTCGTTATTTCACTAATGAAATTAGATTTTTAGAGAACAAAAGAGGTCTGAATGTGAGCTGGGTATCTGCCAGAGTGGTTTGGACATCGACAGATAAGATAAGAGTTGACAGGGTTGCTGTTGTGGCTGATTTCAAACCAGTATAACATCTGTTTCACTCCTTCAGCACCTCCTGCAGCATGCAGAGGAGGAAAAGACACACCACCAAATGGAAAACAGCTGGACAGGGATTAGTATGGCCTGTGCTGTGAGCTCAATACCTCCAGTATGGTTTGTTGTTGATGGGAGAATCATAATAATAGGGAATGATAATGTTAAAGCACATTTAGATCTGCATGTCTGTGGACTGTTGGAGGAAGCTGGAGCACCCGGAGAAAACCCACACACCTGCCCAGACTTGGCATCCTGGAAGAAATACACTGGGCCATGGCCGGGTGTCCAAATCAGCTGAGACTCAGTATGAATTACGCCCCAGTTTTTCTTGCTCAATTCAAACAAATGACCCGATTCCACCCGCCGACGCTGCTGTCACTGGGCACTAGTAGAGGTAATGTCAGTAGTGATAAAGTTTGTACCAATATTTTGGAAGCTATCGCAGCATCACCAGGTGCATCAACAGTAACAGTAAAAGAAATCCGTCAGCACGCCTTCCTTTCATCATACCATCAGACATCACTCAGCCAACGCCTGCCTCCTGCCCATCTGCCAGCTTCACGGAGCCGCCGTCACCACGGTGGAGGGCATCGGCAGCACCAAGACCAGGATCCACCCTGTGCAGGTCAGTGCTGGGGGTCGCCTTGATACTCGTGAGCACCTCGTGGGCGTCTCACTTGTTTGAAACAAGAAGCTTTTAGCAGCCAAAAGCCTGTTTTCACAAAATCCAGATTATTGTTGGTTTACTGTGCAATCAGGTTAAGAAAATTTTAATGTTGTAATTTTATAAATTCATTCTCTTGATTTCAACTTTATTCTCGTAGATTTACGACCTTATTCTCATATATACGACTTAATTCTTATAACTTTATAGATTTATTCACTTGGATTTATGACTTTATTCTCATCCTTTTAAAAATGTGTTCTTTGGATTTCGACTTAATTCTTGTAGATTTACGACTTAATTCTCGTAAATTTAAGATTTTTTCTCGTAGATGTACTTTATTCTCTTGGATTTCGACTTTATTCTCATAAATTTACAACTTTATTCTCGTAAATTTAAGACTTAATTCTCTTGGATTCATGACTTAGATTTAAGAATTTATTCTCGTAGATTTACAACTTTATTCTCGTAGATTTTAGACTTTATTCTTGGATTTATGACTTTATTCTCATAGAGTTACAATTTAATTCTCATAAATTTAAGGCTTTTAATCTCTTGGATTTATGACTTCATTCTCTTGGATTTCAACTTTATTCTTGTAGATTTAAGACTTATTTCTCTTGGATTTGCGACTTGCTTGTTGAATAACAGCTATATTCTCTTGGACTTTGACTTTATTCTCGTAGATTTACGAATTTATTCTCTTGGATTTTGACTTTATTCTCGTAAATTTTAGACTTTATATTCTTGGATTTACAACTTTATTCTCGTATATTTAAGACTTTATTCTCTTGGATTCATGACTTCGATTTAAGAATTTATTCTCGTAGATTTTAGACTTTATTTTCTCAGATTTAAGACTTGTGACTCACTCGTTAAATAACAGCTATATTCTCTTGGACTTTGACTTTATTCTTGTACATTTACGACTTTATTCTCAAAGTCTGTGATTTTTTTTTTGTCTTTAACATGGCCCGAACCTTCCTTCGTAGGAAACAAATTCCTGCAAAGAAATTTGCTTTTCAGGAGTTCCAGTTTAGTTACCTTCTCTGATACATACAGGTCCTGTTTGCGTGAATCTCTTGTTCCCTGTGACAGTAAGACATGACTGGTCACATCCTGCCAACCTGAGGACGTCCCCTCAGACCTGAGTCTTCCAGGGTGTTGACTGATCAGTCAGTTGCCACCCATTTATTCAGCCTCAAGTGGCCATTCAAGGAACTGCAGTTGTTTTGTCAGTTTGCACACTTGATGCCTCCATTTCCCAAAATTTAAGAACAACTTTGAATTCCCTCAGATGCACAGCTCCAACCCAACTTCCTGTTAATGCAAGAACGCAGCTCGCCAAAGAAGAAATTAAAGCCATAAATTAGGCCCTAAACTGTTGATGTTGTGTTGGTAGGAGCGAATAGCGAAGGCTCATGGCTCCCAGTGTGGCTTCTGCACTCCAGGGATGGTGATGTCCATGTACTCTCTGCTGAGGAACAAGCCTCAGCCCACCATGGAGGACATCACACAAGCTCTAGCTGGTTTGTTTGCTTGTTTGTTATGAAATCCATTACGTCATCTACTATAAAGTTCAGAGCTATGTAACAAGGAGAAGTAGTAAATGTTCATGGCATGAACAAATTGCACTTTGTCTGCTCTGTCTTGCTTTTTTGTGTTTTAGTGTGCATATAACAAATTATTTATAGTCTTATTCTGGTTACAGTCCAGTTATTTAAATGCATGTGGACACACTGAGTGATTATTAACTAAGTCTTGCACATTGTCCTTACACGCCTTCGTTGTGTGTTGTGGCTTCTCAGGTAATCTGTGCCGCTGCACTGGATATCGACCAATTGTCGACGGCTGCAGGACCTTCTGTCAGGTACAAAGCTCACCTCTCCAACCAGTGAAAGTTGCACAGTTAAAAACATAAAAATCAGTGATCTGATTTGCTTATGACCTACTGCACCTTAACCTGTTTGTAGAGCTGGTTATCGTCACGAGGCATGAGTCAAGTTCAAGTTTGTTGTCAGTGCAAATGCAACGAAATGTATCTGCCCTGTCCCAATGTGTAGTTTTCTGTCATTTGGGGTCTTTAAATCAGAGCAATAAATGGAGCAATGGCATCATTGCGGTCAGTTTTTCCCTGTTAGAATTCCTTTAGTGTTCATTATTCAGGTTTACAGCACAAGCTGAATTATCCACAGAGGTCTCTTCCTCTTCAAAACAAACGGACGTGCTGATTTATACCAGTAAAAACACCAAGTAAAACAGTTTCACATTAGAAAAAGTGATTTTCTGATGCTGCTTAGTATATCAGAGACGAGCACCTGCTAATGTGTGCTCACCTTTATTCTCTGATAACTCAAGATCCAGATGTTGAGGAGGTTTTTTGCAGGAGCCGAATCACCCACGGAGGTCTCCTCCTCTCCAAAACAAACAGACCTGTTAATTCAAACCGGTAAAAACAGTGAATAAAGCAGTTTCATGTTCAAAATCAGCATTTTTCCAATGCTGTTTGGCATTGCAGGGGCTGGTGCCAAGCTGTTGCTAACATTTGCTCAGCTCATTCCTCTGAAAACTAAAGATCCAGACATTTAGGAGGTTTTTACCAGGAGCTGAATTACCCACAGGTCTCCTCTCCAAAAGAAACAGACCCGTTGATTCAAACCAGTAAAAACAGTGAGTAAAGCAGTTTCATGTTAAAAATCAGTGTTTTCTGATGCTGTTTTGGCATCGCAGGCGCTAACGTTGCTCAGCTTATTTTCTCCGATAACTAAAGATCCAGATATCTGATGACTTAAATCCTTGGGTGTAAAAGTTACATATTAAATCTTTACAATTAAGTAAGAATAAAGAAATACAACAATAAGAAATCCCCACAACATTCCAGCGCTGTCATTTAAAGCGCTTACTGTTCAGTAATCTAACGGGAGTCACAACTGTCTTTGAGGCAGCTTGTTCAAGCTCTGGTCCTCTTTAGGTTTACCTGAGGGAAGGAGAACAGGTCGTGTGCTGGGTGACTAGTGTCCACAAACAAAAAGACACTTAAGGATAAATGTACTTATTTCATGTAGGCAAAATAACTGATGCAGGCTGGTGTCTGCCATAATACTTCCCTCCTTCCTCCTGCAGTGGGATGGCAGTGACATTCCTGTGATTTCTACTGTCCTCCTCAGTTGTTTGTTGCCTTGTTCAGTCAGGTCACCAGTTTCAAGGTCCAGTGTGTCATATTAATACGGATTTAGCGGCATCTAGTGGTGAGGATTGCACATTGCAACCAGCTGAGCTCCTTCCAGTTTGGGTTCCTTCATTGTCTGTTGTTCAGGTTTTTACAGGGCGACACATTTTTAGAGGAGGTCTCTTCCAATTATTCAAACCGGTTAAACACTCAATAAAGCAGTTTAGTGTTCGGTTTATTTTCAGGTGGTTAAACACAAAAGAAAACATACTTATTATATAATATTTTAATTTCTGCCAATATATCCCTCTAAATCCTTCACACTGGAGCTTTAAGGAGAGGTTGTTGTTGACACCACAGATCCCTCACCTCCTTCCTGTTCCTCGTTGCATTTCAGATCTGGTGGCAAAACAGAGAAAACAGTGCTGAATCCTTGTGATCTGTGAAAAAAACTGATGTGTTTCATGTTATTTAATCCCAACGGAAGCCAACTGCTGCCAAGCCAATGGATCTGCAGACTGTTGCCTCAACAGACAGGAAATCACTGAGGAACCAGAGCATGTGAGTTCAGTTCATTTTCTTTTTAGTCGTGCTTGTGTTGCTTTTTTCGTCCCTGTTGTGTGTCATTGTCCTTCGACTTAACGTGTCACACCCTCCTCAGACATTTTGAGGTTTTAGCTGGGAGAGATTTCATCTTTTATTTCACTTCACACACCACTACTAGTCATGCCATGGGGTATCTCATTTCTGTGCTTGTTTTCCATCTCTTCATGCTCCTATAATCTGCCCCAGGGAAAGCCACAGTTGTTTGACAAGGACGATTTTCTGCCACTGGACCCGACACAGGAGCTCATCTTCCCCCCTGAACTCATTGTAAGTCACGAGATGTTGTTACATGCAGCAAGACGTTCCTGCACACTGTGTTAACTCACATACGTTTTTCTTTTTAAATTTTGCATTGCTTACAGCATATTATGCAAAAAAACCTGTGCTATATTTTGATCATACTCCTCTCGAGGCTAAAGCCGATGAATTCTTGATCCTACAATGTAATTTTAATCGCAATATTTAAGTGGCACTTCCTCCACAGCTGATGGCAGAGACAGCGAACCCACAAACGCTCAACTTTCATGGGGAGAGGATGAGCTGGGTGTCCCCGGCCTCCCTGGAGGAGCTGGTCCAGCTCAAGACCAGGAACCCTAAAGCTCCGCTGGTCATGGGAAACACCAACATAGGTCAGCTGTAAAGTTCACTCACCCAGTTTCTGCTGCTCTTTTCATAAAACTGAAACATTGACTCACGATACGATTTTATCACAAATGTTGCGATATTATAATATTGCGACAATATATACTGCGATTTATTTACCTTTTTTCCAACATAACACTAGACAGACAGGACACTGACGGACACTAGAGGCATCATCGGTATATTTACAGATCTACAGACACCAGTCACATGCGTAAGTGGAAATGAGGTGTAAATCCTGTGTTCTCTGATGGGGTTTACCAGTGGCAGCATAAAAAGACCAAACAACAAAGGTCCAAGAATTGAACCCTGGGGAACCCCAGATTTTATAAATGCCCTATAAATGCCTTCATAGACTTACACTGCCAGATTTCAGCTGAGCTACATGTTTTGTTACTTGCTCACGCCCCCCATTTCCCACGAAAAAGGCACATTCTGTATAACAAAAGTAGGTAGGCGGCATTTTGCTGCACTCCCCGATTTTGTTTTTATACTGCCAATGCTGAAAAAAAGACTGATTGGGCTTTCCTGCAAATTTGCACAATTCCGTCTAAAAAGGGCTTCTGATTGATGAACTTGTCCAATGTAAGGAGCAGTAAAGGAGGCAAAGAAGGGCTATGCACAAGCTGCAGGAGATGATCGGATTTCCTTTCTACTGGTGTTGTACCCTGTATGATGTCACCTGAGAAATAAATTGATTGACCGATAGTTATCCCATTTTAATGATACTCAGGTCTTTCTGTTTTTTATTGAAGGTCCAGATATAAAGTTCAAAGGCATCCTGTATCCACTCATCATATCTCCAACCAGAGTCACGGAGCTGTTGAGGTCACTCAGACACCACAGGGTGGGTAAACCTCCTCGGTAGTTTCCATTTTGATGTGATTTAATCGCACAGACTATCATTCTGCCTGCGAGTGCGAAAGATTTCTGCATTTGACAGCCAGGGATTTTTAAACTCCTGTGCAACGTTTTAATGTCTGGGACACGTACGAAAAGAAAGTACAACACCAAGCGTGCAGCTTTGTTGGTTAACATACTGGCTTGTCTGCAGGTGTTTGGGTAGGAGCGGGCTGCAGTCTTACAGAGGTTCGGTCTCATTTGGAGAAACTGGTTCCTCAGGTTACGGAAGAGAAGACTGAACTGTTCAGAGCCCTGATCCAACAGCTGGGGAACTTGGGAAGCCAGCAGATCCGTAACGTTGCTGTAAGCAGACTCCTCTCCAGCTCTCCTACAGATGTTTGACTTAAGTTGTTTGAAATATTAGTCCATTCACAGGAATCCAGATGAAATCTTACAAGAAGAAGAAGATTGTGTTTATTCTTGCTTTTGCATATTAGTCTCTTGGGGGCAACATCATGAGCGCGTACCCAAACTCAGACCTGAATCCTGTTTTGGCTGCTGGGAACTGCAAAGTGAGCGTTGCTTCGAGTGGTACGTTGATTAGGATTTCATTAAATGTGGTTCACAAACTCTGCGACATCTTCTGGGGGAATCTCTGCTGTTGAAAATGCAGATTTCTGTCAAACGTGTTTAGTCTTCTTCAGTCCTGATTAACAAACCGTTGTGCCTGAATCCACCAGGAGGAAGACGAGAGGTTCCCCTGAATCAAGACTTCTTCGTGAGCTTTGGAAAAACCATCCTGAAGCCAGAGGAGATTTGTTCTTTCTGTCTTCATTCCCTTCTCCAGAAAGGTACAAAGATTCTGTCTCAGATTGCTCCCCTTTACAATTTATTGTTGAGGTTTCAAGCCTTAATGCTGCTCAGCAAATATAAGCCCAATTGGCCAGACGGGGGTGGTTTGATTAAGGTGTATAAATGCAGTTTTGAAAAAGCCCTCCTCACACCATAAGTCCCATTGACTTGAAATTCGACACAATGTTCTCTACAAAACGATTCAAGAACCATTGACGTCCGCCTGACTAAAGCTCCTAAAGCATCGGTCTGATTGTTACTAAATTTTCTGTGAATCATAATTGGACCAAGCTTATTAAAAGTTCTCAAAAGCTTCTTGATATCTCATTGCATCTTAAAGACATTGCATTGTCCTGGCTCAAATTTTGACCATAAATCAACCGCAGTTTGTCCGAATGTTTACTACGCTGTCTGCTCTGCAGGGAGAGTTTGTTCGAGCTTTCCGCCAGGCTCCAAGGAAGGAGAGCTCCTTCTCCACAGTGACGACGGGGATGAGAGTGTTTTTCTCAGAGGGGTCCAGGGTGGTTCAGGACGTCAGTATTTACTATGGGGGAATGGGACCGACAACCGTTAGTGCCACCAAAACCTGCGCAGCTATCGTCACAAGGTCAGAGACATGTTCATCACTCGCTGTGGGACAATTTAGTCTCATCAGTGTTTTAGTTTTGTTGTCCTTTAGATTAGAAGTGGATCAGCAGTGTTTTCTTTTACATAACTTTCTTTAGTTCCTTTATTCCATCTTTAATTTTTCATTCCTTGCTATTCACTTGCTTTCTGCTTCTTGTCTTTTATGATTTCCGAGCTACTGCCTTATTCCGTCTTTCTGTTTTCTTTGTGTCCATGTCCGTCCTTTTGTCCTATAATCTTTCCTTTTCTCTCCACCTTCCTTCCTTCTCTCATTCCTTCCTGCCTTCCTTTTTATACTTCCACACATTGACAGCAGTATTATGTTTTCGGGTTGTCCGTCTGTCCATCTCATTCTCGTCAACATAATATCTTAAGTTTGCCTTGAGGGAATTTCCTCACATTTGGCATAAATAGCCACTCGGACTCAACAATGAATTGACATTTTAGTGGTCAAAGGTCAAGGTCACTGTGACCTTGCATCCGTCTCATTCTCATGAACGCAGTAGCTCAAGAACACCTGTAGAAAATTTCTCCAAATTAGGCATAAACGATCACGTGGAAACTGATTAGAATTTGGTGGTCAGTGGTCAAGGTCACTGTGACCCCATTCATCTTATTCTTGTGGACATGATATCTTAAGAAGGCCTTGAAGGAATTTTACTCAAATTGGCAAAACAGTTTACTTGGAGTCAAAAATGTACGGACTGGAAGTTGGTTGTCGAAGGTCAAGGTCAGTGTTACCTCACAAAAAATGTTTTTCCCTTAACTCAAGAAATCGTTCTCTGGAACATAACATGTCAAGAACGGCTTAAGTGAATTTCCCCAAATTGGCACAAATGTCCACTTGGACTTAACGATGAACTGATTACATTACATTTTGTGTCAAAGGTCACTGTTACCATCTGTCTGTCTCATTCTCCAGAACCTAAAATCTCATGAACACCTTGAGGGAAGCTCCTCAGATTTGGCACAAATGTCCACTTGGACTCAAGGATGAACTGGTGAGAATTTGGTGGTCAGTGGTCAAGGTCACGCTGACCTTGTGTTCGTCTTATTATTGGGAACGCAATATCTCATGGACGCCTTAAGGTAAATTTGGCACAAAAGTCTGCCTTGACAATTAACTAATTAGATTTTGGTGGTCCAAAGGTCAAGGTCACTGTGACCTCAAAAAGCATGTTTTTGGCCATAACTTAGGAATTCTTGTGCTAATTTTGACAAAATATCATACAAATGTCTAATTAGATAAAATAACGAACTGTTGACATTTTATTTCCAAAATGTCAAAGGTCAGCTTGACTGTGACATCATAATGGTCTGCGTAAAACTTATTTCTGGCCATTACTCAATGTCAACGTCGACATTTGATCAGATACTATTTTGGTGACGCTCTCTTGAAACTGTGCTGATTGTATAGATCTTCCGTGACTGGTTTGTGGAGGCATACAACCACAAGGCGGTAATTCTAGTTCCTTACCAACCTCTTCCATTCCTTTTCCTCCTTCCTCTTTCTATCTTTTCTGTTTTGTCCTTGTCTTTGTTCTGTGTTTCTTCTGTCCACTAGGTAAACTGAAACCAGAAAGCATCTTGATTTTCAGTACAGATAAAAAATAAAAGCAAACAGGCATTAGCAGCGAGTGTTTCCTTCAGGCCTTGGGATGACGAGACTCTCAGCCGGGCCTATGACGTCCTCCTGGACGAGTTGGTCCTCCCTCCCTCGGCTCCTGGAGGAAAGGTGGAGTTTCGTCGCTCTTTGACTCTCAGCTTCCTCTTCAAATTCCACCTGGAAGTCCTGCAGAAACTCAAGGAAATGGTAGGCGAAGGCACTGATTTTTAAAAAAAAAAAAAAAGATATTGCATTGGTTTATTTGCCTTGAACGTATATTTTTAGAGACTTACAAAGAGTTTCTGTGCATAGAACGTGATCACAGATGAGCTTCCTGAGAAGATGCCGGTCCATCCTTTACCCAGAGAGATCCAACCCAGCCTGCAGGAGTTCCAGGTCAGAAAATATCAAAGCATTTTCACAGTTTGATGAAACACCCGCTGCAAAAAAAACCTTGCAGTAAACAAGGTTTATTTGCAGTGAAAATACCTGACTGCCTCTTCTTCTTCTTCTCCAGCATGTGTCAAAGGACCAGAGTGACCAGGACCCAGTGGGGCGTCCCGTCATGCATCGCTCTGCCATCAGCCAGGCCACAGGTGAGGCCGTGTACTGTGACGACATCCCGAGAACGGAGGGTGAGCTCTTCCTGGCCCTGGTCACCAGCTCTCGTGCACATGCTAAAATCACGTAAGCAGAAAGGAAGATGATCTCTGACCCGCTTTTTGATTGACTACACAACCGGTGTTAAATGCTGGTTTCATCCAACAGCGGGCTGGACGTGAGCGAGGCTCTGCGGGTTCCCGGTGTTGTCGATGTCATCAGGGCCAAAGATATTCCTGGGCAGAAAGTTCGGAAGATGTTTGGTTATGATGAGGAGCTGTTTGCTGAAACGAGGTAGAGTATGAGTGCATGCACATCCCTTCTTTCATCCATCCACCCTCGTGTTTAACGGTTGGACAGGTGTTCCTTCTTTCTCCGAGCATACCTTTGCTAATTGCATCTAAAAAGTTTTATTTTAACTTCTTCAGTCTAGTTTCGATGTTCCTTTGCAAACTTCTGACGCTTGAATTTTGTGGCACAGGAAAGGTTTTCTTCTGATGACTAGAACAGTGACTGATAAATCTTCCTGCAGGTCTTTTGCAGTCACACAAGGGTTCTGATTTCCCTTTATAACAGAATTATTTCTGTTGCTGCTCATTCCGACTTAGTTATGGTAAAGACCTTTGAATTTAAGGCTCTGGTGAAAGCTACGTCCCCGCGCTGTGATCATCTGTAATCTGTAACTGGTTCCTTTATAGGTGTCAAGCGTCGGCCAGAGGATATGTGCGGTGGTCGCTGATACGAGGGTACACGCTAGACAAGGAGCGGCGGCTGTGAAGATCAGCTATGAGGACCTGCCTGACCCAGTTTTCACCCAAGAGGTCATTAAACTAATCCAGCACAAGATGCTGTTTTTTGGATACTTGCTCCAGTCTCTTCGACCAGTTTACACGGGGGAACAGGGTTCAGGTTGAAAAATGCCGAAGTTGTCCTTTAAGCGTGCTTGAAAGTTTGGACTTAACACTTCCTGCAAGTAAAATGTGCACGAGTTGACATTGCAGCTTCTTATTGTGTTTCTCGCTGCGACAGGAAGCCATTAAGAGGTCGTCTTTCTTTGAGCCTCAGAGGAGGATTGAGAGAGGAGATGTGACCAAAGCCTTTCAAACTGTTGATCAGGTTCATGAAGGTAAAGTCTGTTTAAGGAATGAGTGAAATTCGGTGACTTTTGTCTCAGACCTGAGACCTGAAAAAAATTGAGTACTATGACTTATCCCATATATATAAAACAGAACAAGACCTTTGTCGTTCGTCCAATGGTTTTCGCAATCGTTTCCTCAGGAGAGTTTCGGATGGGTGGCCAGGAGCATTTCTACATGGAGACCCAGAGCATGCTGGTTGTTCCTGTTGGTGAGGAGAAGGAGTTCAGAGCTTATGTCTCCACCCAGTGGCCAACATTAACTCAGGTACACAGATACTTTCATAGTAAAGTTGTTTTTCCCCAGTCCTGATCCATAGAATTTAATACTGAGTGTCTGCCGATAATAAGTCACTTGTTTTTTCCTAGATAAAACCGCTGCACAGTGCTCACTTCAAGTACTTTGAAGTTAATAGAATCAATCCAGTGTATGCTCAGTGTGTACGTATGAAGGAAGACATACCTGCATCCTAGCTGTAATGTTTTTGTGCCTCTGCGTTGGTGATAGTCTCGGCCACAGGCATTATGTTTTCAGGTTGTCCGTTCATACGTCTGTCCCATTCTCTTACTAGATTGATGTGGTCAAAGGTCACTGTGACCTTGCGTCCGTCTCATTTTGTGAACGTGATATCTCAAGACCACCTCAAGGGATTTTTTTTTTCTTTTCAAATTTGGCACATACGTCCACTTGGACTCAGCGACGAACTCATCAGATTTTGGTGGTTAAAGGTCACTGTGACCTTGCGTACGTGTCACTGTTGTGAAAGCGATATCTCAACAACACTTTGAGGGAATGTCCTCAAATTTGGCACAAATGCTCATTTGAACTTAACGATGAAGTGATTAGAGTTTGGTGGTCAAATGTCAAAAGTCCTGTGACCTCACAGAAAGTCTTGATTGACCCTGATACTGACCTTTGAGATCAGATGGGGACATTCTTTGTAAATATGTTCTAAGATTTCTATTCATTTCTTCAATAAAGAGACAGAAGAGAGTTCATGATGCATCATCATCTCATGAATGTGTTATTTTTAGACTGACATTGATCATAAAATGTTGATAGCTTTTCATTAACATTACTGCCATTGCTGAAAGAGAAATCAGAGGTGAGGAGGATTGTTGTCGTTTGCTTTGTCTCGTTTTCCTGACTGCAGGATGCAATAGCGGAGACGTTGGGCATCCCGTCCAACAGGGTCACCTGTCACATCAAAAGGATAGGCGGAGCTTTTGGCGGAAAGGTCGTTACAACGGCGACACTGGCTTCCATTACCTCTGTGGCTGCATGGAAGTAAGTCACAGTGAATTAATTATCAATTTATCAACTTCAAAAGTGATCAGTGAGTACAGAAAACATTCACAGTGACATGATGGGAACCAAGCAAAGCAGGAGATGTTGTGAATTGTTCTTTTTCTGTTTAGGACCAATCGTGCAGTGCGCTGTGTCCTGGAGCGAGGAGAGGACATGTTGATCACGGGAGGCCGTCACCCTGTCCTGGCAAAATACAAAGTACATACTTTGGTTTTCATTTCAGCAAGATTCTTAGGGTTCGAGGCTCCACAAAGGTTCCCAAGATAAACCCGAAAAATGATCTTAAATGAATAAATACTAGATACATTGTCTTTTCCTTAAAATTGAACCATCTTAGAAGGAAATACTGCATCACTCTGAAATGCTTAAAGCTAAGGCCATGATTGTCATGGTGGCTAACATTCAAACAGTGCTTCAAATTTTGGCACAAACATCCAGTTTGAGTCAAAGATCAGCTGATTATGTTTTCGTGGTTGAGGTTAAGGTCATTGTGACCTTGCATTCATCTCATTCTTGAGAATGTGATATCTTAAGATCAACCTGAGGGAACTTTTTCAAGTTTGACACAAACGTCTACTTGGACTCAAAGACGAACTGAGCAGATTTTGGTGGTCAAAGGTCACTATAACCTCACATCTGTTTCATTCTCATGAATGCAATATCTTGAGAGGACTTGAGGGATTTTTCTTTTCAAATTTTGCACAAACATCTGCTTATAGTCGAAGTTGAAGGTCACTGTTACCTTGTATACGTCTCATTCTTGAGACCATAATATCTCAACACCTTTTGGGGGATTTCCTCAAATTTGGCACAAACTCAGGCATGAATTGATTAGCATTTGGTGGTCAAATATCCAGGTTACTCTCAGGAACACCTTTAAATTTGGCGCAAACGTCCTCCTGAACTCAACAATGAACTCATTAGGTTTTGGAGATCATAGTTCAAAGATCAAGGTTACTGTGACCTCCTCTGGCTCATTCTCATGAACTAGATATCTCAAGAACAGCTTGAGGGAATTTCCTCAAATTTGGCACAAACATCCACTTGGAGTCAAAGATAAACTGATTGGTATTTGTTGGTCAAAGGTCAAGGTTAGTGTGACCTCAAAAAAAAGGTTTTTGGCTATAATTCAAGAATTCATACGCTAATTATGACGAATTTTCACATTTTATTGCTGATCCAAACTGTTGTTTTAGTGATCTAAGAAATCCTGTTTGCTGATTGTCTCAGGTCGGTTTCATGAATGACGGAAGGATTGTTGCTGCAGATATCCAGTACTACACCAACGCTGGCTACGCTGTGGATGAATCTCTTCTGGTTGGTTCAAGCGATTATGTTCATTATGAAGTTCTCAAGAGAAAAGGTGTCACGTAATCGTGGATTTCTTTTCTTCTTGCAGGTGGTAGAAAAAATTCTGCTTCACTTCGACAATGCCTACAACATCCCCAACCTGAGAGGCCACGGTGCTGCCTGCAGGACCAACTTGCCTTCCAACACCGCCTTCAGGGGCTTTGGCGTGCCACAGAGCCTCATGGTCGTGGAGATCATGATCAACGACGTGGCGATGGTGCTGGGACGCCAGCAGACCAGGTTGTATTTCACATCTTATTCTTAACAAGTACTAAATACGGTGTAACTTATTCCTGTTTTCAAATTCTTCATTCAGGTTCGGGAGATCAACATGTACAAGGGGCCGTCAGTCACTCACTATAAGTTTGAGTTCGACCCAGAGAACATGCTGCGCTGCTGGGAGGAATGTAAAGAGAAGTCTGACTACAGCGCCCGCCGCAGAGCTGTGGACCAGTTTAACCAGCAGAACCGCTGGAAGAAAAGAGGGATGGCCATCATCCCCATTAAATATGGGATTGCATTTGGGGAGGGCTTCTTAAATCAGGTCTGTGGGATTCAGTTTGGTTTTGCTCAACCCTTTAGCCATGCTAGTAAAATGTTTTGGCACCTATACTGGATGAGTGTGCATTTCTGTAAGGATTTAAACACAAATGCAGCTCGGACGCATGTTTAGCTTTTCAGACTTGGTTGCCTTAAAGCTGGGGTAAGCAGAATTCTGGAGAAAGCTGCAAGCCACCCCACTGTCTTTCCGCCTCAACATTCATACAGGAAGCAAACACCAGGCTCCTGCGTGAAAGTCCTGTGTTTCTTGGACCCAAATACAAGGGACTTTCCAGCCCCTTAAGTTACGTTGTTTTCTGGTGGCATTTCAAACTGTTGGCGAGTCATACCGCTGAGAAGGGATGGCTTTTCTTGTGTGTGTCTGATGTGGACGTCACTGACCAAGCAGCGGTATTTGATGAGAACAGTTGTTTTCTCAGACCACTAGAATTACAATATACTTAAAGTTTATCATGGGATTTTTGCCCAGTGACCCCAAAATAAAACTGAGATGTTAATGTTAGTCTATTCAACGAACTTGACAAGTCCACTCGTTGCTAGTTGTTCTTTTTAGTTGTCTGTTTTTTTATATAAGTAACTCTGATGGTGGTTTTGTGCTTGTTTTTGTGTGTAAAAGGCCGGAGCTCTGGTCCACATCTATAAAGACGGCTCTGTCCTGGTCACTCATGGTGGGACGGAGATGGGTCAGGGACTCCACACTAAAATCCAACAGGTACTGTAAAGAAGCAGGAAGTCAATGTCCACTGGCCTCCACAGTACATGCCATTACAGGCTGCTCCACCTGTTGGTGAGGGACATTCACAGACTGCTGATAAATGTGTGAAATGTTCCATAAATGAACAAACATTACGAACATATATTTATATTTGACTTTTGGCTTTCTGCGTAGGCCCTAAGAAAAGCAGAGAGGCCCCAGAACAGAGCCATACCGCCAAATATAATACTGCAAATGGAAATAAAGTTTTCCTTGGCCAGAGTGGTCCAGTTGTCTCTTTTCATGTGTTTTGTTAACAAACAAAGAACATTGTTGGGACCATCCTTTCAGCTCCAGGTTTGTTTCCTGTTTGCTGTTAGGTGGCGAGTCGGGAGCTTCACATCCCGCCCTCTAAGATCTACATCAGCGAAACCAGCACCAACACTGTTCCGAACACGTGCCCCTCTGCTGCCTCCTTCGGAACTGACGCCAACGGCATGGCAGTCAAGGTAAAGTCCAGTTCCTGCATTTTCTGTTGGTTCTTTTTAACCATTAAGCTGTTCTTTATATTGTTATTATTATTAGTTATTTATGTGTTTATTTATTATTTATTTTATTTGTGAAAAGTGCAGTACACAAAACCGCATTAGTGACACAGTGCATACGTAGGAGTCGACAGCACCTGATGAAACAAGACAAAACAACACAAACAGAAAAATAAATCATGGCTGTCATAGGTCAAAGGTCAAGGTCACTGTGACCTTGTATGTCTCATTCTTGTGAATGCGGTAGCTCAAGAATGCCTTGAGGGAATTTCTTAAAATTCGGTACAAACGCGGACTTACTTGTAAATGATAAAAAAGAGACAAAAGAGAAAGGAAATATTAAACAAAAATGCATAATAATCATATTAAATAACACTAAATATACTGATATATTTTTTACAAGAGATGTTGAAGTTAGACAGGCATGTGTCAGTAGATCATTGTAAGTGTTTGCTAAATTATATGGTTATGTTCCTGCTTTGGTTATTTCACAGACATGATTATTTATTGTTTTTATTTTTTACGTTTTATTTTTATTTATTTCATGGTGTTGTGATTCATTCTTCCCTCTGGCACACGTCTTTGTTGGTTATTTATATTTTTAGTTAATGTATTTTGTCATTTTACTGTTTTTATTGCTGGTTGTTTTTCCTGAGACAGTGCTGATTTATTTTTTTATTTATATTTTTATTTGGACTTTTTCATCATTTTATCGTGGTTGTTATATATTTTATATCCTTCTCACCTGCATGAATGTGAATTCAGGGCATTGCTAGAAAAGAAAAACTTAAAGTAATGGAAAAATAGATTAATTAAAAAATATAATAATAGTAATAATAAATTAAGAATAAAACTTGCAGGTAACATTTTCATTTGTCTCTCCGTCAGATTGCCTGCCAGACTCTGTGCCAGCGCCTGGAGCCGATCAGGCAGAAGGACCCCAAAGGATCATGGGAGAGTTGGGTATGATTTGATAAGAAAGGAAAACCTAAATTCTCTGGGGTTGCGTCATAAAATTGGAAACTGAATAATTTCTTTAATCTGCACTCAGATCACGGCAGCGTTTTTTGAGAAAATCAGTTTATCTGCGACTGGATTCTACAGGTACGGCAGAAATCTGTTATATTTAATGTGTCGATGTACGAAGTGACACTGACAGCTCTCCCCGTGTGTCCTCAGAGGTCCAGACCTCTACATGGACTGGGACAAGATGGAGGGGGCAGCCGTACGCCTACTTCACATACGGAGCGTGCTGCTGTGAAGTGGAGCTGGACTGCCTCACAGGAGATTACAGGGTCTGAACTGAACCTTTGCACCTCAACATCAGCCGTCTCACTTAGTGAGATCTTTACAATCTGAAAGAACTGTGTTGGTTTTTGTCTCGCAGACCGTGAGGACGGACATTGTGGTGGACATTGGTAGAAGTGTGAACCCCTCAGTGGACATCGGCCAGGTGAGTCTCGTCTGTTGTGACTGTAAAAGCAGAAAAAGGAAAAAAATCTTGATACCTTGTGACTTCCGTAACGCACAGGTGTGACACTGTGAATGTGTTGGGAAGGTTTCAGACAGGCTTTTGTGATTTCACACTAATTACAGGGAAAATGGAGACGGGAGTTTTACCTACGAATTGGGACGCCACTTCATGCAAATTAGCGTATCGTCGACGTATGCACGGAGAACTCGGTAGATATTCATGCCAGCTACATTGTGAATCAGTGATTTTCAAGCGTTCATATTCTAACTCAACGAAACAACACATTCCGACATATTTTGGAATTTTTGCATGCTTATTTGCGAAAATAGTCATAAATAAATTGTGCGATGGCTTTCTCATGGAGGCTGCCATCTTCCTGGAAAACTCGCCGGGCTGGATAGTTTCGCAATGCATCCTGGGAAATTCAATCTTCCCCTCAGTTGAGATGGGTTCGTAAGTGTGCATCGCACGGCCCTTCAAATTAAGTGGGGAATTTAAGGGCTGAAAAGCACTTTCCTAAAGTTTGGGACTCCCTAGCCCTTCATGGGAACGCGCAAAAACAAGGGCAAGGTCGTTCACGGCTTTCAATGTCCGATAGTCCACCACTAACATTTTCTCGTCTCGTCTCGTCTCGTCTCGTCTCATCTCGTCTTGTCAACAAAAATGAAGCCTAGATTTCATCTCAGTCGTTCTTGGCTTTCAATGTTGGATAGTCCACCACTAACATTTTCCCGTCTCGTCTTGTCTCGTCCCGTCTCGTTTCGTCTTGTCTCGTCTTGTCAACAAAAATGAAGCCTAGATTTCATCTCAGTCGTTCTCAGCTTTCAATGTCTGATAGTTCACCCCTAACATTTTCTCGTCTTGTCTGGTCTCGTCTGGTCTCATCTCGTCTTGCCAACAAAAATGAAGCCTAGATTTCATCTCAGTTTTCATTATCAAGCTCTAATTTTAACTTGTCGTTGTCTCATTTTCGCCATGGAAAAAAGGTCGTTAACGAAGGATTTCATCAGTTAAAAATGAACGCTGCAACAATCATCTGTACTATATTGTTTTCTGGTTCTTCCTTAAAAGCTCACATACTGTAAATGAGGGTGTTCTGTCTCAGAGCATTGAGCGTAATTCGTTTATCAAAGTAATTGCCAATTACTTTTCTGCCAAGAAGTCGTTGCAGCTGTGGCCGGAGACACTGTGTCCTCAGGTTGTCCATCCCTACGTATTTAAGTCCCATCCTTGTGAACACGATATCTCCCTTACTTTCTCCCTCCCCTCGTTTCCTTTCTCCTAACTCCGTCCCTCAGATTGAAGGAGCATTCATGCAGGGTTTGGGTCTCTACACTCTGGAGGAGTTGAAGTTTTCCCCCTCTGGGCTCCTGTACACTCGAGGTCCGTCCCAGTATAAGATCCCTGCGCTCTGCGACCTGCCGCTTCGCTTCAACGTCTACCTGCTGTCAGACTCCTTCAACCCCCACGCCATCTACTCCTCAAAGGTCAGAGGTCACGATGTACACTTCGGTTTTCTGGAATCTCTGAGGGATTATAACTCTGAATGTTTGTCCCTGCAGGGTATTGGAGAACCTGTCCTCTTCCTGGGCAGTTCAGTGTTCTTTGCCATTAAAGACGCTGTGGCTGCAGCCCGCTCCGAGTCCGGGTTAGTCGGCCCGTTTCCCTTGGACAGTCCTGCGACACCAGAGAGGGCCTGTCTGGCTTGTTCCTCCCCGTTCACTCAGAAGGTAAAAATGCTGAAATACTCATGTTCTTCTTACAACTTGTTTGGGTTTTTGAGGTTTTTTTAAGGCTCATCACTAGAATCTTTGAGCAGATTGGGAATGTTCGAAGATCCCAGGTGATGTCTTCAAAGTGTATGTTTTATTCCACAAACTTTCCAGCTGATTTTTGCGCACTAAATGTGGATGTTTTTTTGTTGTGACTAGTGGCTGTTTTTCCAGCTGCTTTTTAGGCACCAACGTGCCCTTTTTGTGCTGCTTTCAGGTGCCTTTTCAAGTGTTTAACCCTTTGAGCCTCCAGCAAATCGGTGCTATTTCTTTCAGAAACATGGGGGAAAGGCAATAAGCAACGTGGTAAGAAATGTCTCACAAATTGCAAAAAAATTAATAGATTTTTTTTAAGCTAACACAGAATTATTGTAATTTTGTAAAGTATTTTTCCAGGTCAGGATTAACTTTCTTTCTTTTTTTTTTTTCAATTTTTAAAAAATAATTTTCTTGTTTTAAATTTTTTTTTTTTTCCCTTGCTAATTTTTTGGGTAATTTCTTCTTTCGTTGCTCATTGTCTTCTTTTGTCTTTGAAAGAAACCAAGTCACTTTGCTGAGGTTTCAATGGGTAAGTATGTGTCGTCAGTGTCCGTTACAAAGCATATTAAAGTGACTGCTAATTAATTCATAATTTTTTGTTGTTTTATTTTGTCTCCAGATTCCAGCCAGCAAACCAGGATCTTTCAAACCGTGGGCCTTAAACATCTAAAACTCAATCTCACTTTGTTTGTTTGCTTGTTTGTTTTGCTTTTTTAATCAATCTAAATCTAAACTGACTGTGAACTAAATGTAACGACAATGAAGTTATACTGATATTTTATGAATACTCTTTAAACTTTCTTTACATGTATATTTTTAATAAACAAATGTAACTTTTGACTTGAAGGGTAAGTTTGGTATTTTATTTTTAACCTGGACCCCATAACGACTGATGGAGTTAACAATGTTTGAGTGAAAGTGCTGCAGCTGGCAGCAGGAAACAGGCTGCAGTGTAACCACATGGAGCATGTCCACACGGTCAAGTGTTTGTTTTTGCCACTGACAGGCTCAGATTGTTATAAATAAAGGAATAAAGGATCCCTACAGAGATAGACCTTTGTGATAAAGAGTAAGATACTGTTTGTTTAACCAGAAACAGCCTCAAAGTCCTGGAGCAGTTATGTAATTAGTGAAAACCATCGAAAGTTTTGGGAAAGTCATGTAAATTTTGTTGTGTGTAATGAAATTGTTACAGTAATCTTGTTGTTTTGCGAGTGCATCACTCTCTCTTCATGTGTGGTAGCTACCTGAATTTATGTTTGACTAAAGTTTTAATCTGTTTATGATTATTTAAATGGAGTCTGGTGGGTTTGGTGATGGTGATTTTGGGGCTGTTCCTGGTTAAACAAAAAGGATCTTACTCTTTAACAAAAGGTCTATCTCTGTAGGGATCCTTTCATAATATTGTCAGACACTCAGAATAACAATCTGAGCCTATCAGTGACAAAAACACTTTAAGAGGACGTACACTGATGATGCGAGCATGCCGATACCCTGCAGCCTGTTTCAGCAGCGCTGTCACTCAATAGTGGAGCAGTGTCAAAAATGAGTAGTAGCTTAGGTAGAAAAGAGGGTCCAGGTTTAAAGAATAATACCAAAGTTACCCTTTACTTCATATTTTCTTACGCTCTTGCTCTTATCCTACAGAATCACTGTTTCACCAATAGAAGAATAAATGATTGAGCAGTTATTGAATGCATTAAATAAATCCAGTGTTTCCTCTGTGTTCATTCAGTCGCAGAACACAACCACAACGAACTCAACCATCACAGAATAGATATACTTTATTAATCCAACAACGAAAATGACACACACATCCAAAAACAGGACCAATACAACTGTCTGGATCTGTCACGTATCTATCAAAGATCCGGTGGTACGCAACGGTCTGGGTCGGTCTTGTTCTGGCATGCCAAGGTTGAATCCAAATGTCCGGACTTCACCGCACTTGCAGACCATCAAACTTTTGCAGGTGCATGCCTAGGAGTCTAGGAGTGCTAAGGGCTGTCCAAATCCACACAGCAGTTACACAACTAAATCTTTATCTGGCGTTCTGAATAGCATGGTAGTGTGAGTATTGGAACACACAGAAGGTCTAGCGTACAACCAATAGAAGGCGCTGAAGCAATGGTCTGGACGAAGTGAACACCAGCCTCCCAGGTCAAAGTCTGGTTGTTGGATCCATCAACCACCATCTCTCCCACCCTGCTTGGACTTTTGCTGCATTAACTTTCATTCTTGTCCTGTTGCGTTTCCCCCTGACAAGGACTGCTTTTTTTTGGCAACGTCTGACACCCCAAGACCCTGTTCAAGCGCCGGATTTCGACGACTTCAGAGTGAGAACGGGTTGGTTAATTCCACTACGGAAGAGACTTGATCACTGAAATCAGGGAGGGAAAAAGGTGGATATGTTGGTATCGGTCAAATGAGTTGTTGTATTTCAGATATTAGCAAAAAATCGGACAACGAAAAAAAGAATAAGCAAAGGAATGGAAAGGCAAAGAAATTAAAACATAGAATTAGAGGATCAGAATAAAAAGTGAAGAAGATAATAAAAGAAAAAACAAGATCAACATTGAACTACACACCAAAGTAAGTACACACTCCATCAGGGTTTCATTGAGCAGCAGCAGCAGCCCTTAGAGAAGAGCCTAGTGAGCATCAGATGACTTCATATATGAACTTGGTCGCGTTTAATAACCTCTTTGTTGTGATAACTGATCAGTGTGATGTGTGTGTGGCAGGTCACAAGAGGAGCCTCAGGACTCTTTACTGGCGCAGCCTGTTATTGATATTATATGACTGGGGACAAACATCCTGAGAATGCTCTGAGAGAGCTCCTAATGTCACCTGATGAATTCTAGACAGAGACTTTAACCCTAAATGAGCAGGTGTGGTTGACTGCGTTACCAGAAACGATGCATTCTTTTAAGGTGTGATTGGTTGTCCTATTGTGAGCAATAAATGAATTAAAAATTGGTTAATTGGCAGCTAATCCAGCACATTTTGGAATTTGTAAATTGGTTTGATGTGACGATTAGATTTGTTACTGAATATTTTCTGGCAAGATAACAAGTAAATGTACAGAATGAACACGTATCTGCTGTTGCGGGATGTCATATTTTACATTACACATTAATCTTTCTTTTCTCTTCCCTTCATCTGTGCAAGTTTTGTCCTCCCGGGTCAGGTTTTTTATCTGCCTTTGGGAGAGGAGATTTGTTTTACTGCCAAAACTACACCATGTATCACAGTTAGAAACTGTAAAAACAGAAATTATCATTTGATTTTCTGTCATGCTTCTGTCAGAATAAAAACACAACCAGATCTGAGCTTAAAATAGTCATCTTTGTTCTACATCTGATTTGAAGTTACGCCAAAAATATTGCACAAACTAACTAGCATGCAAGACAAGAGTGATAAAAAAAGAGAGTAAATTAAAAAATAATAATAATAAAATATCTGATAAATTTATGGTGGTTGTGCATTCTCCTGCCAGTCAGTCAGGGAGGCTCAAGGAAAAATATCTGTAGCTTTGGGAATGGTCAAAATAAAAAAGTAATTAAATTTACTTTTAACTTTCAAACATTAAGGGGTAAGTTTAAATAATTAAATAAAATAAAATAAAAAAGGAAAAATATCTGTAATTCTGAGAAGGGTCACAATAAAAATTAATTATTAGAAGAATTAAATAAAAAAATAATAATAACAAAATAGAATAAATTAAATTATGTTTTAAAAAAAATGAAGTCACTCTCAAGCCACCCCTCTTCCTCTGATAAGTAAGGAACAGTCCCTTAGTTGATGCAGTTGTGACCCAATACTGAAATCAATAAATCAAACTGCATTTTTTGGATTTTGAAATTTCCAACACGTCGAGAGTAAAAAACATTTTGTCTTTGATTTTTAACTTTTAACTTTCAAACATGAAGGGCTAAGTTTAAAATAAATAATTAAATATATATATATATATATATATATATATTTTAAATTAAAAATATCTGTAGTTCTAAGAAGGGTCAAATTAAAAATTAATTATTAAAAAAATAAAATTAAAATTAAAATGAGATTAATTAAATTAAATTATGTTTTAAAAAAATGAAGTCACTTAAAATTATCATTAGATTTGGAAATATCCGATGTTCCTTGTAAAAAAAAAACATTTTGTCTTTGATTTTCAACTTTCAAATATGAAGGGGTAAGTTTAAGATAAATAATTAAATAAAAATTAATTTTTTTTAATTTTTTTTTTAAAAAGGAAAAATATCTGTAGCTTTAGGAAGGGTCAAAATAAAATAAATTATTAAAAGAATGAAGTAATATTAAAATTAAATAATTAAATTGAATAAAATTAAAACTGTTCTGTCATTAGTGGCAAAAAGCCCAAAACAATAATTCAAATAAATAAATAAATGACGTCTTTGTTGACGCAGTTGTGACGTAATACTTAAATCAAACAGCGTTTTAAAAGTAACAAATTAACGGGATAAATATGTAGTAATACAGCTGTAAAATACCGCGTTATAAAAACTGTGTTTATCCTTAAAATCGTCAAAGATAAAAAATAAATAATATTTTTGTTTTTTTGTGAATCGGAAAGCCCCTTTAAATCACGCATGCGCAGCGGGCGGAGCCTGCGGAAGTCCTGACGGGAAGGTCTTTTTGTTTGGGCCGCTGAGAGAGTCGACAGTCTTACTTTGATTCCCCTGGTTACAACCGTTTTTTATCTGCATTAATTTCGGTGAGTACGTGCATTCACACCGCCTCGGCGTCGCCTCGCAGCTGAACTTCACCGCAGAGACGCTAAAGTGTCGTGTTAGGCGGCGAAAAACAACGTTATTGCTCAGAACTGTTGCCTTCACGGCGCTGCTCCGGGGCGATTTTCCTGAAGTTAGCTTTAGCCTCTGTTTAGCTCACACAGCTCAACGCTGCCTCGATGTTTGCTCAAAGTTTAGGGTGACATTTCGGCAGGAAGTTGTGTGCTAAGGCAGAGCAGCATACCGTGATTTGTTTCGGCGTGTAACTTTTGGGTTCAAACCGTAATTTAAACAAATGCGGGGAGCTAGCTAGCTAACGGGCCCGGCTAACAGCGCAGGATCAGCGCATGGTGAGGGCCGGAGTTAGCTAATGCTAACCTACAATTAGCCGGCTGTAATCTGGACAATCCCTCTTTACATCCGAGCTGTTGCTTCCCAAAAAACAACCACAGTATTTGTGCTTCAGGTTCACACTGTGGTGTAGTTTGTGATCATCCTGATTAATCACAGCCACCAACACGCGCCAGCTCCTTTGTGCCACCTCGGACTGTCTTTTGTCTTCATTTGCGTTTGGAGGCTAATTGTTAAAACGCCCACGTGTAATTTGGCACTGGTGACAAATCTGGTTATTCACGAAGCCAACACGACATTGTTGTGTGTGTATATTTAGACCATTTAAAAGGATAATCAAGTAAGTAGAAGCACCTGATGTCCCAGCCGTGGCATGCTGGAAACTAACGTGTAAAGAATAAAACTGTAGTTATTGTACATTATATCACATGAAAAACAAAAACAATATGTGTCATCTTCACCCTGTGTGTGGCTCTGGGACACAAGCCCATTGCTCTCTGTATTTGGATGCCTCACACTTGCTCTTGTGAACTGATACCAAACCTTATTTTTAGGGTTTTTAATTTCTTCTACTTTTAATTTTTTCTGGGAAAATATGCTTTAAAAATCTTCACACTATCCAACCTGCTTGTGATGTGAGTTCGTCCTGAACAGCAGAAGCAAGATTTAGTGTAGTTGGCGCCTCGCAGGGATGACAAAACATCTATTTTTATAATTTTCACAGGAGTTGTTGTAGGCAGCCATTTTGTTTTCAAAATAGTGCTCAATTTAAATAAAATACTAACTTGTTGACTATAATTCTTGCTTCATTTTGATTTAGAAGTGCTGCAGAGTTGGCATGTTACGGTTGCGACACATCCCATAACAGTATTATTAATACATGTATTAGTAATAAAAAAGAGCCACCAGTATGTGAGCAGCATTTTTGGAAACCAGGAAGTGAAGCAGGAGACATTAAAAGTATTTTATTTCATGTCTCGTATGTATTATGTGATTTTTAATTCCACTACCTGATGATCATGAACAATAAGTGGGGGAAAGTGGATATATTGACGTTGGTTTTCAGCCAAATAAGTTGTTATAAAGGCAAAAAAAAATCCAATATCGTGCAACCCTAATAATTTCGTAACAGTTGTCGTGAGCAGCTATTTTATTTTTCAGAGTTGCTTAGAAATCCTGTAAAGGGATACTGCACCCAAAAATGAAAATGAGGGAGGCTCAGGTGAAGTTTTAGAGTCCTCACAACACTTGTGAAGATCCAAGGGGAGAGGAGGTAGCAACACAACTCCACCTAATGGAGGCTGACGGCGCCCCAGATTCACATAATTGAAACCACAAAATATCTTCATACTGCTCATCCGTAGTGATCTAAGTGTCCTGAAGCCCCGACATAAGAAGTTGTTCCTCTGTGCCTCTGACAGAAAGGCAGTCACAGCTACAGTCTACATTGAGGCTAAAAACAGTTCAAATGACATTTTTCCAAACAACTTTTTATGTCAAATTATGTTATCGTAGAAATCTGAGGAAGCAGACAAAAGTCTAGGGCAAACTTTAAAGGGCCAACATTTTCAAGATTTTTGAAAGCATGTTTTTTTAATCGTTAAAAATAGTGGAGCAAGTTTAGAAGTTTGAAAAAGTCAAAGCAGGTCGAGATATTTTAGAAATTTTGTTTGTTTTATGTTCACTGTAAAAGCAAAGTATTTGTTTAGGTTGCCTTGAATTTTGTAGACGCGTTGAATATTACAGAATTACCTCAACTTAAAATTTTAAGGCCGCCCAGACACTGTCTATTTCACGTTAAAAATATTAAGTTGTTTTTACTGTGTATATAAATCCTTTAAAATAATGTTTCACCCCAGAAATGTAGTGAGTGTGTCGATAAGTTATAATTAAGGCCTTTTTTGGCAGGAAAATAAACTACAGATGTTCATGAAGAGACACGTCACCCAGTGTGAAACGTGTAATCATTTTGGGACAACAATGGAGCTCTGCACAGACGATACCAATTACAGACGTCAATCCTTTGTTGGTCTTTTCATGTGATATTTTTCTGTCAGTATCAGCGGCTCAGGTACATATTCAGCCACACGCTTCAAGTGTTGTCGTCAGACCTGTTGCTCACCCAAGTTGACCCAAACCTGGCAGCACAAAACATAATTACAGGGAGCGCCGTGTACTGTTGAGCTGCCTTAACGTGTCTGCACAGCTTGAATAAACATTAACTGTCTGTGTTTTGTCCTTTTTGTCAGGGTGTCTTTTATGAGTAATCAAAAGCAGCAAAAGCCAACGCTAACAGGCCAGCGTTTCAAAACGAGGAAAAGAGGTTTGTGTTCATCGCCGCCGCCACTTTGTGGTTTCTGCTTTGCATGTCTAACAATATCCAAATCTTGATTATTGGGGGGTTTTTTTGGGTGTGTTTTTGTTCCGACTCCAACATGTGTGTGTGTTTTATTCCGCAGATGAAAAGGAGAGGTTTGACCCTACTCAGTTTCAAGAAAGTATCGTACAAGGCTTGAATCAAACTGGCACTGATTTGGAAGCGGTTGCGAAGTTCCTTGATGCCTCTGGCGCTAAGCTTGACTACCGCCGATATGCAGAGACACTCTTTGACATCCTGGTGGCCGGCGGAATGCTGGGTGAGTTGCACCAGGAAACACATTACTCACTTGTGCACGTTTTTCCCCTCATGTCTCGACATTCATGCTGATCATAGCTTGTTTCTAAGATGTGAGAAGTTTGGTAGCATGTGTACCTGAAGTGCTCTTGGCATGCATTTTGGATTATTGCGCAATATAAATGTCAGGGAAACATCTGTGTGTGAACAAATACTAGCAGGAAGTAGTCAGTCCCAGTTTTAAAGCAGGAAGCTGCTTTTGACTTGTATTTGTATCCTCTCCCCTGCAGCCCCGGGCGGGACTCTATCTGACGACATGACCCGCACCGAGTTCTGCCTCTTCACGGCACAAGAAGACCTGGAGACAATGCAAGCATACGCTCAGGTACAAAGCGTGTTTGTACCTGTTTAAAAGCACTTATAAAATATCAGCCATCAGTGATCCGTGACTGATGCAGCCGTCTTTCTCCAGTACAAATAGGACTAACTGGGCGTGTTTTTTCTCCCCTCAAAAACAGGTTTTTAACAAGCTGATCAGGCGTTACAAGTACCTGGAGAAGGGTTTCGAAGAGGAGATCAAGAAGGTGACTTTTTTTTCCCTAAAGGCTCAGACTGGTATTTCAATAAATAACTCTTAACTTCTTGTGTTGGTTGGGCACGTCTCTAAAATGGGGTGTGCGTCTTTTGGCCCTGATCAGACAAAGCAGGTTTTAGCAGCCCTGGGCAGCTTTTTTTATGGTTTTTAATGACAGTGAGGCGTTTCACGTTGCTCAGCACCTCATGTTTTTCTGCACTATGGGCCTTGCATTTTTGCCGAGACAACCTGAACACCTCCTGCAGAAAAAAGATGTTTCTGAACAAACTGTCGCCTCAGTTACTTTCTAATGTTTACCAGCCCTTAGGCCCAGATTGCTCAACTTTCTTTGACTCATAAAATACATTAACAGTCATCCAGGCTGTGACGTCTCATTCTGAGGGTCTCATGTACCCACACAGATCTTCGTTTCCCTCACCCTCAGTCAGACCCACAGCAGATACCCCCACTTGTCAATTTTTCTTGCAGATTGTAAGGTACAGATCTGTGATTTTGCTTGAGAGCGAAATAGCGGTCAAGCTTTTGAGGACAGGTGAGTCGGTGGTTACCTTGCGACACTTGTGAAAAGATGCAGCAAAAAGCACTTTGTATGATCGTGTTACACTTCAACAAATAAAGGCGTGGTGTTGGATGTTCACCACTCTCGCAGGAAAACCTGACAAGTAGGGATGAGATCACATTGTGCTGTGTCGGCTTGTGCTAACCGGGCAGGAGAGCGGCTCACAGAGACTATCCTTAAGTGCTGCGTCGAACGCCACCAATAGCGGATGTTCAGCAGTCAACGGGGGGCAGCAATCAGTTACAAAAAGGCACCTCTAGTTGCTAAAATACTTTGTGTGATCAGGACCTTAATGCTCATTTCTAGAAGCTCTGAACTGATTTTGCAGTTTTCACTTCACCCTCCAATTTCATAGCATAAAAAGTGCATTGTAGCATTGCAACATGCATTGAATTTTTTAGAAAAGCTGCCTTAAAATTAGGCGACCCAGGCTGCGACAATCACTAAAACAGCCCTCAAAATGCTGGAGTGACTGTTTGTGTGTTTAATGTGCAGTAAATTAAACTGTAATTTTTGTCATTATGAGCAGTTAAACGTTTTAATCTTCTGCTAATGTAACAAAGACAGTGAAGTTGAAGCTAAGGCCCACAGGGTGGTAGGCCTATGAATTTGCCTCTAATCTGTGTTTGTGTTTTTCTCTTTGTCCTCTGCAGTTGCTGCTGTTTCTAAAGGGGTTCACTGAGTCTGAGCGCAACAAACTGGCCATGCTGACCCGGCATCCTGCTGGCCAACGGCAACATATCAGCCTCCATCCTTAACAGCCTCTTCAACGAGAACCTCGTCAAAGAGGGTGAGCCTGAACACTTGAGATCATCCTCCCAAAATGTCATTGCTGGCGTTGTATTCAGTGAGAGTGCAATAGGAACCCAACTTGGCTTGTCTTGTTTGTGTTTAGGAGTATCTGCAGCCTTCGCTGTCAAGCTGTTCAAGTCATGGATCAATGAGAAGGACATCAACTCTGTTGCTGCCAGTCTCCGCAAAGTCGGCATGGACAACAGGCTGATGGTACGTAAACTGTTCGTACATAGTAACTCCAGGGTTTCATCCAGTTGTTGTATTCACGTCCTCTAACCTGACAACATCTGCGCCCCACAGGAACTCTTTCCTGCCAACAAACGGAGCTGCGAGCATTTTTCTAAGTACTTTACCGACGCCGGGCTGAAGGAGCTGTCCGACTTCGCCCGCAACCAGCAATCCATCGGCGCCCGCAAGGAGCTGCAGAAGGAGCTCCAGGAGCAGATGTCCCGCGGTGACCCTCAGAAGGAGGTGAGGTTAATGTTAAGGTTCACCACTCCCTCTTTTCTCTGGGATTGGAAAGCAAGGACACAGCCGCACTGCTGCATTTTCAAATTGGTCTCAGCTGAAAATGAGCTTGTCAAATGTCAGTCGTTGCGGGTGATGGTCTGAATGTCATTGTTCCTCTTTGGTAACAGCTGTCTGCTTAGCAAACGTTCTCAATATTGCCCCCCCCCCCCCCCCCGTTGTCATGTTGCATAATGTCAGTGTTTGTGACTGACACAGTAGCTACAAAACAGTCCAGTAACAACGGCGGCGACACAATGAATCACAAAGTTGAAAACAAATTAACGGCTTGTCTGTGTTACTGGAGACTGTCACTGCCTCAACTACGACAGCAGTAATTTTAACCCAGCTGTGTCTCTCTCCACGTCGGCTCAGATTATCGCCTTCACCAAAGAGGAGATGAAAAAGGCCAACCTCTCCGAGCAGGCCATGATCTGCATCATCTGGACCAGCGTGATGAGCTCCGTGGAGTGGAACAAGAAAGAAGAGCTGGTGACCGAACAAGCCATCAAACACTTGAAGGTATACTGCACTGCTGAGCTGTTTATACGCACGTCCTGGAAGTGGTTTAAATGTCCTGAATGCAGTTAAATAAAGCACTGAAATGGAGTAAACCATCAGACACAGTTGATAAAACAAAAGTGAAAATATGCTCGTGTTGATTCACAAGGATTGGGTAATAAATCGTGAACCTTGGCGCAGTGGCTGCAGGTTCTG
The DNA here is from genome assembly GCA_026686955.1 of Epinephelus cyanopodus. NCBI lineage: Eukaryota > Metazoa > Chordata > Actinopteri > Perciformes > Serranidae > Epinephelus > Epinephelus cyanopodus. The sequence goes on along the minus strand of CM048937.1, from coordinate 17,413,893 downwards.
GCACGTCTGAGGGTGAAATTTTATTTTCCTGATACATTAAAGGCCCTGCAGATGTTTTGTTTAACTTTGGAATCGTTGAAAGCTGAAAGAAATACCTAAATAGTCCATGACCGAGTAGAGTGGTTTTTTCTTGACAGTCAAGTCAAATTTATTTATAAAGTACATGTAAAAACAACCCAAGTTGACCAAAGTGCCGTACAGTTAAAAATGAATAAAAGAGATACAAGTAAAGTAAAATAAAAAACGGAACAAAAACAGCAACCAACATAGATCAAGGAGAGAGATGACTGATTAATTCCAGTTGTGAGAGTTGCAGTAGTGTAAGTGGGTGGAAATAAAAGCATGGATGACTTTTTCTAGGTCCTTGAAACTGAGGAATGGTTTGATTTTTGCGATGGTGCGAAGTTGGAAAAAACTGGTTTTGACTACTGTTGACCTGTTTATCAAACTTGAGTGCAGAATCGAAAATGACACTGAAGTTTTTGACGCGAGGTTTGATAAGAGTGGACAGGTTGCCAAGACTGTCAGATATCAGGTTGATGTTGTCAGAGGCCAAAGAGAATAATTTCGGATTTAGCATCATTTAGTTGAAGTTTAGTGCTATCCAGGACTTTATTTCATTGATGCAGTTGAAGATATTAGGCCCGTTTCCACTTACGTTCTTGGTACAATTTGGGGGGCAGGAACTTCACAGGAACGTCCTCTCGCTCGGCCCTCTCAACCACCGTGTCTCCACTGAGAGGGCGGAGTAGGAGAACGTTCCTGTGAAGTTACCTGGCTGTGGGTGTGACGTAATCATTGTGTGACCATTTTGACCAGGGCGATGCGGCAAAGAAACAAACAAACGAAGAACAAAAATGCCGGCTATTTTTGTTGCTTTCTGTTGATGTCACATCCCGACTTGAGTATATAGCACCAAGTAAACCCCAAGCCCCATCCAGGAGTATTTCGGGGCTGTTCTGAGTACCTGTTCCGAGGCTGGGACTGTCGCTAGGGGGTGGAGACATGCACCAACAGCCCCGGCCCCGTAAAATTACCCCGAACAGGCCTATTGGTGAGTTTGGATTGAGGGGAAGATAGAGCTGTGTGTCATCAGCATAGCAGTGGAAAGAGATGTCATATTTTTGAATGATTTGACCGAGAGGAAGCATGTAGATGGAGAAAAGAATGGCACCTAGGATTGAACCTTGTGGGACCCCGCAGGAGAGAGTAGCTGGGGGAAGAGGAGAGTGTGCCTGTGTTTACAGAGAAGGTTCTATTGTTGAGGTAGGATGTGAACCAGTCTGTATTTATGAAAACACCCACAAAAACATCAGATTCTTTTGCCAAGGGGGAAGAATATGCTCTCTGCACGTCAAATGACCTTTAAAATAATGGGAAAGGCAGCAATTAGCATTCACTCCTGGGTCGAATGTCTAGGCGGTCTTAATGGTTGTATGTATCGGCACTAAGATCACACAATGAGTCTGCGTCAAACTAGCAACTTGCAAGCTATGGAAAATGTAGGTGAAAAGATGAAAAGCGTAAAAAGAATAACTAATTACTTGAGGTGATTAAAGCCAGCGGCTGGAAATGTTTAGGAAGCAAACTGCTCTGAATGTCGAAGGTGTTTCCAGTGTGGTAAAACGGGGATCAGGGCGGTGGAGCCACAAGCACAGACGGTGTCATCAGGGTCTTCTTCACTGCTCATTGTGAACTGACATCAATGTGTTTACTTAGGAAGAGTGTATTTTCACTTTTGGTTTGTATTTCCATCGCGAGATTAGTCTTACATTTAATATAAAGTGGTATTAAAAGGTCTTAACTTGAACTTGTTGTACCTGTTTTACTATACAGGCATATTGTGACTGGATTTCGGAGTACTCGTATCGAACTTATTTCATTCTAGTCTGTTTGAGGCTGTAGTAGCAGAGCTCAGTGTTGAGGGCTTGTGGGAAGTTTTCTTACATCACAAGTGTTTGTACTGTCGACGTGATTGTCACCGACGGTGTGAAGCAGCAAGCAGAGACAGGAACAAGAACAAACAAAACTGTAGTCGTGTGAAGAGCTGCTTGATCCTCCTGTTAATCAGCACCAACAAGCTTTTACGACATGTCTCCCCGTTTCCGCAGCAATACAGCCTTCTGCTGAAAGCCTTCACCTCCCAGGGTCTGTCCGAGCTCAGCTTGCTGCTGAAGATCCAGGAGTACTGCTACGACAACATCCACTTCATGAAGGCCTTTCAGAAGATAGTGGTGCTCCTCTACAAAGGTCAGTGTGGCGTCCGTGCCCAGTAATCTCACACCAATCATCCACTGACGGTGTCTGGTTTTGCTTTGACACTCTGCTTCTCCCCGTAACAGCGGACGTATTGAGTGAAGAGGCCATACTGAAGTGGTACACCGATGCCCACGTTGCCAAGGGGAAGAGCGTTTTCCTCGAGCAGATGAAGAAATTCGTCGAGTGGCTGAAGAACGCCGAGGAAGGTAAAATAACAACAACACACCCCTGTTCACCCCGAGGCAGCAAACCTCTCACGGCAGATAGTTTTGACTTGTCGTAGCAGGAAGGATGTTCATCATCATCATGAGTGATCTCACCCGCGTTTTCTCTCCGCAGAGTCAGAGTCAGACGAAGAGGAGACGGACTAAATCCACCGCCAGATGAGCTTTTCTTTCCCCCTCCCTTTTTCTTTTTTCAATAAGTAGCAGCAGGAGCAGAAGAATGTCTTTTTCCCGTCTTTCTCTTCTACCTCCTGTTACTTCTTTTTCCCCAAACACACACACACACACACACACACACACACACACACACACACACCCTTCCACCACTCCAAAACATAATTTAAACGATTAAAAAAAGGGCTCAGTCCTTATTCGTAACATGTTTGGGTGTCGCAAAAACGATGAATACTCCCCCTCTTCTTTTTTTTTTTTGGTTTTATTATTATTATTGTTGTACTTCCTGCTGTAATTTGGATACAAAACATTCCACGTGATCTCGATGGCCGCTGCTCGTTGAATCAGAAACAGGATTCGAGTTTTTGCCAGGCCGATGAAAATGCAGTTTTGCCAACATTTTCTTCTCTTCTCCCCTTTTTGACTTTTTTTAAAAATTCTGCCCAGCTCATGTTTTGGCTCCTGTCGGGTCTTAAACTTCGCCTACTTTCTTGACTTTCGGGTAAACATGTACCGCGTGTCTAGATCACTCTGGTCAGTCCGTCGGGAGACACGCCCCCCTGTAAGATGCCTCGCCAGCTAACTGATTATTATTGGTTTCTACTTTCTTTAATCTGATATAAACCGATTGACTTTTTTATGAAAATAAAGATTATTGAAATGGTACAAATGTCTTCTTCTGCTATTTTTTAAAGTGTTTGCTTCTTAACTTCACTCTTCATCGTGATGCAAGACTTAGACTATCATATTTCTTGTTGTGTGGGAATTAAGTGCATTAAACAAACTCTTTAATGCTCTAAAGCAGGATTTATACTTGCGCGGCAGACCCTACACAGTTGTGAGCATTTATAAGTTGATTTTAAACACACAGTAAACATGGCTTAATAGAGACAGTTTCAAACACAAGTACACAAATCAGCTTCACTATAACTCGCAGCATTCACAGACAAACACTTGTCTTTATCTGGACACATTTTCCCCACAAATACAACATGCTAACATTATTAGCACAAGCCTATGGCATTTTACATTGTATAAATTAGCCTAGCAGCTAGCGGACTTTTCCTCTGCTCATATAAAGCCAGGGACAACAGCAACATTTAACAAAGGTAACGGCACAAAATTCAGCTCCATTACAGCTCACAAGGTTCACTGACAAAACAACTGTCTTATACTAAACAAGTTTTCCAAACAAATACAACATGCTAACATTATTAGCACAAGCCTATGGCATTTTACATTGTATATATTAGCCTAGCAGCTAGCAGAGATTTCCTCTGCTCATATTTCAGCCAGGATAAATCACACACAGGACTTAAAATGCTATTTTTGTGGAGGCTTAATTGTCTTCACAATTTATTGCTTCTTATCTGTGAAGTTAAAGTAAATCAAAGCTTTGTCTCCACTGAGGGAAATGGTTTCAGCTTACAGAAACAGACAGGAGGTCTGCGTCACTGATGTGCAGTTATGTCTGGAGAGGTGCACGTTTGTAGCTACAGCATCGATTCACGGAAATATAAATTCTGCGTAACTTCAAAAAAAATCACTTTTAAAAGAGGAACTTTTTTGAAAATATGTCACTGCAAACTGAAGATATAAGATCCAAACTTTATATTTTTGCACTTGAATCTCGCTTGTGATATATCTGCCACACAAATGTGAGGAAAACTGTTTTCTGGTGTGAAAGGATTGTAATGGAGTAAAATGTCATGAAATCTGAAACACATTGCTGCCAGAAAAAAGGAGAAAATGGGCATTTAACTAAATACAGCTACGGCTTTATGTCCATATGATTCACAATTAATTAATGTTAATAACTGTTAGAATTTTGACTTGAAGGAATCCTCCAACCCCCCAAATGACATGATTTGACTCCCCACTCTTCCCACTCCCGAGGATACTCAGTATTTTAACAGAAACAAATGTGAAACAAAAGTCAAATTTATAAACTCCTACTGTAAGAAAATGCCGATGCCAAACATAATCCCTCCAGCGTGTTCTGGGCCTCCTACCAGTGCCTGGAACGTCTCCAACAGGAGGATCATGATCAGATGTTGAACCACCTCAACTGACCCTTTCGACCTGAAGGAGCAGCGGCTCTACTCCGAGCTCCCTCCGGATGCCTGATCTCCTTACCCTATCTCTAAGGCTGGGCCCAGACACCCCACAGAGGGAACTCATTTCATATCCACGATCCTCTGAATCGCCACCTTAACGTGTCCCCGTGATCCTGGGAGCTGTTGTCAGTTGCCTTGGTAGGGTCTCCCAAGGCAAAGTGGTCCCAGGGGAGGGACCAGACCAAGGGCGATTCAAGAAGACGTTGATGAAACGGCATATTCGGACTTTGAGGACGGGAGGAAACTGGGCTGATATAGTTTTGGTGTTGAATGTGGACCCCTGTGACTTCAATGCGTCAAGGCTTTCCTCAGTTCTTGGATTCTCCACAAATTCAAGGTAACATGGGGTGAGTACTTCAATTAGATTCTAATAGCGACAACAAGCTTCCTCAACAAGCTCGTGGCCCTTGAAACCTTTTAGTATCCTGAGTTTTACACCGATTTCAACGTCCTGAATCTCAGCGACTTTTCCAACACAAGAAAAACCAGTTTGATTTTCTCTCACTTTTATTTGTATTGTACAAAAATACATTTCTCTTCAAGCAGCTTCTCGGTATCTGCGATGTGCAAAGGACACAATAGTCAGGCATTCAAGTACATTTTCTACAGTCATGTCACAGATTAGATTTAGAGGTAGGCCTTCATATTGAAAACAGGTCTGAGGTAGTGTGCAACGTTTTCATCCATATGTGCTGTATAGTCAATATCAAGGGATCCAGCTGATTGTAGAAGGATTATGTATGTTCTCCAGATTAGTGCAGAAGGTAGCCTCATGCACTGCGTGTGCCGTGTGCACACAATACGTCACAGTTTCGTGCTTTTTTAAAGTGATACAGAGATTGTGCAACAATGCAAAAGTAAACATTTCACCACACTGCAAATAAATTCATCGAAACAGTTTGGATTCAGGCCCAAAGACAGACGAAGGGTTATAGTTATGTTGTATTCACATCAAGTGCGTTTGAACGCTAGAATATTTTGTGTTGACTCGCGTCATATGCACGTGAAATCTCTGAATCCATGAATGAACTTCCGCCGATACGTCCTCGGAATCATGCGCCCCCGGATTCACGAATTGGGTGTCGAAGTTCAGATTTTTCAACTCTCGCGACGTGAAATCACGCTACTCGCTTCACAACTCACGTCACGTCCATCACCCCCCAACAGGAAGTCAGATCTAATTGCGTCTTCCCATTGACTTTACGTGTGATTAACTCACGCGAATTATTATATTCGCGCGCGGTGTGAACACATTAAAGGTCTAGTGTGTGGGATTTAGTGACCTCTTGTGGTGAAGTTTCAAATTGCAACCAACTCAAACTTCTCCAGTGTGTCGAGCGTTGCCAGTTGCCGATACAAAAACACAAATGGCCTTATCTAGAGTCCGTGTTTGATTTGTCCGTTCTGGGCTCCTGTAGAAGCAACATGGAGGACCTGCTACATTTGTAGCTATAAACACCTGATGCAGTTAGTTTCAGTTGATCATAAACTAATGAAAACATAGTTGTGAATGTTCCATTTCCACCAAATACCGCTTGGATCCTTCACACTGGACCTTTTAAGGTAGTGTCCCATTTAGATTGATCATTTTCCAATTGGATCTTAAAATTTTGAGACAAGCTTTGAAGGCCCTGACACACCAAGCTGACATTCGGCCGTCGACCAAAGTCGGGCCGTCGGTGAGCATCTGTCGGCCTAGTTTTTGTGGTGTGTCCTGCACCGTCGGCAGCTTTTCGGCCGATTGAGCATGTTGAATTGGCGGCAGAGCTTGTCGGTGAGAGAGATCACTCTGATTAATGTCGTTGAAATCCAGTCAAATGGCTCTGATCCCAAACATGCGTCTCGCCAACATATAAAAACCAACCAGGGCAACATTTTCACATGATCAAGCATTATTTCCCTGATTTCGTCAAAGCAAGCAAAACACTGTGCTGTCTTTTTAGATTTACAACCACCTGAGATATGCTCATGTTTCCGGCTCGAGTTGAAAAATACTGAACTACGTGTCAATTTGTGCATCTAGTGCGAGTCATTTTCTGAACTCTACATGCAACCAGGTGTCTAAAATTCACCCTGATTTCAAGGTAAAGCTTGAATGTCCCAAAAAAGACAACCAATTCAACGTAACAGTGTGAGTAAGCTTGACAGAAACAAAAATTTGTTATTACGTTACGAAAAATCCTGCGACCACTTGGATAAAATCAAAGGTTGTACCTAGAATGCACCCAAACTGCAAACTAGCAGGGTACGATACAAAGTCATAGGCGTAGATTTCAGGGGGACGGGGGGACATTTCTCCCTCAATATTTAGAACGTGCATTTGTCCTCCCACAATAAGAATATAAAAGTAGCAGAGAACTTTGATTCTGACGAAATAAATTGACGTAGAAAAGGCAAAAACTGATGCAAAAAAAAAATCACCAGGAAATTCGGTGTCTGACGCTCAAAATTTCACAGTTGGACGACCCCAAACCCCGAAGTGTCATATGTCGCCCCCTAGTGGTGAAACAAACCCTTCTTTAAAACGTTCTGATTCCTGAGACGTTGATTTGTAATGTTTCAAACATGCGTGAAGCAAACGCTACAGGACGCAGACAAGCTCAGTTCTGTCAGCGTAGTTGCAGTTGCTACATTCACCACTAGAGTCAACAGTGCAGTTAATGATCCTCTCAAGTGCCCCTGAATAATCGCGACATGTCTGACGGCACCTGAAAGCAGCATTTACTCCACTGAACTGACAGCAACCGCTGCAGAAGCTGCTCTTCACTTTCCTTCATGTGACTGAAGGCGACAAGGCTTTTTTTTAGGAGTGGGGCTCGGGGGTGGAGGGAGAGTAGTTTGTACTATTGGTGGGACCAAAATAGCCCCCGTCAGGTGCAGCTTTACACATCGGCTCAGGTTACAGCTCAACCAAAACACAGACGTCCAGAAGCACCAGTGTGAACAGAAAGTGCTTTTCAGTGTTGATATCTTTTTGTTTTCCTAGTCTAATCCAAAAAATAAATATATTTATAGAGTATGTACAAAGTCCTGCAGGTGTACGTGTACATGTAAACAACATCACGGTGGACGCCCCCCGTCTGTCCGGAGCCGCTTCGCTTCACACTGCAGCCGAGTGCTTCCCTCCATCTCTGAGCTGTGGAGGCAGAGAAATCAGTTTTACCACAAACACAGTTCAGTAAACACACCGTGACATTTATACTATTAACACTTTTCTCCCTTTTTTTTAAAGGTTTACTGTTATTTACAACTCAATATTAGTACAAACATTTCATAGATTTTATTTATATTTATACTTGTAATTTAAAGTCTGATTTATTTTGAAATAATAATTAATTATTATTTAGGGTTTACTGTTATTTACAACTGATTATTAGTACAAAACTTTCATAATTTTTATTTTTGTTTATTTATTTTAATTTCTTTATCTCTGTTTAAATCTGATTTTTTTTGCAATAATAATTATTAATAATTATTTAATGGTTACTGTTTCTTTACAAATCACTATTAGTACAAAAAATGTGTTCCTTTATTTTATTTAATTTCTTATTATATCTGTTTTTAAAGTCTGATTTATTTTACAATAATAATTCTTAATAATTATTTAAGGTTTACTGTTATTAACAATACACTATTAGTAAAAAAAAAAAAAGATACATTTTATTATTTATTTTTCAATCTGTATTTAAAGTCATATATTTTGCAATAATAATTCTTAATAATTATTAAAGGTATTAACTGTAACTTTTATTATTTTTATTTTTACATCTGTATTTAAATTTATTTTATTTTTTATTATTTTTTATCTTTACATTTGTATTTAAAGTCTTTATTTTGCAATAATTATTATTTAAGGTTTACTGTTATTTGCAACTCATCAGTACAAAAAAGTCATACATTTTTATTACTTTTATTTTTTAGTATTTTTATTTTTACATCTGTATTTAAATTTATTTAATTTTATTTTTTGTCTTTATATCTATTAAAAAAATCTTTGTTTTGCAATAATAACTAATAATTATTTAAGGTTTACTGTTATTTACAACTCATTATTAATACAAAAAAAATCAGAAATATTACTTTTATTTTGTATTGTTATTTCTACATATGTATTTAAATTTATTATCTTCATATCTGTATTTACAATCAAATTTATTTTGCAATAATTATTAAAGGTTTACTGTTATTTACAACTCATTATTAGTACAAAAAAAATCAGTTTATTTTTATTTTTTATTTTGACATTGTATTTAAATTAATTTATTTTTTTAATCTTTATATTGCTATTTAAAATCAAATTTATTTTGCAATAATAATTATTAATAATTATTTAAGAGTTGCTGCTATTTACAACTCATTATTAGTTGAAAAAAAAATCATAAATTCAGGTTAATATGTGTCAAACATGTGAAATTACCTATGAATTTGTCTTTTTTATTTAAGATTTTATGAGACAAATAAATAAATTGCAGAGCAGCAGTAAAAATGCAGTTTGACATGAAGATAATAGTGACATAATGTCACTGATCTGGTGCCAGTCTCTATTAATAGCTGCAACATGTGAGGCCAAACTACTGTAAACACTTTAATCCACTAACACACGTGTTTATATAGGATCGAAATGATTGTTTTTTTGCGTGGAAATCATCAGTGTCGCTTAATATTCTTAATATTAAATCATGTTTTGAGTATTTGCGGCAGTTTTCCATCACTAAGGTGATTTTTAGTTTCTTTCTGGAACTATTTTTTTTGTTTTGGCACTCAGTTGCACCTAAGTGTCAAACTCTTCCATCGTTATTAATCAGAAGTCAAACAGCAGCATCTCGTTACTTTTGGAGTTTTCTTTTGGGGAACACGTTAGATCGGATCTGGTGTCAATCTCTTATTTGACACCTTTAAAGGCACCAGCTTGTTTTCATTTTGTGTTGTCAATCACTGCAGAGACAGCTGTTGGTCAACCCCAGTCACCTTTGAACCGCGCAAACTCAGCACCACAAGTCTATTTCCACTGCGCAGAGGACGCGTCCTGCACAGGTGCCATCAGCCGCTCTGCCTTTGTCAGTGCCACATTAGATCTGGAGCAGATATTCGCCTCTGTGCGTGTGCGTCAAAGCTTGTTTTTACGCACAGGCGCGCCACTCACCAGTTTCCTCTGGTTGCTGAGGCAGAAGGTGCAGATGGGCCGCAGGGAAGGCGCGCTGAGCGCCGCGGTGCCGTGCAGGATGCTCTGGTATCCGAGGCAGGGCTGTCCGTCCCGGCAGTTGTCCCCCAGCAGCAGCACGTTGGCCAGGTGCGAGATGTAGCTGGAGGCCAGGCGCAGCGTCTCGATCTTGGAGAGCTTCCTGTCGGCGGGCTCGGTGGGGATGAGCGTGCGGAGCGCCGTGAAGGCCGTGTTCACGCTGTGCGTCCTGTCCCGCTCCCGCGCGTTGGCCGCCTGCCTCTGTTTACTCACACCGGCGAGACACGCGCCTCCTCCACCTCCACATGCACCGTCTCCGCCGCTGCTGCTGCGTCTCCGCCGTCTCCTGCGTCTGGGCGCGCCGGCACGGGCACCACCTCCACCTCCTCCTCCTCTTCCTCCACCCGCCGCCTCCTCCCCCGGCTCTCTGCGGGGGCTGCAGTCCCCGGTGGACTTGCCGCCGCTGCTGTCGCTGCCGCTGTCCAGCTCGTCCAGGTCTGAGGTGAAGCCGTCGGGCTGCGCGCTGCGCTCGCTGCCAGTGGACTTCATCCTGGCTCTGCTGTGGTGAGACTGGAGCTGCTGGGGCCGTGCGGGCGGGCGGCGGCTGCACATCACTTTATCCTGAGGGTGAAAATAGCACCGGGGGGCCGAGCAGCTGCCGCCGATCCGGTGACTGAGGGGGTCTGCGCCGTCCGGCCCCCCGGCGGATCAGCATACCATTGCTAATGAATGACGGCTGCTTTCTGGGTCGCCAGCCCGCCGCGGAAAAGGGAAGACAGGTGGAGCCTGGAGGGAGGAGGGGGGGGGGGGCACCTGTTGTGGTCCAGAGGATACAGGTTTAATTTAGGCTCAACCTACCAGGGCTGCCCTCCAGACCGATACCATGATTTTAGATCAACAATACCGATATGTTGGCCGATATTCAAAGATTAATAAACAAATCATGTTGCTGTCTTTCAGCCTCAGTGGTGCTGCATCATGTGCAGCAAGGCTGCATCCATGGAGACAAGGCTTTTGGCAAACAAAAGAAAAAATAATTCAGTTTCATTTTAAAAAGTAAGGAAAATTAATTTTTAAAAAAATCGCATTATTTGCCTATTTTTATTATTTTTAATATAAATTTTTTGATTTAGTGTGAACATCACAACCTATTCCCTCCAAAATAATACGCACAAAAACCCCTTACATTTTGGTTAAGTAAAATAGTCAAAGAAAAGTAAAATTCAATTTAACTTTAAAGAAAATAATAATTTGAAAAATAAATTTCACATTACTTTGCTTTCTTCTATTTTTTATAAAGTTTTTAAAAGTATATTAATAAAGTATATAAAAATAATAATATTTTATTTAATGTTATTTTGATTTAGTACGAACATCACAACTTATTCCCTTCAAAAAAAAAACAAAAAAAATCAATATAAAGAACAGATCTCACAAAAACAGTGAGCAAGTTTTATTTTATTTAAATAAATGGTATTTTCTGTATGGAAAGCACTGAGGTTTTGCGGGGACACAACGATAACATGAAACCATGAAAGTGGAGGACATTCAGTTTGACAAAATTAAAGACACTGACACCATGAAGCAGATGTTTGGGCGTCTTTCGTTAGTTACCTAGCAAACATTACTTCATAGAGTAAAATAAATATCTGATGAAAAAATCCATAAACAAACAAAACACAACAAAAAAAACAGGAAAACTACAGAACAAAAATTGAAAACAAACAAAACCAACAGATTAACCACAGAATAGTCAGAGAAAAAATAAATAATAAGAATAATGAATAATTTTGTCAGAACATCGTTGTTGTTTTGTCTTTCTTTGTAGTCAGTGTTTGTCTCTTTATGGTTGTTGTCTGTCTCGTAGATGTTTGAGTCTCTTTGAGGTGATTTTCTGTCAAAGTTTTTTGGTTGTTTTGTTGCTCTGTAGTCATTGTGTGTCTCTTTGTGGTTGTTTTGTGTCTCTGTTGTTGTTTTGTGTCTCTTTGTAGCTGTTTTGTGTCTTTTTTCGATTCTTTTGTGTCTCCTTGTGTTTGTTTTGGTCTCCTCGAGGTCATTTTTTGTCTTTTTGGTTTTGTTGCTTTGTAGTCATAGTGTTTTTTACTTTATGGTCATTTTGTGTCTCTTTGTAGTAGCTGTGTGTAATTGTTTTTGTCTTTTTTGGTTCCTTTGAAGTCATTGTGTGTCTCCATGTAATCATTTTGTGTCCTCTTCTTGTTGTTTTGTGTTTCTCTCTAGTTGTTCAGGGTTTCTTTTTAGGTCATTTTCTGTCTATCTGGGTTTGTTTTTTTGTCTTTTGGTTATTTTGTGTCTCCTCACAGTTTCTTTGCGTCTCTTTTATGGTCTTTTTGTCTCTTTGTGGTTGATACAAACTGTAAGAAAACACAGTAACTTCCAAGAGTCCAGAGAAACAGGAAGTGAAGTCAGTGACCCCAGATGAAATCATTCCACACATATTTCAACATGTTATGCTCTTACACTCAGCTGATGAACTTTATGACCAGTTTAATGTTGCGAACCAGTCTGGTGATACACGCTGCACTGTGTGTGTGTGTGTGTGTGTGTGTGTGTGTGTGTGTTTGTGTGTGTGTGTGTGTGTGTGTGTGTGTGTGTCCTGCCTGTTGGCACCCAGGGCGGAGGATAACTTTGCTGCCTTGGCTGGCGGCTCTGAGCTTCCATTGAGTGAACAGTCCAGGTGGACCCGCCCGTCCCGGCTGTGCCCAACAGAATGGACACACACACACACACACACACACACACACACACACACACCCTCCTCCTCCACCTTGCCCAGTGCCATCTTTGGGGGGTGGATATAAATATCTGCGAGGGGACGAGGCGTGTGTGTGTGTGTGTGTGTGTGTGGCAATAAATCTGACCTGAAGGTTGCCTCCAGTTTTATTGATTTTATCATATCAGACAGGAAAGTGAAATTAATTTTAATCTGCTGACGCCGTGTTCAGTTTTATTTGCATTTCTGTGCAGTTTCACATTCTTGACATTATTATTTTCGCCACCAGAGGGCAGTAAACCCCTAAAAATCATTTCTAGGAGGTTTTAATTTCTTGCAAAACTTTGAAGATTTCCAGCCTGTAGTGTTTCTCCAATGAGAAGCATGCTGAACATAAGACATGCAGTCATTTCTGGAGGTCAAAGGTCACCTCTCTGCAGGGCTGAACTTGCAACAGGAAGTCAAAGTGTGAGAGATTTATCAGATATACTCTCAGACAAACATCCAAAGAAAAGCAGCCTGAGAGAATCACGCAGGGATCGCAGCGATGTCAACAAACATCAACAGAGGAGCGCGCTCGCTGCTCCTGCTGCTGCGTCCTAATCAGCAGTGAGAAGTCAGCGCTGGGCCGCGCACAGGCAGGAGGAGTCAGCGAGAGGCTGGCAGAGAGGAATCCTAATTGGTCTGGAGCTAATGCGGCCTCAGTAATCTTTTAATCCTCATTTCCTCCCGGCCCCCGCCGCCCTGACCCCGCTGGCCGTGAACTTGTCTGGCCCCTGTAGCAAAGTCAAATGCTTCTCAGGTGCTGCGAGGAAACCTGAGGGAGCATCAGCAAACTGAAACCATCTCACAGATACATCATAACACGACACCATAGAACACAAATGATATAAAAGATTTTGAACACTGTGTGACCGCCTCGTCTTTTGTTGGATCTATTTCAGGTAACGGCCACGCTGGAGGTCCTCAGCTCTGCGAGCAGCTGTTAACAGGGGATTATGGGTACAAGGAGACGGACACAGTGCTTCAGACTGAGTAGATACAAAAGGTGAGGACATTCATTTGAACAAACCAGGTACAAAAGTGTAAAGAAGAGTCAATGAATCCTGCAAAGCTTCCTAATCACAGAGCAGATTATTAACTGTCATATAATCCATCCTTTAGCCACTACATTCATTTAAAGGGACACTTCACCCCCCACATGACCGCTTGTATGTCAGTTACTCAGCCTGTGAGTTGAATTTGTGAAGAAAACTTCGTTTTTCTCAATTGTCTCCACGACGAATGAAAAATCCAAAAACAGAGAAAAGTCTTGATGAATTGAAGTCACTGGGGTCCAACAGCAAAACTGTATCAAAGCATCTGCTTACAACTTCTCACACAACTCTCGTGTATCCAGTTGTGTGCTCAGTACTTCCCAAACAGACGTCAGACTTACCTGTTCTCTCTTCAAAACCAGACTCCATTGACAAAACCAGCAATTTTACCTTGCCAAACATGTCACCAGCTGATCTACCGCCCGAATGTTGGGGCCATTTTGCCAGCAAGTTTTGAGCACTGGCGAGTTGATCTGAGGTGCCCAATTTTCCGCCTCGTAGGTGTAGACATCTTGGTGGAACCCTTTTAGTTTAAACAGACCGAGGCGGCCTTCCACAACGGGAGGAGCTGTTGATGACGCCACACGTGCGAGCCACTGGCGGTGGATAAACAGGAAACAGCTGATAGCAGGAATTAGCGAGCAGCTAGTAGCAAGAGGGAAACACAAACCTGACAGACACTGTAAAGATGAGCAACTGGGGAGACAAGGAATTGTGCGCCCTCTGTCAAGTTCTAGTTTAGATCCCTGTGCAGTTCCCAACTTGAAAGGATGAGACCTCAGCTCAGAGTTGACTGGAATCCACTCAAATGACAAAACAGATCCTTTTTTTCCCCCCTTCTTTTATTTTCATTTGATTATCAGTCATTTAGCCACTTAGGTGAAAACCTTTAACAAAAAAGACAGACAAAGAAACCCATATTAAATATTTCACATAATATATATTACTGAAACATGTAACAATTAAGTGTAACCAAAGTGCTACCGATAAATAAATGAGTAAATATCTTTACACATATATAAACCCATTAGAGTCTTAAATAATATTAAATGCAAATAAAGTGAATTTTTTCCTTAGCGCTTCACACTTGTATGAACTCTGCCTTTTCCCTTCATGTATTTTAACGTTTAGTGTTTTAACACACACACACTTGTAAATAATGAACTATTTTAGACCAGACTTATTTATAATAGTCATATCATTTTTGTTCAAATTAAATCAAATTATGCATTCGATGCAATAGTTTTTTAAATTATACAATGTTCTAAGTATACAAGCTTTTAAACTTTTGAGAAATTGCAATGGCCTGTTACAAGCACAATATTTTATGATATACCCATTAAATAGAAAAATAGACCAATGAAAGCTGTGTAAAACCTTAGAAAAACACCACTTGGCATTCACTGAGATGAAACTGTTATTTGGCCAAATATAAATGTTTTGTATGCAAAGTCACGATAAGGCTATAAGATGAATATAAAGAGGGATGCAAGGCTAAAATCCTCTCAAAGAAAACTTGATAGCTTGCATGGCTAATATTTTACTGTATCTGCATATTGACTGTGATCATTGTATTATCTCATACAACATTTTTTAAATATTAGAAATACTATTAATATGAAATGTTTTAAATCCAATCATGAATAACAATCACAACAGACAATGCAATTACCTTTTAGTATTTTAACCTTTCTGATTTTTCAATTTGCAAATCAAAGTGAAGCAATTTAAGTGCACTCAATATTACCCTTTAAACACCTTACAAGAAACCCAATATTCCCCCCACACACACACACACACACAACATATTTCCACCGTCAAACATTTCCAAAAGGCAGGTAAACTAGCCACATGCTACTTAATGCTGATGGCCGAGACACGTGTTGCCGAGCGACCGACCCCCCACTAAGCTAGCGACTGCCGGCACAGAGTAACACACAGTCCGTGATTTTAAGTCCTGCTGCTGACCGGCTGCCTCTCTGCTTTTGCTGCTGTCTCCAGATCCAGTTGCACAGGTTCTAGCGTGAGTTTCAAGCGGGCCGCCACTAGCCTCTTACTTCAGTGGCGTCTCAATGGCTCCGCTTCTCTTTCCCTCCGTGCTGTGTCTGTGCGCCGCTTTTATGGGTCCGGGCTGGCAATCGCGCAGCTGTTCCTGCTTGAATATTCTGCATGTCGTCTTTCCGTTGTCAGCTCATTCCTTTTGGTTGATGATTTATTTTCACAGTTTGACTTTACACCCTCCTTGTCCTTTTTAGAACTTTTTAAATAGGAGTTGCAGGAAAGCCCAATCAGTCTTTTTTCAGCATTGGCAGTATAAAAACAAAATCAGGGAGTGCAGCAAAATGCAGCCTTCCTGTCCTTGACGGGGCCCCTGGTGCTTGCTGGCGTGGTACTCCTCCAGGTAGCCCTGGTGTTTCTGTTCCAGGCGAGGTAGTTGATGTCCGAATATGCCAAGTCATAAAGGTCTTCTTGACGACCTGGGTACCTCCCGTTAAAAGTGTTGGGGCGTGTCCCACTGGTGGAGAGCCCCGGGGTCGACCCAGAAAAGTTGGAGGGACAACATATCTCGTCTGGCCAAGGAAGGGTCAGATGATACATGGATGTTTGGGGAGCTTTGCTTGGCCCAGATAAGTGGATGAAAATGGATGGATGAACACAGGACTGGATATAAGAGACTTTGATTGTTCTGCACGAGTTGTGTTGGAGTTCCTAAACCGATGTTTTGATGTAGGTTAGCTGTTGTTAAATGTGCTCCTGTTTGACTGCAGGGCATTAAGAGGTTTTTTGGATTCTTCAGTCACTCTGGAAACATGCTAGAAACACAAAGTTTCCGTCACAAATTCAGCGTAACACAGAGTGTAACTGATACTCAGCTGATCATTGGAATGGTGCATTATTCCTTTGAAAGAAATGAGAACAAGTCAAAACCTTTGAAGGATCTTTATTTGTTTTCTTACAAAACAGCCAATAAACAATGCTTTAATAAGAAATAACATCGATTACACAGTGGTTAAGATATATACAGCAGGAAATATGCGACAATATAAAACAACCAAATAAATAAATACTTGTACGGAGGTTTGGGTTTGTGGTGTGGAACCTGAACATGATGGCGTTTACGGTAAACTCAGATTGAAATAGCTGCTTGTGAAGTCCTGGTGAAAATGTGATGTAATGCTGGGATGCAAAATGGTGAGGTCATGATCTCCTGTCTGCACAACGCAGCGCTGTGGAAGTTCTTATTTCTGTCTGTGGAGTTAGTGTGTCATTAGCCTAGCTTAGCACAAAGACTGGAGGCAGGGGAAACTGCAGGACAAAGGTAGATGGTAGTTTGTTAAGAAATAGCTGCACCTGTTTAACTTCTAGATACTTCCTGCCTCTTAAAGCACAATGTCTCGTTTTTACAGATTTATTTTTTGCATGTTATCACGTTATAAAAACCTAAACTTCCCCTGCTTTGAGATTATTTAGCTAAGATAGAAGCTTCCTCTGCTTTGTTTCCCAGTGACGAGACACTTTGGGCTTCCTTCTGTGCCGATGGCTCTGGTTCACCTGGAGGTTTGATCGCTGCTGGTTGGGCTCCAACTGTTTGGTGTTTGTCGGCTGTGAGCGGGTCTCAACCGTGGGAAATAGGGAGCTGAAAAAACAAGAAGGTTTATAATGAGTGATATAGATCCACACTGAAAATCAACAAGAGGAAATGTCAAGAGCAAAGAGAAAAATATGGAAATTAAAGACAAAGAAACACATCAAATTGGACAAATAAAATGATTTTTATGTTCTTATGTTTTTAAGGTTCTGTGATGGTACATAAGGGCCAGTGTTGCTTAAACAACATAGAGAGCTGGGGAGGTAATATTCCAAGAAAAAAATTCTGATACTAAAGCTGTAAATTTACGGAAAAATATGTCACAAATTTACAAAAAACATTTCATATTCTCTGAGACTATAAAATCGTAAAATTGCGGGAAAAAACCCTCAAATTTCTGAAAAAAATAAATAATTTGAATATTCTCTGAGATTATGAAGTCATAAATTTACAAGAAAAAAAAATCAGAATTTTACGAGAAAAAAAAAATTCTCTGCTATCATAACGTTGTAAATTTACAGGACAAAAATTTAATATTCTCTGAGATTATATAGTCATTAATTTACGAGAAAAAAAACTCAAAAATCTACGAAAAAGAAAACTGAATAAGTCGTAAATTTGCAAGAAAAAACTCAAATTTCTGAAAACAAAATCTTGAATATGCTCTGACATTATGAAGTTGTAAATTTACAAGAAAAAAACTCATGAATTTATGAGGAAAAAACCCTGAATATTCTTTGAGATTATGATGATGTAAATTTATGGGAAAAAAAATTATATAGTCATACATTTATGAGAAAAAAAACTAAAAAATTTACAAAAAAATATCTTGAATATTATAAAATCGTAAAATTACGAGAAAGAACTCGGAAATTCATGAAAAAAAAACAACCTTTAAGTCGTAAATTTACAGGAAAAAAACTCAAATATTGTCTGATATTATAAAGTTGCAAGTTTATGAGAAAAAAAATCAGAAATCTATGAAAAAATATCTTGAATATTCTTTGAGATTATAAAGTCGTAAATTTATGGGAAAAAACTCAGATTTCCGAAAAACCCTTGAGTGAGATTATAAAGTCGTAAATCTTGTGCTGATTTGTGAGCACCAAGCCAATTTGCTTCTGATCTGCAGCCTTTGTCGGGGGGTCCACAAATTAGGGCCAAAGTCACGGTGGTGTGACCTCGGCAAAACACGCGGTCATAAGGTTCCCACTGTGACGGGAGTGTAAAACTTTATAACTTCACCTTAAACTTTTTCTTCTTCTTCACATGTTCCTGACTTCACCTGTAAATCTGTCAGATTCTCAGATCTGCCTGGCTCCAGTACATTTCTCCAGATTTCCGTCTTTAACTTTAATAACGAATCAGAAGCCTGGATATTACAGAAATGCATCAGAACTGGCTCTAATCAAACAGCTGGAGTTCTGGAGGCTGAGTTTCGGCACACTGAAAGATAAAACCAAGAGACAGCGCTGCAGTTTGCTTTGATCACTGCAGCATCCACAGACTGTCCATCCACAGTCTTTTCTTCACTGGGCCTCATCATCTGTCACCGGTCAGTTCACGAGACTGGACGCATTTTCACGTGTTTCCAGTTTTCTTCATGTGTTTCTGACTCAAGTGTTCAAGTCTCAGACCAGCTGGGGAAAATGTAGCGCTGAAAAGTTTCTGCTTTCTCTCCTGAAAACCTGAAGAGAAGACTTAACAAGCCAGGAAAGGAGCATTTCCACGTCTTATTTGTTTTTGAGTTGAAGTGATTAAAGTAGGGCTCCCTTCTCACTTCAAAACAACGCTCCATGTTTAGTTTAACTTACCCTTCTGGAGCAAAGAGAACCGGAGTATCCGCTGCGGCAGGCGCAGACGTTCGGTCGCACACATCGACTGCCGTAAAGACACTTCTGTTCACAGTGAGCTGAGGAGCGACACAGAAACAATCAGCCAATCAGGACCCGCTTGCTGTTATTCTGAGGTGATATTCTGGTGGGATACTCACGGATCTGACACAGCATGCCCTGCCAGCCCGCGGCGCAGTGGCAGGTGTTGGGTCCAACACACTCTCCTCCGTTCAGACACTTCTGCAGACAGCTGGCTGAGAGACGACACAAGACTTTATGTAAGCGCTGAACTCAAGTCACAAATATAACTGACGACATGACTTAAAGGAACACTTCACCCCAAAAACGACCACTTGTATATCAGATTCTCTCCCTGTGTTACATCGAGTGTGTGCAGATAAATGTGTTTTTCTTGCACGCCGTCATGGCTAATGAAGAATCTAAAAACGGAGAAAGGTCATGATGAACTGACGTCATGGGGTCCACGTTTAACGACAGCAAAACTGTATCAAAATATCCGTTTACAAACTTACACACAACTCGTGCAGTGTAATTTAAGTCTCATTTAACCAGCTGTATTCTCATAGATGTACTGATTAGGTTTGGTGGTCAAGGGTCAGAGGTCAAGGTCACTGTGACCTTGCGTCCATCTCATACTCACTGCCACATTTCAAGAACACCTTGAATGAATTCATTCAAGTTCAGCACAAAAGAAACACACTTGGACTAGCAATGAACTGAATGGTTTTGGTGGTCAAATGTCAAGGTCATGGTGACCATGTTTTGTCACTTGTAAGGAGTTTATATCAGGACAGGAAGTGGATTCTGTCATCAAACACGAAGACTTGTAGTTGTCGATGTAATGGTAATTAAGCACGGAACAACTATTGTTATGCCATGGCCGAAAGCATTATGTTTTCAGGGTGTCTGTTACGTTCTTGTGAACACAATATCTCTTTAAATTTGGCACAAACGTCCACTTGGACTTGAGGATGAACTGATCAGATTTTGGTGCTCAAAGGTCAAGGTCAGTGTAACCTTACATCTCGTGAACACGCTACCTCAAGCACACTGTGAGGGAATTTCTTTAAATTTGACACAAACGTCCACTTGGACTCAAGGATGATCTAGTTAGATTTTGAGGGTCATGGCCTAAAGGTCAAGGTCAGTGTGACCTCATTCGTCTCACTCTTGTGAATGTTACATCTCAAGAATGCCTTCAGGGATTTTTTTTTCAAACTTGGCACAAACGTCCACTT